>OZ023207.1:1999343-2674343 GCA_963995525.1 Escarpia spicata
TTTATTGTTCATGCCACTGCTACTACTACGGCCACCATCTCATTTCACCACCACCACCACCACCACTACCATCAAAATCATCACCACCATCATAACCAACACCACCATCACCAACACACCATCATCACCACCATCACCAACACACCATCATCACCACCACCACCACCACCACCACCACCACCACCACCACCATCACCACCATCACCACCATCAACACCATCAACACCATCAACACCATCACCACCATCACCACCATCACCACCATCACCACCATCACCACCATCACAAAAATCACCAACATCATCATCATCATCAACATCATCACAGCCACCACCACCACCATCACCATCAAAATCATCACCACCATCACAACCAACACCACCATCACCAACACACCATCATCACCACCATCACCAACACACCATCATCCTCATCACCACCACCACCACCACCATCACCACCATCACCACCATCACCACCATCACCACCATCACAACCATCACAAAAATCACCAACATCATCATCACAACCATCACAACCATCACCATAACCACCACCACCACCATCACCGTCACCACCACCACCACCACACCATCATAACCATCACCACACCATCATAACCCCCACCACCATCACTACCACGCCATCATTACCACCACCACCACACCACCATTACCACCACCACCACCACCATCATCAACACCACCACCACCACCACCACCACCACCACCACCACCACCACCACCACCACCATCACCACCAGTACACCATCATAACCATCACTACCATCATCAACACACCATCACTATCATCACCAGCACACAATCATTACCACCACCACCACACCATCATCACCACCACCACCACCACCACCATCACCACCATCGCCACCATCACCACCATCACCATTATCATCATCACCACCTCCACCACCACCACTATCACCACTGCCACCACCACCAAGACCATCACCACCACCACCGTCACCATAATCACCACCACAATCACCTACACCACCACCACCACCACCACCACCACCACCACCACCACCACCAGGGCGGGAAGGTGGGCGGATGGGTTGGAGGGCGCGGGAAAGATCGGAGGGTGGGAGAGAGAGTTTATTTTTTTACATGACTGTTAAATTGTGGTACTAAACATGACATCCCAAGTCACATGTATGCCCATTCGGACAGTCGTGTGGTGGACACTGACGGAGCCACCTAAATCTGTTATATAAAGTGAGCTGTATCGATCCGTCATTACACACTGAACTTGAATAAAAAATACATCGTTCTACTGCGATTATTATGTGAGTGGACGTGTCTTCGACGCCCCGCTAGTTTGTCTCGCTGAACCAACCCTGTGTTCTATGTGAGTGGACGTGTCTTCGACGCCCCGCTAGTTTGTCTCGCTGAACCAACCCTGTGTTCTATGTGAGTGGACGTGTCTTCGACGCCCCGCTAGTTTGTCTCGCTGAACCAACCCTGTGTTCTATGTGAGTGGACGTGTCTTCGACGCCCCGCTAGTTTGTCTCGCTGAACCAACCCTGTGTTCTATGTGAGTGGACGTGTCTTCGACGCCCTGCTAGTTTGTCTCGCTGAACCAACCCTGTGTTCTATGTGAGTGGACGTGTCTTCGACGCCCTGCTAGTTTGTCTCGCTGAACCAACCCTGTGTTCTATGTGAAGTTGTTAAGGCTTTTCAAATTGGGAAACACCATATGCATGTTTAACCATGTTACTGGAAACAGCATCACATTAATAATATAAAAGGGATGAGGGAGGGCGACTGAATGAAAGATAGAGACGGAGGGAGGGAGGGAGGGAGGGAGAGAGAGAGAGAGAGAGAGAGAGAGAGAGAGAGAGAGAGAGAGAGAGAGAGAGAGAGAGAGAGAGAGAGAGAGAGAGAGAGAGAGAGAGAGAGAGAGAGAGAGAGAGAGAGAGAGAGAGAGAGAGAGAGAGAGAGAGAGAGAGAGAGAGAGAGAGAGAGAGAGAGAGAGAGAGAGAGCGAGAGAGAGAGAGAGAGAGAGAGAGAGAGAGAGAGAGAGCGAGAGAGAGAGAGAGAGAGAGAGAGAGAGAGAGAGAGAGAGAGAGAGAGAGAGAGAGAGAGAGAGAGAGAGAGAGAGAGAGAGAGAGAGAGAGAGAGAGAGAGAGAGAGAGAGAGAGAGAGAGAAGAGAGAGGAGAGAGAGAGAGAGAGAGAGAGAGAGAGAGAGAGAGAGAGAGAGAGAGAGAGAGAGAGAGAGAGAGAGAGAGAGAGAGAGAGAGAGACAGAGACATAGACAGAGACAGAGACAGAGAGAGAGAGAGAGAGAGAGAGAGAGAGAGAGAGAGAGAGAGAGAGAGAGAGAGAGAGAGAGAGAGAGAGAGAGAGAGAGAGAGAGAGAGAGAGAGAGAGAGAGAGAGAGAGAGAGAGAGAGAGAGAGAGAGAGAGAGAGAGAGAGAGAGAGAGAGAGAGAGAGAGAGAGAGAGAGAGAGAGAGAGAGAGAGAGAGAGAGAGAGAGAGAGATAGAGATGGATGTATCAGTTATTGTCGCTGGTTACACCTGTGACAACCCTTGTTCCAGTTAACACATCCGAGGCCGGCGAAGGTGAAGTAAATGTTACGATTGTTGCCGAAAGTAACGGATACGGAATGCTTGGTCCGTGTGCCACTTCACTGGTGCAGAACGGGGTGTATCGTGTAACATTTACTACACTAAATTCAGAATCCACGCATGCCGCCATCTCGTTCAACTCACAGTTACTGCCTCGTAAGTGATTATTGGATTAACTAAAGTGAAGTTCATTACATTTTATTTAATATCATAACTGACGTAGAAATGAGTCAGTCATAATAATTATTAGACGATGGTTTAGTTTATGGGAATATAAATCGCAGATCTTAATTATAATCACAACACTTTCTTCAACATTAAGTTGTGATAACTTGTCTGACGTCACCAGGCTTGGTTACGTCATTCGGCACAACAGTGTTTCAGATACTTCAAGCAAATCGTGACGACAAAAATATATACAAGATAGTCAGTGCTGAAAATGACAAGAGAGAGAAAGCAAAGACAGACTATCAGACAGACATACATACAGACATACATATAAACGGACAACAGGCAGGCATAGCAACAAACAGACACACAGACATAAAACGTGTCGGTGATATAGAATGATAGATCAATATTTGATAGCGTTGACCATTTCTCTGGGAAACTAGCAACTTATAATACACATAAATAGAAAGTAATTATTTATGTTTCTACATGTTGATAATAAACATGTAATAATGAGCATTATTTGTGTTTCTACGTGTTTATTATAAACACATAATAATGAGCCGACGTCAACAGTTACATTTGAGCCTTTTGACTTCTGCGAGTCATGTGAGTGTCATTGACAGAACTAAATAAATCAGTTACATTAAGTTGTATCGATCTGTCACTATGCGTAGAAACTGTGATCTGACGGCCTGACCACAGGTTTGGGAACAGCGGCGGTAGAAGCAACAGCGGTAGCAGCATCAGCAGCGATAGCTGCAGCAACAGCAGTAACAGCAGCAACAGATGCAGTAGCAGCAGCAACAGTGGCAACAGCAATAACGGCGATAGCTGCATTAGAAGCGGTGGTAGCATCAGTGGCAGCGGTGGCAGCAACAGCAACAGCAGAGGCGGTAGCAGCAGCAACGACGGCGGTAGCAGCAAAAGTATCAGCCGTAGCAGCATCAGCAGCGGCTGTGGCAGTAGCAGCGGCGACGGTAGTAGTAGCAGCGCAGGTAGCAGTAGCAGCGACAGGAATAGCAACAGTAGCGGCTGTAGGAGCAGCAGTAGCAACATCAGCAATAGAGGCGGTAGCAGCAGCAGCTGTAGCAGTAGCAACAGTAGTGGCGGACGTGGCATCAGCAGCGATAGCAGCAGCAGTGGTAGCAGTAGCAACATTAGCGGCGGAAGCAGCAACAGCAGCGGTAGCAGCAGCAACAGCAGCGGTAACAGCAACAGCAGTGGTAGCAGCCGCAACAGCGGCGGTAGAAGCGACAATAGTCATATCACCAGCAGCAACAGTAGCGGTGGCCACGACATCAATTACGGGCGGTAGCAGCAGTAGCAGTGTCTGTATCAAAAGCAGCAGCCGTAGCACCACCAACAACAGCAGCGGTAGCATCGGGATCAGAAGCAGCGCTAGCAGTAGGAACATTAGCGGTAGCAGCAGCAGTAGTAGACGTAGCAACTGCAGCGGTGGTAGCAACAGCAGCAACGGTAGCAGCAGCGATAGACACAGAAACAGCACTAGTACCAGCAAAATAAGCAATAGCGGCGGTAGCAGCAGCAACAGCAGCGGCGGTAGCAGTAGCTGCGGCGGCGACAGTTGTAGCAGCGCCGGTAGCAGCAGTTACAGCACCGGTAGCAATAGCAAAAGTAGCGATTGTAGAAGCAGCAGCAAAAGCAGCATCAGCAACAGAAGCAGCGATAACAGTAGGAACAGTAGCGGTAGCAGCAGCAGTAGTAGACGTAGCAACTGGAACGGTGATAGCAACATCAGCAACGGTAGCAGCAGCGGTAGCAACGGAAACAGCACTAGTACCAACAAAATCAGCAATAGCAGTGGTAGCAGAAGCAACAGCAGCGGCGGTGGCAGCAGCAACAGCGGCAATAGCATCAGCAGCAGTCGTAGCACCATCACCAACAGCTGTAGCAGCCGCAACAGCCGTAGCACCAGCAATAATAGCAGCGGTATCAACAACATCAATTACGGGCGGTAGCAACATCAACGAGTTCGAATTCTGTGCGGCGGTGTCGAATCTTGGGCAAGTTCGTTCAAGCTGCGTTGTTCCAGTTTACTCAGTTGTATGAAAGAGTAGCTGTCTATAGACAATGGTGGATATTTGTGTAGGATAATTGCAGCGTGGCTGAATGCTTCCCTGAGAAGTCGAGATGGTGTTCGATTGAACAGGTCTGCCAGGGATTAAAGTGTAGGGCGGTTTGAATAGTCCAAAGGACTGAATATTGCACTATATCAGAACTTACCTTTATTAGCAATATAATAGACACTCACTCATTCACTCACTCACTGAGTCACTCACTGAGTCACTCACTCACTCACGCACTCACCCACTCACTCATTCATTCACTCAGCATTTCACCGAGATGATCGTTGGGTTACACGTCTGGATGATTTGTCGACTATCTGCCGCCACCGGTCTCCATCTCGTGTTGAATGTAGATCTTTGAGCAGCAACTCAGTCCATTCTGCGATGCTGTTGAGCCACATCTGTCTTGGTCTCCCCCCTCTCACGGTGCCTTGGAGTATTTCTTTGGCGATGGTGTCGTGGCGTGTGGTGTTATGACGGGTAGTGTTATGGCGGGTAGTGTTGTGGCGTTTGGTGTGGTGCTGTGGCGTGTGGTGTTGAGGCATGCGGTGTTATGGCGTGTGGTGTTGTGACGTGTGGTTTTGTGGCAGGTGGTGTCGTGGCGTGTGGTGTTGTGGCGTGTGGTGTTATTGTGTGTGGTGTTGCGGCGTGTGGTGTTGTGGCGTGTGGTGTTGTGACACGTCGTGTTGTGGCGGTAGCATCGGCAACCAACAGAAGCAGCAGTAGCCGTAGCAACTGCAACGGTGATAGCAACAGCAGCAACGGTAGCAGCAGCGGTAGCAACGGAAACAGCACTAGTACCAACAAAATCAACAATAGCGGCGGTGGCAGCAGCAACAGCGGCAATAGCATCAGCAGCAGTCGTAGCACCACCACCAACAGCTGTAGCAGCTGCAACAGCCGTAGCACCAGCAATAATAGCAACGGCATCAGCAGCATCAATTACGGGCGGTAGCAGCAGTAGCAGTGTCTGTATCAAAAGCAGCAGCCGTAGCACCAACAACAACAACAGCAGCGGTAGCATCGGGATCAGCAGCGGTAGACACAGAAACAGCACTAGTACCAGCAAAATAAGCAATAGCGGCGGTAGCAGCAGCAACAGCAGCGGCGGTAGCAGTAGCTGCGGCGGCGGCAGTAGTAGCAATAGCAAAAGTAGCGGTTGTAGAAGCAGCAGCAAAAGCAGCAACGGCAACAAAAGCAGCGCTAACAGTAGGAACAGTAGCGGTAGCCGCAGCAGTAGCCGTAGCAACTGCAACGGTGATAGCAACAGCAGCAACGGTAGCAGCAGCGGTAGCAACGGAAACAGCACTAGTAACAACAAAATCAACAATAGCGGCGGTAGCAGAAGCAACAGCAGCGGCGGTGGCAGCAGCAACAGCGGCAATAGCATCAGCAGCAGTCGTAGCACCATCACCAACAGTTGTAGCAGCTGCAACAGCCGTAGCACCAGCAATAATAGCAGCGGTATCAGCAGCATCAATTACGGGCGGTAGCAACATCAACGAGTTCGAATTCTGTGCGGCGGTGTCGAATCTTGGGCAAGTTCGTTCAAGCTGCGTTGTTCCAGTTTACTCAGTTGTATGAAAGAGTAGCTGTCTGTAGACAATGGTGGATATTTGTGTAGGATAAGTGCAGCGTGGCTGAACGCTTCCCTGAGAAGTCGATTGAACAAGTCTGCCAGGGAGTAAAGTGTAGGGCGGTTTGAATAGTCCAAAGGACTGAATATTGCACTATATCAGAACTTACCTTTATTAGCAATACAATAGACACTCACTCATTCACTCACTCACTGAGTCACTCACTGAGTCACTCACTCACTCACGCACTCACCCACTCACTCATTCACTCACTCAGCATTTCACCGAGATCATCGTTGGGTTACACGTCTGGATGATTTGTCGACTATCTGCCGCCACCGGTCTCCATCTCGTGTTGAATGTAGATCTTTGAGCAGCAACTCAGTCCATTCTGCGATGCTGTTGAGCCACATCTGTCTTGGTCTCCCCCCTCTCACGGTGCCTTGGAGTATTTCTTTGGCGATGGTGTCGTGGCGTGTGGTGTTATGGCGGGTAGTGTTATGGCGGGTAGTGTTATGGCGGGTAGTGTTGTGGCGTGTGGTACTGTGGCGTGTGGTGTTATTGTGTGTGGTGTTGTGGCGTGTGGTATTGTGACATGTCGTGTTGTGGCGTGTTGTGACGTGTGGTGTTGTGGCGTGTGGTGTTATTGTGTGTGGTGTTGTGGCGTGTGGTATTGTGACATGTCGTGTTGTGGCGTGTTGTGACGTGTGGTGCTGTGGCGTGTGGTGTTATTGTGTGTGGTGTTGTGGCGTGTGGTATTGTGACATGTCGTGTTGTGGCGTGTTGTGACGTGTGGTGCTGTGGCGTGTGGTGTTATTGTGTGTGGTGTTGTGGCGTGTGGTGTTGTGACATGTGGTGTTGTGGCGTGTTGTGGCGTGTTGTGGCGTGTGGTGTTGAGGCGTGTGGTGTTGTGGCGTGTGGTGTTGAGGCCTGCTGTGTTATGGCGTGTGGTGTTGTGGCGTGTGGTGTTGTGACATGTCGTGTTGTGGCGTGTTGTGACGTGTGGTGTTGTGGCGTGTGGTGTTATTGTGTGTGGTGTTGTGGCGTGTGGTATTGTGACATGTCGTGTTGTGGCGTGTTGTGACGTGTGGTGCTGTGGCGTGTGGTGTTATTGTGTGTGGTGTTGTGGCGTGTGGTGTTGTGACATGTGGTGTTGTGGCGTGTTGTGGCGTGTTGTGGCGTGTGGTGTTGAGGCGTGTGGTGTTGTGGCGTGTGGTGTTGAGGCCTGCTGTGTTATGGCGTGTGGTGTTGTGGCGTGTGGTGTTGTGACATGTCGTGTTGTGACGTGTGGTGTTGTGGCGTGTGGTGTTATTGTGTGTGGTGTTGTGGCGTGTGGTATTGTGACATGTCGTGTTGTGGCGTGTTGTGACGTGTGGTGCTGTGGCGTGTGGTGTTGTGGCGTATAGTGGTGTGGCGTGTGGTGTTGAGGCGTATAGTGTTGTGGCGTGTGGTGTTGAGGCGTGTGGTGTTGTGGCGTGTGGTGTCGTGTCGTGTGGTGTTGTAGCGTGTGGTGTTGTGGCGTGGGGTGTTGTGGCGTGTGGTGTTCAGGCGTGTGGTGTTGTTGCGTATGGTGTTGTGGCGTGTGGTGTTGTGGCGTGTTGTGTTGTGGCGTGTTGTGTTGTGGCATGTGGTGTTGTGTCGTGTGGTGTTGAAGCGTGTGGTGTTGTGGCATGTGGTGTTGTGGCGTGTGGTGTTGTGGCGTGTGGTGTTGAGGCGTGTGGTGTTGTGGCGTATAGTGTTGTGGCGTGTGGTGTTGTGACATGTGGTGTTGTGGCGTGTTTTGGCATATAGTGTTGTGGCGTGTGGTGTTGTGTCGTGTGGTGTTGTAGCGTGTGGTGTTGTGACATGTGGTGTTGTGGCGTGTTGTGGCGTATAGTGTTGTGGCGTGTGGTGTTGAGGCGTGTGGTGTTGTGGCGTGTGGTGTTGAGGGCTGCGGTGTTATGGCGTGTGGTGTTGTGACGTGTGGTTTTGTGACATGTGGTGTTGTGGCGTGTTGTGGCGTGTTGTGGCGTATAGTGTTGTGGCGTGTGGTGTTGAGGCGTGTGGTGTTGTGGCGTGTTGTGGCGTGTGGTGTTGTGTCGTGTGGTGTTGTAGCGCTTGGTGTTGTGACGTGTGGTGTTGAGGCGTGTGGTGTTGTGGCGTGTGGTGTTGTGGCGTGTGGTCCATACCACTGTAGCTGTCTTGTTGTGTTACATCTAGGACAGATTGTTGAGGTTCAGCCAAGTTGGTGATTGTGTTTCTTACGTATTCATTGGTCTTGTGTTTTCTTTATGATATTTTCAAGTTTCCTAGAAAGCATTTCATCTCAAAAGCTGGCAGCCTCCTCTCAGTTTCTGCATTAGAAGTCCAGCTTTCACGTCCGTGGGTAAGTATTGTCCAGGATTGGCTTTTAAATAAGTTGATCTTTGTTGCTGCAGTGATGTTGTTGTTAAGTTATATTTGTTTAAGTCTTGCCATGACTGATATCGCTTGGCTTATTCTAGCTTTGATTTCTTCACTTGAGCTGCCTTCCGATAATGTATTTGAACGACTTTACTTGTCCAGTGAGATCTCCGTTACTCATTATCCTCATATTGTTCTCGATGCAACTATTTGTTTTATTATTTTGCTTTTTCTTAGCTCATTTCCATGTTTTTTCCGTTTCACTAAAATGATACGCTTCCAAAACGTTGGTGTTGATTTGACACATCGAGATCACCATCCAACAGACGGGTGTTGAGTTAAGATATCGAGTACACCATCCAACAGACGGGTGTTGAGTTAAGACATCGAGTACACCGTCCAACAGACAGGTGTTGAGTTAAGACACCGAGTACACCGTCCAACAGACGGGTGTTGAGTTAAGACATCGAGTACACCGTACAACAGACGGGTGTTGAGTTAAGACATCGCGTACACCGTCCAACAGACGGGTGTTGAGTTGGCCAGGAGACAGTCAGTGCCTTATGGTTATAATATAAAACACCTGAATGTTTAATGTTTACCTACAACAAGATCAGACCAGTTGAGTCTCTGTGGGTCCGTATTGGCCAGGAGACAGTCAGTGCTTTACGGTTATAATATAAAACACCTGAATGTTTAATGTTTACCTACAACAAGATCAGACCAGTTGAGTCTCTCCGGGTCCGTATTGGCCAGAAGACAGTCAGTGCCTTACGGTTATAATATAAAACACTTGAATGTTTATTGTTTACCTACAACAAGATCAGACCAGTTGAGTCTCTCTGGGTCCGTATTGGCCAGGAGACAGTCAGTGCCTTACGGTTATAATATAAAATACCTGAATGTTTAATGTTTACCTACAACAAGATCAGACCAGTTGAGTCTCTCTGGGTCCGTATTGTCCAGGAGACAGTCAGTGCCTTACGGTTATAATATAAAACACTTGAATGTTTATTGTTTACCTACAACAAGATCAGACCAGCTGAGTCTCTCTGGGTCCGTATTGGCCAGGAGACAGTCAGTGCCTTATGGTTATAATATAAAACACTTGAATGTTTATTGTTTACCTACAACAAGATCAGACCAGTTGAGTCTCTCTGGGTCCGTATTGGCCAGGAGACAGTCAGTGCCTTACGGTTATAACATAAAACACCTGAATGTTTAATGTTTACCTACAACAAGATCAGACCAGTTGAGTCTCTCTGGGTCCGTATTGGCCAGGAGACAGTCAGTGCCTTACGGTTATAATATAAAACACTTGAATGTTTATTGTTTACCTACAACAAGATCAGACCAGTTGAGTCTCTCTGGGTCCGTATTGGCCAGGAGACAGTCAGTGCCTTACGGTTATAATATAAAACACTTGAATGTTTATTGTTTACCTACAACAAGATCAGACCAGTTGAGTCTCTCTGGGTCCGTATTGGCCAGGAGACAGTCAGTGCCTTATGGTTATAATATAAAACACTTGAATGTTGATTGTTTACCTACAACAAGATTAGACCAGTTGAGTCTCTCTGGGTCCGTATTGGCCAGGAGACAGTCAGTGCCTTACGGTTATAATATAAAACACCTGAATGTTTAATGTTTACCTACAACAAGATCAGACCAGTTGAGTCTCTCTGGGTCCGTATTGGCCAGGAGACAGTCAGTGCCTTACGGTTATAATATAAAACACTTGAATGTTTATTGTTTACCTACAACAAGATCATACCAGCTGAGTCTCTCTGGGTCCGTATTGGCCAGGAGACAGTCAGTGCCTTATGGTTATAATATAAAACACTTGAATGTTTATTGTTTACCTACAACAAGATCAGACCAGCTGAGTCTCTCTGGGTCCGTATTGGCCAGGAGACAATCAGTGCCTTATGGTTATAATATAAAACACTTGAATGTTTATTGTTTACCTACAACAAGATCAGACCAGTTGAGTCTCTCTGGGTCCGTATTGGCCAGGAGACAGTCAGTGCCTTACGGTTGTAATATAAAACACCTGAATGTTTATTGTTTACCTACAACAAGATCAGACCAGTTGAGTCTCTCTGGGTCCGTATTGGCCAGGAGACATTCAGTGCCTTACGGTTGTAATAGAAAACACCTGAATGTTTAATGTTTACCTACAACAAGATCAGACAAGTTGAGTCTCTCTGGGTTCGTATTGGCCAGGAGACAGTCAGTGCCTTACGGTTATAATATAAAACACCTGAATGTTTAATGTTTACCTACAACAAGATCAGACCAGCTGAGTCTCTCTGTTGAATACAATATCACTCCCACTGAAACAACAACTGTACAGGTCGGTGTTTCTAAAAACTACGTTTCCAAAGATCGTTGTGTTATTTTCATTAGGGCCTACACAAGAAATATTGTGAGAGAGAGAGAGAGATGACATCATGCAAATAAAACTTGTCCAATGTTATCACGCGAAATGCAAGGTTAAGATACCATATAGATATTGACGTACAAACGTCTAGATTAGTCCCTGTGGGTCGCCACTTATCAACCTGCGATACAATATCAAACGAATTCCGCTAGGTTTCATCATAAGAAAATGTCGCCATTTTCTATTCAAACATACAAGGTTGTTACGTCATTAAAAAGAAACCCGCTCATAAATTATGCAGCCAGTATACACTAAACGCGTAAATAAAACAAAAATATACCACTGCGAAAATAACAGTTTATGTTAACAGTCAAACATATCACTTAAAATGCTGGTAATGTGCAAGACAGCTCAATTACGTAGCTATGTCAAACAATCAAGGTAACAACACATTCTGATGTTATCAGTTACACACAAATATGACCACATTGAATAGGTCATTGGAAACCTCTCTCCAAAAACACGTGAAGAGGTCCCTTGTCAAACCCTTACAATCAAGCCCGGGTTCCCCAACAAGCTCGACTGAGAGTTTCTTGTTTGCCAAATCCTCATCTCTGTACAGTGCGAACACGTCAGCAACCAGCGCCTTGCGGACAATGTAGACATTTTGTCAGCCTCCACTTGTGCAACGCTGTAGAGCTGGAAGCCCTAGAAACAAACACACAAAACGTCATGTGCCTGTTTGTTTGTGTGTGTATGTACGTGTGTGTGTGTGTATGTGTGTGTGTGTGTGTGTGTGTGTGTGTGTGTGTGTGTGTGTGTGTGTGTGTGTGTACGTGTGTGTGTATGTATGTGTGTGTGTGCGTGTGTCTGTGTGTATGTGCGTGTGCGTGTGTGTGTGTGTGTGTGTGTGTGTGTGTGTGTGTGTGTGTGTGTGTGTGTGTGTGTGTGTGTGTGTGTGTGTGTGTGTGTGAGTGTGTGTGTGTGTCTGTGCGTGTATGTGCATGTGTGTGTGTGTGTGTGTGTGTGTGTGTGTGTGTGTGTGTGTGTGTGTGTGTGTGTGTGTGTGTGTGTGTGTGTGTGTGTGTGTGTGTGTGTGTGTGTGTGTGTGTGTGTGTGTGTGAGTGTTCCAGGCATAATAGTGGAGTAGCTGTTAAAACAGTAGTTGCATAGTTCAATTGAACATTGGTGCATTTACCATCAGAATTAATTGTGAATTTTTCAAACAAAACCTCGTGAAAGCTTGCTAGGTGACAACCGTGCAAAACATCAATTATGAAAACACCCATTAAATTACTATCAGGTTCAACAAATCAGTCTAACAATCAGAGCAAACAAATAATTTTTCGACATATATATATATATATATATATATATTTAAAGAAACACAAATACCAACAAAATGTCAGTTGTATACACTAACCTGGCACAGCGCCCTCGTTAATGCCCGACACCCGTTGTGAAAGGCAGTCCAATGCTTCATTCAACAAATTCGACAAATGCGTCACCGCATCCTAAAGAAATCACATCAATGTATTATGTTTTTATGTGCTTACATCTTAGACGTCGAATCAGACAGATTTCTCTCAGTCGAGGCGAGTTAGAACATTGTAACATATATAAATGCGATCCTCTGTATAACTCAACGAGGGCAATAATTGGACAACAGTCGACGTTTCCACAATTAACAACAATTTTGAATAGGTGGTAATAACTACTATTACAAGGAAAAGACTCCGTAAGAAATGTTAACATCAACGTACAAAATATATTGGGCTATTGCTCCTGCGGTTTGGCAGAATATGACGGTAATGCTCGCACACGTGTTATTGTTCCACCAAGACCGTGTACCAGATATGATGCGGACAATGACAGGAAACCTTGTCAGAATATGACAGTAGTGCTTGCACACGTGTTATTGTTCCACCAAGACCGTGTACCAGATATGATGCGGACAATGACAGGAAACCTTGTCAGAATATGACGGTAGTGCTTGCACTCGTGTTGTTGTTCCATCAAGACCGTATACCAGATATGATGCGGACAATGACAGGAAACCTTGACAGAATATGACGGTAGTGCTTGCACTCGTGTTATTGTTCCACCAAGACCGTGTACCAGATATGATGCGGACAATGACAGGAAACCTTGACAGAATATGACGGTAGTGCTTGCACTCGTGTTATTGTTCCACCAAGACCGTGTACCAGATATGATGCGGACAATGACAGGAAACCTTGACAGAATATGACGGTAGTGCTTGCACACGTGTTATTGTTCCACCAAGACCGTGTACCAGATATGATGCGGACAATGACAGGAAACCTTGACAGAATATGACGGTAGTGCTTGCACTCGTGTTATTGTTCCACCAAGACCGTGTACCAGATATGATGCGGACAATGACAGGAAACCTTGACAGAATATGACGGTAGTGCTTGCACTCGTGTTATTGTTCCACAAAGACCGTATACCAGATATGATGCGGACAATGACAGGAAACCTTGACAGAATATGACGGTAGTGCTTGCACTCGTGTTATTGTTCCACCAAGACCGTGTACCAGATATGATGCGGACAATGACAGGAAACCTTGCCAGAATATGACGGTAGTGCTTGCACTCGTGTTGTTGTTCCACCAAGACCGTTTACCAGATATGATGCGGACAATGACAGGGAACCTTGACAGAATATGACGGTAGTGCTTGCACTCGTGTTATTGTTCCACCAAGACCGTATACCAGATATGATGCGGACAATGACAGGAAACCTTGACAGAATATGACGGTAGTGCTTGCACTCGTGTTATTGTTCCACCAAGACCGTATACCAGATATGATGCGGACAATGACAGGAAATCTTGACAGAATATGACGGTAGTGCTTGCACTCGTGTTATTGTTCCACCAAGACCGTATACCAGATATGATGCGGACAATGACGGGAAACCTTGAAAGAATATGACGGTAGTGCTTGCACTCGTGTAATTGTTCCACCAAGACCGTATACCAGATATGATGCGGACAATGACAGGAAATCTTGTCAGAATATGACGGTAGTGCTTGCACTCGTGTTGTTGTTCCATCAAGACCGTATACCAGATATGATGCGGACAATGACAGGAAACCTTGACAGAATATGACGGTAGTGCTTGCACTCGTGTTATTGTTCCACCAAGACCGTGTACCAGATATGATGCGGACAATGACAGGAAACCTTGACAGAATATGACGGTAGTGCTTGCACTCGTGTTATTGTTCCACCAAGACCGTGTACCAGATATGATGCGGACAATGACAGGAAACCTTGACAGAATATGACGGTAGTGCTTGCACACGTGTTATTGTTCCACCAAGACCGTGTACCAGATATGATGCGGACAATGACAGGAAACCTTGACAGAATATGACGGTAGTGCTTGCACTCGTGTTATTGTTCCACCAAGACCGTGTACCAGATATGATGCGGACAATGACAGGAAACCTTGACAGAATATGACGGTAGTGCTTGCACTCGTGTTATTGTTCCACAAAGACCGTATACCAGATATGATGCGGACAATGACAGGAAACCTTGACAGAATATGACGGTAGTGCTTGCACTCGTGTTATTGTTCCACCAAGACCGTGTACCAGATATGATGCGGACAATGACAGGAAACCTTGCCAGAATATGACGGTAGTGCTTGCACTCGTGTTGTTGTTCCACCAAGACCGTTTACCAGATATGATGCGGACAATGACAGGGAACCTTGACAGAATATGACGGTAGTGCTTGCACTCGTGTTATTGTTCCACCAAGACCGTATACCAGATATGATGCGGACAATGACAGGAAACCTTGACAGAATATGACGGTAGTGCTTGCACTCGTGTTATTGTTCCACCAAGACCGTATACCAGATATGATGCGGACAATGACAGGAAATCTTGACAGAATATGACGGTAGTGCTTGCACTCGTGTTATTGTTCCACCAAGACCGTATACCAGATATGATGCGGACAATGACGGGAAACCTTGAAAGAATATGACGGTAGTGCTTGCACTCGTGTAATTGTTCCACCAAGACCGTATACCAGATATGATGCGGACAATGACAGGAAATCTTGACAGAATATGACGGTAGTGCTTGCACTCGTGTTGTTGTTCCACCAAGACCGTATACCAGATATGATGCGGATAATGACAGGAAACCTTGACAGAATATGACGGTAGTGCTTCCACTCGTGTTATTGTTCCACCAAGAGAGTATACCAGATATGATGCGGACAATGACAGGAAACCTTGACAGAATATGACGGTAGTGCTTGCACTCGTGTTATTGTTCCACCAAGACCGTATACCAGATATGATGCGGATAATGACAGGAAACCTTGACAGAATATGACGGTAGTGCTTGCACTCGTGTTATTGTTCCACCAAGAGAGTATACCAGATATGATGCGGACAATGATAGGACACCATGACAGAATATGACGGTAGTGCTTGCACTCGTGTTATTGTTCCACCCAAGACCGTATACCAGATATGGTGCAGACAATGACAGGAAACCTTGACAGAATATGGCGGTAGTGCTTGCACTCGTGTTGTTGTTCCACCGAGACCGTATACCAGATATGATGCGGACAATGACAGGAAACCTTGACAGAATATGACGGTAGTGCTTGCACACGTGTTATTGTTCCACCGAGACCGTATACCAGATATGATGCGGACAATGACAGGAAACCTTGCCAGAATATGACGGTAGTGCTTGCACTCGTTCTATTGATCCAACAAGACCGTGTACCAGATATGATGCGGACAATGACAGGAAACCTTGACAGAATATGACGGTAGTGCTTGCACTCGTGTTATTGTTCCACCAAGACAGTATACCAGATATGATGCGTACAATGACAGGATACCTTGACAGAATATGACGGTAGTGCTTGCACTCGTGTTATTGTTCCACCAAGACAGTATACCAGATATGATGCGTACAATGACAGGAAACCTTGCCAGAATATGACGGTAGTGCTTGCACTCGTGTTATTGTTCCACCAAGACCGTATACCAGATATGATGCGGACAATGACAGGAAACCTTGCCAGAATATGACGGTAGTGCTTGCACTCGTGTTGTTGTTCCACCAAGACCGTATACCAGATATGATGCGGACAATGACAGGAAACCTTGCCAGAATATGACGGTAGTGCTTGCACTCGTGTTATTGTTCCACCAAGACCGTATACCAGATATGATGCGGACAATGACAGGAAACCTTGACAGAATATGACGGTAGTGCTTGCACTCGTGTTATTGTTCCACCAAGACCGTATACCAGATATGATGCGGACAATGACAGGAAACCTTGACAGAATATGACGGTAGTGCTTGCACTCGTGTTATTGTTCCACCAAGACCGTATACCAGATATGATGCGTACAATGACAGGAAACCTTGCCAGAATATGACGGTAGTGCTTGCACTCGTGTTATTGTTCCACCAAGACCGTATACCAGATATGATGCGGACAATGACAGGAAACCTTGACAGAATATGACGGTAGTGCTTGCACTCGTGTTATTGTTCCACCAAGACCGTGTACCAGATATGATGCGGACAATGACAGGAAACCTTGACAGAATATGACGGTAGTGCTTGCACACGTGTTATTGTTCCACCAAGACCGTGTACCAGATATGATGCGGACAATGACAGGAAACCTTGACAGAATATGACGGTAGTGCTTGCACTCGTGTTATTGTTCCACCAAGACCGTGTACCAGATATGATGCGGACAATGACAGGAAACCTTGACAGAATATGACGGTAGTGCTTGCACTCGTGTTATTGTTCCACAAAGACCGTATACCAGATATGATGCGGACAATGACAGGAAACCTTGACAGAATATGACGGTAGTGCTTGCACTCGTGTTATTGTTCCACCAAGACCGTGTACCAGATATGATGCGGACAATGACAGGAAACCTTGCCAGAATATGACGGTAGTGCTTGCACTCGTGTTGTTGTTCCACCAAGACCGTTTACCAGATATGATGCGGACAATGACAGGGAACCTTGACAGAATATGACGGTAGTGCTTGCACTCGTGTTATTGTTCCACCAAGACCGTATACCAGATATGATGCGGACAATTACAGGAAACCTTGACAGAATATGACGGTAGTGCTTGCACTCGTGTTATTGTTCCACCAAGACCGTATACCAGATATGATGCGGACAATGACAGGAAATCTTGACAGAATATGACGGTAGTGCTTGCACTCGTGTTATTGTTCCACCAAGACCGTATACCAGATATGATGCGGACAATGACGGGAAACCTTGAAAGAATATGACGGTAGTGCTTGCACTCGTGTTATTGTTCCACCAAGACCGTATACCAGATATGATGCGGACAATGACAGGAAACCTTGACAGAATATGACGGTAGTGCTTGCACTCGTGTTGTTGTTCCACCAAGAGAGTATACCAGATATGATGCGGACAATGATAGGACACCATGACAGAATATGACGGTAGTGCTTGCACTCGTGTTATTGTTCCACCCAAGACCGTATACCAGATATGATGCAGACAATGACAGGAAACCTTGACAGAATATGGCGGTAGTGCTTGCACTCGTGTTGTTGTTCCACCGAGACCGTATACCAGATATGATGCGGACAATGACAGGAAACCTTGCCAGAATATGACGGTAGTGCTTGCACTCGTGTTATTGTTCCACCAAGACCGTATACCAGATATGATGCGGACAATGACAGGAAACCTTGACAGAATATGACGGTAGTGCTTGCACTCGTGTTATTGTTCCACCAAGAGAGTATACCAGATATGATGCGGACAATGATAGGACACCATGACAGAATATGACGGTAGTGCTTGCACTCGTGTTATTGTTCCACCAAGACAGTATACCAGATATGATGCGGACAATGACAGGAAACCTTGACAGAATATGACGGTAGTGCTTGCACTCGTGTTATTGTTCCACCAAGACCGTGTACCAGATATGATGCGGACAATGACAGGAAACCTTGACAGAATATGACGGTAGTGCTTGCACACGTGTTATTGTTCCACCAAGACCGTGTACCAGATATGATGCGGACAATGACAGGAAACCTTGACAGAATATGACGGTAGTGCTTGCACTCGTGTTATTGTTCCACCAAGACCGTGTACCAGATATGATGCGGACAATGACAGGAAACCTTGACAGAATATGACGGTAGTGCTTGCACTCGTGTTATTGTTCCACAAAGACCGTATACCAGATATGATGCGGACAATGACAGGAAACCTTGACAGAATATGACGGTAGTGCTTGCACTCGTGTTATTGTTCCACCAAGACCGTGTACCAGATATGATGCGGACAATGACAGGAAACCTTGCCAGAATATGACGGTAGTGCTTGCACTCGTGTTGTTGTTCCACCAAGACCGTTTACCAGATATGATGCGGACAATGACAGGGAACCTTGACAGAATATGACGGTAGTGCTTGCACTCGTGTTATTGTTCCACCAAGACCGTATACCAGATATGATGCGGACAATTACAGGAAACCTTGACAGAATATGACGGTAGTGCTTGCACTCGTGTTATTGTTCCACCAAGACCGTATACCAGATATGATGCGGACAATGACAGGAAATCTTGACAGAATATGACGGTAGTGCTTGCACTCGTGTTATTGTTCCACCAAGACCGTATACCAGATATGATGCGGACAATGACGGGAAACCTTGAAAGAATATGACGGTAGTGCTTGCACTCGTGTTATTGTTCCACCAAGACCGTATACCAGATATGATGCGGACAATGACAGGAAACCTTGACAGAATATGACGGTAGTGCTTGCACTCGTGTTGTTGTTCCACCAAGAGAGTATACCAGATATGATGCGGACAATGATAGGACACCATGACAGAATATGACGGTAGTGCTTGCACTCGTGTTATTGTTCCACCCAAGACCGTATACCAGATATGATGCAGACAATGACAGGAAACCTTGACAGAATATGGCGGTAGTGCTTGCACTCGTGTTGTTGTTCCACCGAGACCGTATACCAGATATGATGCGGACAATGACAGGAAACCTTGACAGAATATGACGGTAGTGCTTGCACACGTGTTATTGTTCCACCGAGACCGTATACCAGATATGATGCGGACAATGACAGGAAACCTTGCCAGAATATGACGGTAGTGCTTGCACTCGTTCTATTGATCCAACAAGACCGTGTACCAGATATGATGCGGACAATGACAGGAAACCTTGACAGAATATGACGGTAGTGCTTGCACTCGTGTTATTGTTCCACCAAGACAGTATACCAGATATGATGCGTACAATGACAGGAAACCTTGACAGAATATGACGGTAGTGCTTGCACTCGTGTTATTGTTCCACCAAGACAGTATACCAGATATGATGCGTACAATGACAGGAAACCTTGCCAGAATATGACGGTAGTGCTTGCACTCGTGTTATTGTTCCACCAAGACCGTATACCAGATATGATGCGGACAATGACAGGAAACCTTGCCAGAATATGACGGTAGTGCTTGCACTCGTGTTGTTGTTCCACCAAGACCGTATACCAGATATGATGCGGACAATGACAGGAAACCTTGCCAGAATATGACGGTAGTGCTTGCACTCGTGTTATTGTTCCACCAAGACCGTATACCAGATATGATGCGGACAATGACAGGAAACCTTGACAGAATATGACGGTAGTGCTTGCACTCGTGTTATTGTTCCACCAAGACCGTATACCAGATATGATGCGGACAATGACAGGAAACCTTGACAGAATATGACGGTAGTGCTTGCACTCGTGTTATTGTTCCACCAAGACCGTATACCAGATATGATGCGTACAATGACAGGAAACCTTGCCAGAATATGACGGTAGTGCTTGCACTCGTGTTATTGTTCCACCAAGACCGTATACCAGATATGATGCGGACAATGACAGGAAACCTTGACAGAATATGACGGTAGTGCTTGCACTCGTGTTATTGTTCCACCAAGACAGTATACCAGATATGATGCGGACAATGACAGGAAACCTTGAGAGAATATGACGGTAGTGCTTGCACTCGTGTTATTGTTCCACCAAGACCGTATACCAGATATGATGCGTACAATGACAAGAAACCTTGCCAGAATATGACGGTAGTGCTTGCACTCGTGTTGTTGTTCCACCAAGACCGTGTACCAGATATGATGCGGACAATGACAGGAAACCTTGACAGAATATGACGGTAGTGCTTGCACTCGTGTTATTGTTCCACCAAGACCGTGTACCAGATATGATGCGGACAATGACAGGAAACCTTGTCAGAATATGACGGTAGTGCTTGCACTCGTGTTATTGTTTCACCAAGACCGTATACCAGATATGATGCGGACAATGACAGGAAACCTTGACAGAATATGACGGTAGTGCTTGCACTCGTGTTATTGTTCCACCAAGACCGTGTACCAGAGATGATGCGGACAATGACAGGAAACCTTGACAGAATATGACGGTAGTGCTTGCACTCGTGTTATTGTTCCACCAAGACCGTGTACCAGAGATGATGCGGACAATGATAGGAAACCTTGACAGAATATGACGGTAGTGCTTGCACACGTGTTATTGTTCCACCAAGACCGTGTACCAGATATGATGCGGACAATGACAGGAAACCTTGACAGAATATGACGGTAGTGCTTGCACTCGTGTTATTGTTCCACCAAGATCGTGTACCAGATATGATGCGGACAATGACAGGAAATCTTGACAGAATATGACAGTAGTGCTTGCACTCGTGTTATTGTTCCACCAAGACCGTGTACCAGAGATGATGCGGACATTGACAGGAAACCTTGACAGGAAGTGACGTCATACACCGTATGGTTGTACTGGCTAGTACACGAGTATACACAGACATTGGCCGAGAAGGAACGATGTATTATCCGAATTATATGAGAAAAAGAATACATTTGTTTCACAAATCAAGCTTGTTGGAAGGATTGCCCAACATTATGTATGATACGACGAGTTGCCTGTGTATGTTGCCACCTATTTATGATCCTACATTACTCAGTACGGTTGGGTTATAGAACAAATCCCTCCAACACTTATTCCATCACAATGTATATATGATACGACGAGTTGCCTGTGTATTGTGCCACCTATTTATGATCCTACATTACTCAGTACGGTTGGGTTATAGAACAAATCCCTCCAACACTTATATCATCACAATGTATATATGATACGTCGAGTTGCCTGTGTATTGTGCCACCTATTTATGATCCTTCATTACTCAGTACAGTTGGGTTAAAGAACAAATCCCTCCAACACTTATATCATCACAATGTATATATGATACGACGAGTTGCCTGTGTATGTTGCCACCTATTTATGATCCTACATTACTCAGTACGGTTGGGTTATAGAACAAATCCCTCCAACACTTATACCATCACAATGTATATATGATACGACGAGTTGCCTGTGTATGTTGCCACCTATTTATGATCCTACATTACTCAGTACGGTTGGGTTATAGAACAAATCCCTCCAACACTTATATCATCACAATGTATATATGATACGTCGAGTTGCCTGTGTATGTTGCCACCTATTTATGATCCTACATTACTCAGTACGGTTGGGTTAAAGAACAAATCCGTCCAACACTTATATCATCACAATGTATATATGGTACGTCGAGTTGCCTGTGTATTGTGCCACCTATTTATGATCCTACATTACTCAGTACAGTTGGGTTAAAGAACAAATCCCTCCAACACTTATATCATCACAATGTATATATGATACGACGAGTTGCCTGTGTATGTTGCCACCTATTTATGATCCTTCATTACTTAGTACGGTTGGGTTATAGAACAAATCCCTCCAACACTTATATCATCACAATGTATATGATACTTCGAGTTGCCTGAGTATTTTGACACCTATTTATGATCCTACATCCTAAATCCCTCCAACACTTATCACAATGATGTACGTTCACACCAAATCAACAACAGCAAACAGTCACTATTTCACAATAATTATTGCAAACCATTCTTCATTTGTTATCGCAAATCAATTGTTTAACTGATTTGTCAGTGGATTACTGACAAATCAATACTGCCATTTTGATCTCACTGCGACTGCGTTGGCTGCTAATCTGCGACGTATGGAGGAGTGTCTAGATATTGTAAATCAGTGGATGACATCAAACTACATGTGCATGAACAACATTAAAACGGAATATCTTCCCGTAGTGCCAAAGAGTGCCGCTGCGCTTATTGACGGCAGTGTGATACGCGTAGGAGATGTTACGATTACTGCCTCAAGATGTGTTCGTAACCTTGGTGTCGTTATGGATCGCCACCTCGATTTTAAGAAGCAAGTTTCAAGCATCGTCAGTGTGTGCTCATTTCACCTGCGCCATATTAACCAGATGAGTCGTTATCTCCCAACGTCGACAAAGGAACGTGTCGTCAACGCCGTTATTACATCACGGCTTGATTACTGCAATTCACTTCTATACGGCACTTCTGTCAACAACATCGCTCGACTGCAGAGAATGCACAACTCTGCTGCTAGGTTGATTCTACGCCGCCCACGGAGTGACAGCGCCATGCCTTTGCTATGCATTCTTCACTGGTTGCCTGTAGCACACAGAATCGACTTTAAGCTATTAGTGTTTACATATAAAGCTGTGCATGGCGATGCCCCGAAATATTTATGCGACCTTGTATGCCCATACAAACCAACAAGAGCCCTGCGCTCTGCCAACAATAACATGTTAACGGTCCTGCGGACTCATGTCAAAGCTGGGGACAATTCGTTTGCGGTCGCCGCAGCGACTTTGAGGAACACTTTGCCTAATGACATTAAAACGTCTGATTGTCTCTCTACTTTCAAGGCACGCTTAAAGACTAATTTTTTTAGACTCTCGTTCTTGTCCAATGTGGCATAGTTTACTCTCTGCATTGATTTGTTTTATATCTCTTATGTATTAATTAACCTATTTATATATTTATTTTATACTTACATGTACATTAGTTCAGTTAAATGAAAAGGCCATGTTATTGCTTACGTCAGCCATATAATCTCCGTACACGTTTTCGTCATCAGTGTCATCCCTGAGTGGACGTTCTGTAAGAAAACATATTGTTAAACACCAGCTTATAAAACCACCCAGTATTTCGACAAAATTATACATGATTTATTATATGTTATTCAGGCATAATAACAATATAATTGTTAATTATGTAAATTGCACATTACGACGGTTACCATATACATGCATTGTATATATACGTATATATATATATATATATATATATATATATATATATATATATATATATGTGTGTGTGTGTGTGTGTGTATGTATATATATATATATATATATATATATATACATACATACATATATTAAATCAGTAACCTGGTTCGACTCTTGCCCTACTGCCTGATTCTCGCAGTGGAAGTTCTTCATATATTTCAGATTCACATGATATAATCCTCTGAACAAAATATGTACTTTATATGGTCTTCTTCGGATCGTGGATACTTCTCTAGTACGGGACAAGTCAGATCATTATTTCATAAGGTATAACTACGAAACGTATCATTCACCAACAATGCAAATAATTGTTATTCTACTGAAACAACCGAATAACCATCAACATTGGCACAATTACCACATATGTAATACAAAATGTGATTAACGTTGTAACGGTGCACAAATCCGAAATACATTTTCAGAGAAAGCGAGAGCGAGAGCGACGGCGAGAGCGACGGCGACAGCGAGGGCGACAGCGAGAGCAACAGAGAGAGCGAGAGAGACAGCGAGAGCGACGGCGACAGCGAGCCAAGGCTGTTAATCTTGGGAATTAGACATTACCTCTATAACGGAGGGACACTTTAATGTGCGTGAGCAGGGTAGGTAGGAAGCACCGCGTATATTTCCTTCCTTCGTGTATGTGCCCACACTTTTAACCTACGTCTACGTGCATATTTAAAAAAAACATAAAGAATTTATTTCTTACAGTTATCATGACAATTGTTTCGTTTGCAGTGTTTCTTTATACAAGTTATCAATAAATCGTTTCGCCACATGTTGAATCTAATGGCAATGAATTATTTTTTAAATCATATTTTTTTCGAATTGTACGCATTGGAGTGAATTCCAGTGGAGTAAACTTTACGATTTTGAGTACAAAATCGGCAAAGCCAAAGAATTTGGCCAGTGTTCCTTTATAAATTGAGGCAATGTGTATAAGCCGATCTATGCAGATAATGTCCTATTGCTAGATAGTATATAGATGTAATGCTAGGGTAAAGGTCGCGGTCTTTCTTAACGACCTTTTGAGCTAAATTCAGGGTTTACGTGTTCGGTACACAAAAATAATTTTGAAGTTGAACTTCAAAACAAGTTTCAACAAAACACAGGCAGTATTGTCAGTAATCTTGTTATTTTGTTTTCCTTAATTTTACATTCACGCCCGTGGGCGGTACCTTCTTTGTGTACAGCATGGATCGGCCCAATCAAGAAAAACACTGTCAATTGTATTATTATTTGATTAACAACATCACAGTACAGTGTACACAGACTTGTGTGTCATAAAATAGGGGCAGTGAAATAGGAGCAGTAAAGTACAAAACATACAACAGTGCAATCCTACAATTTCCAAACAAAGATAGATAGTTGACTCTTCCATTTGTACTATATACCCAGATAGCAGGTAAACGTTAATATAACGTTTGCATTTGGTTAGAACAGTTCGATTTTGGTTACTGTTAGATCTGTAACGTTACCGGAACGTTAGTTTTTGGTTTGGTATGAAACTGCTTGATTTCTAACGTTGCCAGAACGTTAGTTTTTGGTTTAATTTAAAACGGTTTGATCTCTAACGTTGCCGGGACGTTAGTTTTTGGTTTGATTTTAAACAGTTAGATCTCTAACGTAGTCGGAACGTTAGTTTTTGGTTTGATTTGAAACTGTTTGATCTCTAACGTTGCCGGAACGTTAGGTTTTGGTTTGATTTTAAACAGTTACATCTGTAACGTTGCCGAAACGTCCATTTTGGGTTTGATTTAAAACAGTTAGATCTCTAACGTTGCCGGAACGTTAGTTTTTGGTTTGATTTTAAACAGTTAGACCTCTAACGTTGCCGAAACGTTCGTTTTTGGTTTGACTTAAAACAGTTAGATCTCTAACGTTGTCGGTACGTTCGTTTTTGGTTTGATTTGAAACTGTTTAATCTCTAACGTTGCTGGAACATTAGTTTTTGGTTTAATTTAAAACAGTTAGATCTCTAACGTTGCCGGAACGTTCCTTTTTGGTTTGATTTAAAACAGTTAAATCTCCAACGTTGCCGGAACGTTCGTTTTTAGTTTGATGTTAAACAGTTAGATCTCTAACGTTGCCGGAACGTTCGTTTTTAGTTTGATGTTAAACAGTTAGATCTCTAACGTTGCCGGAACGTTCGTTTTTGGTTTGATGTTAAACAGTTAGATCTCTAACGTTGCCGGAACGTTCGTTTTTAGTTTGATGTTAAACAGTTAGATCTCTAACGTTGTCGGCACGTTCGTTTTTGGTTTGATTTTAAACAGTTAGATCTCTAACGTAGTCGGAACGTTAGTTTTTGGTTTTATTTGAAACTGTTTGATCTCTAACGTTGCCGGAACGTTAGGTTTTGGTTTGATTTTAAACAGTTATATCTCTAACGTTGTCGGAACGTTAGTTTTTGGTTTGATTTGAAACTGTTTAATCTCTAACGTTGCTGGAACATTAGTTTTTGGTTTAATTTAAAACAGTTAGATCTCTAACGTTGCCGGAACGTTCCTTTTTGGTTTGATTTAAAACAGTTAAATCTCTAACGTTGCCGGAACGTTCGTTTTTAGTTTGATGTTAAACAGTTAGATCTCTAACGTTGCCGGAACGTTCGTTTTTAGTTTGATGTTAAACAGTTAGATCTCTAACGTTGCCCGAACGTTCGTTTTTGGTTTGATTTAAAACAGTTAAATCTCTAACGTTGCCGGAACGTTCGTTTTTAGTTTGATGTTAAACAGTTAGATCTCTAACGTTGCCGGAACGTTCGTTTTTAGTTTGATGTTAAACAGTTAGATCTCTAACGTTGCCGAAACGTTCGTTTTGGGTTCGATTTTAAGCAATTAGATCTATAACGTTGAAGGAACGTTAGTTTTTGGTTTGATTTGAAACTGTTTGATCTCTAGCGTTGCCGGAACGTTAGTTTAGGGTTTGATTTTAAACAGTTACATCTCTAACGTTGCCGGAACGGTAGGTTTTGGTTTGATTTTAAACTGTTTGATTTCTAACGTTGCCGGGACGTTAGTTTTTGGTTTGGTTTTAAACTGTTCGATTTCTATCGTTTCCGGAACGTTAGTTTTTTATTTGATTAGAAACGTTTTGATCTCACTAACGTTGTCGGAACACAAGTATACATGCAAGCTATTAAAACAATAAAATAGATTAAACTCGGCTAGTTAGATATCATCTATAACTAGCCGAGTTGCCCGGCGTTGCTCAGGGAAAAACGGCAGTCGCTCGCTCAAATACTGTTTTGAAAATTGCAATCGTTGAGATCCCCACTGCCCCAGATGAAAATTCTAGTTGCTCGGCTTTGCACGGGAGAAAAAGAAATTGTCCATATAAAACCACGCGTAATTATATCTATAAATAAAATCTTAGGGAGCACTCCCACAATCTTGTGCACTGGAATGTGATCCATCCTGAAATCATGAATAATAATATTATGAATACTAAAATTAGACCAAACCTCAAATGCCCTACATTTTAATCTCACCCAAACCAAACCGACCAAGCCAATCCCAAATGTTTCTAGCCTACACACATTGATAAATGGTACCTGGTTACTGGCCTAGTTGTAGGACAAACCTGGCCTATATGCTGGAATGTTACTTTGTTTTGTGTGTTGTTTTTTAAGAAATAGACACGCGCCCCGCGCTCATGCTGACTTGGCCAGCAACAGGCAGAGTTGTGGCAGTCTTACGCGTTCACGATTTTGAAATGTTAATAACTTATAACTTAATTATCTTTACGATGATATACCAAAACATGAAATTCCACGGCTGCAACTCCACGTACACCCTTTTGAAATATTGAGCCCCTATCGGTTCTCCACCCCCGGACGAGTTTCGAAAATGTCAAAATCTACAAACACCCCAATGGGCCCCTAAATTAAATATAGCATCACTGCATCACAGGATGGCAAACTCTCACTTTCCATTTGACTACAGATACGACAACTAGTCAAAATAAATAATATACAGCTGGTTTAATTAGTTAATGGCTTTATTATTGGGTAACATAAGACGTAAACTCAACTCAACGTCACGCAGATCACATCGGAAAACTGCACTGTCCCGAGACATCCAGTCAGTGGCATTGCATATATGCCTGCCCGTCATATATAATTTAATAATTTTGTTTATTCAAGTAATAAGTGAAACAGTAACTTTTATGAACCCATTTTTTTATATTATACACCATCTTGTGGGGATAAAGAACGTTCCTCACATAATGTATTGTCAAATAATTAATAATTTTGAGAGAGCAAAACTATTATGCCGAGATTCATGCAAATGCACTTGTTGGTTAAACTGCTGACAGTAATAGTTTTTCTACATTGAAACGGCCAGTGACAGTACTGGTCTTCTGGTTATCCGGTTTCCAAGAGCGAAGCGTTACGGAGATGATGCGTTACGGAGATGAAAAACAACCCGCTATCCGCAATTGCGCATTATTGCGTTGCAACAGGAAATCGACTAATATGCCAAATAGTATAGTTTCGTAGGATGAATAACATATCAAATAGCCAAGTAAAACAAATACAACTGTAGATTGTTCCTTGGAAAAATATCCTGAAAAGAAAGCGTCATCTCCGTAACGGGTTTTGCCACAATTTTCAAAGTCAACTTTGACGAAGTCTGCAGAAGTAACGGTTGTAATTAGGATACTATTTTTCTTTTAATTAAAATGTTAATAAATCTCAATTGCCATGGTAATGTATCTTGTTTATTCACATAAAGGTTTCCCCGTGTCATGTGCGGTTCAAATCCATTACGGAGATTACACCAATTTGTACCACTATTTGAACCAACACAATAACAAAATGTAGCATACACTAAAGTCTTTCATATTTGCCAGACAGTTGCGTCAAAATGCCTATTTTAAATAAACACTTTTATTGTTACATTATATGCCGCATCTTTTCTTAGGCAATAGTTACAAGGACAAAATATGGATGGAACAACTTTTTCAAAACTACCGACAATACAGAAGACGCTATATCACGGAGACCAAACCTTTGTAATTATATACACTTTACTGTACAGTGAAACTCTACAAGCGTCATGTTACACGTTTGTGTGGTATTTATGTAGGGCCAACGTTATACCAATGTGTGCATATTCATTGTGTGTGTGCGTGTGCGTGTGTGTGCGTGTGCGCGTGTGCGCGTGTGCGCGTGTGTGCGCGCACGTGCGTGCGAGAGTGCGTGTGTGCGGGTGGTATTTGTGTTGGAAATGCTGGTACAATTGCAATCACCTGTAGAAGTTGAAAACCGTTAATCCAATTATCCATTAATCCTTGCACCAGGCAGGAGCTATCTCACACCATCTTAGACTGAGTTTGATCTGAGGACTTCATCAAATTCTAACCCTATAAGTGCTGCTGGACAGAGGCCTGAAATAATATACTGCCCTATTTGTTAGGGTAATTATCACATCCACTACTCCACTCAAGGGGTGAACAGTGCACTGATGGGACAAGCCACTGGGACAGAGCTCCAACACTTATTTGATGTCAGCAGGGGAGTGTAATTAAGTGCAATAAACAAGCTTCTGCAATCAACCAGAGCTGGATACAACAAACAAAGAAGAAGCTCTTCTAGTGATATCAGTGTCCACTGACATGGATAATGTCTGAGGGGAGGACAGTCATGGAATACCCATTTGTCTAACTAGATAACATCTCTGGATTTCAGCTATGTTGGAAGTAAATTATTATTTTAACAAACACTCCGGATTTCGACATTCACATATGTCGAAACGGTGTGCACAGTTTCAATGATCAGGAGTTATAATGATAAAAAAATATTATAGAATAAAAACGAATTAGTATCTATATCCACACATACTGTGTGTATATACGGATAAAAGTGTATTTGGCAAACTGCAAAAAAACTGTTTTTTTGGATTTCAACAAATTACCGTGCAGCTATGTCTTCAAATGCTGGACAAATTCAGTGAAATTATCTGTAAATAGCGTACTCATTCTACTTCAGCGAACCAAAGGCGTGAATTTAACTATATATACCTGTATATACTGCCACAAGTGCGGAAGACTGCCATGACATAGCGTCTAATTTAAGTCACTCCGGGCGATGTAATTAGTAAAATATACTTATTAATATTTAGTAGTATGCATTGATGAGGTATATACGCCCTATTCTAAATATAGTATACGTATACGTATGGAATACTGTCACGTCGTCCCGTATAGTAGTTGGCAGGTGGTCTAGTTTTAAAAATCATCACACATGGCAGCACCCAAGGTAACTTAACAAATCTTGGAGAATATATTTCATTAATAATTTATTATTCTACTTGTTTCTCCTGTAGCTAGTTATACTTACTTTACAGGTTGCTGGTCTTATTAGTAAGTATTGAGTTGTTTAAATCTAAATTTTACTCAAGGCACAGTGGTCACGTGTGGTCAGTGGGCGGGAATGACTGCCACCAACTGCCACAGTCAGTGTGCCAACGTTTAATGTTACAGTAACACCACATGCTGTTGGGTAAGTTCCAACCTATATTTTATACATTATAAAGCAATACTTTCAATTTATAATTGTACCATGATATGGGAAAGAGAATTGTGCATCCTTCGATGTAAACTGATTTACATGTTTGGGTATAGTTATTTAGTAATGACTTTGATTACTGATAACTAGGAAAATGGGAAGACGGAGACTTAATTGTATGTCGACCTCAGGAGCAGTGTACGGCTGACCAGATGGTGGTAGAGAAGGATTAATGAGGTTTCTGAGGCTGATCACAGCCAGTATACAGTAGTTGTTTGAATGGCATAGCCATAGAAAGTCTGTTTTAATCGTGTTTAGATTCGTTAAATCTAGTATATGTATTACGGAAACTGCCGCCGTATTACGGGAATACAAATATCTGACTACAGAAAATGATACACATTAAACAATTGCTTAATCTATAAATAATACTGCTATAGATGCCCTGAAGAAACTGTCATATTTTTACTTGTTACAATTTATCAACAAATATTTAGTCTACTACAAGTTCTACAAAGTCTACGGTGACGTCATCCAATGCTGTGCCTGTGTACAAAGCTACAACTTTGACTGCCAGCAGCCTGCTGATGACTGCAGTGGCACATGGCACGTGGGCATATTATTATGTCTGCATCTGTCAGTCAACAGCAATTACAGCGGCAAAAAATATCAGTGTCATTTATGCGCGTCTAGACATTAATACAATTTACAGGTGTAGAGTTATATAATGAAATAAATAAATTAAGATAGAACCATTAAATTACATTAAATAGTTATGGTTTTCTGAAAGTTATGAATATCATTATAAAATGTATTAGAAGAATATAAAATGAGTATTATAATTGTTGCAATTGCAATATAAAACTATATCATTATTTTTATTCAAAAGTTTTTATTTGAATACAACAATTTAACTTTGTCAATGACTGTTTGTAATAATTATAATGTTTCCTGCTGTGTTATAAATTTTGAAGCGGGGCATGTCTGGCCATGCATGCACTTTGACAGCTGTAATTAACACAATGTAACACAATTGATGTTGCTAAACAAGCATCCATTTGAAGTGCTAACCTACGACCTTAACTGCGGACAGGAGTTACAGTGTAGAAACATAATAATTATGTTGAAACAACGTATATCTACTTTTGATGATTAAATTAGTAACTTCCTGGATTCCCACGCACTGTGAACAGGCTGGGCTTGTCGCTATATCTACTCCAGAGAAAGCTTTGATTGGCAACCTTGTAGACTGGGGCGGGATTCGACGGGGGGGGGGGGAGAGAGGGTGCGACAGGAGGTGGGGGTCATTATGGAAATTGTATTTGTCAGGTAGGCAACCCTGGCATTATGACATTGAATGTATGCATAAGGCATGGGTTGTGCATGTTGATATATCAGGTTACATCCTGAACTGTTAAGCCAGCATATCAGACTCCCACTCCCCTTCAAAATTAGGGGGAGTGGGGAGTCTGATATGCTGAGTGATTAATCACGCCAGGAGGTGACTGGAAGACGACAGCCAGACTATTCCCCAGATTTGTGTAGTGGGCTAGACAGTGTCCCAGAGTAAGACTGCCTACCAATACGGATTTTTCGTAATCATGCATTAACCCATGCAACCATACAGCCACACAATTACACGATTTTTCATCAGCACGCGCATTTTAAAATAGGTGAAGCTAAACTTTATTTTGTATTAGTTAAATACAATTATTCATCGAAATTCGCATTCCAGCTCAATAGTTGAAAAGTATGATTCGTGTTAAGCCAGATGAGTTTGTCTACCTGGTTTGCAGATTGTAAGAAATACACTCGCTACACATCTTAAGTTATTGATTGTTGAGAATAGCCTCTTTGACAGTCGGTACTTACCTCAATCAGCATACTAAAAATAAAAAGCCGCACCTTTCGTTTACCTTTAACAGAGTTCTGATGAAAAATAATGAATTATTTTATATGGCTTAATTTATGTGTTCATAATTGTTACATCATCGTCACCCCGTTCATTCACCAGTATTTTGTCTGCATCTGTCACCTCTGAGTGACTACAATTAGCACTAATAATTTTACGTTTTCATAACAGGAGACCCTGGGGTAGTGAGAAGTCCTTCTGCATGGCTAATTGGATGCAATGGTCTTTTGATACACATTCCTCTAGTGACTGCCCTTTTCACACATGGCATTGAGGACTGACCCCTCAGCCAGGCTCCCATACATTCAGTGATGATCACTTAATAGATAACGGTTCTCCCTTTATCATCTGCACACATCAGGCATTCTTGGCATTCCTTGTAATGCTTGAACATTGTCCAGCAGCTTTTAGGAGGAGGGGGTAACGCTTTTTGAGAAACATGGAATACAATTAGAGGTTCACATTTTAAAGATGCAATTTTGAGGGGGTTCACATTTTGGAGAAAGGGGGTTCACAAAAAGGGGGATTCAATATGCGTACCGATACACGCGCATGCATGCACATGCGCACACGCACAATAAATATACATTAACCTTTTTTTATTTTTACACGTTCATGTAGATAAGATTAATGTTATCAAATAAGTTTGGTTATTTGCAATATAAAGTAATTTCGATGGTATCATGATACTTTTGATTACATAACTATAGCGTTTATGGGGTAAGTTAATCGAAAACTTCCATTGTTTTGATTATGATGCACCATAACAGCATCACTTGTAATCTGGATCGTTTACTTGATAATTGTTTAAACACACAGGAGCTGGGCGCAAACATGTCTTGACTGCCAAGGCAACAGACAAAGAGGTGGAGCAGGAGGTGAAGATGTGGTTAAAGTTTGCTACGGAGAGGGACGTCGGCCGGAAGGAGAAAGAAGAGAGGAAGCGAACCGAAGTACTCGCGGTGGCATGAAGGCCATTCACGGAAACTATTATATAGGACTGGTTTCTTTATCCAATACTGCAATTTTTATTATTTCTATTTGGTGGGTCTCCCACCCATGTGTGGTTGGTCCCCTCATAATAAATTGAGCTTTATATAAAGCTTTTACACAAAAATACACTTGTCTTGTGTTACTATGCAAACTAGCCACGATTCATAGTCAGTCCGTTCAGTTGGTACATCATAAAACGTCACACTTAAAATACTCTTTCCTTGTGTATATAAAGTGAAAACAGTTGCACGTACGTATACCAAGAATGGCCATGTGTTACAATATATCAAATGCGCAGGTGCTATAGGAAATGGGTTGAATTGCGCTAAATTATGGTTAGAACGTAGGTTATACATTAATGTCAATTCAACTTTACATTTTCGTTAGAAATGAAACGTTAGGTAAACGTTAAGCAAACAACTGAAATAACGTTAAACTAACGTTTCTGCTAATGTTACAAAAACGTTAGTTTACTGTTACATTCTGGTTAGAAATTAAACGTTAAATGAACGTTAAGCTAACGTTTCTGTAACATTTACATTAACGTCAGTTTAACGTTACAATTTCATTAGAAATTAAACGTTAGTTAAACGTTAAACAAACGACTAAAATAACGTTAAACTAACGTTTCTGCTAACGTTACAAAAACGTTAGTTTACTGTTACATTCTGGTTAGAAATGAAACGTTAAATGAAACGTTAGATTAACGTTAAAGAAACAAGCAAAATAACGGCAAACGAACGTTCCCATTCAACGTTAAACTAACGTTTCTGCATCGGTTACATTAACGTTAGTTTAACGTTACATATTTGTTAGATTAACGTTAAAGAAACGAACAAAATAACGTTAAACTAACGTTTGCATTAAACGTTAAATTAACGTTTCTGCAACGGTTACATTAACGTTAGTTTAACGTTTCGTTTTGGTTAGAAATTAAACGTTAGATTAACATTAAAAAAACGAGCAAAATAACGCAAAATTAACGTTTGCATTAAACGTTAAACAAACGTTTCTGCACACGTTACATTAACGTTATATTAACGTTTGCATGCTATCTGGGTATAGTGTCCCAAGTTTATGCATCGCAAAATTCCATGACAATGCGGTACTGTTTTGGGTTTTTAAAACCATAAACGTGCATGTACACATACTTTTAACATACCAACCAATTGAGTGATCTACCAACAGGAGCTGCCAGTGCAGCATAACGTTTTACAGAAGCATTCAAACAGAAGAAAAACATGACACAATATCAAGGAGACACTGAAGTGGACGATGCACGAACATAGGACACACAACCATTATAGAATATTTGATTTCTTAAAATCACTTAAACTTATAAGGCGCCTACAATCATATTTAAAGAGATACCTAATTATCTTATTAATATTTGCAGTTTAATTTTGACCGTTGCGTGTAATCCCTTATACTATGCATTGCAGGCATAATCACGACGTGGAAAGTTGTGTTGTTAGTTTTCCTGTTATTTTAGATTCACACCGAGGGTAGGACTAAATGGATTGAAGTACTATTGCTCTTGAGTACAGCATGGATCAAGGACACCTTTAAGTGAATATTATCCATATGTCATCATCTACTGAGCTAGGCTAGCATCTAGGTAAACAAAATCATGAATTGTTTGATAAAAATAAAAAATAAAAAATTTAAATTGGATTTAATTGAATCTGGTACTTATACATTTATATAGATGTTTGTATTGTGCTTTACTGTATTAAGAAAGGAAATAGTTCAAACATCTGAAAATGATGAAATAAAATATCATTACAATACTTTTATTGTGCTAATTGGATTCAGAAAGGAATCAACAGCTAGCTAGGCTCTAATGCTGTGTTGGCCAGCCTCAGATTAGGCTATGCCTCTGGCCTTTGTTAAGTGCATCCCTGCTGATCTCAGACTGAGACCCTGGTTGCCTTATCTGCTTATTTTGCATAATGTTTTGCATAGTTGCCAGTGGACAACTGTAGCCAACAGCAGAGCCATGGATTATGCAAAATAAGCCTTTGTTCTTCAGTACCCTCTCTGGCTGGGGAGGTGATTAGTTGGGAAGCATTTCTGCTGCCCGTCAACTCATCTGCTTATATTGCACAACATTTGCACATGGACCACTTTTTATGATGCAAAGCTTCCTGTTCATTCAAATTGATCATCCTTGACTGATCACTTTTTATGAGTGTTGCTGTTGCATACTTAGATTTAGCAGAATGTACTTAAATCAAACAACCTTGACAGTGATCACTTGCAAACGGTTGGTTCTTCTCTGGAAAGTTTAAGTGGTAATCTTGCTACAAGGCCATCCACTGGTGGTTCCACAAAGTGGGTGTCAACTAACTTTCTGGTTCTCATTTTCTGTATAAATCTGTGTTTGAAATGGGTCTGTCACAAATCTCTTTATTCCTTGGAATGAGACACTTGTTTTTGGCTTGCTCGCTGTGAATATTTGGATTGTCTTGATAACTTCATTCGATCTTCTGACTTATTGTGAGTATTTGATTTGATTAGTAATACGTCACCTTGCTTGCCATACCTTATGATGGTTCTGATTGCAGGATCCATTATGTTCCCCCATAATCAGATCTTCTTCATTATCTAGTATTAACATGTTGTTGTTTCAGGTTTCAGTAATAAAAGTTAAAGGGGCTTCATAATCGTATACTATTGCTTGGGTAGGCGAAAATTTGCCTAGACGGTTTTGGAATTAGTTAATTGGTGTAGCTTGGATAACTGATTTGGGTAGACTATTCCATGGATCTGTGACTCGAAGAGGGAATGCATTTTTTCTTAGATTTTGATTTGGTCTTTGGGTAAATAATTTCAGGGAATGTCGTCTATTTCCTATTCTAATTGATACATCATCCCATTTCTGGAGAGATTAGAAGCGGATTCAGTTTCATATATTTTGTGCAGTATTTTATAAACTTCTATCATGTCTCATGTTCTGTATGCAAGTGTTGGTACTTTTAATAATTTAAGTCTTGCTATATAAAATAGATCCCTCATTCCGGGTAATTCTTTAGTGGCTCTCCTTTGAACATTTCCTATTGCTATTTTATGTTTCCTCTTGTATGGATACCATACTGCTATGGCATAGTCTAGTTGGGATCTAACGATAGTATTGTACAGTGGTAAGGAGATGTGAATGTCAAGGAATTGGAAAGTTCTTCTGATTGTTTTTTTTGTAATTTTGGTTGCTTTATTTATTAATGACTTGATTTAGTTGATCATCAAATGATTGTTAAGAATAAAAACATTCACCTCTTGACAATTTTATTTGAACAAGAAGTAGTAAATAAAGGTTTTTATTACTTCACTTGTAAACTTAATTATCCATCTACTACTTGCAGCTCTTCAACATGGCCTACTTTGTGGCAGTCTACTCAGACTCGATCTTCAAGTACCTGCCACAGAGAGTTGCTGATGTTGAGTTTGATCTCCACTGCAGACGTGGTGGTCGTGTCGACGACATTCGCAAAGGTAAGATTTGTTTCTGCTTAGATCTTATTGTTCAATCAAACAGTTGTGAAGCTTTTCAGTGACCACAAAACATTATTTATATATTTATGTTATGACTGATTATTGTTCTCATAGTAGTGTGTCCATACTGTTCAAGAGACCTAAACGTGATTGTAAATAAACAAGACAGAGATAATTATTACAATGAATGTATATAATTGTATGATTTATTCAAAATTTAACAAGTTTGGCACCCAGAGAATTAACTCAAGGTGACAGGTGGACAAGGAAGCATTTTGGCTTATCGAGAGGCCAACCCTTTTATCTATGTGTGTCCCGCCCTTCTGAAGTATGTGTCGATTTTATTTTGTATACATATTCACGCTACTAGCACCCACACAATCAGCAGATAATATGTTTCATTCATTTACAGTCCTTTGTGAAAATGAGAACTTTCTTATATCTAATCTATGCTGCTCCTTTGCTAATGTAACTTTATGTCCTCTAGTCCTTTTATCTTTCTTAACTGAGAAAAAAGATATTTCTATAAATATTTTCATAACCATTCAGTATTTTAAACATTTCTATCTGATCTCCTCTCAATCTCCTGGTCTCTAGTGTTGTTAAACCACATTCGTTTAGGCGAATTTCATAACTAAGATCCCTCAGTTTTGGTATCATTTTAGTCGCTCTCCTCTGTACTCTTTTTAGCATATCTATGTCCTTCTTGCGATATGGCCTCCACGCTTGTATACAATATTCTAAATGAGGCCTCACTATTGTTAAGCTGATGTTAAACGCACTGGTCTATAGTTCTCTGACTTGTTCCTCGAACCTTTTTTAAATAACGGTATAATGTTTGCCTCTATCCATTCTAAAGGAACCACTCCCTCTTCTAATGACAAATTGATAACTGTAGCAAGTGGTACGCTAATTGGTTGTACAATATTCACAATGAATGTCCTTCTCATAACATGGAACAATTATAATAAATAGCTGCCTTCACATATACTTTCAGTACTTGCTAAGACAAACCCTCTGGGTATTGATGCAGTACTTCTGCATGTCGGGACGAACAATCTGCAATCCATCTGCAACGACATCCGCCAACTGGGAAAGACTCTTGATCAGCACCGGCGACTGATTGTAGACACACAGGAGAAGTACCCAGGAGTGTCTCTTGTTGTGTCTGCAGTACTCCCCCGGTATGATGAGTGAGTACCGTTATTATGGTAATGCTTCAACATTTTAGTATAGCAAAAATGTACACTAATCTGTATTAATGTATTCGATTGGAATCAGATTTTTGTTCATCTGTCTAAATAATAATATAATTGTACTCCATTATTGTAAATAACTATGAGTATGAATGCCAGTGAAATATTGTGATATTACAACCACTGCTGAAAGAGTTAGATTCCTTATTTAGATTGTTTTGTGCCACTCAAATATAAATAATCATTTTTCTTATTTTGTTCAGTGACGACCTGTATGAGACTGGCCTTCTGTGGAATAAGCGGCTGCACCAGTTGACTGCCCAGATTCCTGGCGTGTGTTTCTGGGATTGGGATTGCACCCTTACCCAACCCAGACACTTCAGCGTTGACGGTTTACACCCATCGCTGGAGAGCAACACCCTGTTGCACACGACGACAGCCAGCCGCATTCAACAGATGCTGTCAACTGACAGACGAGGCCAGCTCATGTAAGTACAAATAAGAATTGTTATCTTTCTAGAGTTGAAATTAACATAACACTATGGCTTTCTGTATAGCTTCACCAACTTTTAGGAATTATCGCATTCTTAGTGTTACCTAAAATAGGAAATAGAATAAAATAGACTATCAAAAGTGTCCATTTTAGAGAGGTTTTAATTATGGATAGGTGTCCGCTAAGGCAGGTTTCACTGTACAACACTAATTGAAGATTGATCTGTAAGCAGTTTTAGATCTGTTAGATATATCAACCCTTTTGTTTTGGAACAAAGTAATTATAATATGAATGTGGTATTGTCTCAGTTTGTTGTATCTTTAAATTCTATACAGGGGCTGCTTGGGAATTATACATTTTCTAAACTAATTGCAGGGAGGTAGACATGGCAGCTGCGGAGCTGTCCCGCACTCGTGCAGACCATCGCCGGCGGATGGAGGCCAAGGCACGAGCTAAGGCCTCCAGGACACCACTACCCCCCGTCTACAGACAGGATCCAGCTCCAGTCCGCACGTACGGGAGGTACCAGCTGCCCGGTTCAGGCCACCCAGCTGGACCTACCGTACACGTTGACGAGCTGGAGGACCACGTCATCATCAACGTATCAGGAGTCTCCATTGCCGTCCCTCCGAGACTACTGCATTCATGCTGCACGGTATGTATAATACATCTGTTCAGTTGGTGCTACACGGTATGCATAATGCATTTTTTTCAGTTGGTGCTTCACAGTATGGGCAATCAATTTTTTTCAATTGGTGTTTTATATACGCATTCCAGATTGTATGATATTTACCATGTACAACTAGGCACAAAACTGAGTAATTTTATACTATGCTTATTTGATATCTTGTACATTGTTGCATTCCTGCACCACTTGACCAGCCGCGATTGTCAGACGAGAACCCTGCATGAGACGCCACGTCGGAGGCCAGTGCCGCACTCTCGTGCTGTGCACTGTCCCTTCTGGACTAGTGTCTGCTCGTCAGAGGACGTGTTACTGGAGCACGTTCTGACTGAGCACCACAACTTGTGCAGAGGTGCCGAGACGACTGGCGATGGTGACTCATCTGACATGGCGGACGCTACGGTGGTATGTGGAGGTGGAAGTCCTCTAAGCGTAAGTAGTTCAGATAACATGACAGGTACATATACTACAGGTGTAGATAGTTTAGATAGCTTGACAGGTGGAGCTACAAATACTACAGGTGTAGAGAGTTTAGATAGCTGGACAGGTGGAGCTACAGGTACTACAGGTGTAGATAGTTTAGATAGCTTGACAGGTGGAGCTACAAATACTACATGTGTAGGTAGTTCAGGTAGTCTGACCGGTGTAGGTGGAGGTAAGGGTACGCCAGGTGTAAGTAACCAAGGTAAATCTGGATATGTATTAACTAGGAATGAATCATTCCAGTCAATATTTCCAATGGTAGTCAGATCTAGTAAAGTTGATATTAAATATGGTTCCAATGTTAAGGTTACTTCTACTGATCCCAATAACTATCACTGCGTGCCACCCATGTGTCAGATAGATGACATTTTACAGAATGTTAAGGTTACTTCTACTGATCCCAATAACTATCACTGCCTGCCACCCATGTGTCAGATAGAGGACATTTTACAGAATGTTAAGGTTACTTCTACTGATCCCAATAACTATCACTGCCTGCCACCCATGTGTCAGATAGAGGACATTTTACAGAATGTTAAGGTTACTTCTACTGATCCCAATAACTATCACTGCCTGCCACCCATGTGTCAGATAGAGGACATTTTACAGAATGTTAAGGTTACTTCTACTGATCCCAATAACTATCACTGCCTGCCACCCATGTGTCAGATAGATGACATTTTACAGAATATTAAGGTTACTTCTACTGATCCCAATAACTATCACTGCCTGCCACCCATGTGTCAGATAGATGACATTTTACAGAATGTTAAGGTTACTTCTACTGATCCCAATAACTATCACTGCCTGCCACCCATGTGTCAGATAGATGACATTTTACAGAATGTTCACATTAATCAAGGAGCAGAAATTGGATCTTTCTCATTGGAGACAGTTAAACTTTTCAAACAATTTCATGCTGGGAAGATAGTTCAAGATCAAGTTGGGAAGGAAATTGACTGGGCAGGGCAACAATATTACTTAACAATAGATGCTGTTTCACAGCTTGATCAAAATCATTTACAAACTTATTTACGCATTGTTCTGGACCACACTGAAAATGAGACAGTCTCTATAGCGGGTAACCAGTATAACATTGACGATCTGACGTTCCTTTTTGGTGAACGTTGGCTCTCAAATTCTCTTTTGTATCAAATCAGTATAATGCTTAATACAGAATGTCATCATACTAAGACATGGTTGTGGTATGCATCAGATATTCAACTGCAACCAAATTTGTATGCAAAGATTCATAACAAATTTGCAAGTATTAAAGAAGGGCACTGATTTTGATTATACCTGTTGGGTGGAATAACGGTGCATTAGGTAGGACATTCCAGTACAAATAAACAACACTGCACATCACATAAGGAACAACATTTTAAGAAGGGCACTGATTTTGATTATACCTGTTGGGTGGAATAACGGTGCATTAGGTAAGACATTCCAGTACAAATAAACAACACTGCACATCACATAAGGAACAACATTTTAAGAAGGGCACTGATTTTGATTATACCTGTTGGGTGGAATAACGGTGCATTAGGTAAGACATTCCAGTACAAATAAACAACACTGCACATCACATAAGGAACAACATTTTAAGAAGGGCAACTGATTTTGATTATACCTGTTGGGTGGAATAACGGTGCATTAGGTAAGACATTCCAGTACAAATAAACAACACTGCACATCACATAAGGAACAAAATTTTAAGAAGGGCACTGGTTTTGATTATACCTGTTGGGTCTCATAGTGGAACATATTTTATGGAAAGTTTACAAGTGACTAATCCAGATGGAACTAAAGGGGTGGTGTAGTCTAATCACTTTGCACTGGCAATATATTCATTGGACTTTGATATTGTAACTTATGCAGACACACTTGGGTGGGGAATACCAGATACAGTTCAGACCATATTTAGAAATGTTTCGCAAACTTTGGGTAAACAAGTTCCTTTATATAATGTCTGTCATCAGCCAGGTGGTAATTCCAATAGTGGTGCACATATTTGCTCCAATCTCTGTGCTCATAAGTACCCCTTACAGACATGTTCATCCATCTGTGTTGTCTCAGTAATTATAGGTGCCGCACTGGTGTGTTTATACAGGACAGGCTTCTATGGGCTTGCAAGTAAAAATTCACAACTTCTCTCAGATGACATTGTTTATCTACGTAACATATCTAACTATTCGCATTACTTGAGACGGGTTATTATGCAATGGATAATTATCGGAGCAGTTGATGTGAATATGCTAGTACAGAAAAAAATTTAAATCACGTAGGTGCTAGTTCTCATGTGACTAGCAATAAATGTCATCTGCCCACACAAACAACTACTACTACTAGGCTGGCAGGTTATAAACATGCTAGTATGCACAGACAGCAGGGAAAGGTGGACTCTTATATTCTCCCCTTAAACACTCGGGGCAGTACTGACATGCCTCTCACTCTTGATTACGTAAACATAGCTGCTCTCATAATTAATAAGCCAGCTGTTTTATTTGTTAAATCCAAATACTTGAGGCTTTCAATAAGGACCCTCAATGGAGAAATAGTAACTAAGCAGTTCCCATGTTCTCAGGAAGGGAAGCGTGATATTCAGGCTGTAGAAAAAGTACAATCATTTGTGCATTCTGCTGATGCAGTTATTTGGTTGAAGGGTTACATATCTTCTGTGACTGGTAAGGGAGACAAACAATCCATATCAGGTTTGGTGACATGTTCTGATTGGCCTACTTGTTTGGATTCTGCAAGAATTACTTTTCATTTAGGGAAATACTTGCGTCTTATTTGCTTGCTGAAATGTGGTCGTCAGAAAAATATGTTCACTGTTCACCTTCAGGTAAAAAGATCTGCTATTGCAGAAATTCAAAAAAATGTTGATGGAGAGTCTTACAATAACTGGCTGAAATCTGTTAATTATGTTCGCATTGGTTTTGTTTCCACTGGCATTCCTAGCAGACGTTGTTTGGATAAAATCGTATTTGACAAGCATATAAAAATCAGACAGAGTAAGAATGTGAGCCTAACAATTAAACGTGATGAGTATATTTTATTTGTTTCAAATGTAGCCAGACAGGATAACAAACAATTTCATAGAACTGATGATAGCTTCATACCGATTGAGTCTGATGATTTGGAACATTTTGGAAACAAAACTGCAGTAGTTATAAATGTGTTATGTGCATCTCATAGATCGGTGTGTAGAAATCAGTGTGGTTGTATGATCTAAGACATGTCACCAAATTTGACAGAATGTCCATATTGTAATATGAGTCTCACAAATTACAACCAGTGTGTCAATTGTGAAACTTTGCACACATCACAATGGCGCACGTTAAATGGTCAACAACTGTGTAATGCAGGTGATTTATATCACATTACTCGCAAATCACATAGGCCAGAATCCATGTTCTGTCACAGTCTGGGAGCTCAAAATGTTCACCCAATATGATGTGTGGCTGGAAATTAAAATTGATTTAAAAAATGGATGACTTAGATTATTGGGACATTTTTTAGCATGAACAAAATTCACTATTTTACCCATCAGAGCCTACTCAGATAGGTTGACATATGTCCCAGAGAATGAAAGACAAAATTTATCTGGCTAGAATGACTGGAAAAACAGCACCTATTCAGATTTATATTGCAGAAAATCCTACTAGTATACTTACACATGGCGATACTGCCATATCCAGCAAATCTATAAATTTACGTCAAATTTCAAACATATGTTATTTGATTGACCGTCATTATTTAGGAAAGGGTCTCTCCGGTTTTAAGGACAAACTTACAAATTCAAATTGGAGGAATGCAGAGATTATTTTGGAGAAAAATTATGAATCTGTTCTGATGTTTCAGAGAGGTGATGCTCAAGTAAACAGAAATTATCATATTGTTCTTGGACGTTATGAAAATCTCAGTTGTTTGGAAGAGTTTGGTATAATTTGTGGATATGACATAAAACATGATCTAAACGCAGCACGTTTCAAAACCAGTATTTTAACTTACTGTGATTCTGCAAATAGGGGCAGAATTGGTATGGCAGCTATTAGTAACTGTGAAATTTCAGAAGTACATAGAATGCATTTAGAAATTACTATGGCCAACATGCCTTGTCTTGAGAGAAACTGTGTCCATAAACAACATTTGTACATTTTTGATGACAACAATGGTTTTTTTCATCTTAGGTCATGCACTTTGCGAAACGGATCCACATTCCAACCAGTTGTGCAACATGACAAGCCATGGGACATCAAAATAGCATGTGGTGACTTATCATTGAATTCAGATCTGTGTAATTGTTATGCTATAAAGGCTTTAAAAGAAAAGATTATGAGTTATCCCGATCTAAAAATAGTCATTAACCCGATTTTAACTGCTTTGAAATGTGTTATGCGTAGTTGGCATGAAAGTGTCGGCGCCAGCATGGCGCACTCATTTTGCAGACTCGTTTGTAGACTTATTGTATGTAATTAGCAGTCAGTGATTAGTTGACTCTTGATTACCGTTGATTAGTTGACTGTTGATTACCGTTGTTTACAATGTTGTATTAACATTTCATTAACTTGGCCAGTTTCAATTTATACTTGATTTGTGTTGTCTTTCTGCATACATATCTGCATAACGGTCATTCTTGTTTATTGAGCGGACACACTTCAGGTTCTGTACCAAAGTCGGAAGTTGGGCTAGATTATCGATCATTATTATAAAATAACTTCGTCAATTGAAATCGATGAAAATGTGGTCGGTAACATGAAGACATTATTATCGGAAGGCAGTTCTTGAGTGTGCGTGCGCACCGGTAATCTCCCTTCCGGCCGACTGCCAATACTGTGCCCCCCGCAGGGGTAATGTCTATTTCGCAAGATCCACTGATTAGCGACAGCGAGGGCGACAGCGAGAGCAACAACGAGAGCGACAGCGAGAGTTCGTGATGCTTGTGTGTATTTGGTGTTGTCAGTTGGCTTTGTAATAAACCCTTATTGTATGTATTGTGTCGTTACAATAATGACACAGCAGTGCTTGCAGCCAGCCTTGTTTTTGTTACACCAAGGTCGCACACCCTGGCATGGTGGAAGAACATAATTATGATTGTAGCAGCTACTGGACAAGTCCACACATACATCATGACGATTTAAACATCGATCGGAAAAAACATATATTCTTACACGGAATCATGTTGAAACGTTTGTCCGAAATTATGTTATTCTTATTGCTTACGTAAACGATATATTCTCCGAACACATCTTCGTCATCAGTGTCATCCCTAAGTGGATGTTCCGTAAGAAATCGTATTGTGAAGCACCAGCTTACACTCACCCAGTATTTCGACACAATGATACGTGATTCATTATGTCATTTACAGTGTGTATTTCGAAATATATGCTTTTTGTGGGTATGATACAACGTTCTACAGCAGTACGCATATGTGTATTGTCAAGACTGGTCACCTGAAGACGCTGTTTACAAAAATGTGTTTTACGCTCGATATTGCTCAATTTATTTTAACGTGAAACGCAACGCCCAGGGAGGGCGAACGTTACAATGGTTGTTATAGTCAAAAAGCATTTGAAACGAAAGTACGATAATTTACTCATATTGGTAAATCAAAACGAGGCATCATCACGTACATGCGCCGCCATCATCACGTACATCCACTCGGGCTAAGCCTTTCGATTATGTTTGAGAAAAGCCGCCATTGCTAAATACTGGTCGGGAAAAACTTTTTTTTTAAATGCGAAAAAGATCTGGCCTACGACACTAACAAGTGTCACTAACATTTCCGAGACAGCTGGCTGGCCCAATTTATGTGGTTGCATAATCCAATGGAACACAAGTACAGGCTGATGGTCGTGAGAACCAAGGAAAGGAAGGCATGGACCAGTTGGAAGCCACGGCTGCTGGCCCAAGTGACGGTCATGCTGTTGCCAACGACTCTGAACTGTCGGACATTAATTATGAATCTTATTCAGATTCATAACTGATGTCTAAGATATTGCAGTGATTATATCATCGCTGTTGTCGCTGACCATGACTACGATTCTTAATGAACTTTACAAAAGGTGGTTCATGAATGGTTGGCTGCCAGTGTCTGTCGCCTGTTTCAATTAAATAAAATTAAGGATAATTTCCCCAATCTTAGTTTTTCGTTGTTATTTAAAAAATATTGTTGAAATAATTCTGAAACTAGTTACCTAAAAATTACCAGTCTGCTGATACCTAAAATCGCGTTGTATGTGTACATATGTTCAGGAAAACACCTGTCTGACATGTGTATTAAAGGATTTTACAGCTGGTAGTACAACTGTGCATTTCTTTCAATATCGTTTAACAGGCCACTGGTAAAATGCAGACCAGTAACTTTACTGCCGGACCAGCCAATTTGTGAAGTTACTCATCCGGCTGACCAGCACAATGTTAGGGAAAAGGTCGAACGATATATATATATATATATATATATATATATATATATATATATATATATATATACTAAATCACCAACCTGGTACGACTCTTTCCCTACTGCCAGATTTTCACATTGGAAGTTCTTAGTATATTTCAGATTCACTGACGTCATCCTCTGAAAAATCAATATTTTATGTGGTCTTTTTCGGATCGTGCAGACTTCTCTAGTTTGGGACATGTCAGATCATTTACAACTACGAAACATATCATTCACCAAATAATAATTGTTATTCTATTGAAATAATCGACCAACCATCAACTTTGACACAATTACCACAAATATAATTTTTAAGTTATTAATGTTGTAACGGTGCACAAATCTGACAGACATTTTCAGAGAAACGAGCGAAGCATTGTGTTTTATGAAGTATGCATTAACCCCCCTGTCTGAAGTGAGACACCGACTCCAATGCAGTAGATCGGTGTAAGCGGGAGAGCGAGAGCGACACCGAGAGCGAGGGCGACACCGAGAGTGACAGCGAAAGCGACAGTGAGAGCGACAGCGAGAGTGACAGCGAGAGTGACAGCGACAGTGACAGTGACAGTGAGAGCGACAGCGAGAGCAACAAAGAGAGTTACAGTGACGGTGACAGTGAGAGTGACAATGAGAGTGACAATGAGAGTGACAGTGAGAGTGACAGTGAGAGCGAGAGCGAGAGCAACAAAGAGAGTGACAGTGACGGTGACAGTGACAGTGAGAGTGACAATGAGAGTGACAGTGACAGTGAGACCGACAGCGAGAGCAACAAAGAGAGTAACAGTGACGGTGAGACTGACAGTGAGAATGACTGTGAGAGTGACAGAGAGAGTGAGAGTGACAGTGAGAGCGACAGCGAGAGCAACAAAGAGAGTGAGAGTGAGAGTGAGAGTGACAGTGAGAGTGACAGTGACAGTGAGAGCGACAGCGAGAGCAACAAAGAGAGTGACAGTGACCGTGAGAGTGACAGTGAGAGTGAGAGCGAGAGTGAGAGCGAGAATGAGAGCGACAGTGACGGTGACAGTGAGAGTGACAATGAGAGTGACAATGAGAGTGACAGTGAGAGTGACAGTGAGAGCGAGAGTGAGAGCAACAAAGAGAGTAACAGTGACGGTGAGACTGACAGTGAGAATGACTGTGAGAGTGACAGAGAGAGTGAGAGTGACAGTGAGAGCGACAGCGAGAGCAACAAAGAGAGTGACAGTGAGAGTGACAGTGAGAGTGACAGTGAGAGTGACAGTGAGAGTGACAGTGACAGTGAGAGCGACAGCGAGAGCAACAAAGAGAGTGACAGTGACCGTGAGAGTGACAGTGAGAGTGAGAGCGAGAGTGAGAGCGAGAATGAGAGCGACAGTGAGAGCGACAGTAAGAGCGACAGTGAGAGTGAGAGTGAGAGTGAGAGTGAGAGTGACAGTGACAGTGACAGTGACAGTGACAGTGAGAGTGAGAGTGGGAGCGACAACGACAGTAGGAGTGACAGCGACAGTGGGAGCGACAACGACACTGTGAGCGACAGCGACTGTGGGAGCGACAGCGACAGTGGGAGCGACAACGACAGTGGGAGCGACAACGACAGTGGGAGCGACAATGACAGTGGGAGCGACAATGACAGTGGGAGCGACAATGACAGTGGGAGCAACAGCGACAGCGACAGTGGGAGCGACAGCGACAATGGGAGCAATATTGAGAGCGACAGTGAAATCTACAGTGACAGCGAGTGAAACAGCAACTGCGAGAGCGAGAGCAACAGTCACAGTGATAGCGACAGCGAGAGCAAGAGTGACAGCGAGAGCAAGAGTGACAGCGAGAGCAAGAGTGACAGCGAGAGCGAGAGTGACAGCGAGAGCAAGAGTGACAGCGAGAGCATGAATGATAGCGAGAGTAAGAGTGACAGCGAGAGCATGAGTGACAGCGAGAGCAAGAGTGACAGCGAGAGCAAGAGTGTCTGCGAGAGCAAGAGTGACAGCGAGAGCATGAGTGATAGCAAGAGCAAGAGTGACAGCGAGAGCAAGAGTGACAGCGAGAACAAGATTGACACCGAGAGCAAGAGTGTCAGCGAGAGCAAGAGTGACAGTGAGAGCAAGAGTGATAGTGAGAGCAAGAGTGACAGCGAGAGCATGAGTGTCAGCGAGAGCAAGAGTGACAGCGAGAGCAAGAGTGACAGCGAGAACAAGAGTGACAGTTAGAGCAAGAGTGATAGCGATAGCAAGAGTGAGAGCGAGAGCAAGAGTGACAGTGAGAGCAAGAATGACAGCGAGAGCAAGAGTGACAGCTTCAGCGTTTCACTCTGTCGGTTGTGGTTTTCACATTGTTAACTGTGTTTTTCACAATAGTGACTGTGGTTTTCGCACTACCAGACATGGTTTCCACTGTGTTAACTGGGGTTTTCACACTACCAGACATGGTTTCCACTGTGTTAACTGTGGTTTTCGTTTTATTGTAGTGGCTGTGGTTTTTCACTCTATAGGATGCGATTTTCACAGTTGGCTCTGGTTTTCACATTATCTGCTGTAGTTTCAAGCATTGCCAGAAATTAAAAGAAAGTTCGGTAGGTGTCACAGAACATCAAAATAAACACATTTAGGTAACATTTCTATAATTTAAACAACAAACACATGGCACGTTATCTATTCCGGATTGTTTCACTATAGAAACTCATTTAAAAACAGGTCTGTTCAAGTGTGTAAATCTCGTAATGAGCGTCCCCGAGAAGCGTCTCACTGATGATGTAAGAAGAACGTCAGAGAAACCGCCTCCTCAAGACAACATAATATATAATATAAAGATGCTTATAAAGTCGCACTGAAGAACCCCACACCTAAGAACCCCACACCTAAGCCTTGAAAGGCTCGGAAAACTCTATCTATAGAGAAACCGTCTACTGGCCTCCTCAAGACAACATAATATATAATATAAAGATGCTTATAAAATCGCACTGAAGAACCCCACACCTAAGAACCCCACACCTAAGCCTTGAAAGGCTCGGAAAACTCTATCTATGTAAGAAGAACGTCAGAGAAACCGCCTCCTCAAGACAACATAATATATAATATAAAGATGCTTATAAAGTCGCACTGAAGAACCCCTCACCTAAGCCTTGAAAGGCTCGGAAAACTCTATCTATAATGAAACCGTCTATTGGCCTCCTCAAGACAACATAATATATAATATAAAGATGCTTATAAAGTCGCACTGAAGAACCCCACACATAAGCCTTGAAAGGCTCGGAAAACTTTATCTATAATGCCTATTATAATCTTAATGTGAGTACTTCGGTTAAAGACGACATTACTAAAATTAGGCAAGTCACACTACTGAAACAAAAAGCGTGTGAATAAGACACATTGTGTACACCAAAAATATCACGACACCAGTTTTTAGTAACATTTCAAAGGAAATGCAAGTATGTCACTTTAAAAGTTACATTACAATTACAGCGTTTACCATGATAAATTACAATGCTACATAAAGAGTGAAGTGCAAAAAATCATAGTTTACCTACAACTATGTTGTTTTCTAATGGAAGGTTAGATGTATCATAGTCCAATAGTTCAATATTAGACAGGTATAATAATAATAATAATAACAAGATAACTTCTATTGCGCCTAAATCCTTGGAAACCAAGCTCAGAGGCGCATCAAAACAAAAGGGTTGGTCAATCTCAAAATCCATAAGTAGTTTTTCAGTTGTCAACAGATGGGTCAGGGCGCTAGGGAGCTACGGTGGATAAGCAAGGTTGTAAAGATATGTTTTTAAATGACGACGGAATTTTGTAATATTTTCAACTGATCTAACACTAAGAGGAAGCATATTCCAAAGAGTTGGTGCAGCAACAGAAAAAGCCCTAGTTCCAATGTTAGTTTTGACTCTAGGAACAAAAAGTAGGTCAGAACTAGATGATCGAAGCTGGATAGATTTTCTTACAGGAGTAAGCAATAAATGCAAATAAGATGGTTGTTTATTGGACAGTGCCTGGTATGTAATGGTACATATACGAAACGGTATTCAATTACTTTCATCAAGTAAGACCAATAGCAATTGTAATGATCACTTAATGTTATAAATTACAATGATCAATTACGCTTACGTCATGGCAACTTATCTACATTTAAAATGTTAACAGTACATGGATTACAGTTAAAACGTAGTAATTAATTAAGCAATTGCAATTTACATAACTGCCCTGCTTACTGCGAGAAACACTGAAACCATCGACGTATTAGCGTTCGCTATTAGATTGACTTCGAAAAATGAATTGTAGTGTATTGTCAAATTCAGGAAACAAATATTGGAATAATATTGGAAGATGGGAAGTTAACCGAAATTGTCTGAAACCAAACGATCCAATGATTATTACATAACGTAATATAATAGACGTAAATATGTTTTGTTTATTTCATCCCTCTTCAACTCTTAAATAATTATTGATTGTTAGTGACACTTACTTAATATTACATCTTACGTAGACCCGTTCGTCTCTGTCACTTCCGGTTATGTCATGACCTGGAGATGATCCAGAAAGAAGGGGTTGAGTTACCCGGTTGAGACTGGTGTGTGTTGAGTCTACTCTCTGCTTGAGGTTCAGCCCAGATTGTCTGATGCGAGATGTCGTGGCGGTCTATATTGTGGCGGTCAAGTCTTATTCGACCTTCTGTAAACATAATATTGGAGACTGCTCACACAGCTCACTGAATCACCAACAAGTTCACCATCAATTAAGTAATCGTTCTGCAATCGTTCCAGGAATGTTCCTAAACTGTCATATTATATCTGCTCAAATGCACCATACAACACACATCAATAGTAGATTCGATAAACATATTACATTAATGTACTAGGAACATGTATCTGTCTGGTCTGATGTCTTTTTCAATGATATAAGTCAATATATTGACATTAAGCATTCATTGCGTGGGATATGACATCACGCCGATTAAGGGTCATACATAAAACAAGTGTCACAAAGTTAATATAATCTGGCCTAATCCCTTAATTTAAGCAGCGTTTTCAAGACAGCTAGTGAAATGTTCATCCACATGGCAAAAACTTCACGCTAGAGAACAATTAAAAGGCGTCACTTTTAGTCCTTCGATTGAGCTGAATACGTTAAAAGATATCGCCAGAAGGCAATTGACACAAGACGCTGAATGTCTAACTACTGACAGTTCGTCGCCGAATGAGTGCGACAGCCAGTGGACAGGAGTCACTTCATCCCTTGACCATGTCGGCCACAAAGGCACCACAACAGGCACACACCTTAGAGCATTGGAGTCGCTTCATTCCTTGATCATGTCGGCTACAAAGGCACCACAACAGGCACACACCTTAGAGCATTGGAGTCGGCTTCATCCTTTGACCATGTCGGCCACAAAGGCACCACAACAGGCACACACCTTAGAGTACTGGAGTCGCTTCATTCCTTGATCATGTCGGCTACAAAGGCACCACAACAGGCACACACCTTAGAGCATTGGAGTCGCTTCATTCCTTGATCATGTCGGCTACAAAGGCACCACAACAGGCAGACACCTTAGAGCATTGGAGTCGCTTCATCCCTTGACCATGTCGGTCACAAAGGCATCACAATAGGCACACATCTTAGAGCATTGGATTCGGCTTCACCCCTTCACCATGTCGGCCACAAAGGCACCACAACAGGTACACACCTTAGAGCATTGGAGTCGCTTCATCCCTTGACCATGTCTGCCACAAAGGCATCACAACAGGCACACACCTTTGAGCATTGGAATCGCTTCATCCCTTGACCATGTCGGTCACAAAGGCATCACAACAGGTACACACCTTTGAGCATTGGAGTCGCTTCATCCCTTGACCATGGCGGTCACAAAGGCATTACAACAGGTACACACCTTTGAGCATTGGAGTCGCTTCATCCCTTGACCATGTCGGTCACAAAGGCATCACAACAGGCACACACCTTTGAGCATTGGAATCGCTTCATCCCTTGACCATGTCGGTCACAAAGGCATCACAACAGGTACACACCTTTGAGCATTGGAGTCGCTTCATCCCTTGACCATGGCGGTCACAAAGACATCACAACAGGTACACACCTTAGAGCATTGGAGTCGCTTCATCCTTTGACCATGGCGGTCACAAAGGCATTACAACAGGTACACACCTTAGAGCATTGGAGTCGCTTCATCCCTTGACCATGTCGGTCACCAAGGCATCACAACAGGTACACACCTTAGAGCATTGGAGTCGCTTCATCCCTTGACCATGGCGGTCACAAAGGCATTACAACAGGTACACACCTTAGAGCATTGGAGTCGCTTCATCCCTTGACCATGGCGGTCACAAAGGCATTACAACAGGTACACACCTTAGAGCATTGGAGTCGCTTCATCCCTTGACCATGGCGGTCACAAAGGCATCACAACAGGTACACACCATAGAGCATTGGAATCGCTTAATCCCTTGACCATGGCGGTCACAAAGGCATCACAACAGGTACACACCTTTGAGCATTGGAATCGCTTCATCCCTTGACCATGGCGGTCACAAAGGCATCACAACAGGTACACACCTTTGAGCATTGGAATCGGCTTCATCCCTTGACCATGTCGGTCACAAAGGCATCACAACAGGTACACACCATAGAGCATTGGAGTCGCTTCATCCCTTGACCATGGCGGTCACAAAGGCATTACAACAGGTACACACCTTAGAGCATTGGAGTCGCTTCATCCCTTGACCATGTCGGTCACCAAGGCATCACAACAGGTACACACCATAGAGCATTGGAATCGCTTCATCGCTTGACCATGTCGGTCACAAAGGCATCACAACAGGTACACACGTTAGAGCATTGGAGTCGCTTCATCCTTTGACCATGTCGGTCACAAAGGCATTACAACAGGTACACACGTTAGAGCATTGGAATCGCTTCATCTCTTGACCATGTCGGTCACAAAGGCATCACAACAGCCACACACCTTAGAGCATTGGAATCGCTTCATCCCTTGACCATGTCGGTCACAAAGGCATCACAACAGCCACACACCTTAGAGCATTGGAATCGCTTTATCCCTTGACCATGTCGGCCACAAAGGCATCACAACAGGTACACACCATAGAGCATTGGAGTCGCTTCATCCCTTGACCATGTCGGTCACAAAGGCATCACAACAGGTACACACCATAGAGCATTCGAATCGCTTCATCCCTTGACCATGTCGGTCACAAAGGCATCACAACAGGTACACACGTTAGAGCATTGGAGTCGCTTCATCCCTTGACCATGGCGGTCACAAAGGCATTACAACAGGTACACACGTTAGAGCATTGGAGTCGCTTCATCCCTTGACCATGGCGGTCACAAAGGCATTACAACAAGTACACACTTTAGAGCATTGGAGTCGCTTCATCTCTTGACCATGTCGGTCACAAAGGCATCACAACAGGCACACACCTTAGAGCATTGGAGTCGGCTTCATCCCTTGGCCATGTCGGCCACAAAGGCATCACAACAGGAACACATCTTAGAGCATTGGAATCGGCTTGATCCCTTGGCCATGTCGGTCACAAAGACATCACAACAGGTACACACTTTAGAGCATTGGAGTCGCTTCATCTCTTGACCATGTCGGTCACAAAGACATCACAACAGATACACACTTTAGAGCATTGGAGTCGCTTCATCTCTTGACCATGGCGGTCACAAAGGCATTACAACAGGTACACACGTTAGAGCATTGGAGTCGCTTCATCCCTTGACCATATCGGTCACAAAGGCATCACAACAGGTACACACACTAGAGCATTGGAGTCGCTTCATCTCTTGACCATGTCCGTCACAAATGCATCACAACAGGTACACACGTTAGAGCATTGTAGTCGCTTCATCCCTTGACCATGTCGGTCACAAAGGCATTACAACAGGTACACACGTTAGAGCATTGGAGTCGCTTCATCTCTTGACCATGGCGGTCACAAAGGCATTACAACAGGTACACACGTTAGAGCATTGGAGTCGCTTCATCCCTTGACCATGGCGGTCACAAAGGCATTACAACAAGTTCACACTTTAGAGCATTGGAGTCGCTTCATCCCTTGACCATGTCGGTCACAAAGGCATCACAACAGGTACACACCATAGAGCATTGGAATCGCTTCATCCCTTGACCATGTCGGTCACAAAGGCATCACAACAGGTACACACGTTAGAGCATTGGAGTCACTTCATCCCTTGACCATGGCGGACACAAAGGCATTACAACAGGTACACACGTTAGAGCATTGGAGTCGCTTCATCCCTTGACCATGGCGGTCACAAAGGCATCACAACAAGTTCACACTTTAGAGCATTGGAGTCGCTTCATCTCTTGACCATGTCGGTCACAAAGGCATCACAACAGGAACACATCTTAGAGCATTGGAATCGGCTTCATCCCTTGGCCATGTCGGTCACAAAGGCATCACAACAGGTACACACTTTAGAGCATTGGAGTCGCTTCATCTCTTGACAATGTCGGCCACAAAGGCGTCACAACAGCCACACACCTTAGAGTATTGGAATCGGCTTTATCCCTTGACCACGTCGGTCACAAAGGCATCACAACAGGCACACAACTTAGAGTATTGGAGTCGCTTCATCCCTTGACCATGGCGGTCACAAAGGCATCACAACAGGTACACACGTTAGAGCATTGGAGTCGCTTCATCCCTTGACCATGGCGGTCACAAAGGCATCACAACAGGTACACACGTTAGAGCATTGGAGTCGCTTCATCCCTTGACCATAGCAGTCACAAAGGCATCACAACAGGTACACACGTTAGAATATTGGAGTCGCTTCATCCCTTGACCATGGCGGTCACAAAGGCATTACAACAAGTTCACACTTTAGAGCATTGGAGTCGCTTCATCTCTTGACCATGTCGGTCACAAAGGCATCACAACAGGCACACACCTTAGAACATTGGAGTCGGCTTCATCCCTTGACCATGTCGGTCACAAAGGCATTACAACAGGTACACACTTTAGAGCATTGGAGTCGCTTCATCTCTTGACCATGTCGGTCACAAAGGCATCACAACAGGTACACACGTTAGAGCATTGGAGTCGCTTCATCCCTTGACCATGGCGGTCACAAAGGCATTACAACAGGTACACACGTTAGAGCATTGGAGTCGCTTCATCACTTGACCATGGCGGTCACAAAGGCATTACAACAGGTACACACGTTAGAGCATTGGATTCGCTTCATCTCTTGGCCATGTCGGTCACAAAGGCATCACAACAGGCACACACCTTAAAGCATTTGATTCGGCTTTATCCCTTGACCATGTCGGTCACAAAGGCATCTCAACAGGAACACATCTTAGAGCATTGGAATCGGCTTCATCCCTTGGCCATGTCGGCCACAAAGGCATCACAACAGGAACACATCTTAGAGCATTGGAATCGGCTTTATCCCTTGGCCATGTCGGTCACAAAGGCATCACAACAGGTACACACTTTAGAGCATTGGAGTCGCTTCATCTCTTGACTATGTCGGCCACAAAGTCATAACAACAGCCACACACCTTAGAGTATTGGAATCGGCTTTATCCCTTGACCATGTCGGTCACAAAGGAATCACAACAGGTACACACTTTAGAGCATTCGAGTCGCTTCATCTCTTGACCATGTCGGCCACAAAGGCATCACAACAGCCACACACCTTAGAGTATTGGAGACGGCTTCATCCCTTGACCATGTCGGCCACAAAGGCATCATAACAGGCACACATCTTAGAGCATTGGAGTGGGCTTCATCCCTTGACCATGTCGGTCACAAAGGCATCACAATACGCACACATCTTAGAGCATTGGAGTCGGCTTCATCCCTTCACCATGTCGGCCACAAAGGCATCACAATAGGAACACATCTTAGAGCATTGGAGTCGGCTTCATCCCTTGACCATGTCGGCCACAAAGGCATCATAACAGGCACACATCTTAGAGCATTGGAGTCGACTTTATCCCTTGACCATGTCGTTCACAAAGGCATCACAACAGGTACCCACCTTAGAGCATTGGAGTCGGCTTCATCCCTTGACCATGTCTGCCACAAAGGCATCACAACAGGCACACATCTTAGAGCATTGGAGTCGGCTTCATTCCTTGACCATGTCGGTCACAAAGGCATCACAACAGGCACACACCTTAGAGCATTGGAGTCGGCTTCATCCCTTGACCATGTCGGCCACAAAGGCATCACAACAGGCACACACCTTAGAGCATTGCACTCGGCTTCATCCCTTGACCATGTCGGTCACAAAGGCACCACAACAGGAACACATCTTAGAGCATTGGAGTCGGCTTCATCCCTTGACCATGTCGGCCACAAAGGCATCACAACAGGTACACATCTTAGAGCATTGGAGGCGGCTTCATCCCTTGACCATGTCGGTCACAAAGGCATCACAACAGGTACACACCTTTGAGCATTGGAGTCGCTTCATCCCTTGACCATGGCGGTCACAAAGGCATTACAACAGGTACACACCTTTGAGCATTGGAGTCGCTTCATCCCTTGACCATGTCGGTCACAAAGGCATCACAACAGGTACACACCTTTGAGCATTGGAGTCGCTTTATCCCTTGACCATGTCGGTCACAAAGGCATCACAACAGGCACACACCTTTGAGCATTGGAATCGCTTCATCCCTTGACCATGGCGGTCACAAAGGCATTACAACAGGTACACACGTTAGAGCATTGGAGTCGCTTCATCCCTTGACCATGGCGGTCACAAAGGCATCACAACAGGTACACACCTTAGAGCATTGGAGTCGCTTCATCCCTTGACCATGGCGGTCACAAAGGCACTACAACAGGTACACACGTTAGAGCATTGGAGTCGCTTCATCCCTTGACCATAGCAGTCACAAAGGCATCACAACAGGTACACACGTTAGAGCATTGGAGTCGCTTCATCACTTGACCATGGCGGTCACAAAGGCACTACAACAGGTACACACGTTAGAATATTGGAGTCGCTTCATCCCTTGACCATGGCGGTCACAAAGGCATTACAACAAGTTCACACTTTAGAGCATTGGAGTCGCTTGATCTCTTGACCATGTCGGTCACAAAGGCATCACAACAGGCACACACCTTAGAGCATTGGAGTCGGCTTCATCCCTTGACCATGTCGGTCACAAAGGCATTACAACAGTTACACACTTTAGAGCATTGGAGTCGCTTCATCTCTTGACCATGTCGGTCACAAAGGCATCACAACAGGTACACACGTTAGAGCATTGGAGTCGCTTCATCCCTTGACCATGGCGGTCACAAAGGCATTACAACAGGTACACACGTTAGAGCATTGGAGTCGCTTCATCACTTGACCATGCCTGCCACAAAGGCATCACAACAGGCACACATCTTAGAGCATTGGAGTCGGCTTCATCCCTTGACCATGCCTGCCACAAAGGCATCACAACAGGCACACATCTTAGAGCATTGGAGTCGGCTTCATTCCTTGACCATGTCGGTCACAAAGGCATCACAACAGGCACACACCTTAGAGCATTGGAGTCGGCTTCATCCCTTGACCATGTCGGCCACAAAGGCATCACAACAGGCACACACCTTAGAGCATTGCACTCGGCTTCATCCCTTGACCATGGCGGTCACAAAGGCATCACAACAGGTACACACCTTAGAGCATTGGAGTCGCTTCTTCCCTTGACCATGGCGGTCAGAAAGGCACTACAACAGGTACACACGTTAGAGCATTGGAGTCGCTTCATCCCTTGACCATAACAGTCACAAAGGCATCACAACAGGTACACACGTTAGAGCATTGGAGTCGCTTCATCCCTTGACCATGGCGGTCACAAAGGCACTACAACAGGTACACACGTTTAGAGCATTGGAGTCGCTTCATCCCTTGACCATGGCGGTCACAAAGGCATTACAACAAGTTCACACTTTAGAGCATTGGAGTCTCTTCATCTCTTGACCATGTCGGTCACAAAGGCATCACAACAGGCACACACCTTAGAGCATTGGAGTCGGCTTCATCCCTTGACCATGTCGGTCACAAAGGCATTTCAACAGGTACACACTTTAGAGCATTGGAGTCGCTTCATCTCTTGACCATGTCGGTCACAAAGGCATCACAACAGGTACACACGTTAGAGCATTGGAGTCGCTTCATCCCTTGACCATGGCGGTCACAAAGGCATTACAACAGGTACACACGTTAGAGCATTGGAGTCGCTTCATCACTTGACCATGGCGGTCACAAAGGCATTACAACAGGTACACACGTTAGAGCATTGGATTCGCTTCATCTCTTGGCCATGTCGGTCACAAAGGCATCACAACAGGCACACACCTTAAAGCATTTGATTCGGCTTTATCCCTTGACCATGTCGGTCACAAAGGCATCTCAACAGGAACACATCTTAGAGCATTGGAATCGGCTTCATCCCTTGGCCATGTCGGCCACAAAGGCATCACAACAGGAACACATCTTAGAGCATTGGAATCGGCTTTATCCCTTGGCCATGTCGGTCACAAAGGCATCACAACAGGTACACACTTTAGAGCATTGGAGTCGCTTCATCTCTTGACTATGTCGGCCACAAAGTCATCACAACAGCCACACACCTTAGAGTATTGGAATCGGCTTTATCCCTTGACCATGTCGGTCACAAAGGAATCACAACAGGTACACACTTTAGAGCATTCGAGTCGCTTCATCTCTTGACCATGTCGGCCACAAAGGCATCACAACAGCCACACACCTTAGAGTATTGGAGTCGGCTTCATCCCTTGACCATGTCGGCCACAAAGGCATCATAACAGGCACACATGTTAGAGCATTGGAGTGGGCTTTATCCCTTGACCATGTCGGTCACAAAGGCATCACAATACGCACACATCTTAGAGCATTGGAGTCGGCTTCATCCCTTCACCATGTCGGCCACAAAGGCATCACAATAGGAACACATCTTAGAGCATTCGAGTCGGCTTCATCCCTTGACCATGTCGGCCACAAAGGCATCATAACAGGCACACATCTTAGAGCATTGGAGTCGGCTTCATCCCTTGACCATGTCGGTCACAAAGGCATCACAACAGGCACACACCTTAGAGCATTGGAGTCGGCTTCATCCCTTGATCATGGCGGTCACAAAGGCATCACAACAGGTACCCACCTTAGAGCATTGGAGTCGGCTTCATCCCTTGACCATGTCGGCCACAAAGGCATCACAACAGGCACACATCTTAGAGCATTGGAGTCGGCTTCATTCCTTGACCATGTCGGTCACAAAGGCATCACAACAGGCACACACCTTAGAGCATTGGAGTCGGCTTCATCCCTTGACCATGTCGGCCACAAAGGCATCACAACAGGCACACACCTTAGAGCATTGCACTCGGCTTCATCCCTTGACCATGTCGGTCACAAAGGCACCACAACAGGAACACATCTTAGAGCATTGGAGTCGGCTTCATCCCTTGACCATGTCGGTCACAAAGGCATCACAACAGGCACACACCTTAGAGCATTGGTGTCGGCTTCATCCCTTGACCTGTCTCTGTCACTCTCTCTCTCTCTCTCTCTCTCTCTCTCTCTCTCTCTCTCTCTCTCTCTCTCTCTCTCTCTCTCTCTCTCTCTCTCTCTCTCTCTCTCTCTCTCTCTCTCTCTCTCTCTCTCTCTCTCTCTCTCTCTCTCTCTCTCTCTCTCTCTCTCTCTCTCTCTCTCTCTCTCTCTCTCTCTCTCTCTCTCTCTCTCTCTCTCTCTCTCTCTCTCTCTCTCTCTCTCTCTCTCTCTCTCTCTCTCTCTCTCTCTCTCTCTCTCTCTCTCTCTCTCTCTCTCTCTACCTCTCTGTATCTCTCTGTATATATATCTGTCTCTCTGTCTCTGTATATATATATATATATATATATATATACATATATATATATATATATATATATATATATACATATACATATATAATTATATTATATATAATATCGCATGTAGGCCATATCGTAAGAAGGATATAGATAAGCTAGAAAGAGTACAACGAAAGGCAACTAAGCTGATTCCTGAACTGAAAGATCTTAGTATGAAAGTAGCCTATTAGAACACGCGTTGACAATATTAGAGACTAGGACACTAAGTGGAAACCAAATAGAAGTTTTTTAAGATATTGAATTGTTATTATGTTATTGTGAAAAATAGTGTTTTTAACTTACAGAAGGCAATAGAACTGTAGGGCACAATGCAGCATTAGGCAAAGAACTGTGTAGGTTAGATGTGAGAACATATTAATTATCTCAGAGGACAATAAATGACTGAAACAAATTATCTGATGATAGTCTTAAAGGAAATAAAAACAAGGCATTAGCTAAAATCCGTTTTCTATGTGTACACAAAATTTAACACTGTATGTAGCATTTGTGAACATTAAAATGCAGAAAAATACACTTGTGGCATAACTTCGATTTTAAACTCTGTGTAGCGATTCCCGCGATAAATTGTAATTTAATTAGCTAGACGATCACGTGGTATCGTGACGTCACTGTTAACAAATACTCGCATCAGGCCGACCCATTCCATGCATTCAGAGCATGTTTACAAGGATAGCTTATCTGTCGAAACGAGCGTCATAATGATTTATTGTGCGACATTCCGATGTAATACAAACACTATTCATCACAGAGGAATAAGCAATTTTCTTTCGGTTCCACATCAATCCAATTTTATTCAAAACAATGTTTCGTTGAGCTCCGGCTCGTTTTCAGAATAATTATATCGATTGCAAACCACGGAAGATAATCTACACCAGTAAATATACACAGCAAACATATATTGTTTCCAGCTATAGAAGGTAACGTTTTATAACTTCATAATAACACTACAATATCGATATATGAAGGAGGAGTTGTACAATTTATCACAACAACATAAATCAATCACTTAAATTTCGGTGATCTCGGTAGCTCAGTCGCTAGACGCGTTGGTTTGGTGTCGTTTATTTTACAATGAGGAGACGTCGGTTCAAGCCTGACACCGAACCATTTATTTTATTGACACATTTATTGTTTATGTTTTCACGAAATAATATAAACCAAATCATTTTATGCTATGATACAGTGTTTGTAAATATTTTAAAGATTTTGTAGTAATTATTGATTCGCTACAAAAATGAAAAGATGGTAATTATATATAACGATGTTGTATGTTTCTAAATTTTACTTATTCAGACAAATCACAATTTGTTTATAATTACAATTTACTACTGTACAATATATTATATAATTAATAAATGATATACCCATTACATTATATTTATTGTCACATATAGGCATACAGAAAACTTCGCCAAATATGCACATTCAAATAAAGCCAGTTGCACAGCGTATAATGTGGAATTATTAATTTATTGAATTCTTATTTTTTCTAGGTGGAAATTAAAATATACAGCCGGATGTAACACAATATGAATACAAGCGATGGGGGTTTTTAATTCCCTTAATACTAGCAGTATGAATATGTTCAAAAATAAAATTAACAGCTATCTGGGGGGGGGCAGGTTATACGTAGATGTAACATTACTGGACTTTCGATAAGTCAAAGACTTCCGTGTTCGCATGTCGTCGTGAGCTTGTGGCTCTGGTCGGCAATCTTTTTTTTAAATGTTGTTTAATCTTGTTAAACACCCTTCGAACAAACAACATGACTTACTCTCAATTTCGGCCGTCTCTCCCACCGTGTAATTATTCACATTGCTGACAACAACTGCGGAGATGTCGTAGACCTCACTGGAGAGCAGGCAGCGACTGTCGGCACCTCGCGCCACCGTCACCTCGATGTTGTACGTTCCTACTCACAGGCGCATTTATGTAAACAGCTGATTTATGAAATAGCTCAACAATTAAAGTTATAGGGTTAGTAGAATGTTAGTTTTGTGAAGACGCTTAGTCTACGTTGACGTTATAGAATACAAATATAGGTTACACTCACGCATTGAACAACAAACGAATGGCACCCATTTTCATCACTACACTACGTTGAACGCGTTGCCGAGACCACTTACGTTCTGCTGTCACCAATCACAGTGCTGCATGCTGCAGTAAACAGCGTTAACATAACTGCACTGTGAACATAACTCAACTGGTGAATAAGTGGCTATTCAAAGTGACTTATGAACACAGAAACAACACAAAATAACTATTGGTTTGTTAGTGCAAAATAACTTTGTAATGCAAAAATAGTTAAGACCAGTGATCAGGGAAGCGAATTAATACAGAAAGAGACCAGTGGATGTTGGCACCTGAGAGGATATTGACAGATAGATAATATGTATATGTTAGCGTATTAATACATGCTACGAGATATGTGTACAAGGAATTAATACAAAAAGAGGCCAGTAGATGTTGGCGCCTGGGAGGAGATTGACAGACAGATAATATTGCTATGTTATCGTAGTAATATATGCTACGAGATCTGTATACAAGGAATTAATACAGAAAGAGGCCAGTGGATACAGGCGCCTGGGAAGAGATTGACAGACATATCATATTTATATGTTAGCATATTAATATATGCTACGAGATCTGTGTACAAGGAATGCCCGGAAAGCTGGTTTTATGTTCAAGACAGCTAATGACAAACTGTCACGAAATTGTAAAACCTACCGACATCCTCAGGGATGTATTTCACCAAGTGCGAGCCATCGTCTTTGACGACGACGTTGTGCTCCACTCGACTGCCAGATGGCGCTGCAAATAAACAACATACACTTCGTTGTTTATTTATCGTGGGAACTGGTGACGTATAACGGTAAAACATACGTATTTGTGTAACAAGAGGCTTCAGAAAGGTTAGCTGTTGGAACTACTTTTATTCAGACGGGTGAAAATAACAGTGTTGTGCTTCTGTAATGTCCAATGTTTTATAATATTGATTAGGATGACATGGGCGCATCACAGACATTACCAGTTATACGGATTTGCAAATGAAGTAAATCTAACTGAGACAAAACAATGTTATTGGACCACTGACCAACATTGGATGTGCTAACCTAGATAATTAATGTCAATAAATGAACTGTTTCATGCCAACGTGCGATGTGCCCATGTTGTTGGGGTTGAGATCATTAACAGGTATGTGACGCGTTTTGGTATAAACTACATATTCTATTAGCTTAACACATGGTAGAAAACAAAGTTTCGTTCCGGTTCCCGCGAAAGTTCAGAAATGAAGGTACTAGCGTTGTGCCCGAAAACGAGTAAAACATTCTACTTACAGGTGATAGTTACCGATGTCGCGCTTACATTTATCCGGGCGTTAAATTGTATTCGAGTGGTGTTTATGTGCATGTGTAAGGCATAATATTTGGCACCAATAGATCAGTTAGTGATAAATAATACCCAGTAGTTAAATATGTTTCGTTTGTTGTCGTAACACGAGCGTTATAGTTAGAGTACATAATTATAATTTGCTGTTTCAAATTTTTGACCAAGTATAACAGTAAGTCACGTCACGCGTGCGTGGAGAGGAACCTGTTTTACAAGAGATAATTGTTTTTGTCTGTGGGAAGCAAACTTTTTATAATTTATGTATATGTACAGACATGTATGAGCATACAAACGCCCGGATAAACGAAAGCGCGACAGTCGTAGCTGTTGCTAAGTATATTCCCCTAGATACGTGCACGCGCAGAAACGTCACCCGGATATTATTTAACGCCAGGATAAATGTCAGCGCGACACCGACACACCTGCTGTGCTCTGACCCGCAATGCAGACCTTAAATGATGTAGACTTGTTGACTAGGACACGTTTGAGACCTGGTCCTGACGCTGTGATTTCTCTCTCGCGGATGTCAACGACGAAACCTTTCTCTGAATACAAAAAGGACGTAAAGTTTAATTTCAGTAACACGAGCGAATAAATTGATTCACTACCATAAGTGTCGAACACAATTCCACATCGGCGCCACGTGGATACCGGCTGACTAGTCAATGTTGTACTGAAATATTAAAAATAACTACAAATTGCTACCCTTGTGTTTTAATAGATTGCCAATTGGTAGACCGGAAACCAATGGTTCACCGACGCGAATGAACTTTGAAAGAGTCGCGTGTTCTTTGGCGCCAATGAAGTGATGCACTTACATTGCCTCGAAGTTGGCGTATTAACATCTAGATATATTCCCCGGTTGATGATTGTTAATTTGTTGAAACTCTGCTCTAAATATGTATATGGTTATTGTATGTAATGTACATATCTTGAGTTGTACCACACGCTGCTGGCTGGTGTTGTCGTTGTCTTTAACACCCAACACAATTAACACAATAAATACTGAAACTCTTAATCTAAACCCACCGTTTAGATAGGAACAAACAGGATCGAATTCCAATTCGAACCAAAGATTACGTACAACAAGACGCGCCACTCGATGATATTGGCTGAAATGTATCGCTAGTGCCTCCCTCGTGCGGTTGGGCGCGAACGGCAAACCCAGCCATGGGAAAGTCTGCGCATTTTTGTTCGGCGTGTAATTGTTCTAATTCCAGAAAAAATCAGTGGTTCAAGTTAGAAGTTATGTTTGTCCTGAGCTATTGACCAATTTATCAATTTTAAATGATAACAAATCATAGAAACATAGAATCCTCTGATATGGTATCTCACATAGAAAAATAAAAAGGTGTTCAACCGTCAAGATGTACAATAATTGTATTATTTTATTGATATCATTTAACGTGTGCTAACGATGGGTGATAAGTTGCCGTCATTAAGACTTAGATGACTAGAAGTCTGAGTATTTACATAACAACTGTCGATTGTGTTCAACCCACTTTGAGGATGGCCAATTTATGAATGCGGCCTCCAGGAACAAATCGATCTGGACTGCGGTTCCAGGAATAGTCAGCGTCACCCTCCTGTTCTCGTAAATGGCAAACGACGAGCACCGAAACCAAGAGATGTCGGACCAACCAAGAAACAGAAGGCCGATGACAATGATGATTACTGTAAGTGGATTCCTTAACAAGATCATTCAGATACACATTGTATAAACAAATCTACATAATAATAATAATAATATATTTTATTTAATATAGCGCCAGATCCAATTATAAATTGTTCGTGGCGCTTTACAACATGTAGAACCCATATAGAGGTATTAATGATGGCTAAATAAGCATGCATTTTCTAAAAGAAAATTTAAATATTAGTAAAATACAAATAAATACAGTAATTAAATAAATATATTAAAATAATGATCATAGCTACAGTTCTATGTAGAAATAAGACATTTAACTGAACTAATGTACATGTAAGTATAAAACAAATATATAAATAGGTTAATTAATACATAAGAGATATAAAACAAATCAATGCAGAGAGTAAACTATGCCACATTGGACAAGAACGAGAGTCTAAAAAAATGAGTCTTTAAGCGTGCCTTGAAAGTAGAGAGACAATCAGACGTTTTAATGTCATTAGGCAAAGTGTTCCACAAAGTCGCTGCGGCGACCGCAAACGAATTGTCCCCAGCTTTGACATGAGTCCGCAGGACCTTAACATGTTATTGTTGGTAGAGCGCAGGGCTCTTGTTGGTTTGTATGGGCATACAAGGTCGCATAAATATTTCGGGGCATCGCCATGCACAGCTTTATATGTAAACACTAATAGCTTAAAGTCGATTCTGTGTGCTACAGGCAACCAGTGAAGAATGCACAACAAATTCATGGCGCTGTCACTCCGTGGGCGGCGTAGGATCAACCTAGCAGCAGAGTTGTGCATTCTCTGCAGTCGAGCGATGTTGTTGACAGAAGTGCCGTATAGAAGTGAATTGCAATAATCAAGCCGTGATGTAATAATGGCGTTGACGACACGTTCCTTTGTCGACGTTGGAAGATAACGACTCATCTGGTTAATATGGCGCAGGTGAAATGAGCACACACTGACGATGCTTGAAACTTGCTTCCTAAAATCGAGGTGGCGATCCATAACGACACCTAGGTTACGAACACATCTTGAGGCAGTAATCGTAACATCTCCTACACGTATCACACTGCCGTCAATAAGCGCAGCGGCACTCTTTGGCACTACGGGAAGATATTCCGTTTTATTGTTGTTCATGCACATGTAGTTTGATGTCATCCACTGATTTACAATATCTAGACACTCCTCCATACGTCTCAGAGTAGCAGCCAACGCAGTCGCAGTGAGGTCAAAATGGCAGTACAATTGCAGGTCATCCGCATAATGATGAAAACAAAGTCCATGCGCTATAATTATGTCGCCAATGGGTTGTACGTACAACGAGAATAACAAAGGACCCAGCACCGAACCCTGTGGGACACCCGATGTCACGCAAGTTGTATTCGATGACGCATCACGAATGACCACACGCTGGGTCCGGCCCTGCAGATAGGATTGCAGCCAGCCAAGCGCCTTGCCAAGAATGCCGTAACGCAACCGAAGGCGCTGGATCATTATCTTGTGATTGATTGTGTCAAAGGCCGCACTAAAGTCAATAAGAACTAGTGCCGTGCCTTGTCTATTGTCTATAGCGGCTTGCATGGCGTTTGTTACACACAATAGTGCGGTTTCAGTTGAATGATTCTTCCGGTAGGCTGATTGGAAACAGTCTTCCATTCGCTGATCGGAAATATGAGAGATGATCCTTCGCGCAATAACTTTCTCTATGACTTTTGACAGATGGCTTAGGTTGCTGACTGGACGGTAGTTGTTGAGTATGTCCTTGTTGAGTGATTGTTTCTTGAGCAATGGCCGGACAATTGCGTGCTTAAGCAGCACAGGCATGACTGCCTCCTCGAGTGAGGCGTTTACAATTTGTATGATGATAGGCACGATACTGTCCATGTTGTCATTTAGTTGCTTAGCTGGTAGTGGATCAAGTGATCATGTCTTATCCGTAGTGCCAAGAATATTAGTGATTTCGGCTGTAGTAGTTGGCTCGAACACTTGAATTGGTCAGTAAAACAACGTGTCTCGTCCTCTGTCGGGTCAACGGCAATGCGGTAGTGCAAGTTAATCAATAATTTCTCGATCTTTTCTTGGAAGAAACGTGAGAATTTATCACATCCTTCCTTCACTGAGCAGAATTCAGGAAGTTGCATTTTGTGTACGTCGAGTGATCTCAGAATGCGAAACATGTTCTTGTTATTAGCGTTCTGTAATTGTCCGCGATAATACTCGGTTTTCTTACTGGCTATCATTGTAGTGCAGTCGTCGCGAGCGGCGACGTATAATTGGCGGTGTATTTCGAGTTTCGTTCTTCTCCACAGATTCTCACATGTTCGCCTCTTCTCTCTTGCTTCGTCGACCTCAGCGTCATACCACGGATGCGGCAAGTTGCTCCTGACGTGTACGTAGCGCCAAGGAGCGTGCTTGTCTAAGCAGTTAGTGAGACAGGTGTTGTAGTCCGATGCTAAGACCTCCGCTTGCTGACGGTCAGCGTGGGCACACATGCCAGAACACACAGATTTAACGTCATCATTAAACACTGTAGCATCCATGATGCGGAAGTTGCGCTGGGCAATTACTGAAGTTTCAGCTGACGGTTTCAACACATTTAATGCCAGTTCTATGCGATAGTGGTCCGATATGGAGTCTGGATAAACAACAACAGAAGATACTAAGTTATCGCTGTCATGACTTATCACCAGGTCCAATGTATGTCCTGTTTTATGGGTCGGCGAATGGACGTGTTGCAGCAAATTGTAGGAATCAAGTAGATAGCGAAGCGGTTCTGATTTCGTTACATCATCAAAATGAATATTAAAGTCTCCAGCAATTACGGTTGGTATAACGGAAACAGATGCTTCTGTAAATAAGCATTCAAGTTCAGCATAAAATTCACACGAAGTTCCAGATGCCTTACTTGAAGCAGGCGGGTGGTAGATGACACACATGTTGAACGATATAGAATGGGCTGCAGAGAACTGCACACGGAGAAGTTCAATGGTATTCAAATGGAGAGTAGGAAGAATCTTCGTTGTAAATGTATCGCGGTGCAAGATTGCAACACCGCCACCACGACGAGAAGATCGTGCCACGTGGTTGAAGAGGAACCCGGGAGGGGTCACTTCAGCAATAACAACTTCGTCACCGCTCTTCCTTAACCACGTCTCGGTTATCGCCAAGATGTCGCATTTGTGTTCAACGACGTATTCGTTGATTTTGATAGCTTTATTGCACACGGAACGAGCATTCAGTAATGCCACATTGACGAATGGCGTATCGTGCGGCATAACAGGGGCGGCTCTTAGAGTTACCAGATTCGCACTGACATTGCCTTGCCGACATACAATTCGTGAAGAATCATTAAAACGGCTGGTAATCCGCGTTCGAATCACGCGCTGTTTGCGCGTGCCCCCACGTCTGCCACGCAGAGTTGGACGCGCCGTGGACAGTCCTAGACGTCTGATCAATGAATACACTGTGTCTGGTAATCGCGGAGTGACACCCCTGGTGGCAGGACGGAAAGCCCGAAAGACGTTCTGTAGGCACATCGCCGCCAACAGTAGAACAATGCCTTGCTAATTATAGTTTACCAAATCAGGTCACACACGGGCGTTGTCGGTCTAAAGACCTGTAGTCAGCCAGCTTCGTCAGCGACACGGTTGGCTGACGACGTTAAAACAATTCAAGATTGTAGACAAAGTACGCTACCTTGTTGTATAAAAAGTTCAGCGAGACAGTCACTGCAGCATCACGAATAAATAGTGAAGTTATGATTGTTCAATTCTTCGTAAACAGGCAGAAAACATGTTAATATCACGAGCACGATTTGGCTTGCTGCCTGTCAGGCGCTACCGTAAAACTATATGTAAAATGCAAGATTTAATTTCTAATTTATAATAGTGTAGATCTATCATATCGGGTAACTATTTATAATGGCTGATATATACTAATTATCTTTTAGTAAATGTCGTATTTGTTATTGATTACTATAGGTACCATTGGTACTAGGTAAATGTGTTTTAGTATTCTTTGGCATGATGGTGGTGGTGGTCAGATTATACTTAATATGCATGTAGTAATATATCATTATTGCATTTTGGTGTGTCATGTATAGGTATTTGTGAATTTGTTGTGGAAATGTTAATTGGTCAAGATGGACTATTCAATTTGTTTTCGATTTACAATTTATTAAATTATATTATTAATATTTATTATGCATGTATCACTTAGTGGTGATACATTGACGCAGCTCCCGTTATAGCTATTCCAGAAAAATAGAGACAAATTCGCCCTCTCTCTACAGCAGAACATAGAACGTAGAACATACACTGTTCACTGATATAGTGTCTATAGACCCCTCTAGATAATGGCATACATATTTACCCCGTTAACCATTATATTCCTTTGTATACTGCATGTATACCCATCTAGAAATATGATTTTGGCGACTTTATCTGCCTACTACATATTTTATTTTCTCACGAGAACCCCTTCTAGAATAATTGTTTAAGTGACATCCTGGGATTCTCTATTTTGTTGGAATAGCCTTTACATTAAGCAGGATGCCTCCAGATATATTTTAAAACTTTACGAATTTATATCACTATCCATTATCACTATCCGGGTAATGTGGCATTTAATACAGTGATTTGTTTTACTGCAAATGTATAGTATATCGAATTTGCCTGGTTCATTGTTTGATGCAGGTTAATAATGTTTACAGCAACACCACAGGAGAACTGACCTGTTGATGCCGTGCCATACAATAAGAAGCTCCAGAGAGAGGTGAAGAGACTGAGGGTCCATTTGTACGCCAAATCGAGCACACTTATGATATTGAACTCCATATCAATTGCTTGAAAATGTCATTGTTAATGAGATGCTGACAAACAAATGTAATGGTGGCTGACTCAACTTATCTTACTGTTTACTGATAACAAAATAATACAACATGTACACAACACAAGGAAGTAGTCTTTGTTCACATTAAATACATGTCACACAAACTCCACATGATTCTGTCTGCTGAATACTTTCTTATACCAGTAATAAAATTCACCGTGAACACCCAAATTAATGCACATGTACAAAAAACCCAACAATGGCTGCATCTTGCTGTCCTTACGACTGTTCAACATGAACACTAGCAAACACCTGAACACGTGCAGATACACCAGCAAACATATGAACACGTACATATACACTAGCAAACACATGAACACACACAGATACACCAGCAAACACATACAATTATCAAACTTAAAAGGCTTTATAAATACTTTTAAATTGCACACTTTGTCATGCATTCCGTTGCCTGGATGACAATTTTCTTTGAAAATCTTGGCAAAATATACTGTCTTACAATATACTATCTATACTATCTAATTGTCCCATGCTCATAAATAATGAGCAAGTTATGGGAACATGACGAAAACTGGTCTGCACTGTTCTTCGCTAGACCTGAATTTGGTCACGGGGGATGTTCAGATGGGTCCAGCAGAATCTACCCTCTGCTGAATAAAATATCAACTTGTAGAAACGTTGCATCAGACACATATTTCTCATATGACATATATTTTATTTTTGAAATATAAACAAACATATCAAGAGCGCTGAAAATCACGGAAAACGCGTAAAACGCAATGAGTTTGTATGTATATCACCGACTATGTGCGCCCAACCATATGGGGGAGCCACTGGCGTCGTAATTTGAAATGAATGGAATATGATGTGAGTGTCGCATCTTACTAATGTAGTATTTTTGTTCGAACTGCGAAATCGATTCGAGACATTACAAAAAATAGACGACATCGACACCATGAGGGAAAACTTCACATTGTGTGCCCGTAAACATTTTTGAATGGGCCCACGTTCCCGTGCCCCCCTAGACCGTTGGAAACGTGCCTCCCTGCCCTCGTTCATGTTACAATAAGTAGAAATTACGGCGACGCGGCGGCGAAAAAGCCCAACAGTACCCGTTCCCTCCCCTCCGTCTTCCGATGTACAGCCGAGCCAACCGAGCCAGCCGAATAGCTACAAAACAAGGAAACATATTTAAAAGCAAAACAAACACATACCAATGATTGTCTCCCGTTCCAAGTCACAAAACAACGTACACGGCAGGTCCACTGTCTGCCTGTGTTTATTAGAATGTCCCAATTCCGATAGGGAAGACCGATCTGTCGTCCCAACATCCTCACTCTTTCAACCCGGACTGTTAACAAATGCTGAGTGTGTGGTCATTATGGACAGCTAACGTGACCTGGTCTTTTATGACATGGGTAGGCCCCATGCCTCTTGTCGCGCTATGAATGAACATGTCACGCATGACTTCTTTTGATATGTGCTTGAGCTGGGTAATTTGGCAGAGTAATATTTAGACCAACGTATAACCGCGGGGATTCCGACAACTGGTTTTCCTCATTCCGTATCGCGTATTACTACCTGTTTGTGTGTGTGTGTGTGGGGGGGGGGGGGGGCGGCAGCATGGCGGATAGAAAGCCCTAGTGCGGTCCAGAGAAGTGAGTTCCGAGTCAGAGCCTTAGCCACGAGGTATCCAGGGGTTTCTTGAAGACACAGTTTTTACGAACCCCCTTTTGGAAACGAAGCTACCAGCCACATTTTCAGTAACATATTGGTTATGGTCTCATTCTTAAAATAGCGTAACTTTGCGAAGTAGATATTCGGACGGAGGCAACTTGGTTGGAAATTGTCCTGCTGCGGCTACAAATTAAGTTCACCTCTTTGTAATTCATACAAGTATTATATCTTTTATTATAACACATTCGCTGAACTTTATACTTAAAAGATCGTGCGCTTTATATAATTCTAGTGATAATAAAATCGCTAAAAATATAACTGTGTTGACAGATATGCAGTACTATATCTGTCTGAGGAGAACTTTACATCCAACCTTCGTCATTTTGAACAATCAACGTGCATATGCTAGCACGTAATAGTGTATATATAATGACGCTGTTCACTAACGTTTGGTAAATATTACTATAACGACTGTCATCTAACAAGGTATCTCGTCAGGTGACAGGCATTTTTGCTAGTACATGCAACACACACACACACACACACACACACACACACACACACACACACACACACACACACACACACACACACACACACACACACACACACACACACACACACACACACACACACACACACACACACACACACACAGTCGACGGAGAAGGTTATCTGCCCTAACAAAGACACAGTGACAACGCCTGTTCAGTGTGGGCGGCTACAGTTGTTTTGTTTGTGAAACAGACACCCGTGGGCGCAAGTGGCGGAGAACCGAGAGGATGACACGGAAAAAACCGGAGGCAGCGCGACTGGAGGCGACAGAGGAGGAGGAACAGGAGCAGGAAGAGGAGAAGGAGGGAGGACTAGGCGGGGAAGAGGGAGGACTAGGCGGGGAAGAGTGAGGACTAGGCGGGGAAGAGGGATGACTAGGCGGGGAAGAGGGAGGACTAGGCGGGGAAGAGGAGGATGGGGGAGATCAAGGAGGAAGAGGGGGAGAAGAAGGAGGACGAGGGGGAGAAGAAGGAGGACGAGGGAGAAGAGGGAGGATGGGGAGAAGAGGGAGGACGAGGGATAAGAGGGAGGACGGAGGAGAAGAAGGAGGACGGGGAGAAGAGGGAGTACGGGGAGAAGAAGGAGGACGGGGGAGAAAAGGGAGGACGGGGAGAAGAGGGAGGACGGGGGAAAAGAGGGAGGACGGGGAGAAGAGGGAGGACTGGGGAGAAGAAGGAGGACAGGGGAGAATAAGGAGGACGGGGGATAAGAGGGAGGACGGGGGAGAAGAAGGAGGACGGGGGAGAAAAAGGATGACGGGGGAGAAGAGGGAGGACTGGGGAGAAGAAGGAGGACGGGGGATAAGAGGGAGGACGGAGGAGAAGAAGGAGAACGGGGGAGAAGAGGGAGGACTGGGGAGAAGAAGGAGGACGGGGGAGAAGTGGTAGGACGGGGAGAAGAAGGAGAACGGGGGAGAAGAGGGAGGACTGGGGAGAAGAAGGAGGACGGGAGAGAAGGGGCAGGATGGGGGAGAAGAGGGAGGACAGGGGAGAAGAAAGAGAACGGGGGAGAAGAGGGAGGACAGGGGAGAAGAAGGAGGACGGGGGAGAAGAAGGAGGACGGGGGAGAAGAGGGAGGACAGGGGAGAATAAGGAGGACGGGGATAAGAGGGAGGACGGGGGAGAAGAGGGAGGACGGGGGAGAAGAGGGAGGACTGGGGAGAAGAGGGAGGACGGGGGAGAAGAAGGAGAACGGGGGAGAAGAGGGAGGACAGGGGAGAAGAAGGAGGACGGAGGAGAAGAAGGAGAACGTGGGAGAAGAGGGAGGACAGGGGAGTAGAAGGAGGACGGGGGAGAAGAAGGAGAACGGGGGAGAAGAGGGAGGACAGGGGAGAAGAAGGAGAACGGGGGAGAAGAGGGAGGACAGGGGAGAAGAAGGAGAACGGGGGAGAAGAGGGAGGACAGGGGAGAAGAAGGAGAACGGGGGAGAAGAGGGTGGACAGGGGAGTAGAAGGAGGACGGGGGAGAAGAAGGAAAACGGGGGAGAAGAGGGAGGACAGGGGAGAATAAGGAGGACGGGTGATAAGAGTGAGGACGGGGGAGAAGAAGGAGGACTAGGCGGAGAATAAAGAGGACGAGAGGGAGAACGGGGGAGAAGAGGGAGGACGGGGGAGAAGAGGTAGGACGGGGAGAAGAAGGAGAACGGGGGAGAAGAGGGAGGACTGGGGAGAAGAAGGAGGACGGGTGAGAAGGGGCAGGACGGGGGAGAAGAGGGAGGACAGGGGAGAAAAAAGAGAACGGGGGAGAAGAGGGAGGACAGGGGAGAAGAAGGAGAACGGGGGAGAAGAAGGAGAACGGGGGAGAAGAGGGAGGACAGGGGAGAAGAAGGAGAATGTGGGAGAAGAGGGAAAACGGGGGAGAAGAGGGAGGACAGGGGAGAATAAGGAGGACGGGGGATAAGAGGGAGGACGGGGGAGAAGAAGGAGGACTAGGCGGAGAATAAAGTGGACGACAGGGAGAAGAAGGAGGACGGGGAGAAGAAGAAGGAGGCGAAGGCGCCAAGCGATGCGGAGGAAGAACAACCAAGTTGGTTCTCCTTAAGTTGATTTTATTGCCAATTAAAGACATCCAATTAATTGGGAAACGCAGCTGTCTTTAAACTGCCCCTATGCGTCGTAAAATGAGTTAATAAAACTAAGCATTTGCAACTCCATTAAGAAGTATCATGACAATAATATTAGTGTGGAGGGCGCTCGCAACCGGAAGAGAGCCTCTGCTTGGAGACTGGGCAAAACGCAATAAACGCCATTTTAGAAATGTCGATCCATTTTCAGTCAACCAGCACCGCCGTGCCGCACGTGCAGCTACGCAGAGTGACGGCGCGCGCTGTATCAACCCACGGCGTTTTTTTCGCTGATTTAGAAACATGTATTCTGATATATTTGTACTTACAGCAAACGTGCAACTGTATATTGGTTATAGATGTAGCAGTAATATTATAATTGTCGTATAGATTGTGTTGTTCCATTCTTTGTGCGATATTACATTATGTGTATTATGTGATCAAATTGAATGCTGGAGATTTAATTTCTGGCTATTTTTTGTTTTACCTACGTTCACGCATTTCTCATATAGTCCAGAGGAAGTTGGAGGTAACCTTGCCCTAAAAGTCCCACAATGGTTTTTTATTTATTTTGTATCGTCAGACTATGGAGAGTCAGAAACCGAAGGGTGGCAAGCTGTTGTCCTTGGGCGTTTTGAAGAAATGGCTGGTTTCTGTGACAACCCTATCTCACTTTTGGGCATAAATGAGAAACACGAATATATGCATATATTAGCAATTACGACAGAGGTTATATTCACTTATGTGTCCATTTCTATGTTTTTGATGTGATGAATCCATTGGACACGCTATATTAATGGTTTATGGTCAAGGTCATACGAAATGTGAAGGTCACACCAAAAATATATACCAGTTTCATGAAATATTATGAAACGAAGCATGATATGCCAAAGTGCGTACACACAAAACACATTCAAACATACGGACGCACGGACGCACGCACGCACGCACTCATGCACGTACGCACACAGCAAAATATATTAACATTATATTATAGCAAAACGAAAGTGGCAGGCTATCTCACAACTTGGCATCAACGAGGAAACGAATATACGCATACATGAACAGCTATGACTGTATATTTATGTTATTCGACCTGTGGAATCCGTTGGACATGTTATGTTTATGATCATAGGCCAAGGTCATACATAAATGCCAAGGTCATGCCAAAACAATGCTAATATATACCTTGCGATATTGTGGAATGTTATAATTCGTTCAGTCAACTTATCTTTTGGTATATGATTCTGCATTTTCATCTTCCTCGTCAGATGCACATTGTACTACCATTGTGTGTTCATTGCAGCAGTCCAGTCCACCTTCACAGTGGCCGAACAGTGAACATGGCAACATTGCCGACGAACACGAGCATCTAGATGACCTACAGTTGTTGCAAGTACACTTGATGAGTGTCAAAATGTCTTCTGGAGCGGCTGCCACGTCGCTTGGTAGCATCACTGGTCGCAGAGTTGCGTTTACTGCATCTGCTGTCCATCCACATTGGAGAGGATCTACGTGAGGTTGAGTAGCCTGGGTTTCCAGGTGCAGGTTTGCAAGTGAGCTCTCATCACATTTAGTCGAAAGGTCTCATTGGTGGGAGGCAGATACATCAGCTTTGGAGCCGAGAGAATATTTGCCCTTGCAGTTTTCAATGTCCACATCTTGTAGCGCACATCTGTCAGAGTTGTGGCTTCAGCATATCCATGGCAAGCAGCTATGAATGTTGTAGATTGTTCGACTACATCTGCAATTTGAGCTGTAGGATTGCCCAGTTCAGAAAGTTGATAGCCTGATTGAAGGACTTTCACTGTTTTAGCCTAGTAGCGGTTGTAGCAGCAATGTAGTGGTAGTAGCAGCAATGTAGTGGTAGCAGCAGCAGCAATGTAGTGGTAGTAGCAGCATTGTAGTGGTAGTAGCAATGTAGTGGTAGTAGCAGCAATGTAGTGGTAGTAGCAGCAGCAATGTAGTGGTGGTAGCAGCATTGTAGTGGTAGTAGCAATGTAGTGGTAGTAGCAGCAATTTAGTTGTAGTAGCAATGTAGTGGTAGTAGCAATGTAGTGGTAGTAGCAGGAATGTAGTGGTAGTAGCAGCAATGTAGAGGTAGTAGCAGCAATGTAGTGGTAGTACCAGCAATGTAGTGGTAGTAGCAGCAATGTAGTGGTAGTAGCAATGTAGTGGTAGTAGCAGCAATGTAGTGGTAGTACCAGCAATGTAGTGGTAGTAGCAGCAATGTAGTCGTAGTACCAGCAATGTAGTGGTAGTAGCAGCAATGTAGAGGTAGTACCAACAATGTAGTGGTAGTAGTAATGTAGTGGTAGTAGCAGAAATGTAGTGGTAGTAGCAGCAATGTAGTGGTAGTAGCAGCAATGTATTGGTAGTAGCAGCACTGTAGTGGTAGTACCAGCAATGTAGTGGTAGTACCAGCAATGTAGTGGTAGTAGCAGCAATGTAGTGGTAGTAGCAGCACTGTAGTGGTAGTACCAGCAATGTAGTGGTAGTACCAGCAATGTAGTGGTAGTACCAGCAATGTAGTGGTAGTACCAGCAATGTAGTGGTAGTAGCAGCAATGTAGTGGTAGTAGCAGCAATGTAGTGGTAGTACCAGCAACGTAGTGGTAGTACCAGCAATGTAGTGGTAGTACCAGCAATGTAGTGGTAGTACCAGCAATGTAGTGATAGTACCAGCAGCAGCAATGTTTATGTGCATGTGCGCACTTGTTTGGAAGTTGCACTGTACCTTGTGTAGACCAATGAACTACCCCCAGTATGGCTGATCCATCAATTATCACCCTGGTAGCTTTGGGTGCAGTTCTTGCCGGCACGTCAATTTTGAACTTATTTTTTAGTGTTGACTTGTTTGTTGCTAATCTCATTTAACCTGCGTTGGTTGAAGTAGACATCGGGTCAACACGTACTTCAGAGCCTTCTCAATGTCTATGTCTCTGCCAGAAGCATGCAGACCAATGGTGCGCGAATAAATCAGATTGGTGTTGTGTATCTTTGTGGAGCCTACTTTGATGTGTTGTTTCGTGGCCGTCATGGTATGCACTGCTTTCATAATGGTTCATCATCTGCTGACCTATTGACACAGCTTCATGTACATTCACCGCAGATTCAGTGGATATCCTGCCACTCACAATGTCGATGATGTTGTCATTTGGGTGAGTGGAAGGATCAAGTGGATCAATTTACTCTTGCAATTTCTGTTTGATTTTCGATCTGTCTTTATCATCTGATGTCAGTCGAGCTTTCGTTTCCTCTTTGTGAAGGTGTTGGTGACATTTCTCCTCGTAGGTCATGTCAGAAATGTATTTGTCCAGGACACTGCATGTGTGAAGACTGAGGGCCCACATCATCATGGTGTTTGGTTTCAGCATAATACCAATTATACTTGTGGGTCCCTTTCCATACCACATGAAAGTTGTTTCGATCATCATGTCCGTCCACATGCCATTCCATATTCCTGGAGTGTGCCGGGTAACACGATCTCCATTCGTGAACCTTACGAGGACGTCTGTTGGGATCGCCGCAACTGAGCGCAGATAATAAAGGCCATAGTGAGCATAATTTGGGTGACGAGCAGCAAAGAAGTAGGACATCATATACTCCACAGCAAGCAGATGAAATGCCCAGTCTGCTTCCTTCTTAGCTCGACAAAACCGCACTATTAGTAGAACAGGTTTGATCAGCAGGTAGATACCCAGAATTTCGTGGTTCTGTTTTGGTTAGCTATGTTTTCTAACTCATACATTAAGCTATTTGGCTCATCAACTTGCTATGAAGAAGTCCCTCCATCACCATTATCAGTGCTCGAACGTTCTATGAAAACCGTTTGCCTGTCAACATGTGGGCAACCCCTCAAAAAGAACATTCCGTGACATTAAACAGCCCAGTGTCTGCCGTCAGGGCTCCGATACGTCCAATAAAGTGCGTTATGAAGTGCATGACCCCCAAGCGTAAAATGAAATTGTTGAATCGTTCTGGGTATGCCCATGTAATGTTCACTGCAACTTTGTAAAGTTGCTGGTTGTCCGACTGACTTCACAAGCCTTAGCTGTTAGCATGGTGTCTGGATCAGATGGCTTCATGTCGATCAAATTCTACGATACCTTACACGTACTGCGTCCACAGTGTACTGACTGCGCATGTTAGCAATGATGGTGGACTTGTAAACTAAAAACGTGGGAATGAACAACGGAATGTGTGTGCGAATTGTTAGAGTTAAATAAGTAAATACAATTGACAGTTTATCAATTGACATAATTTATAATACATTCAACACGCACTAATAGTATTACACGTAGTTAACACCCGATCGATTGCAGCATTCACTGTTTTGAAGAATAGTCGGTCACTTTGGTTTTGTTATAATATTATATTTTAAATATAGTTTTGCTATATGTGTGTGTGTGTGTGTGTGTGTGTGTGTGTGTGTGTGTGTGTGTGTGTGTGTGTGTGTGTGTGTGTGTGTGTATGTGTGTATGCGTGTGTGTGTTTTGTATATATACATTCTGGCATATTAAGCTTCGTGTCATAACTTTGTCATGAAACAGGTGTATATGTTTGGTGTGACCTTGACATATATGTATGACCTTGACCTTAGATAATCAATAGAGCATGTCCAATGGATTCATCACATCGAAAAACATAGAAATGGACACATTAGTGAATATAACATCTGTCATAGTTGCTAATATATGCATATATTCGTGTTTCTCATTTATGTCCACAACTGAGATAGGGTTGCCATAGAAACCAGCCATTTCTGCAAAACACACAAGGGTAACAGCTTGTCACCATTCGGATTCTGAATCTCCATAGTCTGGAGATACAAAATCATGAAAATCCCATTGTGGGACCTTTAGTGCAAGGTTCGACCAAAAATCACACTTTGTCAAACAATGTATACGGATCTATCATTACATATGACACCAATTACCTTCATTAACACTGTAGAAGATGAAGGTCGGCCTATTACTGAAATGTCCTAATTAATAATGTCAATATGCCACCAATATCAATGTGGTCAAAAATCGTTTTGATTAAAAACAGCAGTTGTTTACGTGGCAAATTACTGTGTTGGCTTAAATACTCAAAACATATTTTAATATATATTATCTGTCGTCTATCCGTTTTGGTGTCTTCTCATCCTATCTGAATTTCCATTTTAGTTGTATACGTAAAAAGAAAACGCGTGTAAGCGGCGTCGCTACGTACGGTACAAAAGTCAGAACAGCACCTATAATGGGGTGTTCTATTTCTAACAAATCAAATCGGATGTCAGCAACCTATTTGCATTAACGCAAACAAGTTATTTTGATCGCTTTTAAACTCAATAATAATCAGTGTTTTCACCATTCATCCGGATTGAAATTGTCATCCAGTTGGACTAAATAAGAATTATAACAGAGGGTACCAGTAACAGGCATATCATGTTTTCTGTCGTGACAACAATTAAATAAAACTTTATCCAACAGTGTTAATCATTTTAAATGTTCTCCCAGAAAAGCAAACAAAACGTTTACGTCATAAACACATCTACCGGCTGTTATCTTTGTATGACGAGCACCGACTGGATTAGCCTCAGAGTTCTTTGATATTCAGAACTGTCGAAAATGTCCCAAACTCCAGAAGAAAACAAAACAGTCAAGAGAACAATAATGTTAATAATAACAAACTAGGCTGATTCCGGGTGAAGGTATATGCATCCAACCGCTAATGTGTGATTGTGTTGTTCCACGGCTGCGACAACTTCCGTTCGCCTGGTGAATGTGACATCAATAAAATACAATCTTCAACAGCACCGCCCACGGCCAGCCCCCATTGTCACCACGTTCAGACGCCAGTGGAAACAGTGAGACACGCATGAAACCTATGGATGTCGCAGTTCCGACGACAATAGTTGTACGTCCGTCTATCGTCACGAAGGGAAATTGTGAACTGTTTGATTTAAGCCCTGCGATTGTACATCCAACTAAATTCAATTATTAAAGTGTTCATCGGCTAATTTAATTAGGTGTCTCTCAGGGAAGATGAAGGTCGCCCACTATTTACATTGCTACAACAGTGCCTCCTCGAATAAGCAACGAAATGTGTAGTTAAACTTCATGTTCGAACCTGGGAATGAACAGGGAGTTCCGTGGATCGCCCAAGATGAGACGGATGCAGAACATTTGAGGTATCTCCAAGTGAATCTATATTGACATTGGTACAACTTTTAGTTGTGATCTGATCAATTATTTCCCGCCAATGGACACTACAGGTGGTTACTTTGCTAGCAGCCTGTAAAGACCGGCACTGGACCGTGGAGATTGTCTTGTGATTGTGATTGGTGACTGTGTTAGCCATTACACGGTTGCTTGCCTGCTCACTGGACTGTATCGTTGCTACCGGGGTTTAATTGCTAACTTAACGGCCAGGTGTTCGCCGCGATGCCAAGGAAGAATGAAAAGCGTGCTGTTGAGGCAGATCAAACACCCGAAGTCAATGCTGCTATTACGCTTAACACCGACGTAAAACAGCTCGTTCAAGACAGCGTAAGAACGGCCATCACAGAGCTGCTGGATACGGATGGGGATTTCATGAAATCAATTGTTTCTTCAGTTAGCAATGCTCTATATCGCTTCATAGCGGACAACGAAGAGTTAATGAACAAACTGATCCAGAAGATAATTAAATCACCGGAGTTGGACAGTGTCACACAAGACGTATACGCCGCCTGCCAAATGGACATAAAACGAGTGTCGGACAACGCAGCTGCCCTGCAATAGAGGATCGCAGATCTCGAAACGGCAAAACAATCAATTACCGACGAGATTGACCAAATGGAACAATACAGCAGACGCAACTGCCTCCTCATCCACGGAGTGTCGGAGAACGATACTGACACGTTGAAAGCGGCTATAGATGTGTTCAACACAAAACTCGGCCTCGACGTGAACCGTGACGTCATAGACCGCAGCCACTGACTCGGGCAGAAAACAGACACCAGCCGTAAACCTAGACCAATCATCGTCAAACTCAAAGACTATAACGTCCGCAATGACATTGTCATGGCAAAAAGGAGACTGAAAGGGTCCCGGATTATCGTTACCGAAAACCTAACAAAGAGAAGATCAGAGTTGCTAAGGAAGTGCCGGGAAATGAGGGACGTAAAGCAACATGGACAATTGACGGTCGTGTAGTGTGCCTCCTGGTAAACGGGAGGAAAGTTACCTTAACAACTGAACAACACCTGCGACAACTTCAGCGTCGTTAGGGAGATCTTTACTATCTCATGGTCAGTATACCGTATGGCCCATGGCTTTTCATGGCCATTTTTTTCCAAGCGGTAATCATTCTGTTCATGTGGCCAATGCATTTATGCTGCATTTATTATTATAATCAGTTATGCTGTGAGTCAGACTCCAGTGTGACTAACATGCCTAGTCACCTGTTTTGTGTTTTTTCCTTACTTGTTCTTTTCCTTATTATCCCTCTTACCCTTCACTTGTGTTTAATCAAAGTAACGTTTAATTGTAAATTGCTTTTGAATGTCAATATTACAATACCAAACGTTACCTTTTTTTTAACGATTTTGTTAACGCTATGTCTAAACTCGTTTTAGCTATGTTAACGTTATTGCATAGGTTCACTTACAAAATGTTATCAAAGGACTTTATAGTACCAATTATGTTTTCTATAAAGCACTTAATGTTTTTGATATATGCTGTTTTGCTAACATTTAATCTTGAGCGAACTGCTCCACATGAAATGACGTTTTATTTAAATAGTGCAAATTCATATCATCGACATTTTAGTCTACAGCTGTATGGTGTGCATCGATGTGTATTGATATACGGTCAATATTCACGGTGGTTTCATTTTTGGGGAGGGCAATGTTTATACATTTTATTTTCACAACTTTTAGTGTTAGTTACTTTACATTTTAATTTTGTTGGGACAATGCACTATGTATAATATTTCCTCAAACATTAGTGTCTACTTAATAATCATGTTGTGTTTTGTTCGATATACTTATTTGCTTATTTTCACTCTACGTTCATGTTGTGGCAATACATCTGCTGTAATTTACTTTTACTTTTTTGCGCTGATGCAATAAGTACATTGTATTATATATGCATGCGGACTATTCGTAATATTCTCCTTTATAAAATGTATTTGTATAATGCTCAGGGTATAGCTTGTGCATCTCTTTCACAACGTCTAATCTATGTTTATATGATATGTCCTGTAAACTCAGAGCACTATTGTTTATTCAATTTTCCAATATGATTGATAACAATTATTTCTTAGCGCAATTTGGTGGTCTAAAGAAAAATTCTCTCTATCACATATTAAAAACGGATGAAATGAATGAAGATGGGGATGTTGAACCATTTCAACATTCACCATACTTCGACGATGATAATTTAATAAACCATTTAACGAACAAACAAAGCAAATTGATCGTGCTAAGCCTAAACTGTCAGAGTTTAAATGCAAAAATTGACGAAATTAAAATAAAGCTAGAATCATTCAGAAGTAGTGGCTGTGAGATTAGTGCTCTGTGTTTACAGGAAACATGGCTCGATGAAGAGGCTGACACTTCTTTATTTCAAATAGATGGATATACATTAATATGCCAAGGCAAAATCTGTAGTGCACATGCCGGCTTGGCAATCTACCTCAGCAACAAATACACTTACAAATCTTTAAATATCCGTGCAAATACAGACACTTGGGAAGGTCAATTTATTGAAATAACATGTTGTTCCATGAAGAAAAAAATTATTCTTGGAAATATATATAGACCACCTAGAGATATTATCGAAAACTACCGTATATTTACAAAAGAATTTGCATCAAATTTAGTTGATTTACAAAAATCTAAAAGTGAAATAATAATTGCAGGAGATTACAATATTGACTTGTTTAAAATTAACGAAAAACCCATAATATGTGACTATTTTGACACAATCGTTTCACATGGTTTCTTCCCTAAAATGACTATGCCAACACGACTTTCAGAATATCATGGAACACTCATTGGTAATTTGTTATGCAATTTGTCAAAAGGATTCTTCAAATCCTCAGCTGGTATTTTAGTGAGCAATATGTCTGATCACTTTCCGTACTTTCTAAGTCTGGATTATGTTGAAACCACTAGTGCAATACCAAGGTTTATACGAATAAAACAACAAAATCCTAACTCGCTCAATAAATTTAAAATTGAAATAATAAACTCAAATATTTATAATAAACTTAACACAGATATTCTTGCGGATCCGAATGAAAACTACAATATCCTCGATGAAATTGTTACGGCAGCTATGCATAAAGTTATACCTATTAAAAAAATTAAATTTAACAAGTATAAACATGGCATTATTGTGTCGATAAAATTTAGAAACAAATTGTATTCGAGAATGAAAACGACTCAAGTGAATACAGAGCATTATCATGAACTTAAAACTGACTTACATACTTATAATAAAATTCTTAAGAGTAATATTAGATTAGCTAAGCAAATGTATTATCAATCCAGTTTTGAAAAGCATAAGCATAGTGTTAAAAAAAGTGGTGTTTAATTAAAGAAATTATTCAGAAAAGTCAAAAGAAAGAACAATTTCCAGATTTGTTCAAAGTTGATGGGGAAATGATTAGTGACAAATGCATTATTGCAAACAAATTTAACACGTTTTTTACTAATGCTGGTCCTACTCTAGCCTCTAAAACAACTACTAGTGGAGATTAATCATACAAAGATTACCTGAAAAACCCGATATTTCACACTTTCAGATTTAATCCGATTGACATGGAAACTACTGTTAATTCAATTGATCGGTTACCTCCAAAATCAAGTTGTGGAAAAGACGGTATTTCAACACAATTACTCAAATTAATAAAAAATGATATCAGCAAAGCAGTCACTCTAATTATTAATCAATCAATAATAACTGGTATATTTCCAGACAAATTTAAAATTGCAAAAGTCATACCCCTTTTAAAAAAAGGTGATGTTTCTGACTTTAACAATTACCGCCCGATTTCTATCCTGCCAGTGATTTCAACATTTTTTGAAAGGGTTCTGTTTGATCAAATCCACGATTACTTCCATTCTAAAGCGTTATACTACAATAGCCAATATGGGTTCAGAAAGAAACATTCTACTGAGCTTGCTACACTCGAAATCATCGACAGAATTATACAAGAACTTGATAAATCGGTTACTCCAATAAATATATACCTTGATTTATCAAAAGCATTTGACACAATTGATCATAATATATTGGTACAGAAGTTAAATTACTATGGATTAAATGAAAAGGCTCTGGACCTTTGTAAGAGTTATTTACAAAATCGTAAGCAGTATGTAGAAATTGAAAATGTTAAGTCTAAGGAAATAGTCATCAACACTGGTGTCCCTCAAGGTTCAATTTTAGGGCCGCTCTTATTTATTATATATATAAATGATATAGCACTTTCTAGTGACCTTTTCAAATTGATAACATATGCTGACGACACCACCCTTACTAGTACACTAAAAACATTTAATGATTCAGAAGGCCAAATGCGAAGTGAAAATATTAACAAAGAACTAACAAAGATTAGTAATTGGTTAAAAGCTAATAAACTGTCACTAAATGCCAAAAAGATTAAATTCATGATTTTTCATATGCCTCAAAAGAAAATAGAATACCCAGTGTTACAAATAGATGGGGCACACATTGAATGTGTAAATGATTTCAATTTTTTAGGCATCACAATAAATAACCATTTAAACTGGCAGAGTCATACAAACAAAATAGCAAATACAATCTCTAAAACAATAGGCATACTAAATAAACTTAAACATTTTTTACCACCTAATACATGATATATTATGTACAATGGTCTTATTCTCCCTCATATTAATTATGGCTTACTTTTATGGGGTCATCAGGCACATCGAATTTTCAAATTACAGAAAAAAGCAATACGAATAATATCCTTAAGTAAATATAATGCTCACACAAGTCCTATTTTTAAAAGACTTCAGTTGCTAAAGTTGGACGACATTTATAAAGTCCAACAACTTAAATTTTACTATAAATTAATTAACAATCTTTTACCCTACTACTTCAATGTTTTTCCAAACACACACATCTATAATATTCATCAGCACTGCACACGTGAAATAAATAATCTGTATATGTCCAGATTCAAACATGAATTTGCAAAAAAATGCATTAGTCACAACATAGTTGAGACAGTTAACAATAAACCAAGTATTATCATTAATAACATTTACACCCACAGTCTGTATGGTTTTTCAACATACACAACAAACTTTCTTATTTTAAATTATGAATCCTGTTGTCGTATTCATAATTGCTTTATATGTAATTCGTAATACGTATTGAAATGTATACCTAAGTGTCCATATGTACGTCAATTTGTACAAGAGTACATTTAATCTCCTTGTATTATGTATGTATGTTGATACACTGAGTAATTATCAACTGTAAAACAAGGCATATGCATATTGTGACATGAAATTTTGATGTTGATTATATTTATGGGGTGGATCCTGTGCCAGCGATATTGTATATCTTAATGGGAGTCTCCCGACCTTATCTAGTATTCATGTTATTCATTGTGTATATATCGTATATATAGGTCAAATAAACTGATTCTGAGTCTGAGTCTGAGTCTATTTATTTTCCTTCACCTTCATTGTCCGTACACACTATACAAGTGGGCACCAGCGTGGAATCCGTGTAACAATTTAATCTATTATGGAAATAGTATTTTTTTTAAATTACATGTCAAATTAAAGCGAAGATTATAATAAAATAAAACATTGTCTATGGTGGTATGCATGGCGGGCAAAAATCGACGACGATATAAACAAGTAATTTTGAAAAGAACGAAGTTTCGTTGTTCCTTTTGATGTGTTAATAATTTTGAAATGTACACTAATATATGTTGAAATTAATATCAAAATTTACAATGATTCCTAAACGATAATGTTGGTGTAAAATATGCGATTACACGCAGTTGAATTTTATATATAATTTTATAAATAAAAACTATTATACTTATAAAAAGTAATCTACACACACACACACACACACACACACACACACACACACACACACACACACACACACACACACACACACACACACACACACACACACACACACACACACACACACACACACACACACACACACACACACACACACACACACACACACACACACACACACACACACACACACACACACACACACCCTGTGGCGGCACACTTTGGCGGCACACTACGACGTCGTGGAACAGTTGTCCGCATTCCTCCTGATTTTTGATGATTCATTCAGATTCTCGGACACCTCTCAAGTAGCCCCACGGTGTCATCAAAACAGTCGTTAATAGCTATGACAGTCTCCACCCTGGTTCTGCAAGTGGTTCCTGATTGGTCGACTGACACCAGCCAAGTTTAAACTGTGAATGTCACAACTGAACAGCAGAATCGCGTACGTTATACGATGTGAACCGCGTGGTGGACGTAAGTGGACAGTCGATTCGGCGCCAGGGTGCCAGTGCGCCCCCTGCCCCCGTGTCAATATACCACGCCACTGATACATACACACACGCACGCACGCACACACGCACACGCACGCACGCACGCACGCACACACAAACACACACCCTAAGTCTGATTAACATTAGATTTGGTGCACGACTCAACAATTCCATATTTATTTGGAAAGATAGGCTCAAAATATTGAATCCTTATTTCTTTATTCTGAAAAAAATATTGTAGTTAACTTGCTATTTAGGTGAAGCCAGGCACGGGCCGCCTAGATCTTCGCTGCTCTACTCACGTTCAAGGGAGGGTGCAATTGGACGATTATGGAGGTTCCTCGGGGGGGGGGGTCAATTGGAGGTTTCTGGAGAGCGTGAAGGTGGATTTTTGTAATACCAAGGTTGGTGTAGTTGAAGGATTGTGGAGAACCTCGGTCAAGGTTTTTTTTCGGGGAACCTCAAGGAAGTACAATTGGATTGATTCAATATGTTTTACTATGTGTGTGTGTATGTGCGTGTGTGTGACCGTAAAAAAACAAATGAAGTATGCAGAAATATGCAAGTCCATCAACAATAAATCAAAGGAGGACATCAGGATGTACAAACAAGAGATCATGAGAGAAACGATTACGACACCAACGAGCCTGAAGAAAGCCAGAAGAACACAGGCCCTACGCTGAGACAGACTGAGTACACTTCTCAACACGCATGGTAGAGAAATACAAGACCAAGTTATAATAATAGAGCGAATATAGGAATTCTACACTGAGCTATACGACAGTGAACATAAACCATAATTCACAACGCCGTGAAGGAGGTACCAGAGATAACACCATGAGAGGTGGAAACAGCCCTAAGAGATATGAAGAATTGGAAGGCATCAGGCAACTACTGTGTAAACGTTGAAACATTTAAAGCATCAGAAGATACCATCTCGAAGACACTAGCTAAGCTGTATAATAAATACTTATCAGAAAGACGAATACCCATCGCATGGAAGAACGCAAACATGGAGATAATCTTCAAGAAGTTAAATAAGAAAGAATTAAAGAACTACAGACCAATATGTTTGTTATCAAACATCTACAAATAACTCACAAAAATACTACAAATAAACTAGAGAAGACATTCAAAGAAAACCAACCAGGAGAGCAAACAGGACTCAAAAGCAGGTACTCAACGACAGACCACATCCACGTCGTAAACCAACTGAAGGAGCAGTGCCGAGATTATAATATTCCGCTCTGCAGCGCATTCGTCGACTACGAGAAGGCTTTCGATTCGGTGCAAACTCAAGCAATACTGACCTCGCTTCAAGAACAGGGGATATGTATCTTATTTAAAGTAATAAAACCAAATTATACACATACACTTATGTGTATTGGTCTTATAACTTGAACATTTCAATAGTAACCGTCATGCATTGTCACTGTAATGTTAAAAAGAACAATACTTGATACACGTTCATCAATTTATTGGAATTAACTGGAATTTGGAAGTTCAAAACAATAAATAATGTAGTAATATATTATATAACAAATGTAATCTGCTTAAAAAGAGAACGGGTATCAAGTATCCCATCCAATTATTATAAACTAAAATTAAATACGCAAACAACTCCAATGCGCAAAACAAACACATAATTTAATACTAGAAAATCAAAAAGCAAAGTTGCAATTAGTGTCCATTGATTCCTTGCGGCACATGACAACTAAAATATTTTATTAAAAGGCTGCTTAATTATTATTGTCCATAGACTCTTTTCTGCTACATCCACCTGCATTTTTCATCCGGTACTGTCTAACTCGATTCCAGTCAAAGGGAGTCTTGGGGTACTTTCGAATGTTCTCCTGATGTTGTAGTCAGTGGCAATGTTGCCATTTCATTCATTATGACAGCTTCTGGAATATTAACGTACACATATTTAATTTATTCAATGAAGGTACCGCTATGTGTAAAATATTAAACATATTTTATCTCACAATAAGGTCACATAAAATAATTTTACTTTACTTTTATAAAATAATTCCCGGTTTCTCATCAGCACAAGAATTTAAAAATAGCTTCCACAAAACTTTATTTTGAAATATAATCATCGTTTGATTAAATATGCAATAATTCTGCGCAAAAAAGAGAGAACTGAATTTCACACCGAACCAAAGGAATGTGCCTACTTTTAAGAAATACATTCAGTAGACATCTTAAATTTTTTAAGTTGTTAATTGTGGATGATGAGTTGCTTTTATATCAGGATACACATTTACCCTAAATCGCACCCCCCATTTACATTTTCATAAAGTTCTGATGAGAACCTGGAACTGTTTTATATAGCCCTAAAGTAAAGCCACATAAATGGCATAAATTGTGTGGGCCATAAACTGACAGAAGGCGCCTAGTGTAAGCACTTCATCCATCACACAGTTACCCTGTCACACTAACAAACAGGAACACGCAGCACAGGGACAGCATTTGTTGTTGATGAGACACGTTCATCTTCATCATATCATCCATCATCATCCATATCCTATAGGGCGGCCACAATCATGACATCAGGTTATTCTGCCCCAGACTGGTGCCGCTTGCCAGCCGCTCAGATCCGCCCTCGGGCGTTCTGGCTGGGTAGAGGAGGACACAACACTGAAACTACGGATAAATCTAACTGTGGATGACATTTTGGAGCTGATATCATTCATCGTCACAACAACATACTTCAGCTTCTAGTTCTAGTTGTTTCATCGTCACAACAACATACTTCAGCATCTAGTTCTAGTTGTTTCATCGTCACAACAACACACTTCAGCATCTAGTTCTAGTTGTTTCATCGTCACAACAACATACTTCAGCATCTAGTTCTAGTTGTTTCATCGTCACAACAACATACTTCAGCATCTAGTTCTAGTTGTTTCATCGTCACAACAATATATCTCAGCTTCTAGTTCTAGTTGTTTCACCGTCGCAACAACACACTTCAGCATCTAGGTCTAGTTTTTTCATTGTCACAACAACATACTTCAGCGTCTTGTTCTAGTTGTTTCATCGTCTCAACAACACACTTCAGCTTCTAGTTCTAGTTGTTTCATCGTCACAACAATATATCTCAGCTTCTAGTTCTAGTTGTTTCATCGTCTCAACAACATACTTCAGCTTCTAGGTCTAGTTGTTTCATCGTCACAACAACATATTTCAGCTTCTAGTTCTAATTGTTTAATCGTCGCAACAACACACTTCAGCTTCTAGTTCTAGTTGTTTCATCGTTGGAACAACACACCTCAGCTTCTAGTTGTAGTTGTTTCATCGTCGCAACAACACACTTCAGCTTCTATGTCTAGTTCTAGTTGTTTCATCGCCGCAACAACACACTTCAGCTTCTAGTTCTAGTTGTTTCATCGTTGGAACAACACACCTCAGCTTCTAGTTGTAGTTGTTTCATCGTCGCAATAACAAACTTCAGCTTCTAGTTCTAGTTGATTCATCGTCGCAACAACACACTTCAGCTTCTATTTCTAGTAGTTTCATCGTCAGAACAACACACCTCAGCTTCTAGTTATAATTGTTTCATCTTCACAACAACACACTTCAGCTTCTAGTTCTAGTTGTTTCATCGTCACAACAACACATTTCAGCTTCTAGTTCTAGTTGTTTCATCGTCGCAACAACACACTTCAGCTCCTATTTATAGTTGTTTCATCGTCGCAACAACACACTTCAGCTTCTAGTTCTAGTTGTTTCGTCGTCACAACAACACACTTCAGCTTCTAGTTCTAGTTGTTTCATCGTCGCAACAACACACTTCAGCTTCTAGTTCTAGTTGTTTCATCGTCACAACAACATACTTCAGCATCTAGTTCTAGTTGTTTCATCGTCACAACTACACACTTCAGCATCTAGTTCTAGTTGTTTCATCGTCACAACAACATACTTCAGCATCTAGTTCTAGTTGTTTCATCGTCACAACAACATACTTCAGCATCTAGTTCTAGTTGTTTCATCGTCACAACAACACACTTCAGCATCTAGTTCTAGTTGTTTCATCGTCACAACAACACACTTCAGCATCTAGTTCTAGTTGTTTCATCGTCACAACAATATATCTCAGCTTCTAGTTCTAGTTGTTTCACCGTCGCAACAACACACTTCAGCATCTAGGTCTAGTTTTTTCATTGTCACAACAACATACTTCAGCGTCTTGTTCTAGTTGTTTCATCGTCTCAACAACACACTTCAGCTTCTAGTTCTAGTTGTTTCATCGTCACAACAATATATCTCAGCTTCTAGTTCTAGTTGTTTCATCGTCTCAACAACATACTTCAGCTTCTAGGTCTAGTTGTTTCATCGTCACAACAACATATTTCAGCTTCTAGTTATAATTGTTTAATCGTCGTAACAACACACTTCAGCTTCTAGTTCTAGTTGTTTCATCGTCGCACCAACACACTTCAGCTTCTAGTACTAGTTGTTTCATCGTCGCAACAACATACTTCAGCATCTAGTTCTAGTTGTTTCATCGTCACAACAACATACTTCAGCATCTAGTTCTAGTTGTTTCATCGTCACAACAACACACTTCAGCATCTAGTTCTAGTTGTTTCATCGTCACAACAACATACTTCAGCATCTAGTTCTAGTTGTTTCATCGTCACAACAATATATCTCAGCTTCTAGTTCTAGTTGTTTCACCGTCGCAACAACACACTTCAGCATCTAGGTCTAGTTGTTTCATTGTCACAACAACATACTTCAGCGTCTTGTTCTAGTTGTTTCATCGTCTCAACAACACACTTCAGCTTCTAGTTCTAGTTGTTTCATCGTCACAACAATATATCTCAGCTTCTAGTTCTAGTTGTTTCATCGTCTCAACAATATACTTCAGCTTCTAGGTCTAGTTGTTTCATCGTCACAACAACATATTTCAGCTTCTAGTTCTAATTGTTTAATCGTCGTAACAACACACTTCAGCTTCTAGTTCTAGTTGTTTCATCGTCACAACAATATATCTCAGCTTCTAGTTCTAGTTGTTTCATCGTCACAACAACACACTTCAGCTTCTAGTTCTAGTTGTTTCATCGTCACAACAACACATTTCAGCTTCTAGTTCTAGTTGTTTCATCGTCACAACAATATATCTCAGCTTTTAGTTCTAGTTGTTTCATCGTCTCAACAACATACTTCAGCTTCTAGTTCTAGTTGTTTCATCGTCACAACATATTTCGGCTTCTAGTTCTAATTGTTTAATCGTCGCAACAACACACTTCAGCTTCTAGTTCTAGTTGTTTCATCGTCGCAACAACATACTTCAGCTTCTAGTTCTAGTTGTTTCATCGTCGCAACAACACACTTCAGCTTCTATGTCTAGTTCTAGTTGTTTCATCGCCGCAACAACACACTTCAGCTTCTAGATCTAGTTGTTTCATCGTCGCAACAACACACTTCAGCTCCTATTTCTAGTTGTTTCATCGTCGCAACAACACACTTCAGCTTCTAGTTCTAGTTGTTTCGTCGTCCCAACAACACACTTCAGCTTCTAGTTCTAGTTGTTTCATCGTCGCAACAACACACTTCAGCTTCTAGTTCTAGATGTTTCATCGTCACAACAACATACTTCAGCATCTAGTTCTAGTTGTTTCATCGTCACAACAACACACTTCAGCATCTAGTTCTAGTTGTTTCATCGTCACAACAACATACTTCAGCATCTGTTTCTAGTTGTTTCATCGTCACAACAACATACTTCAGCATCTAGTTCTAGTTGTTTCATCGTCACAACAACACACTTCAGCATCTAGTTCTAGTTGTTTCATCGTCACAACAACATACTTCAGCATCTAGTTCTAGTTGTTTCATCGTCACAACAATATATCTCAGCTTCTAGTTCTAGTTGTTTCACCGTCGCAACAACACACTTCAGCATCTAGGTCTAGTTTTTTCATTGTCACAACAACATACTTCAGCGTCTTGTTCTAGTTGTTTCATCGTCTCAACAACACACTTCAGCTTCTAGTTCTAGTTGTTTCATCGTCACAACAATATATCTCAGCTTCTAGTTCTAGTTGTTTCATCGTCTCAACAACATACTTCAGCTTCTAGGTCTAGTTGTTTCATCGTCACAACAACATATTTCAGCTTCTAGTTCTAATTGTTTAATCGTCGTAACAACACACTTCAGCTTCTAGTTTAGTTGTTTCATCGTCTCAACAACATACTTCAGCTTCTAGTTCTAGTTGTTTCATCGTCACAACATATTTCGGCTTCTAGTTCTAATTGTTTAATCGTCGCAACAACACACTTCAGCTTCTAGTTCTAGTTGTTTCATCGTCACAACAACATACTTCAGCATCTAGTTCTAGTTGTTTCATCGTCACAACAACACACTTCAGCATCTAGTTCTAGTTGTTTCATCGTCACAACAACATACTTCAGCATCTAGTTCTAGTTGTTTCATCGTCACAACAACATACTTCAGCATCTAGTTCTAGTTGTTTCATCGTCACAACAACACACTTCAGCATCTAGTTCTAGTTGATTCATCGTCACAACAACATACTTCAGCATCTAGTTCTAGTTGTTTCATCGTCACAACAATATATCTCAGCTTCTAGTTCTAGTTGTTTCACCGTCGCAACAACACACTTCAGCATCTAGGTCTAGTTGTTTCATTGTCACAACAACATACTTCAGCGTCTTGTTCTAGTTGTTTCATCGTCTCAACAACACACTTCAGCTTCTAGTTCTAGTTGTTTCATCGTCACAACAATATATCTCAGCTTCTAGTTCTAGTTGTTTCATCGTCTCAACAACATACTTCAGCTTCTAGGTCTAGTTGTTTCATCGTCACAACAACATATTTCAGCTTCTAGTTCTAATTGTTTAATCGTCGTAACAACACACTTCAGCTTCTAGTTTAGTTGTTTCATCGTCTCAACAACATACTTCAGCTTCTAGTTCTAGTTGTTTCATCGTCACAACATATTTCGGCTTCTAGTTCTAATTGTTTAATCGTCGCAACAACACACTTCAGCTTCTAGTTCTAGTTGTTTCATCGTCGCAACAACATACTTCAGCTTCTAGTTCTAGTTGTTTCATCGTCGCAACAACACACTTCAGCTTCTATGTCTAGTTCTAGTTGTTTCATCGCCGCAACAACACACTTCAGCTTCTAGTTCTAGTTGTTTCATCGTTGGAACAACACACCTCAGCTTCTAGTTGTAGTTGTTTCATCGTCGCAATAACAAACATCAGCTTCTAGTTCTAGTTGATTCATCGTCGCAACAACACACTTCAGCTTCTATTTCTAGTAGTTTCATCGTCAGAACAACACACCTCAGCTTCTAGTTATAATTGTTTCATCGTCACAACAACACACTTCAGCTTCTAGTTCTAGTTGTTTCATCGTCACAACAACACATTTCAGCTTCTAGTTCTAGTTGTTTCATCGTCGCAACAACACACTTCAGCTCCTATTTCTAGTTGTTTCATCGTCGCAACAACACACTTCAGCTTCTAGTTCTAGTTGTTTCGTCGTCACAACAACACACTTCAGCTTCTAGTTCTAGTTGTTTCATCGTCGCAACAACACACTTCAGCTTCTAGTTCTAGTTGTTTCATCGTCACAACAACATACTTCAGCATCTAGTTCTAGTTGTTTCATCGTCACAACAACACACTTCAGCATCTAGTTCTAGTTGTTTCATCGTCACAACAACATACTTCAGCTTCTAGTTCTAGTTGTTTCATCGTCACAACAACATACTTCAGCATCTAGTTCTAGTTGTTTCATCGTCACAACAACACACTTCAGCATCTAGTTCTAGTTGTTTCATCGTCACAACATCATACTTCAGCATCTAGTTCTAGTTGTTTCATCGTCACAACAATATATCTCAGCTTCTAGTTCTAGTTGTTTCACCGTCGCAACAACACACTTCAGCATCTAGGTCTAGTTTTTTCATTGTCACAACAACATACTTCAGCGTCTTGTTCTAGTTGTTTCATCGTCTCAACAACACACTTCAGCTTCTAGTTCTAGTTGTTTCATCGTCACAACAATATATCTCAGCTTCTAGTTCTAGTTGTTTCATCGTCTCAACAACATACTTCAGCTTCTAGGTCTAGTTGTTTCATCGTCACAACAACATATTTCAGCTTCTAGTTCTAATTGTTTAATCGTCGCAACAACACACTTCAGTTTCTAGTTCTAGTTGTTTCATCGTTGGAACAACACACCTCAGCTTCTAGTTGTAGTTGTTTCATCGTCGCAATAACAAACTTCAGCTTCTAGTTCTAGTTGATTCATCGTCGCAACAACACACTTCAGCTTCTATTTCTAGTAGTTTCATCGTCAGAACAACACACCTCAGCTTCTAGTTATAATTGTTTCATCGTCACAACAACACACTTCAGCTTCTAGTTCTAGTTGTTTCATCGTCACAACAACACATTTCAGCTTCTAGTTCTAGTTGTTTCATCGTCGCAACAACACACTTCAGCTCCTATTTCTAGTTGTTTCATCGTCGCAACAACACACTTCAGCTTCTAGTTCTAGTTGTTTCGTCGTCCCAACAACACACTTCAGCTTCTAGTTCTAGTTGTTTCATCGTCGCAACAACACACTTCAGCTTCTAGTTCTAGTTGTTTCATCGTCACAACAACATACTTCAGCATCTAGTTCTAGTTGTTTCATCGTCACAACAACACACTTCAGCATCTAGTTCTAGTTGTTTCATCGTCACAACAACATACTTCAGCATCTGTTTCTAGTTGTTTCATCGTCACAACAACATACTTCAGCATCTAGTTCTAGTTGTTTCATCGTCACAACAACACACTTCAGCATCTAGTTCTAGTTGTTTCATCGTCACAACAACATACTTCAGCATCTAGTTCTAGTTGTTTCATCGTCACAACAATATATCTCAGCTTCTAGTTCTAGTTGTTTCACCGTCGCAACAACACACTTCAGCATCTAGGTCTAGTTTTTTCATTGTCACAACAACATACTTCAGCGTCTTGTTCTAGTTGTTTCATCGTCTCAACAACACACTTCAGCTTCTAGTTCTAGTTGTTTCATCGTCACAACAATATATCTCAGCTTCTAGTTCTAGTTGTTTCATCGTCTCAACAACATACTTCAGCTTCTAGGTCTAGTTGTTTCATCGTCACAACAACATATTTCAGCTTCTAGTTCTAATTGTTTAATCGTCGTAACAACACACTTCAGCTTCTAGTTCTAGTTGTTTCATCGTCGCAACAACACACTTCAGCTTCTAGTTCTAGTTGTTTCATCGTCGCAACAACACACTTCAGCTTCTAGGTCTAGTTCTAGTTGTTTCATCGTCGCAACAACACACTGCAGCTTCTAGGTATAGTTGTTTCATCGTCGGAACAACACACCTCAGCTTCTAGTTCTAGTTGATTCATCGTCACAACAATATATCTCAGCTTCTAGTTCTAATTGTTTCATCGTTACAACAACACACTTCAGCTTCTAGTTATAGTTGTTTCATCGTCACAACAATATATATCAGCTTTTAGTTCTAGTTGTTTCATCGTCTCAACAACATACTTCAGCTTCTAGTTCTAGTTGTTTCATCGTCACAACATATTTCGGCTTCTAGTTCTAATTGTTTAATCGTCGCAACAACACACTTCAGCTTCTAGTTCTAGTTGTTTCATCGTCGCAACAACATACTTCACCTTCTAGTTCTAGTTGTTTCATCGTCGCAACAACACACTTCAGATTCTATGTCTAGTTCTAGTTGTTTCATCGCCGCAACAACACACTTCAGCTTCTAGTTCTAGTTGTTTCATCGTTGGAACAACACACCTCAGCTTCTAGTTGTAGTTGTTTCATCGTCGCAATAACAAACATCAGCTTCTAGTTCTAGTTGATTCATCGTCGCAACAACACACTTCAGCTTCTATTTCTAGTAGTTTCATCGTCAGAACAACACACCTCAGCTTCTAGTTATAATTGTTTCATCGTCACAACAACACACTTCAGCTTCTAGTTCTAGTTGTTTCATCGTCACAACAACACATTTCAGCTTCTAGTTCTAGTTGTTTCATCGTCGCAACAACACACTTCAGCTCCTATTTCTAGTTGTTTCATCGTCGCAACAACACACTTCAGCTTCTAGTTCTAGTTGTTTCGTCGTCCCAACAACACACTTCAGCTTCTAGTTCTAGTTGTTTCATCGTCGCAACAACACACTTCAGCTTCTAGTTCTAGATGTTTCATCGTCACAACAACATACTTCAGCATCTAGTTCTAGTTGTTTCATCGTCACAACAACACACTTCAGCATCTAGTTCTAGTTGTTTCATCGTCACAACAACATACTTCAGCATCTGTTTCTAGTTGTTTCATCGTCACAACAACATACTTCAGCATCTAGTTATAGTTGTTTCATCGTCACAACAACACACTTCAGCATCTAGTTCTAGTTGTTTCATCGTCACAACAACATACTTCAGCATCTAGTTCTAGTTGTTTCATCGTCACAACAATATATCTCAGCTTCTAGTTCTAGTTGTTTCACCGTCGCAACAACACACTTCAGCATCTAGGTCGAGTTTTTTCATTGTCACAACAACATACTTCAGCGTCTTGTTTTAGTTGTTTCATCGTCTCAACAACACACTTCAGCTTCTAGTTCTAGTTGTTTCATCGTCACAACAATATATCTCAGCTTCTAGTTCTAGTTGTTTCATCGTCTCAACAACATACTTCAGCTTCTAGGTCTAGTTGTTTCATCGTCACAACAACATATTTCAGCTTCTAGTTCTAATTGTTTAATCGTCGTAACAACACACTTCAGCTTCTAGTTTAGTTGTTTCATCGTCTCAACAACATACTTCAGCTTCTAGTTCTAGTTGTTTCATCGTCACAACATATTTCAGCTTCTAGTTCTAGTTGTTTCATCGTCGCAACAACATACTTCAGCTTCTAGTTCTAGTTGTTTCATCGTCGCAACAACACACTTCAGCTTCTATGTCTAGTTCTAGTTGTTTCATCGCCGCAACAACACACTTCAGCTTCTAGTTCTAGTTGTTTCATCGTTGGAACAACACACCTCAGCTTCTAGTTGTAGTTGTTTCATCGTCGCAATAACAAACATCAGCTTCTAGTTCTAGTTGATTCATCGTCGCAACAACACACTTCAGGTTCTATTTCTAGTAGTTTCATCGTCAGAACAACACACCTCAGCTTCTAGTTATAATTGTTTCATCGTCACAACAACACACTTCAGCTTCTAGTTCTAGTTGTTTCATCGTCACAACAACACATTTCAGCTTCTAGTTCTAGTTGTTTCATCGTCGCAACAACACACTTCAGCTCCTATTTCTAGTTGTTTCATCGTCGCAACAACACACTTCAGCTTCTAGTTCTAGTTGTTTCGTCGTCACAACAACACACTTCAGCTTCTAGTTCTAGTTGTTTCATCGTCGCAACAACACACTTCAGCTTCTAGTTCTAGTTGTTTCATCGTCACAACAACATACTTCAGCATCTAGTTCTAGTTGTTTCATCGTCACAACAACACACTTCAGCATCTAGTTCTAGTTGTTTCATCGTCACAACAATATACTTCAGCTTCTAGTTCTAATTGTTTAATCGTCGCAACAACACACTTCAGCTTCTAGTTCTAGTTGTTTCATCGTTGGAACAACACACCTCAGCTTCTAGTTGTATTTGTTTCATCGTCGCAATAACAAACTTCAGCTTCTAGTTCTAGTTGATTCATCGTCGCAACAACACACTTCAGCTTCTATTTCTAGTAGTTTCATCGTCAGAACAACACACCTCAGCTTCTAGTTATAATTGTTTCATCGTCACAACAACACACTTCAGCTTCTAGTTCTAGTTGTTTCATCGTCACAACAACACATTTCAGCTTCTAGTTCTAGTTGTTTCATCGTCGCAACAACACACTTCAGCTCCTATTTCTAGTTGTTTCATCGTCGCAACAACACACTTCAGCTTCTAGTTCTAGTTGTTTCGTCGTCCCAACAACACACTTCAGCTTCTAGTTCTAGTTGTTTCATCGTCGCAACAACACACTTCAGCTTCTAGTTCTAGTTGTTTCATCGTCACAACAACATACTTCAGCATCTAGTTCTAGTTGTTTCATCGTCACAACAACACACTTCAGCATCTAGTTCTAGTTGTTTCATCGTCACAACAACATACTTCAGCATATGTTTCTAGTTGTTTCATCGTCACAACAACATACTTCAGCATCTAGTTCTAGTTGTTTCATCGTCACAACAACACACTTCAGCATCTAGTTCTAGTTGTTTCATCGTCACAACAACATACTTCAGCATCTAGTTCTAGTTGTTTCATCGTCACAACAATATATCTCAGCTTCTAGTTCTAGTTGTTTCACCGTCGCAACAACACACTTCAGCATCTAGGTCTAGTTTTTTCATTGTCACAACAACATACTTCAGCGTCTTGTTCTAGTTGTTTCATCGTCTCAACAACACACTTCAGCTTCTAGTTCTAGTTGTTTCATCGTCACAACAATATATCTCAGCTTCTAGTTCTAGTTGTTTCATCGTCTCAACAACATACTTCAGCTTCTAGGTCTAGTTGTTTCATCGTCACAACAACATATTTCAGCTTCTAGTTCTAATTGTTTAATCGCCGCAACAACACACTTCAGCTTCTAGTTCTAGTTGTTTCATCGTTGGAACAACACACCTCAGCTTCTAGTTGTAGTTGCTTCATCGTCGCAATAACAAACATCAGCTTCTAGTTCTAGTTGATTCATCGTCGCAACAACACACTTCAGCTTCTATTTCTAGTAGTTTCATCGTCAGAACAACACACCTCAGCTTCTAGTTATAATTGTTTCATCGTCACAACAACACACTTCAGCTTTTAGTTCTAGTTGTTTCATCGTCACAACAACACATTTCAGCTTCTAGTTCTAGTTGTTTCATCGTCGCAACAACACACTTCAGCTCCTATTTCTAGTTGTTTCATCGTCGCAACAACACACTTCAGCTTCTAGTTCTAGTTGTTTCGTCGTCCCAACAACACACTTCAGCTTCTAGTTCTAGTTGTTTCATCGTCGCAACAACACACTTCAGCTTCTAGTTCTAGTTGTTTCATCGTCACAACAACATACTTCAGCATCTAGTTCTAGTTGTTTCATCGTCACAACAACACACTTCAGCATCTAGTTCTAGTTGTTTCATCGTCACAACAACATACTTCAGCATCTGTTTCTAGTTGTTTCATCGTCACAACAACATACTTCAGCATCTAGTTCTAGTTGTTTCATCGTCACAACAACACACTTCAGCATCTAATTCTAGTTGTTTCATCGTCACAACAATATATCTCAGCTTCTAGTTCTAGTTGTTTCACCGTCGCAACAACACACTTCAGCATCTAGGTCTAGTTTTTTCATTGTCACAACAACATACTTCAGCGTCTTGTTCTAGTTGTTTCATCGTCTCAACAACACACTTCAGCTTCTAGTTCTAGTTGTTTCATCGTCACAACAATATATCTCAGCTTCTAGTTCTAGTTGTTTCATCGTCTCAACAACATACTTCAGCTTCTAGGTCTAGTTGTTTCATCGTCACAACAACATATTTCAGCTTCTAGTTCTAATTGTTTAATCGTCGTAACAACACACTTCAGCTTCTAGTTCTAGTTGTTTCATCGTCGCAACAACACACTTCAGCTTCTAGTTCTAGTTGTTTCATCGTCGCAACAACACACTTCAGCTTCTAGGTCTAGTTCTAGTTGTTTCATCGTCGCAACAACACACTGCAGCTTCTAGGTATAGTTGTTTCATCGTCGGAACAACACACCTCAGCTTCTAGTTCTAGTTGATTCATCGTCACAACAATATATCTCAGCTTCTAGTTCTAGTTGTTTCAACGTCACAACAACACACTTCAGCTTCTAGTTCTAATAGTTTCATCGTTACAACAACACACTTCAGCTTCTAGTTATAGTTGTTTCATCGTCACAACAGTATATCTCAGCTTTTAGTTCTAGTTGTTTCATCGTCTCAACAACATACTTCAGCTTCTAGTTCTAGTTGTTTCATCGTCACAACATATTTCGGCTTCTAGTTCTAATTGTTTAATCGTCGCAACAACACACTTCAGCTTCTAGTTCTAGTTGTTTCATCGTCGCAACAACATACTTCAGCTTCTAGTTCTAGTTGTTTCATCGTCGCAACAACACACTTCAGCTTCTATGTCTAGTTCTAGTTGTTTCATCGCCGCAACAACACACTTCAGCTTCTAGTTCTAGTTGTTTCATCGTTGGAACAACACACCTCAGCTTCTAGTTGTAGTTGTTTCATCGTCGCAATAACAAACATCAGCTTCTAGTTCTAGTTGATTCATCGTCGCAACAACACACTTCAGCTTCTATTTCTAGTAGTTTCATCGTCAGAACAACACACCTCAGCTTCTAGTTATAATTGTTTCATCGTCACAACAACACACTTCAGCTTCTAGTTCTAGTTGTTTCATCGTCACAACAACACATTTCAGCTTCTAGTTCTAGTTGTTTCATCGTCGCAACAACACACTTCAGCTCCTATTTCTAGTTGTTTCATCGTCGCAACAACACACTTCAGCTTCTAGTTCTAGTTTTTTCGTCGTCACAACAACACACTTCACCTTCTAGTTCTAGTTGTTTCATCGTCGCAACAACACACTTCAGCTTCTAGTTCTAGTTGTTTCATCGTCACAACAACATACTTCAGCATCTAGTTCTAGTTGTTTCATCGTCACAACAACACACTTCAGCATCTAGTTCTAGTTGTTTCATCGTCACAACAACATACTTCAGCATCTAGTTCTAGTTGTTTCATCGTCACAACAACATACTTCAGCATCTAATTCTAGTTGTTTCATCGTCACAACAACACACTTCAGCATCTAGTTCTAGTTGTTTCATCGTCACAACAACATACTTCAGCATCTAGTTCTAGTTGTTTCATCGTCACAACAATATATTTCAGCTTCTAGTTCTAGTTGTTTCACCGTCGCAACAACACACTTCAGCATCTAGGTCTAGTTTTTTCATTGTCACAACAACATACTTCAGCGTCTTGTTCTAGTTGTTTCATCGTCTCAACAACACACTTCAGCTTCTAGTTCTAGTTGTTTCATCGTCACAACAATATATCTCAGCTTCTAGTTCTAGTTGTTTCATCGTCTCAACAACATACTTCAGCTTCTAGGTCTAGTTGTTTCATCGTCACAACAACATATTTCAGCTTCTAGTTCTAATTGTTTAATCGTCGTAACAACACACTTCAGCTTCTAGTTCTAGTTGTTTCATCGTCGCAATAACACACTTCAGTTTCTAGTTCTAGTTGTTTCATCGTCGCAACAACATACTTCAGCATCTAGTTCTAGTTGTTTCATCGTCACAACAACATACTTCAGCATCTAGTTCTAGTTGTTTCATCGTCACAACAACACACTTCAGCATCTAGTTCTAGTTGTTTCATCGTCACCACAACATACTTCAGCATCTAGTTCTAGTTGTTTCATCGTCACAACAATATATCTCGGCTTCTAGTTCTAGTTGTTTCACCGTCGCAACAACACACTTCAGCTTCTAGTTCTAGTTGTTTCATCGTCACAACAATATATCTCAGCTTCTAGTTCTAGTTGTTTCATCGTCACAACAACATACTTCAGCATCTAGTTCTAGTTGTTTCATCGTCACAACAACACACTTCAGCATCTAGTTCTAGTTGTTTCATCGTCACAACAACATACTTCAGCATCTAGTTCTAGTTGTTTCATCGTCACAACAACATACTTCAGCATCTAATTCTAGTTGTTTCATCGTCACAACAACACACTTCAGCATCTAGTTCTAGTTGTTTCATCGTCACAACAACATACTTCAGCATCTAGTTCTAGTTGTTTCATCGTCACAACAATATATCTCAGCTTCTAGTTCTAGTTGTTTCACCGTCGCAACAACACACTTCAGCATCTAGGTCTAGTTTTTTCATTGTCACAACAACATACTTCAGCGTCTTGTTCTAGTTGTTTCATCGTCTCAACAACACACTTCAGCTTCTAGTTCTAGTTGTTTCATCGTCACAACAATATATCTCAGCTTCTAGTTCTAGTTGTTTCATCGTCTCAACAACGTACTTCAGCTTCTAGGTCTAGTTGTTTCATCGTCACAACAACATATTTCAGCTTCTAGTTCTAATTGTTTAATCGTCGTAACAACACACTTCAGCTTCTAGTTCTAGTTGTTTCATCGTCGCAACAACACACTTCAGTTTCTAGTTCTAGTTGTTTCATCGTCGCAACAACATACTTCAGCATCTAGTTCTAGTTGTTTCATCGTCACAACAACATACTTCAGCATCTAGTTCTAGTTGTTTCATCGTCACAACAACACACTTCAGCATCTAGTTCTAGTTGTTTCATCGTCACAACAACATACTTCAGCATCTAGTTCTAGTTGTTTCATCGTCACAACAATATATCTCGGCTTCTAGTTCTAGTTGTTTCACCGTCGCAACAACACACTTCAGCATCTATGTATATTTGTTTCATTGTCACAACAACATACTTCAGCGTCTTGTTCTAGTTGTTTCATCGTCTCAACAACACACTTCAGCTTCTAGTTCTAGTTGTTTCATCGTCACAACAATATATCTCAGCTTCTAGTTCTAGTTGTTTCATCGTCACAACAACATACTTCAGCATCTAGTTCTAGTTGTTTCATCGTCACAACAACACACTTCAGCATCTAGTTCTAGTTGTTTCATCGTCACAACAACATACTTCAGCATCTAGTTCTAGTTGTTTCATCGTCACAACAACATACTTCAGCATCTAATTCTAGTTGTTTCATCGTCACAACAACATACTTCAGCATCTGTTTCTAGTTGTTTCATCGTCACAACAACATACTTCAGCATCTAGTTCTAGTTGTTTCATTGTCACAACAACACACTTCAGCATCTAGTTCTAGTTGTTTCATCGTCACAACAACATACTTCAGCATCTAGTTCTAGTTGTTTCATCGTCACAACAATATATCTCAGCTTCTAGTTCTAGTTGTTTCACCGTCGCAACAACACACTTCAGCATCTAGGTCTAGTTTTTTCATTGTCACAACAACATACTTCAGCGTCTTGTTCTAGTTGTTTCATCGTCTCAACAACACACTTCAGCTTCTAGTTCTAGTTGTTTCATCGTCACAACAATATATCTCAGCTTCTAGTTCTAGTTGTTTCATCGTCTCAACAACATACTTCAGCTTCTAGGTCTAGTTGTTTCATCGTCACAACAACATATTTCAGCTTCTAGTTCTAATTGTTTAATCGTCGTAACAACATACTTCAGCTTCTAGTTCTAGTTGTTTCATCGTCGCAACAACACACTTCAGCTTCTAGTTCTAGTTGTTTCATCGTCGCAACAACACACTTCAGCTTCTAGGTCTAGTTCTAGTTGTTTCATCGTCGCAACAACACACTGCAGCTTCTAGGTATAGTTGTTTCATCGTCGGAACAACACACCTCAGCTTCTAGTTCTAGTTGATTCATCGTCACAACAATATATCTCAGCTTCTAGTTCTAGTTGTTTCAACGTCACAACAACACACTTCAGCTTCTAGTTCTAATAGTTTCATCGTTACAACAACACACTTCAGCTTCTAGTTATAGTTGTTTCATCGTCACAACAATATATCTCAGCTTTTAGTTCTAGTTGTTTCATCGTCTCAACAACATACTTCAGCTTCTAGTTCTAGTTGTTTCATCGTCACAACATATTTCGGCTTCTAGTTCTAATTGTTTAATCGTCGCAACAACACACTTCAGCTTCTAGTTCTAGTTGTTTCATCGTCGCAACAACATACTTCAGCTTCTAGTTCTAGTTGTTTCATCGTCGCAACAACACACTTCAGCTTCTATGTCTAGTTCTAGTTGTTTCATCGCCGCAACAACACACCTCAGCTTCTAGTTATAATTGTTTCATCGTCACAACAACACACTTCAGCTTCTAGTTCTAGTTGTTTCATCGTCACAACAACACATTTCAGCTTCTAGTTCTAGTTGTTTCATCGTCGCAACAACACACTTCAGCTCCTATTTCTAGTTGTTTCATCGTCGCAACAACACACTTCAGCTTCTAGTTCTAGTTGTTTCGTCGTCACAACAACACACTTCACCTTCTAGTTCTAGTTGTTTCATCGTCGCAACAACACACTTCAGCTTCTAGTTCTAGTTGTTTCATCGTCACAACAACATACTTCAGCATCTAGTTCTAGTTGTTTCATCGTCACAACAACACACTTCAGCATCTAGTTCTAGTTGTTTCATCGTCACAACAACATACTTCAGCATCTAGTTCTAGTTGTTTCATCGTCACAACAACATACTTCAGCATCTAATTCTAGTTGTTTCATCGTCACAACAACACACTTCAGCATCTAGTTCTAGTTGTTTCATCGTCACAACAACATACTTCAGCATCTAGTTCTAGTTGTTTCATCGTCACAACAATATATCTCAGCTTCTAGTTCTAGTTGTTTCACCGTCGCAACAACACACTTCAGCATCTAGGTCTAGTTTTTTCATTGTCACAACAACATACTTCAGCGTCTTGTTCTAGTTGTTTCATCGTCTCAACAACACACTTCAGCTTCTAGTTCTAGTTGTTTCATCGTCACAACAATATATCTCAGCTTCTAGTTCTAGTTGTTTCATCGTCTCAACAACATACTTCAGCTTCTAGGTCTAGTTGTTTCATCGTCACAACAACATATTTCAGCTTCTAGTTCTAATTGTTTAATCGTCGTAACAACACACTTCAGCTTCTAGTTCTAGTTGTTTCATCGTCGCAACAACACACTTCAGTTTCTAGTTCTATTTGTTTCATCGTCGCAACAACATACTTCAGCATCTAGTTCTAGTTGTTTCATCGTCACAACAACATACTTCAGCATCTAGTTCTAGTTGTTTCATCGTCACAACAACACACTTCAGCATCTAGTTCTAGTTGTTTCATCGTCACAACAACATACTTCAGCATCTAGTTCTAGTTGTTTCATCGTCACAACAATATATCTCAGCTTCTAGTTCTAGTTGTTTCACCGTCGCAACAACACACTTCAGCATCTAGGTCTAGTTTTTTCATTGTCACAACAACATACTTCAGCGTCTTGTTCTAGTTGTTTCATCGTCTCAACAACACACTTCAGCATCTAGTTCTAGTTGTTTCATCGTCACAACAATATATCTCAGCTTCTAGTTCTAGTTGTTTCACCGTCGCAACAACACACTTCAGCATCTAGGTCTAGTTTTTTCATTGTCACAACAACATACTTCAGCGTCTTGTTCTAGTTGTTTCATCGTCTCAACAACACACTTCAGCTTCTAGTTCTAGTTGTTTCATCGTCACAACAATATATCTCAGCTTCTAGTTCTAGTTGTTTCATCGTCTCAACAACGTACTTCAGCTTCTAGGTCTAGTTGTTTCATCGTCACAACAACATATTTCAGCTTCTAGTTCTAATTGTTTAATCGTCGTAACAACACACTTCAGCTTCTAGTTCTAGTTGTTTCATCGTCGCAACAACACACTTCAGTTTCTAGTTCTAGTTGTTTCATCGTCGCAACAACATACTTCAGCATCTAGTTCTAGTTGTTTCATCGTCACAACAACATACTTCAGCATCTAGTTCTAGTTGTTTCATCGTCACAACAACACACTTCAGCATCTAGTTCTAGTTGTTTCATCGTCACAACAACATACTTCAGCATCTAGTTCTAGTTGTTTCATCGTCACAACAATATATCTCGGCTTCTAGTTCTAGTTGTTTCACCGTCGCAACAACACACTTCAGCATCTATGTATATTTGTTTCATTGTCACAACAACATACTTCAGCGTCTTGTTCTAGTTGTTTCATCGTCTCAACAACACACTTCAGCTTCTAGTTCTAGTTGTTTCATCGTCACAACAATATATCTCAGCTTCTAGTTCTAGTTGTTTCATCGTCACAACAACATACTTCAGCATCTAGTTCTAGTTGTTTCATCGTCACAACAACACACTTCAGCATCTAGTTCTAGTTGTTTCATCGTCACAACAACATACTTCAGCATCTAGTTCTAGTTGTTTCATCGTCACAACAACATACTTCAGCATCTAATTCTAGTTGTTTCATCGTCACAACAACATACTTCAGCATCTGTTTCTAGTTGTTTCATCGTCACAACAACATACTTCAGCATCTAGTTCTAGTTGTTTCATTGTCACAACAACACACTTCAGCATCTAGTTCTAGTTGTTTCATCGTCACAACAACATACTTCAGCATCTAGTTCTAGTTGTTTCATCGTCACAACAATATATCTCAGCTTCTAGTTCTAGTTGTTTCACCGTCGCAACAACACACTTCAGCATCTAGGTCTAGTTTTTTCATTGTCACAACAACATACTTCAGCGTCTTGTTCTAGTTGTTTCATCGTCTCAACAACACACTTCAGCTTCTAGTTCTAGTTGTTTCATCGTCACAACAATATATCTCAGCTTCTAGTTCTAGTTGTTTCATCGTCTCAACAACATACTTCAGCTTCTAGGTCTAGTTGTTTCATCGTCACAACAACATATTTCAGCTTCTAGTTCTAATTGTTTAATCGTCGTAACAACATACTTCAGCTTCTAGTTCTAGTTGTTTCATCGTCGCAACAACACACTTCAGCTTCTAGTTCTAGTTGTTTCATCGTCGCAACAACACACTTCAGCTTCTAGGTCTAGTTCTAGTTGTTTCATCGTCGCAACAACACACTGCAGCTTCTAGGTATAGTTGTTTCATCGTCGGAACAACACACCTCAGCTTCTAGTTCTAGTTGATTCATCGTCACAACAATATATCTCAGCTTCTAGTTCTAGTTGTTTCAACGTCACAACAACACACTTCAGCTTCTAGTTCTAATAGTTTCATCGTTACAACAACACACTTCAGCTTCTAGTTATAGTTGTTTCATCGTCACAACAATATATCTCAGCTTTTAGTTCTAGTTGTTTCATCGTCTCAACAACATACTTCAGCTTCTAGTTCTAGTTGTTTCATCGTCACAACATATTTCGGCTTCTAGTTCTAATTGTTTAATCGTCGCAACAACACACTTCAGCTTCTAGTTCTAGTTGTTTCATCGTCGCAACAACATACTTCAGCTTCTAGTTCTAGTTGTTTCATCGTCGCAACAACACACTTCAGCTTCTATGTCTAGTTCTAGTTGTTTCATCGCCGCAACAACACACCTCAGCTTCTAGTTATAATTGTTTCATCGTCACAACAACACACTTCAGCTTCTAGTTCTAGTTGTTTCATCGTCACAACAACACATTTCAGCTTCTAGTTCTAGTTGTTTCATCGTCGCAACAACACACTTCAGCTCCTATTTCTAGTTGTTTCATCGTCGCAACAACACACTTCAGCTTCTAGTTCTAGTTGTTTCGTCGTCACAACAACACACTTCACCTTCTAGTTCTAGTTGTTTCATCGTCGCAACAACACACTTCAGCTTCTAGTTCTAGTTGTTTCATCGTCACAACAACATACTTCAGCATCTAGTTCTAGTTGTTTCATCGTCACAACAACACACTTCAGCATCTAGTTCTAGTTGTTTCATCGTCACAACAACATACTTCAGCATCTAGTTCTAGTTGTTTCATCGTCACAACAACATACTTCAGCATCTAATTCTAGTTGTTTCATCGTCACAACAACACACTTCAGCATCTAGTTCTAGTTGTTTCATCGTCACAACAACATACTTCAGCATCTAGTTCTAGTTGTTTCATCGTCACAACAATATATCTCAGCTTCTAGTTCTAGTTGTTTCACCGTCGCAACAACACACTTCAGCATCTAGGTCTAGTTTTTTCATTGTCACAACAACATACTTCAGCGTCTTGTTCTAGTTGTTTCATCGTCTCAACAACACACTTCAGCTTCTAGTTCTAGTTGTTTCATCGTCACAACAATATATCTCAGCTTCTAGTTCTAGTTGTTTCATCGTCTCAACAACATACTTCAGCTTCTAGGTCTAGTTGTTTCATCGTCACAACAACATATTTCAGCTTCTAGTTCTAATTGTTTAATCGTCGTAACAACACACTTCAGCTTCTAGTTCTAGTTGTTTCATCGTCGCAACAACACACTTCAGTTTCTAGTTCTATTTGTTTCATCGTCGCAACAACATACTTCAGCATCTAGTTCTAGTTGTTTCATCGTCACAACAACATACTTCAGCATCTAGTTCTAGTTGTTTCATCGTCACAACAACACACTTCAGCATCTAGTTCTAGTTGTTTCATCGTCACAACAACATACTTCAGCATCTAGTTCTAGTTGTTTCATCGTCACAACAATATATCTCAGCTTCTAGTTCTAGTTGTTTCACCGTCGCAACAACACACTTCAGCATCTAGGTCTAGTTTTTTCATTGTCACAACAACATACTTCAGCGTCTTGTTCTAGTTGTTTCATCGTCTCAACAACACACTTCAGCTTCTAGTTCTAGTTGTTTCATCGTCACAACAATATATCTCAGCTTCTAGTTCTAGTTGTTTCATCGTCTCAACAACATACTTCAGCTTCTAGGTCTAGTTGTTTCATCGTCACAACAACATATTTCAGCTTCTAGTTCTAATTGTTTAATCGTCGTAACAACACACTTCAGCTTCTAGTTCTAGTTGTTTCATCGTCGCAACAACACACTTCAGCTTCTAGTTCTAGTTGTTTCATCGTCGCAACAACACACTTCAGCTTCTAGGTCTAGTTCTAGTTGTTTCATCGTCGCAACAACACACTGCAGCTTCTAGGTATAGTTGTTTCATCGTCGGAACAACACACCTCAGCTTCTAGTTCTAGTTGATTCATCGTCACAACAATATATCTCAGCTTCTAGTTCTAGTTGTTTCAACGTCACAACAACACACTTCAGCTTCTAGTTCTAATAGTTTCATCGTTACAACAACACACTTCAGCTTCTAGTTATAGTTGTTTCATCGTCACAACAATATATCTCAGCTTTTAGTTCTAGTTGTTTCATCGTCTCAACAACATACTTCAGCTTCTAGTTCTAGTTGTTTCATCGTCACAACATATTTCGGCTTCTAGTTCTAATTGTTTAATCGTCGCAACAACACACTTCAGCTTCTAGTTCTAGTTGTTTCATCGTCGCAACAACATACTTCAGCTTCTAGTTCTAGTTGTTTCATCGTCGCAACAACACACTTCAGCTTCTATGTCTAGTTCTAGTTGTTTCATCGCCGCAACAACACACCTCAGCTTCTAGTTATAATTGTTTCATCGTCACAACAACACACTTCAGCTTCTAGTTCTAGTTGTTTCATCGTCACAACAACACATTTCAGCTTCTAGTTCTAGTTGTTTCATCGTCGCAACAACACACTTCAGCTCCTATTTCTAGTTGTTTCATCGTCGCAACAACACACTTCAGCTTCTAGTTCTAGTTGTTTCGTCGTCACAACAACACACTTCACCTTCTAGTTCTAGTTGTTTCATCGTCGCAACAACACACTTCAGCTTCTAGTTCTAGTTGTTTCATCGTCACAACAACATACTTCAGCATCTAGTTCTAGTTGTTTCATCGTCACAACAACACACTTCAGCATCTAGTTCTAGTTGTTTCATCGTCACAACAACATACTTCAGCATCTAGTTCTAGTTGTTTCATCGTCACAACAACATACTTCAGCATCTAATTCTAGTTGTTTCATCGTCACAACAACACACTTCAGCATCTAGTTCTAGTTGTTTCATCGTCACAACAACATACTTCAGCATCTAGTTCTAGTTGTTTCATCGTCACAACAACATACTTCAGCATCTAGTTCTAGTTGTTTCATCGTCACAACAATATATCTCAGCTTCTAGTTCTAGTTGTTTCACCGTCGCAACAACACACTTCAGCATCTAGGTCTAGTTTTTTCATTGTCACAACAACATACTTCAGCGTCTTGTTCTAGTTGTTTCATCGTCTCAACAACACACTTCAGCTTCTAGTTCTAGTTGTTTCATCGTCACAACAATATATCTCAGCTTCTAGTTCTAGTTGTTTCATCGTCTCAACAACATACTTCAGCTTCTAGGTCTAGTTGTTTCATCGTCACAACAACATATTTCAGCTTCTAGTTCTAATTGTTTAATCGTCGTAACAACACACTTCAGCTTCTAGTTCTAGTTGTTTCATCGTCGCAACAACACACTTCAGTTTCTAGTTCTATTTGTTTCATCCTCGCAACAACATACTTCAGCATCTAGTTCTAGTTGTTTCATCGTCACAACAACATACTTCAGCATCTAGTTCTAGTTGTTTCATCGTCACAACAACACACTTCAGCATCTAGTTCTAGTTGTTTCATCGTCACAACAACATACTTCAGCATCTAGTTCTAGTTGTTTCATCGTCACAACAATATATCTCAGCTTCTAGTTCTAGTTGTTTCACCGTCGCAACAACACACTTCAGCATCTAGGTCTAGTTTTTTCATTGTCACAACAACATACTTCAGCGTCTTGTTCTAGTTGTTTCATCGTCTCAACAACACACTTCAGCTTCTAGTTCTAGTTGTTTCATCGTCACAACAATATATCTCAGCTTCTAGTTCTAGTTGTTTCATCGTCTCAACAACATACTTCAGCTTCTAGGTCTAGTTGTTTCATCGTCACAACAACATATTTCAGCTTCTAGTTCTAATTGTTTAATCGTCGTAACAACACACTTCAGCTTCTAGTTCTAGTTGTTTCATCGTCGCAACAACACACTTCAGCTTCTAGTTCTAGTTGTTTCATCGTCGCAACAACACACTTCAGCTTCTAGGTCTAGTTCTAGTTGTTTCATCGTCGCAACAACACACTGCAGCTTCTAGGTATAGTTGTTTCATCGTCGGAACAACACACCTCAGCTTCTAGTTCTAGTTGATTCATCGTCACAACAATATATCTCAGCTTCTAGTTCTAGTTGTTTCAACGTCACAACAACACACTTCAGCTTCTAGTTCTAATAGTTTCATCGTTACAACAACACACTTCAGCTTCTAGTTATAGTTGTTTCATCGTCACAACAATATATCTCAGCTTTTAGTTCTAGTTGTTTCATCGTCTCAACAACATACTTCAGCTTCTAGTTCTAGTTGTTTCATCGTCACAACATATTTCGGCTTCTAGTTCTAATTGTTTAATCGTCGCAACAACACACTTCAGCTTCTAGTTCTAGTTGTTTCATCGTCGCAACAACATACTTCAGCTTCTAGTTCTAGTTGTTTCATCGTCGCAACAACACACTTCAGCTTCTATGTCTAGTTCTAGTTGTTTCATCGCCGCAACAACACACCTCAGCTTCTAGTTATAATTGTTTCATCGTCACAACAACACACTTCAGCTTCTAGTTCTAGTTGTTTCATCGTCACAACAACACATTTCAGCTTCTAGTTCTAGTTGTTTCATCGTCGCAACAACACACTTCAGCTCCTATTTCTAGTTGTTTCATCGTCGCAACAACACACTTCAGCTTCTAGTTCTAGTTGTTTCGTCGTCACAACAACACACTTCACCTTCTAGTTCTAGTTGTTTCATCGTCGCAACAACACACTTCAGCTTCTAGTTCTAGTTGTTTCATCGTCACAACAACATACTTCAGCATCTAGTTCTAGTTGTTTCATCGTCACAACAACACACTTCAGCATCTAGTTCTAGTTGTTTCATCGTCACAACAACATACTTCAGCATCTAGTTCTAGTTGTTTCATCGTCACAACAACATACTTCAGCATCTAATTCTAGTTGTTTCATCGTCACAACAACACACTTCAGCATCTAGTTCTAGTTGTTTCATCGTCACAACAACATACTTCAGCATCTAGTTCTAGTTGTTTCATCGTCACAACAATATATCTCAGCTTCTAGTTCTAGTTGTTTCACCGTCGCAACAACACACTTCAGCATCTAGGTCTAGTTTTTTCATTGTCACAACAACATACTTCAGCGTCTTGTTCTAGTTGTTTCATCGTCTCAACAACACACTTCAGCTTCTAGTTCTAGTTGTTTCATCGTCACAACAATATATCTCAGCTTCTAGTTCTAGTTGTTTCATCGTCTCAACAACATACTTCAGCTTCTAGGTCTAGTTGTTTCATCGTCACAACAACATATTTCAGCTTCTAGTTCTAATTGTTTAATCGTCGTAACAACACACTTCAGCTTCTAGTTCTAGTTGTTTCATCGTCGCAACAACACACTTCAGTTTCTAGTTCTATTTGTTTCATCGTCGCAACAACATACTTCAGCATCTAGTTCTAGTTGTTTCATCGTCACAACAACATACTTCAGCATATAGTTCTAGTTGTTTCATCGTCACAACAACACACTTCAGCATCTAGTTCTAGTTGTTTCATCGTCACAACAACATACTTCAGCATCTAGTTCTAGTTGTTTCATCGTCACAACAATATATCTCGGCTTCTAGTTCTAGTTGTTTCACCGTCGCAACAACACACTTCAGCATCTAGGTCTATTTGTTTCATTGTCACAACAATATACTTCAGCGTCTTGTTCTAGTTGTTTCATCGTCTCAACAACACACTTCAGCTTCTAGTTCTAGTTGTTTCATCGTCACAACAATATATCTCAGCTTCTAGTTCTAGTTGTTTCATCGTCACAACAACATACTTCAGCATCTAGTTCTAGTTGTTTCATCGTCACAACAACACACTTCAGCATCTAGTTCTAGTTGTTTCATCGTCACAACAACATACTTCAGCATCTAGTTCTAGTTGTTTCATCGTCACAACAACATACTTCAGCATCTAATTCTAGTTGTTTCATCGTCACAACAACATACTTCAGCATCTGTTTCTAGTTGTTTCATCGTCACAACAACATACTTCAGCATCTAGTTCTAGTTGTTTCATCGTCACAACAACACACTTCAGCATCTAGTTCTAGTTGTTTCATCGTCACAACAACATACTTCAGCATCTAGTTCTAGTTGTTTCATCGTCACAACAATATATCTCAGCTTCTAGTTCTAGTTGTTTCACCGTCGCAACAACACACTTCAGCATCTAGGTCTAGTTTTTTCATTGTCACAACAACATACTTCAGCGTCTTGTTCTAGTTGTTTCATCGTCTCAACAACACACTTCAGCTTCTAGTTCTAGTTGTTTCATCGTCACAACAATATATCTCAGCTTCTAGTTCTAGTTGTTTCATCGTCTCAACAACATACTTCAGCTTCTAGGTCTAGTTGTTTCATCGTCACAACAACATATTTCAGCTTCTAGTTCTAATTGTTTAATCGTCGTAACAACACACTTCAGCTTCTAGTTCTAGTTGTTTCATCGTCGCAACAACACACTTCAGCTTCTAGTTCTAGTTGTTTCATCGTCGCAACAACACACTTCAGCTTCTAGGTCTAGTTCTAGTTGTTTCATCGTCGCAACAACACACTGCAGCTTCTAGGTATAGTTGTTTCATCGTCGGAACCACACACCTCAGCTTCTAGTTCTAGTTGATTCATCGTCACAACAATATATCTCAGCTTCTAGTTCTAGTTGTTTCATCGTCTCAACAACATACTTCAGCTTCTAGGTCTAGTTGTTTCATCGTCACAACAACATATTTCAGCTTCTAGTTCTAATTGTTTAATCGTCGTAACAACACACTTCAGCTTCTAGTTCTAGTTGTTTCATCGTCGCAACAACACACTTCAGCTTCTAGTTCTAGTTGTTTCATCGTCGCAACAACACACTTCAGCTTCTAGGTCTAGTTCTAGTTGTTTCATCGTCGCAACAACACACTGCAGCTTCTAGGTATAGTTGTTTCATCGTCGGAACCACACACCTCAGCTTCTAGTTCTAGTTGATTCATCGTCACAACAATATATCTCAGCTTCTAGTTCTAGTTGTTTCAACGTCACAACAACACACTTCAGCTTCTAGTTCTAATAGTTTCATCGTTACAACAACACACTTCAGCTTCTAGTTATAGTTGTTTCATCGTCACAACAATATATCTCAGCTTTTAGTTCTAGTTGTTTCATCGTCTCAACAACATACTTCAGCTTCTAGTTCTAGTTGTTTCATCGTCACAACATATTTCGGCTTCTAGTTCTAATTGTTTAATCGTCTCAACAACATACTTCAGCTTCTAGGTCTAGTTGTTTCATCGTCACAACAACATATTTCAGCTTCTAGTTCTAATTGTTTAATCGTCGTAACAACACACTTCAGCTTCTAGTTCTAGTTGTTTCATCGTCGCAACAACACACTTCAGCTTCTAGTTCTAGTTGTTTCATCGTCGCAACAACACACTTCAGCTTCTAGGTCTAGTTCTAGTTGTTTCATCGTCGCAACAACACACTGCAGCTTCTAGGTATAGTTGTTTCATCGTCGGAACAACACACCTCAGCTTCTAGTTCTAGTTGATTCATCGTCACAACAATATATCTCAGCTTCTAGTTCTAGTTGTTTCAACGTCACAACAACACACTTCAGCTTCTAGTTCTAATAGTTTCATCGTTACAACAACACACTTCAGCTTCTAGTTATAGTTGTTTCATCGTCACAACAATATATCTCAGCTTTTAGTTCTAGTTGTTTCATCGTCTCAACAACATACTTCAGCTTCTAGTTCTAGTTGTTTCATCGTCACAACATATTTCGGCTTCTAGTTCTAATTGTTTAATCGTCGCAACAACACACTTCAGCTTCTAGTTCTAGTTGTTTCATCGTCGCAACAACATACTTCAGCTTCTAGTTCTAGTTGTTTCATCGTCGCAACAACACACTTCAGCTTCTATGTCTAGTTCTAGTTGTTTCATCGCCGCAACAACACACCTCAGCTTCTAGTTATAATTGTTTCATCGTCACAACAACACACTTCAGCTTCTAGTTCTAGTTGTTTCATCGTCACAACAACACATTTCAGCTTCTAGTTCTAGTTGTTTCATCGTCGCAACAACACACTTCAGCTCCTATTTCTAGTTGTTTCATCGTCGCAACAACACACTTCAGCTTCTAGTTCTAGTTGTTTCGTCGTCACAACAACACACTTCACCTTCTAGTTCTAGTTGTTTCATCGTCGCAACAACACACTTCAGCTTCTAGTTCTAGTTGTTTCATCGTCACAACAACATACTTCAGCATCTAGTTCTAGTTGTTTCATCGTCACAACAACACACTTCAGCATCTAGTTCTAGTTGTTTCATCGTCACAACAACATACTTCAGCATCTAGTTCTAGTTGTTTCATCGTCACAACAACATACTTCAGCATCTAATTCTAGTTGTTTCATCGTCACAACAACACACTTCAGCATCTAGTTCTAGTTGTTTCATCGTCACAACAACATACTTCAGCATCTAGTTCTAGTTGTTTCATCGTCACAACAACATACTTCAGCATCTAGTTCTAGTTGTTTCATCGTCACAACAATATATCTCAGCTTCTAGTTCTAGTTGTTTCACCGTCGCAACAACACACTTCAGCATCTAGGTCTAGTTTTTTCATTGTCACAACAACATACTTCAGCGTCTTGTTCTAGTTGTTTCATCGTCTCAACAACACACTTCAGCTTCTAGTTCTAGTTGTTTCATCGTCACAACAATATATCTCAGCTTCTAGTTCTAGTTGTTTCATCGTCTCAACAACATACTTCAGCTTCTAGGTCTAGTTGTTTCATCGTCACAACAACATATTTCAGCTTCTAGTTCTAATTGTTTAATCGTCGTAACAACACACTTCAGCTTCTAGTTCTAGTTGTTTCATCGTCGCAACAACACACTTCAGTTTCTAGTTCTATTTGTTTCATCCTCGCAACAACATACTTCAGCATCTAGTTCTAGTTGTTTCATCGTCACAACAACATACTTCAGCATCTAGTTCTAGTTGTTTCATCGTCACAACAACACACTTCAGCATCTAGTTCTAGTTGTTTCATCGTCACAACAACATACTTCAGCATCTAGTTCTAGTTGTTTCATCGTCACAACAATATATCTCAGCTTCTAGTTCTAGTTGTTTCACCGTCGCAACAACACACTTCAGCATCTAGGTCTAGTTTTTTCATTGTCACAACAACATACTTCAGCGTCTTGTTCTAGTTGTTTCATCGTCTCAACAACACACTTCAGCTTCTAGTTCTAGTTGTTTCATCGTCACAACAATATATCTCAGCTTCTAGTTCTAGTTGTTTCATCGTCTCAACAACATACTTCAGCTTCTAGGTCTAGTTGTTTCATCGTCACAACAACATATTTCAGCTTCTAGTTCTAATTGTTTAATCGTCGTAACAACACACTTCAGCTTCTAGTTCTAGTTGTTTCATCGTCGCAACAACACACTTCAGCTTCTAGTTCTAGTTGTTTCATCGTCGCAACAACACACTTCAGCTTCTAGGTCTAGTTCTAGTTGTTTCATCGTCGCAACAACACACTGCAGCTTCTAGGTATAGTTGTTTCATCGTCGGAACAACACACCTCAGCTTCTAGTTCTAGTTGATTCATCGTCACAACAATATATCTCAGCTTCTAGTTCTAGTTGTTTCAACGTCACAACAACACACTTCAGCTTCTAGTTCTAATAGTTTCATCGTTACAACAACACACTTCAGCTTCTAGTTATAGTTGTTTCATCGTCACAACAATATATCTCAGCTTTTAGTTCTAGTTGTTTCATCGTCTCAACAACATACTTCAGCTTCTAGTTCTAGTTGTTTCATCGTCACAACATATTTCGGCTTCTAGTTCTAATTGTTTAATCGTCGCAACAACACACTTCAGCTTCTAGTTCTAGTTGTTTCATCGTCGCAACAACATACTTCAGCTTCTAGTTCTAGTTGTTTCATCGTCGCAACAACACACTTCAGCTTCTATGTCTAGTTCTAGTTGTTTCATCGCCGCAACAACACACCTCAGCTTCTAGTTATAATTGTTTCATCGTCACAACAACACACTTCAGCTTCTAGTTCTAGTTGTTTCATCGTCACAACAACACATTTCAGCTTCTAGTTCTAGTTGTTTCATCGTCGCAACAACACACTTCAGCTCCTATTTCTAGTTGTTTCATCGTCGCAACAACACACTTCAGCTTCTAGTTCTAGTTGTTTCATCGTCACAACAATATATCTCAGCTTCTAGTTCTAGTTGTTTCATCGTCTCAACAACATACTTCAGCTTCTAGGTCTAGTTGTTTCATCGTCACAACAACATATTTCAGCTTCTAGTTCTAATTGTTTAATCGTCGTAACAACACACTTCAGCTTCTAGTTCTAGTTGTTTCATCGTCGCAACAACACACTTCAGTTTCTAGTTCTATTTGTTTCATCCTCGCAACAACATACTTCAGCATCTAGTTCTAGTTGTTTCATCGTCACAACAACATACTTCAGCATCTAGTTCTAGTTGTTTCATCGTCACAACAACACACTTCAGCATCTAGTTCTAGTTGTTTCATCGTCACAACAACATACTTCAGCATCTAGTTCTAGTTGTTTCATCGTCACAACAATATATCTCAGCTTCTAGTTCTAGTTGTTTCACCGTCGCAACAACACACTTCAGCATCTAGGTCTAGTTTTTTCATTGTCACAACAACATACTTCAGCGTCTTGTTCTAGTTGTTTCATCGTCTCAACAACACACTTCAGCTTCTAGTTCTAGTTGTTTCATCGTCACAACAATATATCTCAGCTTCTAGTTCTAGTTGTTTCATCGTCTCAACAACATACTTCAGCTTCTAGGTCTAGTTGTTTCATCGTCACAACAACATATTTCAGCTTCTAGTTCTAATTGTTTAATCGTCGTAACAACACACTTCAGCTTCTAGTTCTAGTTGTTTCATCGTCGCAACAACACACTTCAGCTTCTAGTTCTAGTTGTTTCATCGTCGCAACAACACACTTCAGCTTCTAGGTCTAGTTCTAGTTGTTTCATCGTCGCAACAACACACTGCAGCTTCTAGGTATAGTTGTTTCATCGTCGGAACAACACACCTCAGCTTCTAGTTCTAGTTGATTCATCGTCACAACAATATATCTCAGCTTCTAGTTCTAGTTGTTTCAACGTCACAACAACACACTTCAGCTTCTAGTTCTAATAGTTTCATCGTTACAACAACACACTTCAGCTTCTAGTTATAGTTGTTTCATCGTCACAACAATATATCTCAGCTTTTAGTTCTAGTTGTTTCATCGTCTCAACAACATACTTCAGCTTCTAGTTCTAGTTGTTTCATCGTCACAACATATTTCGGCTTCTAGTTCTAATTGTTTAATCGTCGCAACAACACACTTCAGCTTCTAGTTCTAGTTGTTTCATCGTCGCAACAACATACTTCAGCTTCTAGTTCTAGTTGTTTCATCGTCGCAACAACACACTTCAGCTTCTATGTCTAGTTCTAGTTGTTTCATCGCCGCAACAACACACCTCAGCTTCTAGTTATAATTGTTTCATCGTCACAACAACACACTTCAGCTTCTAGTTCTAGTTGTTTCATCGTCACAACAACACATTTCAGCTTCTAGTTCTAGTTGTTTCATCGTCGCAACAACACACTTCAGCTCCTATTTCTAGTTGTTTCATCGTCGCAACAACACACTTCAGCTTCTAGTTCTAGTTGTTTCGTCGTCACAACAACACACTTCACCTTCTAGTTCTAGTTGTTTCATCGTCGCAACAACACACTTCAGCTTCTAGTTCTAGTTGTTTCATCGTCACAACAACATACTTCAGCATCTAGTTCTAGTTGTTTCATCGTCACAACAACACACTTCAGCATCTAGTTCTAGTTGTTTCATCGTCACAACAACATACTTCAGCATCTAGTTCTAGTTGTTTCATCGTCACAACAACATACTTCAGCATCTAATTCTAGTTGTTTCATCGTCACAACAACACACTTCAGCATCTAGTTCTAGTTGTTTCATCGTCACAACAACATACTTCAGCATCTAGTTCTAGTTGTTTCATCGTCACAACAATATATCTCAGCTTCTAGTTCTAGTTGTTTCACCGTCGCAACAACACACTTCAGCATCTAGGTCTAGTTTTTTCATTGTCACAACAACATACTTCAGCGTCTTGTTCTAGTTGTTTCATCGTCTCAACAACACACTTCAGCTTCTAGTTCTAGTTGTTTCATCGTCACAACAATATATCTCAGCTTCTAGTTCTAGTTGTTTCATCGTCTCAACAACATACTTCAGCTTCTAGGTCTAGTTGTTTCATCGTCACAACAACATATTTCAGCTTCTAGTTCTAATTGTTTAATCGTCGTAACAACACACTTCAGCTTCTAGTTCTAGTTGTTTCATCGTCGCAACAACACACTTCAGTTTCTAGTTCTATTTGTTTCATCGTCGCAACAACATACTTCAGCATCTAGTTCTAGTTGTTTCATCGTCACAACAACATACTTCAGCATATAGTTCTAGTTGTTTCATCGTCACAACAACACACTTCAGCATCTAGTTCTAGTTGTTTCATCGTCACAACAACATACTTCAGCATCTAGTTCTAGTTGTTTCATCGTCACAACAATATATCTCGGCTTCTAGTTCTAGTTGTTTCACCGTCGCAACAACACACTTCAGCATCTAGGTCTATTTGTTTCATTGTCACAACAATATACTTCAGCGTCTTGTTCTAGTTGTTTCATCGTCTCAACAACACACTTCAGCTTCTAGTTCTAGTTGTTTCATCGTCACAACAATATATCTCAGCTTCTAGTTCTAGTTGTTTCATCGTCACAACAACATACTTCAGCATCTAGTTCTAGTTGTTTCATCGTCACAACAACACACTTCAGCATCTAGTTCTAGTTGTTTCATCGTCACAACAACATACTTCAGCATCTAGTTCTAGTTGTTTCATCGTCACAACAACATACTTCAGCATCTAATTCTAGTTGTTTCATCGTCACAACAACATACTTCAGCATCTGTTTCTAGTTGTTTCATCGTCACAACAACATACTTCAGCATCTAGTTCTAGTTGTTTCATCGTCACAACAACACACTTCAGCATCTAGTTCTAGTTGTTTCATCGTCACAACAACATACTTCAGCATCTAGTTCTAGTTGTTTCATCGTCACAACAATATATCTCAGCTTCTAGTTCTAGTTGTTTCACCGTCGCAACAACACACTTCAGCATCTAGGTCTAGTTTTTTCATTGTCACAACAACATACTTCAGCGTCTTGTTCTAGTTGTTTCATCGTCTCAACAACACACTTCAGCTTCTAGTTCTAGTTGTTTCATCGTCACAACAATATATCTCAGCTTCTAGTTCTAGTTGTTTCATCGTCTCAACAACATACTTCAGCTTCTAGGTCTAGTTGTTTCATCGTCACAACAACATATTTCAGCTTCTAGTTCTAATTGTTTAATCGTCGTAACAACACACTTCAGCTTCTAGTTCTAGTTGTTTCATCGTCGCAACAACACACTTCAGCTTCTAGTTCTAGTTGTTTCATCGTCGCAACAACACACTTCAGCTTCTAGGTCTAGTTCTAGTTGTTTCATCGTCGCAACAACACACTGCAGCTTCTAGGTATAGTTGTTTCATCGTCGGAACCACACACCTCAGCTTCTAGTTCTAGTTGATTCATCGTCACAACAATATATCTCAGCTTCTAGTTCTAGTTGTTTCATCGTCTCAACAACATACTTCAGCTTCTAGGTCTAGTTGTTTCATCGTCACAACAACATATTTCAGCTTCTAGTTCTAATTGTTTAATCGTCGTAACAACACACTTCAGCTTCTAGTTCTAGTTGTTTCATCGTCGAAACAACACACTTCAGCTTCTAGTTCTAGTTGTTTCATCGTCGCAACAACACACTTCAGCTTCTAGGTCTAGTTCTAGTTGTTTCATCGTCGCAACAACACACTGCAGCTTCTAGGTATAGTTGTTTCATCGTCGGAACCACACACCTCAGCTTCTAGTTCTAGTTGATTCATCGTCACAACAATATATCTCAGCTTCTAGTTCTAGTTGTTTCAACGTCACAACAACACACTTCAGCTTCTAGTTCTAATAGTTTCATCGTTACAACAACACACTTCAGCTTCTAGTTATAGTTGTTTCATCGTCACAACAATATATCTCAGCTTTTAGTTCTAGTTGTTTCATCGTCTCAACAACATACTTCAGCTTCTAGTTCTAGTTGTTTCATCGTCACAACATATTTCGGCTTCTAGTTCTAATTGTTTAATCGTCTCAACAACATACTTCAGCTTCTAGGTCTAGTTGTTTCATCGTCACAACAACATATTTCAGCTTCTAGTTCTAATTGTTTAATCGTCGTAACAACACACTTCAGCTTCTAGTTCTAGTTGTTTCATCGTCGCAACAACACACTTCAGCTTCTAGTTCTAGTTGTTTCATCGTCGCAACAACACACTTCAGCTTCTAGGTCTAGTTCTAGTTGTTTCATCGTCGCAACAACACACTGCAGCTTCTAGGTATAGTTGTTTCATCGTCGGAACAACACACCTCAGCTTCTAGTTCTAGTTGATTCATCGTCACAACAATATATCTCAGCTTCTAGTTCTAGTTGTTTCAACGTCACAACAACACACTTCAGCTTCTAGTTCTAATAGTTTCATCGTTACAACAACACACTTCAGCTTCTAGTTATAGTTGTTTCATCGTCACAACAATATATCTCAGCTTTTAGTTCTAGTTGTTTCATCGTCTCAACAACATACTTCAGCTTCTAGTTCTAGTTGTTTCATCGTCACAACATATTTCGGCTTCTAGTTCTAATTGTTTAATCGTCGCAACAACACACTTCAGCTTCTAGTTCTAGTTGTTTCATCGTCGCAACAACATACTTCAGCTTCTAGTTCTAGTTGTTTCATCGTCGCAACAACACACTTCAGCTTCTATGTCTAGTTCTAGTTGTTTCATCGCCGCAACAACACACCTCAGCTTCTAGTTATAATTGTTTCATCGTCACAACAACACACTTCAGCTTCTAGTTCTAGTTGTTTCATCGTCACAACAACACATTTCAGCTTCTAGTTCTAGTTGTTTCATCGTCGCAACAACACACTTCAGCTCCTATTTCTAGTTGTTTCATCGTCGCAACAACACACTTCAGCTTCTAGTTCTAGTTGTTTCGTCGTCACAACAACACACTTCACCTTCTAGTTCTAGTTGTTTCATCGTCGCAACAACACACTTCAGCTTCTAGTTCTAGTTGTTTCATCGTCACAACAACATACTTCAGCATCTAGTTCTAGTTGTTTCATCGTCACAACAACACACTTCAGCATCTAGTTCTAGTTGTTTCATCGTCACAACAACATACTTCAGCATCTAGTTCTAGTTGTTTCATCGTCACAACAACATACTTCAGCATCTAATTCTAGTTGTTTCATCGTCACAACAACACACTTCAGCATCTAGTTCTAGTTGTTTCATCGTCACAACAACATACTTCAGCATCTAGTTCTAGTTGTTTCATCGTCACAACAACATACTTCAGCATCTAGTTCTAGTTGTTTCATCGTCACAACAATATATCTCAGCTTCTAGTTCTAGTTGTTTCACCGTCGCAACAACACACTTCAGCATCTAGGTCTAGTTTTTTCATTGTCACAACAACATACTTCAGCGTCTTGTTCTAGTTGTTTCATCGTCTCAACAACACACTTCAGCTTCTAGTTCTAGTTGTTTCATCGTCACAACAATATATCTCAGCTTCTAGTTCTAGTTGTTTCATCGTCTCAACAACATACTTCAGCTTCTAGGTCTAGTTGTTTCATCGTCACAACAACATATTTCAGCTTCTAGTTCTAATTGTTTAATCGTCGTAACAACACACTTCAGCTTCTAGTTCTAGTTGTTTCATCGTCGCAACAACACACTTCAGTTTCTAGTTCTATTTGTTTCATCCTCGCAACAACATACTTCAGCATCTAGTTCTAGTTGTTTCATCGTCACAACAACATACTTCAGCATCTAGTTCTAGTTGTTTCATCGTCACAACAACACACTTCAGCATCTAGTTCTAGTTGTTTCATCGTCACAACAACATACTTCAGCATCTAGTTCTAGTTGTTTCATCGTCACAACAATATATCTCAGCTTCTAGTTCTAGTTGTTTCACCGTCGCAACAACACACTTCAGCATCTAGGTCTAGTTTTTTCATTGTCACAACAACATACTTCAGCGTCTTGTTCTAGTTGTTTCATCGTCTCAACAACACACTTCAGCTTCTAGTTCTAGTTGTTTCATCGTCACAACAATATATCTCAGCTTCTAGTTCTAGTTGTTTCATCGTCTCAACAACATACTTCAGCTTCTAGGTCTAGTTGTTTCATCGTCACAACAACATATTTCAGCTTCTAGTTCTAATTGTTTAATCGTCGTAACAACACACTTCAGCTTCTAGTTCTAGTTGTTTCATCGTCGCAACAACACACTTCAGCTTCTAGTTCTAGTTGTTTCATCGTCGCAACAACACACTTCAGCTTCTAGGTCTAGTTCTAGTTGTTTCATCGTCGCAACAACACACTGCAGCTTCTAGGTATAGTTGTTTCATCGTCGGAACAACACACCTCAGCTTCTAGTTCTAGTTGATTCATCGTCACAACAATATATCTCAGCTTCTAGTTCTAGTTGTTTCAACGTCACAACAACACACTTCAGCTTCTAGTTCTAATAGTTTCATCGTTACAACAACACACTTCAGCTTCTAGTTATAGTTGTTTCATCGTCACAACAATATATCTCAGCTTTTAGTTCTAGTTGTTTCATCGTCTCAACAACATACTTCAGCTTCTAGTTCTAGTTGTTTCATCGTCACAACATATTTCGGCTTCTAGTTCTAATTGTTTAATCGTCGCAACAACACACTTCAGCTTCTAGTTCTAGTTGTTTCATCGTCGCAACAACATACTTCAGCTTCTAGTTCTAGTTGTTTCATCGTCGCAACAACACACTTCAGCTTCTATGTCTAGTTCTAGTTGTTTCATCGCCGCAACAACACACCTCAGCTTCTAGTTATAATTGTTTCATCGTCACAACAACACACTTCAGCTTCTAGTTCTAGTTGTTTCATCGTCACAACAACACATTTCAGCTTCTAGTTCTAGTTGTTTCATCGTCGCAACAACACACTTCAGCTCCTATTTCTAGTTGTTTCATCGTCGCAACAACACACTTCAGCTTCTAGTTCTAGTTGTTTCGTCGTCACAACAACACACTTCACCTTCTAGTTCTAGTTGTTTCATCGTCGCAACAACACACTTCAGCTTCTAGTTCTAGTTGTTTCATCGTCACAACAACATACTTCAGCATCTAGTTCTAGTTGTTTCATCGTCACAACAACACACTTCAGCATCTAGTTCTAGTTGTTTCATCGTCACAACAACATACTTCAGCATCTAGTTCTAGTTGTTTCATCGTCACAACAACATACTTCAGCATCTAATTCTAGTTGTTTCATCGTCACAACAACACACTTCAGCATCTAGTTCTAGTTGTTTCATCGTCACAACAACATACTTCAGCATCTAGTTCTAGTTGTTTCATCGTCACAACAATATATCTCAGCTTCTAGTTCTAGTTGTTTCACCGTCGCAACAACACACTTCAGCATCTAGGTCTAGTTTTTTCATTGTCACAACAACATACTTCAGCGTCTTGTTCTAGTTGTTTCATCGTCTCAACAACACACTTCAGCTTCTAGTTCTAGTTGTTTCATCGTCACAACAATATATCTCAGCTTCTAGTTCTAGTTGTTTCATCGTCTCAACAACATACTTCAGCTTCTAGGTCTAGTTGTTTCATCGTCACAACAACATATTTCAGCTTCTAGTTCTAATTGTTTAATCGTCGTAACAACACACTTCAGCTTCTAGTTCTAGTTGTTTCATCGTCGCAACAACACACTTCAGTTTCTAGTTCTATTTGTTTCATCGTCGCAACAACATACTTCAGCATCTAGTTCTAGTTGTTTCATCGTCACAACAACATACTTCAGCATATAGTTCTAGTTGTTTCATCGTCACAACAACACACTTCAGCATCTAGTTCTAGTTGTTTCATCGTCACAACAACATACTTCAGCATCTAGTTCTAGTTGTTTCATCGTCACAACAATATATCTCGGCTTCTAGTTCTAGTTGTTTCACCGTCGCAACAACACACTTCAGCATCTAGGTCTATTTGTTTCATTGTCACAACAATATACTTCAGCGTCTTGTTCTAGTTGTTTCATCGTCTCAACAACACACTTCAGCTTCTAGTTCTAGTTGTTTCATCGTCACAACAATATATCTCAGCTTCTAGTTCTAGTTGTTTCATCGTCACAACAACATACTTCAGCATCTAGTTCTAGTTGTTTCATCGTCACAACAACACACTTCAGCATCTAGTTCTAGTTGTTTCATCGTCACAACAACATACTTCAGCATCTAGTTCTAGTTGTTTCATCGTCACAACAACATACTTCAGCATCTAATTCTAGTTGTTTCATCGTCACAACAACATACTTCAGCATCTGTTTCTAGTTGTTTCATCGTCACAACAACATACTTCAGCATCTAGTTCTAGTTGTTTCATCGTCACAACAACACACTTCAGCATCTAGTTCTAGTTGTTTCATCGTCACAACAACATACTTCAGCATCTAGTTCTAGTTGTTTCATCGTCACAACAATATATCTCAGCTTCTAGTTCTAGTTGTTTCACCGTCGCAACAACACACTTCAGCATCTAGGTCTAGTTTTTTCATTGTCACAACAACATACTTCAGCGTCTTGTTCTAGTTGTTTCATCGTCTCAACAACACACTTCAGCTTCTAGTTCTAGTTGTTTCATCGTCACAACAATATATCTCAGCTTCTAGTTCTAGTTGTTTCATCGTCTCAACAACATACTTCAGCTTCTAGGTCTAGTTGTTTCATCGTCACAACAACATATTTCAGCTTCTAGTTCTAATTGTTTAATCGTCGTAACAACACACTTCAGCTTCTAGTTCTAGTTGTTTCATCGTCGCAACAACACACTTCAGCTTCTAGTTCTAGTTGTTTCATCGTCGCAACAACACACTTCAGCTTCTAGGTCTAGTTCTAGTTGTTTCATCGTCGCAACAACACACTGCAGCTTCTAGGTATAGTTGTTTCATCGTCGGAACCACACACCTCAGCTTCTAGTTCTAGTTGATTCATCGTCACAACAATATATCTCAGCTTCTAGTTCTAGTTGTTTCAACGTCACAACAACACACTTCAGCTTCTAGTTCTAATAGTTTCATCGTTACAACAACACACTTCAGCTTCTAGTTATAGTTGTTTCATCGTCACAACAATATATCTCAGCTTTTAGTTCTAGTTGTTTCATCGTCTCAACAACATACTTCAGCTTCTAGTTCTAGTTGTTTCATCGTCACAACATATTTCGGCTTCTAGTTCTAATTGTTTAATCGTCGCAACAACACACTTCAGCTTCTAGTTCTAGTTGTTTCATCGTCGCAACAACATACTTCAGCTTCTAGTTCTAGTTGTTTCATCGTCGCAACAACACACTTCAGCTTCTATGTCTAGTTCTAGTTGTTTCATCGCCGCAACAACACACTTCAGCTTCTAGTTCTAGTTGTTTCATCGTTGGAACAACACACCTCAGCTTCTAGTTGTAGTTGTTTCATCGTCGCAATAACAAACATCAGCTTCTAGTTCTAGTTGATTCATCGTCGCAACAACACACTTCAGCTTCTATTTCTAGTAGTTTCATCGTCAGAACAACACACCTCAGCTTCTAGTTATAATTGTTTCATCGTCACAACAACACACTTCAGCTTCTAGTTCTAGTTGTTTCATCGTCACAACAACACATTTCAGCTTCTAGTTCTAGTTGTTTCATCGTCGCAACAACACACTTCAGCTCCTATTTCTAGTTGTTTCATCGTCGCAACAACACACTTCAGCTTCTAGTTCTAGTTGTTTCGTCGTCACAACAACACACTTCACCTTCTAGTTCTAGTTGTTTCATCGTCGCAACAACATACTTCAGCATCTAGTTCTAGTTGTTTCATCGTCACAACAACACACTTCAGCATCTAGTTCTAGTTGTTTCATCGTCACAACAACATACTTCAGCATCTAGTTCTAGTTGTTTCATCGTCACAACAACATACTTCAGCATCTAATTCTAGTTGTTTCATCGTCACAACAACACACTTCAGCATCTAGTTCTAGTTGTTTCATCGTCACAACAACATACTTCAGCATCTAGTTCTAGTTGTTTCATCGTCACAACAATATATTTCTGTTTCTAGTTCTAGTTGTTTCACCGTCGCAACAACACACTTCAGCATCTAGGTCTAGTTTTTTCATTGTCACAACAACATACTTCAGCGTCTTGTTCTAGTTGTTTCATCGTCTCAACAACACACTTCAGCTTCTAGTTCTAGTTGTTTCATCGTCACAACAATATATCTCAGCTTCTAGTTCTAGTTGTTTCATCGTCTCAACAACATACTTCAGCTTCTAGGTCTAGTTGTTTCATCGTCACAACAACATATTTCAGCTTCTAGTTCTAATTGTTTAATCGTCGTAACAACACACTTCAGCTTCTAGTTCTAGTTGTTTCATCGTCGCAATAACACACTTCAGTTTCTAGTTCTAGTTGTTTCATCGTCGCAACAACATACTTCAGCATCTAGTTCTAGTTGTTTCATCGTCACAACAACATACTTCAGCATCTAGTTCTAGTTGTTTCATCGTCACAACAACACACTTCAGCATCTAGTTCTAGTTGTTTCATCGTCACCACAACATACTTCAGCATCTAGTTCTAGTTGTTTCATCGTCACAACAATATATCTCGGCTTCTAGTTCTAGTTGTTTCACCGTCGCAACAACACACTTCAGCATCTAGGTCTAGTTGTTTCATCGTCACAACAATATATCTCAGCTTCTAGTTCTAGTTGTTTCATCGTCACAACAACATACTTCAGCATCTAGTTCTAGTTGTTTCATCGTCACAACAACACACTTCAGCATCTAGTTCTAGTTGTTTCATCGTCACAACAACATACTTCAGCATCTAGTTCTAGTTGTTTCATCGTCACAACAACATACTTCAGCATCTAATTCTAGTTGTTTCATCGTCACAACAACACACTTCAGCATCTAGTTCTAGTTGTTTCATCGTCACAACAACATACTTCAGCATCTAGTTCTAGTTGTTTCATCGTCACAACAATATATCTCAGCTTCTAGTTCTAGTTGTTTCACCGTCGCAACAACACACTTCAGCATCTAGGTCTAGTTTTTTCATTGTCACAACAACATACTTCAGCGTCTTGTTCTAGTTGTTTCATCGTCTCAACAACACACTTCAGCTTCTAGTTCTAGTTGTTTCATCGTCACAACAATATATCTCTGCTTCTAGTTCTAGTTGTTTCATCGTCTCAACAACATACTTCAGCTTCTAGGTCTAGTTGTTTCATCGTCACAACAACATATTTCAGCTTCTAGTTCTAATTGTTTAATCGTCGTAACAACACACTTCAGCTTCTAGTTCTAGTTGTTTCATCGTCGCAACAACACACTTCAGTTTCTAGTTCTAGTTGTTTCATCGTCACAACAACATACTTCAGCATCTAGTTCTAGTTGTTTCATCGTCACAACAATATATTTCAGCTTCTAGTTCTAGTTGTTTCACCGTCGCAACAACACACTTCAGCATCTAGGTCTAGTTTTTTCATTGTCACAACAACATACTTCAGCGTCTTGTTCTAGTTGTTTCATCGTCTCAACAACACACTTCAGCTTCTAGTTCTAGTTGTTTCATCGTCACAACAATATATCTCAGCTTCTAGTTCTAGTTGTTTCATCGTCTCAACAACATACTTCAGCTTCTAGGTCTAGTTGTTTCATCGTCACAACAACATATTTCAGCTTCTAGTTCTAATTGTTTAATCGTCGTAACAACACACTTCAGCTTCTAGTTCTAGTTGTTTCATCGTCGCAATAACACACTTCAGTTTCTAGTTCTAGTTGTTTCATCGTCGCAACAACATACTTCAGCATCTAGTTCTAGTTGTTTCATCGTCACAACAACATACTTCAGCATCTAGTTCTAGTTGTTTCATCGTCACAACAACACACTTCAGCATCTAGTTCTAGTTGTTTCATCGTCACCACAACATACTTCAGCATCTAGTTCTAGTTGTTTCATCGTCACAACAATATATCTCGGCTTCTAGTTCTAGTTGTTTCACCGTCGCAACAACACACTTCAGCATCTAGGTCTAGTTGTTTCATCGTCACAACAATATATCTCAGCTTCTAGTTCTAGTTGTTTCATCGTCACAACAACATACTTCAGCATCTAGTTCTAGTTGTTTCATCGTCACAACAACACACTTCAGCATCTAGTTCTAGTTGTTTCATCGTCACAACAACATACTTCAGCATCTAGTTCTAGTTGTTTCATCGTCACAACAACATACTTCAGCATCTAATTCTAGTTGTTTCATCGTCACAACAACACACTTCAGCATCTAGTTCTAGTTGTTTCATCGTCACAACAACATACTTCAGCATCTAGTTCTAGTTGTTTCATCGTCACAACAATATATCTCAGCTTCTAGTTCTAGTTGTTTCACCGTCGCAACAACACACTTCAGCATCTAGGTCTAGTTTTTTCATTGTCACAACAACATACTTCAGCGTCTTGTTCTAGTTGTTTCATCGTCTCAACAACACACTTCAGCTTCTAGTTCTAGTTGTTTCATCGTCACAACAATATATCTCAGCTTCTAGTTCTAGTTGTTTCATCGTCTCAACAACATACTTCAGCTTCTAGGTCTAGTTGTTTCATCGTCACAACAACATATTTCAGCTTCTAGTTCTAATTGTTTAATCGTCGTAACAACACACTTCAGCTTCTAGTTCTAGTTGTTTCATCGTCGCAACAACACACTTCAGTTTCTAGTTCTAGTTGTTTCATCGTCGCAACAACATATTTCAGCATCTAGATCTAGTTGTTTCATCGTCACAACAACATACTTCAGCATCTAGTTCTAGTTGTTTCATCGTCACAACAACACACTTCAGCATCTAGTTCTAGTTGTTTCATCGTCACAACAACATACTTCAGCATCTAGTTCTAGTTGTTTCATCGTCACAACAATATATCTCGGCTTCTAGTTCTAGTTGTTTCACCGTCGCAACAACACACTTCAGCATCTAGGTCTATTTGTTTCATTGTCACAACTACATACTTCAGCGTCTTGTTCTAGTTGTTTCATCGTCTCAACAACACACTTCAGCTTCTAGTTCTAGTTGTTTCATCGTCACAACAATATATCTCAGCTTCTAGTTCTAGTTGTTTCATCGTCACAACAACATACTTCAGCATCTAGTTCTAGTTGTTTCATCGTCACAACAACACACTTCAGCATCTAGTTCTAGTTGTTTCATCGTCACAACAACATACTTCAGCATCTAGTTCTAGTTGTTTCATCGTCACAACAACATACTTCAGCATCTGTTTCTAGTTGTTTCATCGTCACAACAACATACTTCAGCATCTAGTTCTAGTTGTTTCATCGTCACAACAACACACTTCAGCATCTAGTTCTAGTTGTTTCATCGTCACAACAACATACTTCAGCATCTAGTTCTAGTTGTTTCATCGTCACAACAATATATCTCAGCTTCTAGTTCTAGTTGTTTCACCGTCGCAACAACACACTTCAGCATCTAGGTCTAGTTTTTTCATTGTCACAACAACATACTTCAGCGTCTTGTTCTAGTTGTTTCATCGTCTCAACAACACACTTCAGCTTCTAGTTCTAGTTGTTTCATCGTCACAACAATATATCTCAGCTTCTAGTTCTAGTTGTTTCATCGTCTCAACAACATACTTCAGCTTCTAGGTCTAGTTGTTTCATCGTCACAACAACATATTTCAGCTTCTAGTTCTAATTGTTTAATCGTCGTAACAACACACTTCAGCTTCTAGTTCTAGTTGTTTCATCGTCGCAACAACACACTTCAGCTTCTAGTTCTAGTTGTTTCATCGTCGCAACAACACACTTCAGCTTCTAGGTCTAGTTCTAGTTGTTTCATCGTCGCAACAACACACTGCAGCTTCTAGGTATAGTTGTTTCATCGTCGGAACCACACACCTCAGCTTCTAGTTCTAGTTGATTCATCGTCACAACAATATATCTCAGCTTCTAGTTCTAGTTGTTTCAACGTCACAACAACACACTTCAGCTTCTAGTTCTAATAGTTTCATCGTTACAACAACACACTTCAGCTTCTAGTTATAGTTGTTTCATCGTCACAACAATATATCTCAGCTTTTAGTTCTAGTTGTTTCATCGTCTCAACAACATACTTCAGCTTCTAGTTCTAGTTGTTTCATCGTCACAACATATTTCGGCTTCTAGTTCTAATTGTTTAATCGTCGCAACAACACACTTCAGCTTCTAGTTCTAGTTGTTTCATCGTCGCAACAACATACTTCAGCTTCTAGTTCTAGTTGTTTCATCGTCGCAACAACACACTTCAGCTTCTATGTCTAGTTCTAGTTGTTTCATCGCCGCAACAACACACTTCAGCTTCTAGTTCTAGTTGTTTCATCGTTGGAACAACACACCTCAGCTTCTAGTTGTAGTTGTTTCATCGTCGCAATAACAAACATCAGCTTCTAGTTCTAGTTGATTCATCGTCGCAACAACACACTTCAGCTTCTATTTCTAGTAGTTTCATCGTCAGAACAACACACCTCAGCTTCTAGTTATAATTGTTTCATCGTCACAACAACACACTTCAGCTTCTAGTTCTAGTTGTTTCATCGTCACAACAACACATTTCAGCTTCTAGTTCTAGTTGTTTCATCGTCGCAACAACACACTTCAGCTCCTATTTCTAGTTGTTTCATCGTCGCAACAACACACTTCAGCTTCTAGTTCTAGTTGTTTCGTCGTCACAACAACACACTTCACCTTCTAGTTCTAGTTGTTTCATCGTCGCAACAACATACTTCAGCATCTAGTTCTAGTTGTTTCATCGTCACAACAACACACTTCAGCATCTAGTTCTAGTTGTTTCATCGTCACAACAACATACTTCAGCATCTAGTTCTAGTTGTTTCATCGTCACAACAACATACTTCAGCATCTAATTCTAGTTGTTTCATCGTCACAACAACACACTTCAGCATCTAGTTCTAGTTGTTTCATCGTCACAACAACATACTTCAGCATCTAGTTCTAGTTGTTTCATCGTCACAACAATATATTTCAGCTTCTAGTTCTAGTTGTTTCACCGTCGCAACAACACACTTCAGCATCTAGGTCTAGTTTTTTCATTGTCACAACAACATACTTCAGCGTCTTGTTCTAGTTGTTTCATCGTCTCAACAACACACTTCAGCTTCTAGTTCTAGTTGTTTCATCGTCACAACAATATATCTCAGCTTCTAGTTCTAGTTGTTTCATCGTCTCAACAACATACTTCAGCTTCTAGGTCTAGTTGTTTCATCGTCACAACAACATATTTCAGCTTCTAGTTCTAATTGTTTAATCGTCGTAACAACACACTTCAGCTTCTAGTTCTAGTTGTTTCATCGTCGCAATAACACACTTCAGTTTCTAGTTCTAGTTGTTTCATCGTCGCAACAACATACTTCAGCATCTAGTTCTAGTTGTTTCATCGTCACAACAACATACTTCAGCATCTAGTTCTAGTTGTTTCATCGTCACAACAACACACTTCAGCATCTAGTTCTAGTTGTTTCATCGTCACCACAACATACTTCAGCATCTAGTTCTAGTTGTTTCATCGTCACAACAATATATCTCGGCTTCTAGTTCTAGTTGTTTCACCGTCGCAACAACACACTTCAGCATCTAGGTCTAGTTGTTTCATCGTCACAACAATATATCTCAGCTTCTAGTTCTAGTTGTTTCATCGTCACAACAACATACTTCAGCATCTAGTTCTAGTTGTTTCATCGTCACAACAACACACTTCAGCATCTAGTTCTAGTTGTTTCATCGTCACAACAACATACTTCAGCATCTAGTTCTAGTTGTTTCATCGTCACAACAACATACTTCAGCATCTAATTCTAGTTGTTTCATCGTCACAACAACACACTTCAGCATCTAGTTCTAGTTGTTTCATCGTCACAACAACATACTTCAGCATCTAGTTCTAGTTGTTTCATCGTCAAAACAATATATCTCAGCTTCTAGTTCTAGTTGTTTCACCGTCGCAACAACACACTTCAGCATCTAGGTGTAGTTTTTTCATTGTCACAACAACATACTTCAGCGTCTTGTTCTAGTTGTTTCATCGTCTCAACAACACACTTCAGCTTCTAGTTCTAGTTGTTTCATCGTCACAACAATATATCTCAGCTTCTAGTTCTAGTTGTTTCATCGTCTCAACAACACACTTCAGCTTCTAGTTCTAGTTGTTTCATCGTCACAACAATATATCTCAGCTTCTAGTTCTAGTTGTTTCATCGTCTCAACAACATACTTCAGCTTCTAGGTCTAGTTGTTTCATCGTCACAACAACATATTTCAGCTTCTAGTTCTAATTGTTTAATCGTCGTAACAACACACTTCAGCTTCTAGTTCTAGTTGTTTCATCGTCGCAACAACACACTTCAGTTTCTAGTTCTAGTTGTTTCATCGTCACAACAACATACTTCAGCATCTAGTTCTAGTTGTTTCATCGTCACAACAATATATTTCAGCTTCTAGTTCTAGTTGTTTCACCGTCGCAACAACACACTTCAGCATCTAGGTCTAGTTTTTTCATTGTCACAACAACATACTTCAGCGTCTTGTTCTAGTTGTTTCATCGTCTCAACAACACACTTCAGCTTCTAGTTCTAGTTGTTTCATCGTCACAACAATATATCTCAGCTTCTAGTTCTAGTTGTTTCATCGTCTCAACAACATACTTCAGCTTCTAGGTCTAGTTGTTTCATCGTCACAACAACATATTTCAGCTTCTAGTTCTAATTGTTTAATCGTCGTAACAACACACTTCAGCTTCTAGTTCTAGTTGTTTCATCGTCGCAATAACACACTTCAGTTTCTAGTTCTAGTTGTTTCATCGTCGCAACAACATACTTCAGCATCTAGTTCTAGTTGTTTCATCGTCACAACAACATACTTCAGCATCTAGTTCTAGTTGTTTCATCGTCACAACAACACACTTCAGCATCTAGTTCTAGTTGTTTCATCGTCACCACAACATACTTCAGCATCTAGTTCTAGTTGTTTCATCGTCACAACAATATATCTCGGCTTCTAGTTCTAGTTGTTTCACCGTCGCAACAACACACTTCAGCATCTAGGTCTAGTTGTTTCATCGTCACAACAGTATATCTCAGCTTCTAGTTCTAGTTGTTTCATCGTCACAACAACATACTTCAGCATCTAGTTCTAGTTGTTTCATCGTCACAACAACACACTTCAGCATCTAGTTCTAGTTGTTTCATCGTCACAACAACATACTTCAGCATCTAGTTCTAGTTGTTTCATCGTCACAACAACATACTTCAGCATCTAATTCTAGTTGTTTCATCGTCACAACAACACACTTCAGCATCTAGTTCTAGTTGTTTCATCGTCACAACAACATACTTCAGCATCTAGTTCTAGTTGTTTCATCGTCACAACAATATATCTCAGCTTCTAGTTCTAGTTGTTTCACCGTCGCAACAACACACTTCAGCATCTAGGTCTAGTTTTTTCATTGTCACAACAACATACTTCAGCGTCTTGTTCTAGTTGTTTCATCGTCTCAACAACACACTTCAGCTTCTAGTTCTAGTTGTTTCATCGTCACAACAATATATCTCAGCTTCTAGTTCTAGTTGTTTCATCGTCTCAACAACATACTTCAGCTTCTAGGTCTAGTTGTTTCATCGTCACAACAACATATTTCAGCTTCTAGTTCTAATTGTTTAATCGTCGTAACAACACACTTCAGCTTCTAGTTCTAGTTGTTTCATCGTCGCAACAACACACTTCAGTTTCTAGTTCTAGTTGTTTCATCGTCGCAACAACATATTTCAGCATCTAGTTCTAGTTGTTTCATCGTCACAACAACATACTTCAGCATCTAGTTCTAGTTGTTTCATCGTCACAACAACACACTTCAGCATCTAGTTCTAGTTGTTTCATCGTCACAACAACATACTTCAGCATCTAGTTCTAGTTGTTTCATCGTCACAACAATATATCTCGGCTTCTAGTTCTAGTTGTTTCACCGTCGCAACAACACACTTCAGCATCTAGGTCTATTTGTTTCATTGTCACAACTACATACTTCAGCGTCTTGTTCTAGTTGTTTCATCGTCTCAACAACACACTTCAGCTTCTAGTTCTAGTTGTTTCATCGTCACAACAATATATCTCAGCTTCTAGTTCTAGTTGTTTCATCGTCACAACAACATACTTCAGCATCTAGTTCTAGTTGTTTCATCGTCACAACAACACACTTCAGCATCTAGTTCTAGTTGTTTCATCGTCACAACAACATACTTCAGCATCTAGTTCTAGTTGTTTCATCGTCACAACAACATACTTCAGCATCTGTTTCTAGTTGTTTCATCGTCACAACAACATACTTCAGCATCTAGTTCTAGTTGTTTCATCGTCACAACAACACACTTCAGCATCTAGTTCTAGTTGTTTCATCGTCACAACAACATACTTCAGCATCTAGTTCTAGTTGTTTCATCGTCACAACAATATATCTCAGCTTCTAGTTCTAGTTGTTTCACCGTCGCAACAACACACTTCAGCATCTAGGTCTAGTTTTTTCATTGTCACAACAACATACTTCAGCGTCTTGTTCTAGTTGTTTCATCGTCTCAACAACACACTTCAGCTTCTAGTTCTAGTTGTTTCATCGTCACAACAATATATCTCAGCTTCTAGTTCTAGTTGTTTCATCGTCTCAACAACATACTTCAGCTTCTAGGTCTAGTTGTTTCATCGTCACAACAACATATTTCAGCTTCTAGTTCTAATTGTTTAATCGTCGTAACAACACACTTCAGCTTCTAGTTCTAGTTGTTTCATCGTCGCAACAACACACTTCAGCTTCTAGTTCTAGTTGTTTCATCGTCGCAACAACACACTTCAGCTTCTAGGTCTAGTTCTAGTTGTTTCATCGTCGCAACAACACACTGCAGCTTCTAGGTATAGTTGTTTCATCGTCGGAACCACACACCTCAGCTTCTAGTTCTAGTTGATTCATCGTCACAACAATATATCTCAGCTTCTAGTTCTAGTTGTTTCAACGTCACAACAACACACTTCAGCTTCTAGTTCTAATAGTTTCATCGTTACAACAACACACTTCAGCTTCTAGTTATAGTTGTTTCATCGTCACAACAATATATCTCAGCTTTTAGTTCTAGTTGTTTCATCGTCTCAACAACATACTTCAGCTTCTAGTTCTAGTTGTTTCATCGTCACAACATATTTCGGCTTCTAGTTCTAATTGTTTAATCGTCGCAACAACACACTTCAGCTTCTAGTTCTAGTTGTTTCATCGTCGCAACAACATACTTCAGCTTCTAGTTCTAGTTGTTTCATCGTCGCAACAACACACTTCAGCTTCTATGTCTAGTTCTAGTTGTTTCATCGCCGCAACAACACACTTCAGCTTCTAGTTCTAGTTGTTTCATCGTTGGAACAACACACCTCAGCTTCTAGTTGTAGTTGTTTCATCGTCGCAATAACAAACATCAGCTTCTAGTTCTAGTTGATTCATCGTCGCAACAACACACTTCAGCTTCTATTTCTAGTAGTTTCATCGTCAGAACAACACACCTCAGCTTCTAGTTATAATTGTTTCATCGTCACAACAACACACTTCAGCTTCTAGTTCTAGTTGTTTCATCGTCACAACAACACATTTCAGCTTCTAGTTCTAGTTGTTTCATCGTCGCAACAACACACTTCAGCTCCTATTTCTAGTTGTTTCATCGTCGCAACAACACACTTCAGCTTCTAGTTCTAGTTGTTTCGTCGTCACAACAACACACTTCACCTTCTAGTTCTAGTTGTTTCATCGTCGCAACAACATACTTCAGCATCTAGTTCTAGTTGTTTCATCGTCACAACAACACACTTCAGCATCTAGTTCTAGTTGTTTCATCGTCACAACAACATACTTCAGCATCTAGTTCTAGTTGTTTCATCGTCACAACAACATACTTCAGCATCTAATTCTAGTTGTTTCATCGTCACAACAACACACTTCAGCATCTAGTTCTAGTTGTTTCATCGTCACAACAACATACTTCAGCATCTAGTTCTAGTTGTTTCATCGTCACAACAATATATTTCAGCTTCTAGTTCTAGTTGTTTCACCGTCGCAACAACACACTTCAGCATCTAGGTCTAGTTTTTTCATTGTCACAACAACATACTTCAGCGTCTTGTTCTAGTTGTTTCATCGTCTCAACAACACTCTTCAGCTTCTAGTTCTAGTTGTTTCATCGTCACAACAATATATCTCAGCTTCTAGTTCTAGTTGTTTCATCGTCTCAACAACATACTTCAGCTTCTAGGTCTAGTTGTTTCATCGTCACAACAACATATTTCAGCTTCTAGTTCTAATTGTTTAATCGTCGTAACAACACACTTCAGCTTCTAGTTCTAGTTGTTTCATCGTCGCAATAACACACTTCAGTTTCTAGTTCTAGTTGTTTCATCGTCGCAACAACATACTTCAGCATCTAGTTCTAGTTGTTTCATCGTCACAACAACATACTTCAGCATCTAGTTCTAGTTGTTTCATCGTCACAACAACACACTTCAGCATCTAGTTCTAGTTGTTTCATCGTCACCACAACATACTTCAGCATCTAGTTCTAGTTGTTTCATCGTCACAACAATATATCTCGGCTTCTAGTTCTAGTTGTTTCACCGTCGCAACAACACACTTCAGCATCTAGGTCTAGTTGTTTCATCGTCACAACAATATATCTCAGCTTCTAGTTCTAGTTGTTTCATCGTCACAACAACATACTTCAGCATCTAGTTCTAGTTGTTTCATCGTCACAACAACACACTTCAGCATCTAGTTCTAGTTGTTTCATCGTCACAACAACATACTTCAGCATCTAGTTCTAGTTGTTTCATCGTCACAACAACATACTTCAGCATCTAATTCTAGTTGTTTCATCGTCACAACAACACACTTCAGCATCTAGTTCTAGTTGTTTCATCGTCACAACAACATACTTCAGCATCTAGTTCTAGTTGTTTCATCGTCAAAACAATATATCTCAGCTTCTAGTTCTAGTTGTTTCACCGTCGCAACAACACACTTCAGCATCTAGGTGTAGTTTTTTCATTGTCACAACAACATACTTCAGCGTCTTGTTCTAGTTGTTTCATCGTCTCAACAACACACTTCAGCTTCTAGTTCTAGTTGTTTCATCGTCACAACAATATATCTCAGCTTCTAGTTCTAGTTGTTTCATCGTCTCAACAACATACTTCAGCTTCTAGGTCTAGTTGTTTCATCGTCACAACAACATATTTCAGCTTCTAGTTCTAATTGTTTAATCGTCGTAACAACACACTTCAGCTTCTAGTTCTAGTTGTTTCATCGTCGCAATAACACACTTCAGTTTCTAGTTCTAGTTGTTTCATCGTCGCAACAACATACTTCAGCATCTAGTTCTAGTTGTTTCATCGTCACAACAACATACTTCAGCATCTAGTTCTAGTTGTTTCATCGTCACAACAACACACTTCAGCATCTAGTTCTAGTTGTTTCATCGTCACCACAACATACTTCAGCATCTAGTTCTAGTTGTTTCATCGTCACAACAATATATCTCGGCTTCTAGTTCTAGTTGTTTCACCGTCGCAACAACACACTTCAGCATCTAGGTCTAGTTGTTTCATCGTCACAACAATATATCTCAGCTTCTAGTTCTAGTTGTTTCATCGTCACAACAACATACTTCAGCATCTAGTTCTAGTTGTTTCATCGTCACAACAACACACTTCAGCATCTAGTTCTAGTTGTTTCATCGTCACAACAACATACTTCAGCATCTAGTTCTAGTTGTTTCATCGTCACAACAACATACTTCAGCATCTAATTCTAGTTGTTTCATCGTCACAACAACACACTTCAGCATCTAGTTCTAGTTGTTTCATCGTCACAACAACATACTTCAGCATCTAGTTCTAGTTGTTTCATCGTCACAACAATATATCTCAGCTTCTAGTTCTAGTTGTTTCACCGTCGCAACAACACACTTCAGCATCTAGGTCTAGTTTTTTCATTGTCACAACAACATACTTCAGCGTCTTGTTCTAGTTGTTTCATCGTCTCAACAACACACTTCAGCTTCTAGTTCTAGTTGTTTCATCGTCACAACAATATATCTCAGCTTCTAGTTCTAGTTGTTTCATCGTCTCAACAACATACTTCAGCTTCTAGGTCTAGTTGTTTCATCGTCACAACAACATATTTCAGCTTCTAGTTCTAATTGTTTAATCGTCGTAACAACACACTTCAGCTTCTAGTTCTAGTTGTTTCATCGTCGCAACAACACACTTCAGTTTCTAGTTCTAGTTGTTTCATCGTCGCAACAACATATTTCAGAATCTAGTTCTAGTTGTTTCATCGTCACAACAACATACTTCAGCATCTAGTTCTAGTTGTTTCATCGTCACAACAACACACTTCAGCATCTAGTTCTAGTTGTTTCATCGTCACAACAACATACTTCAGCATCTAGTTCTAGTTGTTTCATCGTCACAACAATATATCTCGGCTTCTAGTTCTAGTTGTTTCACCGTCGCAACAACACACTTCAGCATCTAGGTCTATTTGTTTCATTGTCACAACTACATACTTCAGCGTCTTGTTCTAGTTGTTTCATCGTCTCAACAACACACTTCAGCTTCTAGTTCTAGTTGTTTCATCGTCACAACAATATATCTCAGCTTCTAGTTCTAGTTGTTTCATCGTCACAACAACATACTTCAGCATCTAGTTCTAGTTGTTTCATCGTCACAACAACACACTTCAGCATCTAGTTCTAGTTGTTTCATCGTCACAACAACATACTTCAGCATCTAGTTCTAGTTGTTTCATCGTCACAACAACATACTTCAGCATCTAATTCTAGTTGTTTCATCGTCACAACAACATACTTCAGCATCTGTTTCTAGTTGTTTCATCGTCACAACAACATACTTCAGCATCTAGTTCTAGTTGTTTCATCGTCACAACAACACACTTCAGCATCTAGTTCTAGTTGTTTCATCGTCACAACAACATACTTCAGCATCTAGTTCTAGTTGTTTCATCGTCACAACAATATATCTCAGCTTCTAGTTCTAGTTGTTTCACCGTCGCAACAACACACTTCAGCATCTAGGTCTAGTTTTTTCATTGTCACAACAACATACTTCAGCGTCTTGTTCTAGTTGTTTCATCGTCTCAACAACACACTTCAGCTTCTAGTTCTAGTTGTTTCATCGTCACAACAATATATCTCAGCTTCTAGTTCTAGTTGTTTCATCGTCTCAACAACATACTTCAGCTTCTAGGTCTAGTTGTTTCATCGTCACAACAACATATTTCAGCTTCTAGTTCTAATTGTTTAATCGTCGTAACAACACACTTCAGCTTCTAGTTCTAGTAGTTTCATCGTCGCAACAACACACTTCAGCTTCTAGTTCTAGTTGTTTCATCGTCGCAACAACACACTTCAGCTTCTAGGTCTAGTTCTAGTTGTTTCATCGTCGCAACAACACACTGCAGCTTCTAGGTATAGTTGTTTCATCGTCGGAACAACACACCTCAGCTTCTAGTTCTAGTTGATTCATCGTCACAACAATATATCTCAGCTTCTAGTTCTAGTTGTTTCAACGTCACAACAACACACTTCAGCTTCTAGTTCTAATAGTTTCATCGTTACAACAACACACTTCAGCTTCTAGTTATAGTTGTTTCATCGTCACAACAATATATCTCAGCTTTTAGTTCTAGTTGTTTCATCGTCTCAACAACATACTTCAGCTTCTAGTTCTAGTTGTTTCATCGTCACAACATATTTCGGCTTCTAGTTCTAATTGTTTAATCGTCGCAACAACACACTTCAGCTTCTAGTTCTAGTTGTTTCATCGTCGCAACAACATACTTCAGCTTCTAGTTCTAGTTGTTTCATCGTCGCAACAACACACTTCAGCTTCTATGTCTAGTTCTAGTTGTTTCATCGCCGCAACAACACACTTCAGCTTCTAGTTCTAGTTGTTTCATCGTTGGAACAACACACCTCAGCTTCTAGTTGTAGTTGTTTCATCGTCGCAATAACAAACATCAGCTTCTAGTTCTAGTTGATTCATCGTCGCAACAACACACTTCAGCTTCTATTTCTAGTAGTTTCATCGTCAGAACAACACACCTCAGCTTCTAGTTATAATTGTTTCATCGTCACAACAACACACTTCAGCTTCTAGTTCTAGTTGTTTCATCGTCACAACAACACATTTCAGCTTCTAGTTCTAATTGTTTAATCGTCGCAACAACACACTTCAGCTTCTAGTTCTAGTTGTTTCATCGTCGCAACAACACACTTCAGCTCCTATTTCTAGTTGTTTCATCGTCGCAACAACACACTTCAGCTTCTAGTTCTAGTTGTTTCGTCGTCCCAACAACACACTTCAGCTTCTAGTTCTAGTTGTTTCATCTTCGCAACAACACACTTCAGCTTCTAGTTCTAGTTGTTTCATCGTCACAACAACATACTTCAGCATCTAGTTCTAGTTGTTTCATCGTCACAACAACACACTTCAGCATCTAGTTCTAGTTGTTTCATCGTCACAACAACATAATTCAGCATCTGTTTCTAGTTGTTTCATCGTCACAACAACATACTTCAGCATCTAGTTCTAGTTGTTTCATCGTCACAACAACACACTTCAGCATCTAGTTCTAGTTGTTTCATCGTCACAACAACATACTTCAGCATCTAGTTCTAGTTGTTTCATCGTCACAACAATATATCTCAGCTTCTAGTTCTAGTTGTTTCACCGTCGCAACAACACACTTCAGCATCTAGGTCTAGTTGTTTCATCGTCACAACAACACACTTCAGCATCTAGTTCTAGTTGTTTCATCGTCACAACAACATAATTCAGCATCTGTTTCTAGTTGTTTCATCGTCACAACAACATACTTCAGTATCTAGTTCTAGTTGTTTCATCGTCACAACAACACACTTCAGCATCTAGTTCTAGTTGTTTCATCGTCACAACAACATACTTCAGCATCTAGTTCTAGTTGTTTCATCGTCACAACAATATATCTCAGCTTCTAGTTCTAGTTGTTTCACCGTCGCAACAACACACTTCAGCATCTAGGTCTAGTTTTTTCATTGTCACAACAACATACTTCAGCGTCTTGTTCTAGTTGTTTCATCGTCTCAACAACACACTTCAGCTTCTAGTTCTAGTTGTTTCATCGTCACAACAATATATCTCAGCTTCTAGTTATAGTTGTTTCATCGTCTCAACAACATACTTCAGCTTCTGGGTCTAGTTGTTTCATCGTCACAACAACATATTTCAGCTTCTAGTTCTAATTGTTTAATCGTCGTAACAACACACTTCAGCTTCTAGTTCTAGTTGTTTCATCGTCGCAACAACACACTTCAGCTTCTAGTTCTAGTTGTTTCATCGTCGCAACAACACACTTCAGCTTCTAGGTCTAGTTCTAGTTGTTTCATCGTCGCAACAACACACTGCAGCTTCTATGTATAGTTGTTTCATCGTCGGAACAACACACCTCAGCTTCTAGTTCTAGTTGATTCATCGTCACAACAATATATCTCAGCTTCTAGTTCTAGTTGTTTCAACGTCACAACAACACACTTCAGCTTCTAGTTCTAATTGTTTCATCGTTACAACAACACACTTCAGCTTCTAGTTCTAGTTGTTTCATCGTCACAACAACATACTTCAGCATCTAGTTCTAGTTGTTTCATCGTGACAACAACACACTTCAGCATCTAGTTCTAGTTGTTTCATCGTCGCAACAACACACTTCAGCTCCTATTTCTAGTTGTTTCATCGTCGCAACAACACACTTCAGCTTCTAGTTCTAGTTGTTTCGTCGTCACAACAACACACTTCAGCTTCTAGTTCTAGTTGTTTCAACGTCGCAACAACACACTTCAGCTTCTAGTTCTAGTTGTTTCATCGTCACAACAACATACTTCAGCATCTAGTTCTAGTTGTTTCATCGTCACAACAACACACTTCAGCATCTAGTTCTAGTTGTTTCATCGTCACAACAACATACTTCAGCATCTAGTTCTAGTTGTTTCATCGTCACAACAACATACTTCAGCATCTAGTTCTAGTTGTTTCATCGTCACAACAACACACTTCAGCATCTAGTTCTAGTTGTTTCATCGTCACAACAACATACTTCAGCATCTAGTTCTAGTTGTTTCATCGTCACAACAATATATCTCAGCTTCTAGTTCTAGTTGTTTCATCGTCACAACAACATACTTCAGCATCTAGTTCTAGTTGTTTCATTGTCACAACAACATACTTCAGCGTCTTGTTCTAGTTGTTTCATCGTCTCAACAACACACTTCAGCTTCTACTTCTAGTTGTTTCATCGTCACAACAATATATCTCAGCTTCTAGTTCTAGTTGTTTCATCGTCTCAACAACATACTTCAGCTTCTAGGTCTAGTTGTTTCATCGTCACAACAACATATTTCAGCTTCTAGTTCTAATTGTTTAATCGTCGTAACAACACACTTCAGCTTCTAGTTCTAGTTGTTTCTTCGTCGCAACAACACACTTCAGCTTCTAGTTCTAGTTGTTTCATCGTCGCAACAACATACTTCAGCATCTAGTTCTAGTTGTTTCATCGTCACAACAACATACTTCAGCATCTAGTTCTAGTTGTTTCATCGTCACAACAACACACTTCAGCATCTAGTTCTAGTTGTTTCATCGTCACAACAACATACTTCAGCATCTAGTTCTAGTTGTTTCATCGTCACAACAATATATCTCAGCTTCTAGTCCTAGTTGTTTCACCGTCGCAACAACACACTTCAGCATCTAGGTCTAGTTTTTTCATTGTCACAACAACATACTTCAGCGTCTTGTTCTAGTTGTTTCATCGTCTCAACAACACACTTCAGCTTCTAGTTCTAGTTGTTTCATCGTCACAACAATATATCTCAGCTTCTAGTTCTAGTTGTTTCATCGTCTCAACAACATACTTCAGCTTCTGGGTCTAGTTGTTTCATCGTCACAACAACATATTTCAGCTTCTAGTTCTAATTGTTTAATCGTCGTAACAACACACTTCAGCTTCTAGTTCTAGTTGTTTCATCGTCGCAACAACACATTTCAGCTTCTAGTTCTAGTTGTTTCATCGTCGCAACAACACACTTCAGCTTCTAGGTCTAGTTCTAGTTGTTTCATCGTCGCAACAACACACTGCAGCTTCTAGGTATAGTTGTTTCATCGTCGGAACAACACACCTCAGCTTCTAGTTCTAGTTGATTCATCGTCACAACAATATATCTCAGCTTCTAGTTCTAGTTGTTTCAACGTCACAACAACACACTTCAGCTTCTAGTTCTAATTGTTTCATCGTTACAACAACACACTTCAGCTTCTAGTTATAGTTTTTTCATCGTCACAACAATATATCTCAGCTTTTAGTTCTAGTTGTTTCATCGTCTCAACAACATACTTCAGCTTCTAGTTCTAGTTGTTTCATCGTCACAACATATTTCGGCTTCTAGTTCTAATTGTTTAATCGTCGCAACAACACACTTCAGCTTCTAGTTCTAGTTGTTTCATCGTCGCAACAACACACTTCAGCTCCTATTTCTAGTTGTTTCATCGTCGCAACAACACACTTCAGCTTCTAGTTCTAGTTGTTTCGTCGTCCCAACAACACACTTCAGCTTCTAGTTCTAGTTGTTTCATCTTCGCAACAACACACTTCAGCTTCTAGTTCTAGTTGTTTCATCGTCACAACAACATACTTCAGCATCTAGTTCTAGTTGTTTCATCGTCACAACAACACACTTCAGCATCTAGTTCTAGTTGTTTCATCGTCACAACAACATAATTCAGCATCTGTTTCTAGTTGTTTCATCGTCACAACAACATACTTCAGCATCTAGTTCTAGTTGTTTCATCGTCACAACAACACACTTCAGCATCTAGTTCTAGTTGTTTCATCGTCACAACAACATACTTCAGCATCTAGTTCTAGTTGTTTCATCGTCACAACAATATATCTCAGCTTCTAGTTCTAGTTGTTTCACCGTCGCAACAACACACTTCAGCATCTAGGTCTAGTTGTTTCATCGTCACAACAACACACTTCAGCATCTAGTTCTAGTTGTTTCATCGTCACAACAACATAATTCAGCATCTGTTTCTAGTTGTTTCATCGTCACAACAACATACTTCAGCATCTAGTTCTAGTTGTTTCATCGTCACAACAACACACTTCAGCATCTAGTTCTAGTTGTTTCATCGTCACAACAACATACTTCAGCATCTAGTTCTAGTTGTTTCATCGTCACAACAATATATCTCAGCTTCTAGTTCTAGTTGTTTCACCGTCGCAACAACACACTTCAGCATCTAGGTCTAGTTTTTTCATTGTCACAACAACATACTTCAGCGTCTTGTTCTAGTTGTTTCATCGTCTCAACAACACACTTCAGCTTCTAGTTCTAGTTGTTTCATCGTCACAACAATATATCTCAGCTTTTAGTTCTAGTTGTTTCATCGTCTCAACAACATACTTCAGCTTCTGGGTCTAGTTGTTTCATCGTCACAACAACATATTTCAGCTTCTAGTTCTAATTGTTTAATCGTCGTAACAACACACTTCAGCTTCTAGTTCTAGTTGTTTCATCGTCGCAACAACACACTTCAGCTTCTAGTTCTAGTTGTTTCATCGTCGCAACAACACACTTCAGCTTCTAGGTCTAGTTCTAGTTGTTTCATCGTCGCAACAACACACTGCAGCTTCTATGTATAGTTGTTTCATCGTCGGAACAACACACCTCAGCTTCTAGTTCTAGTTGATTCATCGTCACAACAATATATCTCAGCTTCTAGTTCTAGTTGTTTCAACGTCACAACAACACACTTCAGCTTCTAGTTCTAATTGTTTCATCGTTACAACAACACACTTCAGCTTCTAGTTCTAGTTGTTTCATCGTCACAACAACATACTTCAGCATCTAGTTCTAGTTGTTTCATCGTGACAACAACACACTTCAGCATCTAGTTCTAGTTGTTTCATCGTCGCAACAACACACTTCAGCTCCTATTTCTAGTTGTTTCATCGTCGCAACAACACACTTCAGCTTCTAGTTCTAGTTGTTTCGTCGTCACAACAACACACTTCAGCTTCTAGTTCTAGTTGTTTCAACGTCGCAACAACACACTTCAGCTTCTAGTTCTAGTTGTTTCATCGTCACAACAACATACTTCAGCATCTAGTTCTAGTTGTTTCATCGTCACAACAACACACTTCAGCATCTAGTTCTAGTTGTTTCATCGTCACAACAACATACTTCAGCATCTAGTTCTAGTTGTTTCATCGTCACAACAACATACTTCAGCATCTAGTTCTAGTTGTTTCATCGTCACAACAACACACTTCAGCATCTAGTTCTAGTTGTTTCATCGTCACAACAACATACTTCAGCATCTAGTTCTAGTTGTTTCATCGTCACAACAATATATCTCAGCTTCTAGTTCTAGTTGTTTCACCGTCGCAACAACACACTTCAGCATCTAGGTCTAGTTTTTTCATTGTCACAACAACATACTTCAGCGTCTTGTTCTAGTTGTTTCATCGTCTCAACAACACACTTCAGCTTCTAGTTCTAGTTGTTTCATCGTCACAACAATATATCTCAGCTTCTAGTTCTAGTTGTTTCATCGTCTCAACAACATACTTCAGCTTCTAGGTCTAGTTGTTTCATCGTCACAACAACATATTTCAGCTTCTAGTTCTAATTGTTTAATCGTCGTAACAACACACTTCAGCTTCTAGTTCTAGTTGTTTCTTCGTCGCAACAACACACTTCAGCTTCTAGTTCTAGTTGTTTCATCGTCGCAACAACATACTTCAGCATCTAGTTCTAGTTGTTTCATCGTCACAACAACATACTTCAGCATCTAGTTCTAGTTGTTTCATCGTCACAACAACACACTTCAGCATCTAGTTCTAGTTGTTTCATCGTCACAACAACATACTTCAGCATCTAGTTCTAGTTGTTTCATCGTCACAACAATATATCTCAGCTTCTAGTTCTAGTTGTTTCACCGTCGCAACAACACACTTCAGCATCTAGGTCTAGTTGTTTCATTGTCACAACAACATACTTCAGCGTCTTGTTCTAGTTGTTTCATCGTCTCATCAACACACTTCAGCTTCTAGTTCTAGTTTTTTCATCGTCACAACAATATATCTCAGCTTCTAGTTCTAGTTGTTTCATCGTCTCACCAATATACTTCAGCTTCTAGGTCTAGTTGTTTCATCGTCACAACAACATATTTCAGCTTCTAGTTCTAATTGTTTAATCGTCGTAACAACACACTTCAGCTTCTAGTTCTAGTTGTTTCATCGTCGCAACAACACACTTCAGCTTCTAGTTCTAGTTGTTTCATCGTCGCAACAACACACTTCAGCTTCTAGGTCTAGTTCTAGTTGTTTCATCGTCGCAACAACACACTGCAGCTTCTAGGTATAGTTGTTTCATCGTCGGAACAACACACCTCAGCTTCTAGTTCTAGTTGTTTCATCGTCGCAATAACAAACTTCAGCTTCTAGTTCTAGTTGATTCATCGTCACAACAATATATCTCAGCTTCTAGTTCTAGTTGTTTCATCGTCACAACAACACACTTCAGCTTCTAGTTCTAGTTGTTTCATCGTCACAACAACACATTTCAGCTTCTAGTTCTAGTTGTTTCATCGTCACAACAATATATCTCAGCTTTTAGTTCTAGTTGTTTCATCGTCTCAACAACATACTTCAGCTTCTAGTTCTAGTTGTTTCATCGTCACAACATATTTCGGCTTCTAGTTCTAATTGTTTAATCGTCGCAACAACACACTTCAGCTTCTAGTTCTAGTTGTTTCATCGTCGCAACAACATACTTCAGCTTCTAGTTCTAGTTGTTTCATCGTCGCAACAACACACTTCAGCTTCTATGTCTAGTTCTAGTTGTTTCATCGCCGCAACAACACACTTCAGCTTCTAGTTCTAATTGTTTCATCGTTGGAACAACACACATCAGCTTCTAGTTGTAGTTGTTTCATCGTCGCAATAACAAACTTCAGCTTCTAGTTCTAGTTGATTCATCGTCGCAACAACACACTTCAGCTTCTATTTCTAGTAGTTTCATCGTCAGAACAACACACTTCAGCTTCTAGTTCTAATTGTTTCATCGTTACAACAACACACTTCAGCTTCTAGTTCTAGTTGTTTCATCGTCACAACAACATACTTCAGCATCTAGTTCTAGTTGTTTCATCGTCACAACAACACACTTCAGCATCTAGTTCTAGTTGTTTCATCGTCGCAACAACACACTTCAGCTCCTATTTCTAGTTGTTTCATCGTCGTAACAACACACTTCAGCTTCTAGTTCTAGTTGTTTCGTCGTCACAACAACACACTTCAGCTTCTAGTTCTAGTTGTTTCAACGTCGCAACAACACACTTCAGCTTCTAGTTCTAGTTGTTTCATCGTCACAACAACATACTTCAGCATCTAGTTCTAGTTGTTTCATCGTCACAACAACACACTTCAGCATCTAGTTCTAGTTGTTTCATCGTCACAACAACATACTTCAGCATCTAGTTCTAGTTGTTTCATCGTCACAACAATATACTTCAGCATCTAGTTCTAGTTGTTTCATCGTCACAACAACACACTTCAGCATCTAGTTCTAGTTGTTTCATCGTCACAACAACATACTTCAGCATCTAGTTCTAGTTGTTTCATCGTCACAACAATATATCTCAGCTTCTAGTTCTAGTTGTTTCACCGTCGCAACAACACACTTCAGCATCTAGGTCTAGTTTTTTCATTGTCACAACAACATACTTCAGCGTCTTGTTCTAGTTGTTTCATCGTCTCAACAACACACTTCAGCTTCTAGTTCTAGTTGTTTCATCGTCACAACAATATATCTCAGCTTCTAGTTCTAGTTGTTTCATCGTCTCAACAACATACTTCAGCTTCTAGGTCTAGTTGTTTCATCGTCACAACAACATATTTCAGCTTCTAGTTCTAATTGTTTAATCGTCGTAACAACACACTTCAGCTTCTAGTTCTAGTTGTTTCTTCGTCGCAACAACACACTTCAGCTTCTAGTTCTAGTTGTTTCATCGTCGCAACAACACACTTCAGCTTCTATTTCTAGTAGTTTCATCGTCAGAACAACACACTTCAGCTTCTAGTTCTAATTGTTTCATCGTTACAACAACACACTTCAGCTTCTAGTTCTAGTTGTTTCATCGTCACAACAACATACTTCAGCATCTAGTTCTAGTTGTTTCATCGTCACAACAACACACTTCAGCATCTAGTTCTAGTTGTTTCATCGTCGCAACAACACACTTCAGCTCCTATTTCTAGTTGTTTCATCGTCGCAACAACACACTTCAGCTTCTAGTTCTAGTTGTTTCGTCGTCACAACAACACACTTCAGCTTCTAGTTCTAGTTGTTTCAACGTCGCAACAACACACTTCAGCTTCTAGTTCTAGTTGTTTCATCGTCACAACAACATACTTCAGCATCTAGTTCTAGTTGTTTCATCGTCACAACAACACACTTCAGCATCTAGTTCTAGTTGTTTCATCGTCACAACAACATACTTCAGCATCTAGTTCTAGTTGTTTCATCGTCACAACAATATACTTCAGCATCTAGTTCTAGTTGTTTCATCGTCACAACAACACACTTCAGCATCTAGTTCTAGTTGTTTCATCGTCACAACAACATACTTCAGCATCTAGTTCTAGTTGTTTCATCGTCACAACAATATATCTCAGCTTCTAGTTCTAGTTGTTTCACCGTCGCAACAACACACTTCAGCATCTAGGTCTAGTTTTTTCATTGTCACAACAACATACTTCAGCGTCTTGTTCTAGTTGTTTCATCGTCTCAACAACACACTTCAGCTTCTAGTTCTAGTTGTTTCATCGTCACAACAATATATCTCAGCTTCTAGTTCTAGTTGTTTCATCGTCTCAACAACATACTTCAGCTTCTAGGTCTAGTTGTTTCATCGTCACAACAACATATTTCAGCTTCTAGTTCTAATTGTTTAATCGTCGTAACAACACACTTCAGCTTCTAGTTCTAGTTGTTTCTTCGTCGCAACAACACACTTCAGCTTCTAGTTCTAGTTGTTTCATCGTCGCAACAACACACTTCAGCTTCTATTTCTAGTAGTTTCATCGTCAGAACAACACACTTCAGCTTCTAGTTCTAATTGTTTCATCGTTACAACAACACACTTCAGCTTCTAGTTCTAGTTGTTTCATCGTCACAACAACATACTTCAGCATCTAGTTCTAGTTGTTTCATCGTCACAACAACACACTTCAGCATCTAGTTCTAGTTGTTTCATCGTCGCAACAACACACTTCAGCTCCTATTTCTAGTTGTTTCATCGTCGCAACAACACACTTCAGCTTCTAGTTCTAGTTGTTTCGTCGTCACAACAACACACTTCAGCTTCTAGTTCTAGTTGTTTCAACGTCGCAACAACACACTTCAGCTTCTAGTTCTAGTTGTTTCATCGTCACAACAACATACTTCAGCATCTAGTTCTAGTTGTTTCATCGTCACAACAACACACTTCAGCATCTAGTTGTAGTTGTTTCATCGTCACAACAACATACTTCAGCATCTAGTTCTAGTTGTTTCATCGTCACAACAATATACTTCAGCATCTAGTTCTAGTTGTTTCATCGTCACAACAACACACTTCAGCATCTAGTTCTAGTTGTTTCATCGTCACAACAACATACTTCAGCATCTAGTTCTAGTTGTTTCATCGTCACAACAATATATCTCAGCTTCTAGTTCTAGTTGTTTCACCGTCGCAACAACACACTTCAGCATCTAGGTCTAGTTTTTTCATTGTCACAACAACATACTTCAGCGTCTTGTTCTAGTTGTTTCATCGTCTCAACAACACACTTCAGCTTCTAGTTCTAGTTGTTTCATCGTCACAACAATATATCTCAGCTTCTAGTTCTAGTTGTTTCATCGTCTCAACAACATACTTCAGCTTCTAGGTCTAGTTGTTTCATCGTCACAACAAAATATTTCAGCTTCTAGTTCTAATTGTTTAATCGTCGTAACAACACACTTCAGCTTCTAGTTCTAGTTGTTTCTTCGTCGCAACAACACACTTCAGCTTCTAGTTCTAGTTGTTTCATCGTCGCAACAACATACTTCAGCATCTAGTTCTAGTTGTTTCATCGTCACAACAACATACTTCAGCATCTAGTTCTAGTTGTTTCATCGTCACAACAACACACTTCAGCATCTAGTTCTAGTTGTTTCATCGTCACAACAACATACTTCAGCATCTAGTTCTAGTTGTTTCATCGTCACAACAATATATCTCAGCTTCTAGTTCTAGTTGTTTCACCGTCGCAACAACACACTTCAGCATCTAGGTCTAGTTGTTTCATTGTCACAACAACATACTTCAGCGTCTTGTTCTAGTTGTTTCATCGTCTCATCAACACACTTCAGCTTCTAGTTCTAGTTTTTTATCGTCACAACAATATATCTCAGCTTCTAGTTCTAGTTGTTTCATCGTCTCACCAATATACTTCAGCTTCTAGGTCTAGTTGTTTCATCGTCACAACAACATATTTCAGCTTCTAGTTCTAATTGTTTAATCGTCGTAACAACACACTTCAGCTTCTAGTTCTAGTTGTTTCATCGTCGCAACAACACACTTCATCTTCTAGTTCTAGTTGTTTCATCGTCGCAACAACACACTTCAGCTTCTAGGTCTAGTTCTAGTTGTTTCATCGTCGCAACAACACACTGCAGCTTCTAGGTATAGTTGTTTCATCGTCGGAACAACACACCTCAGCTTCTAGTTCTAGTTGTTTCATCGTCGCAATAACAAACTTCAGCTTCTAGTTCTAGTTGATTCATCGTCACAACAATATATCTCAGCTTCTAGTTCTAGTTGTTTCATCGTCACAACAACACACTTCAGCTTCTAGTTCTAGTTGTTTCATCGTCACAACAACACATTTCAGCTTCTAGTTCTAGTTGTTTCATCGTCACAACAATATATCTCAGCTTTTAGTTCTAGTTGTTTCATCGTCTCAACAACATACTTCAGCTTCTAGTTCTAGTTGTTTCATCGTCACAACATATTTCGGCTTCTAGTTCTAATTGTTTAATCGTCGCAACAACACACTTCAGCTTCTAGTTCTAGTTGTTTCATCGTCGCAACAACATACTTCAGCTTCTAGTTCTAGTTGTTTCATCGTCGCAACAACACACTTCAGCTTCTATGTCTAGTTCTAGTTGTTTCATCGCCGCAACAACACACTTCAGCTTCTAGTTCTAATTGTTTCATCGTTGGAACAACACACATCAGCTTCTAGTTGTAGTTGTTTCATCGTCGCAATAACAAACTTCAGCTTCTAGTTCTAGTTGATTCATCGTCGCAACAACACACTTCAGCTTCTATTTCTAGTAGTTTCATCGTCAGAACAACACACCTCAGCTTCTAGTTATAATTGTTTCATCGTCACAACAACACACTTCAGCTTCTAGTTCTAGTTGTTTCATCGTCACAACAACACATTTCAGCTTCTAGTTCTAGTTGTTTCATCGTCGCAACAACACACTTCAGCTCCTATTTCTAGTTGTTTCATCGTCGCAACAACACACTTCAGCTTCTAGTTCTAGTTGTTTCGTCGTCACAACAACACACTTCAGCTTCTAGTTCTAGTTGTTTCATCGTCGCAACAACACACTTCAGCTTCTAGTTCTAGTTGTTTCATCGTCACAACAACATACTTCAGCATCTAGTTCTAGTTGTTTCATCGTCACAACAACACACTTCAGCATCTAGTTCTAGTTGTTTCATCGTCACAACAACATACTTCAGCATCTAGTTCTAGTTGTTTCATCGTCACAACAACATACTTCAGCATCTAGTTCTAGTTGTTTCATCGTCACAACAACACACTTCAGCATCTAGTTCTAGTTGTTTCATCGTCAAAACAACATACTTCAGCATCTAGTTCTAGTTGTTTCATCGTCACAACAATATATCTCAGCTTCTAGTTCTAGTTGTTTCACCGTCGCAACAACACACTTCAGCATCTAGGTCTAGTTTTTTCATTGTCACAACAACATACTTCAGCGTCTTGTTCTAGTTGTTTCATCGTCTCAACAACACACTTCAGCTTCTAGTTCTTGTTGTTTCATCGTCACAACAATATATCTCAGCTTCTAGTTCTAGTTGTTTCATCGTCTCAACAACATACTTCAGCTTCTAGGTCTAGTTGTTTCATCGTCACAACAACATATTTCAGCTTCTAGTTCTAATTGTTTAATCGTCGTAACAACACACTTCAGCTTCTAGTTCTAGTTGTTTCATCGTCGCAACAACACACTTCAGCTTCTAGTTCTATTTGTTTCATCGTCGCAACAACACACTTCAGCTTCTAGGTCTAGTTCTAGTTGTTTCTTCGTCGCAACAACACACTGCAGCTTCTAGGTATAGTTGTTTCATCGTCGGAACAACACACCTCAGCTTCTAGTTCTAGTTGATTCATCGTCACAACAATATATCTCAGCTTCTAGTTCTAGTTGTTTCAACGTCACAACAACACACTTCAGCTTCTAGTTCTAATTGTTTCATCGTTACAACAACACACTTCAGCTTCTAGTTATAGTTGTTTCATCGTCACAACACTATATCTCAGCTTTTAGTTCTAGTTGTTTCATCGTCTCAACAACATACTTCAGCTTCTAGTTCTAGTTGTTTCATCGTCACAACATATTTCGGCTTCTAGTTCTAATTGTTTAATCGTCGCAACAACACACTTCAGCTTCTAGTTGTAGTTGTTTCATCGTCGCAACAACATACTTCAGCTTCTAGTTCTAGTTGTTTCATCGTCGCAACAACACATTTCAGCTTCTATGTCTAGTTCTAGTTGTTTCATCGCCGCAACAACACACTTCAGCTTCTAGTTCTAGTTGTTTCATCGTTGGAACAACACACCTCAGCTTCTAGTTGTAGTTGTTTCATCGTCGCAATAACAAACTTCAGCTTCTAGTTCTAGTTGATTCATCGTCGCAACAACACACTTCAGCTTCTATTTCTAGTAGTTTCATCGTCAGAACAACACACTTCAGCTTCTAGTTCTAATTGTTTCATCGTCACAACAACACACTTCAGCTTCTAGTTCTAGTTGTTTCATCGTCACAACAACACATTTCAGCTTCTAGTTCTAGTTGTTTCATCGTCGCAACAACACACTTCAGCTCCTAGTTCTAGTTGTTTCATCGTCGCAACAACACACTTCAGCTTCTAGTTCTAGTTGTTTCGTCGTCACAACAACACACTTCAGCTTCTAGTTCTAGTTGTTTCATCGTCACAACAACATACTTCAGCATCTAGTTCTAGTTGTTTCATCGTCACAACAACACACTTCAGCATCTAGTTCTAGTTGTTTCATCGTCACAACAACATACTTCAGCATCTAGTTCTAGTTGTTTCATCGTCACAACAACATACTTCAGCATCTAGTTCTAGTTGTTTCATCGTCACAACAACACACTTCAGCATCTAATTCTAGTTGTTTCATTGTCACAACAACATACTTCAGCATCTAGTTCTAGTTGTTTCATCGTCACAACAATATATCTCAGCTTCTAGTTCTAGTTGTTTCACCGTCGCAACAACACACTTCAGCATCTAGGTCTAGTTATTTCATTGTCACAACAACATACTTCAGCGTCTTGTTCTAGTTGTTTCATCGTCTCAACAACACACTTCAGCTTCTAGTTCTAGTTGTTTCATCGTCACAACAATATATCTCAGCTTCTAGTTCTAGTTGTTTCGTCGTCTCAACAACATACTTCAGCTTCTAGGTCTAGTTGTTTTATCGTCACAACAACATATTTCAGCTTCTAGTTCTAATTGTTTAATCGTCGTAACAACACACTTCAGCTTCTAGTTCTAGTTGTTTCATCGTCGCAACAACACACTGCAGCTACTAGGTATAGTTGTTTCATCGTCGGAACAACACACCTCAGCTTCTAGTTCTAGTTGTTTCATCGTCGCAATAACAAACTTCAGCTTCTAGTTCTAGTTGATTCATCGTCACAACAATATATCTCAGCTTCTAGTTCTAGTTGTTTCATCGTCACAACAACACACTTCAACTTCTAGTTCTAGTTATTTCATCGTCACAACAATATATCTCAGCTTCTAGTTCTAGTTGTTTCATCGTCACAACATATTTCGGCTTCTAGTTCTAATTGTTTAATCGTCGCAACAACACACTTCAGCTTCTAGTTCTAGTTGTTTCATCGTCGCAACAACATCCTTCTGCTTCTAGTTCTAGTTGTTTCATCGTCGCAACAACACACTTCAGCTTCTAGGTCTAGTTCTAGTTGTTTCATCGCCGCAACAACACACTTCAGCTTCTAGTTCTAGTTGTGTCTTCGTTGGAACAACACACCTCAGCTTCTAGTTGTAGTTGTTTCATCGTCGCAATAACAAACTTCAGCTTCTAGTTCTAGTTGATTCATCGTCGCAACAAAACACTTCAGCTTCTATTTCTAGTAGTTTCATCGTCAGAACAACACACTTCAGCTTCTAGTTCTAGTTGTTTCATCGTCACAACAACACACTTCAGCTTCTAGTTCTAGTTGTTTCATCGTCACAAAAATATATCTCAGCTTCTAGTTCTACTTGTTTCATCGTCGCAACAACACACTTCAGCTTCTAGTTCTAGTTGTTTCATCGTCGCAACAACACACTTCAGCTTCTAGTTCTAGTTGTTTCATCGTCGCAACAACACACTTCAGCTTCTAGGTCTAGTTCTAGTTGTTTCATCGTCGCAACAACACACTGCAGCTTCTAGGTATAGTTGTTTCATCGTCGGAACAACATACCTCAGCTTCTAGTTCTAGTTGTTTCATCGTCGCAATAACAAACTTCAGCTTCTAGTTCTAGTTGATTCATCGTCACAACAATATATCTCAGCTTCTAGTTCTAGTTGTTTCATCGTCACAACAACACACTTCAGCTTCTAGTTCTAGTTGTTTCATCGTCACAACAACACATTTCAGCTTCTAGTTCTAGTTGTTTCATCGTCACAACAATATATCTCAGCTTTTAGTTCTAGTTGTTTCATCGTCTCAACAACATACTTCAGCTTCTAGTTCTAGTTGTTTCATCGTCACAACATATTTCGGCTTCTAGTTCTAATTGTTTAATCGTCGCAACAACACACTTCAGCTTCTAGTTCTAGTTGTTTCATCGTCGCAACAACATACTTCAGCTTCTAGTTCTAGTTGTTTCATCGTCGCAACAACACACTTCAGCTTCTATGTCTAGTTCTAGTTGTTTCATCGCCGCAACAACACACTTCAGCTTCTAGTTCTAATTGTTTCATCGTTGGAACAACACACATCAGCTTCTAGTTGTAGTTGTTTCATCGTCGCAATAACAAACTTCAGCTTCTAGTTCTAGTTGATTCATCGTCGCAACAACACACTTCAGCTTCTATTTCTAGTAGTTTCATCGTCAGAACAACACACCTCAGCTTCTAGTTATAATTGTTTCATCGTCACAACAACACACTTCAGCTTCTAGTTCTAGTTGTTTCATCGTCACAACAACACATTTCAGCTTCTAGTTCTAGTTGTTTCATCGTCGCAACAACACACTTCAGCTCCTATTTCTAGTTGTTTCATCGTCGCAACAACACACTTCAGCTACTAGTTCTAGTTGTTTCGTCGTCACAACAACACACTTCAGCTTCTAGTTCTAGTTGTTTCATCGTCGCAACAACACACTTCAGCTTCTAGTTCTAGTTGTTTCATCGTCACAACAACATACTTCAGCATCTAGTTCTAGTTGTTTCATCGTCACAATAACACACTTCAGCATCTAGTTCTAGTTGTTTCATCGTCACAACAACATACTTCAGCATCTAGTTCTAGTTGTTTCATCGTCACAACAACATACTTCAGCATCTAGTTCTAGTTGTTTCATCGTCACAACAACACACTTCAGCATCTAGTTCTAGTTGTTTCATCGTCACAACAACATACTTCAGCATCTAGTTCTAGTTGTTTCATCGTCACAACAATATATCTCAGCTTCTAGTTCTAGTTGTTTCACCGTCGCAACAACACACTTCAGCATCTAGGTCTAGTTTTTTCATTGTCACAACAACATACTTCAGCGTCTTGTTCTAGTTGTTTCATCGTCTCAACAACACACTTCAGCTTCTAGTTCTTGTTGTTTCATCGTCACAACAATATATCTCAGCTTCTAGTTCTAGTTGTTTCATCGTCTCAACAACATACTTCAGCTTCTAGGTCTAGTTGTTTCATCGTCACAACAACATATTTCAGCTTCTAGTTCTAATTGTTTAATCGTCGTAACAACACACTTCAGCTTCTAGTTCTAGTTGTTTCATCGTCGCAACAACACACTTCAGCTTCTAGTTCTATTTGTTTCATCGTCGCAACAACACACTTCAGCTTCTAGGTCTAGTTCTAGTTGTTTCTTCGTCGCAACAACACACTGCAGCTTCTAGGTATAGTTGTTTCATCGTCGGAACAACACACCTCAGCTTCTAGTTCTAGTTGATTCATCGTCACAACAATATATCTCAGCTTCTAGTTCTAGTTGTTTCAACGTCACAACAACACACTTCAGCTTCTAGTTCTAATTGTTTCATCGTTACAACAACACACTTCAGCTTCTAGTTATAGTTGTTTCATCGTCACAACACTATATCTCAGCTTTTAGTTCTAGTTGTTTCATCGTCTCAACAACATACTTCAGCTTCTAGTTCTAGTTGTTTCATCGTCACAACATATTTCGGCTTCTAGTTCTAATTGTTTAATCGTCGCAACAACACACTTCAGCTTCTAGTTGTAGTTGTTTCATCGTCGCAACAACATACTTCAGCTTCTAGTTCTAGTTGTTTCATCGTCGCAACAACACATTTCAGCTTCTATGTCTAGTTCTAGTTGTTTCATCGCCGCAACAACACACTTCAGCTTCTAGTTCTAGTTGTTTCATCGTTGGAACAACACACCTCAGCTTCTAGTTGTAGTTGTTTCATCGTCGCAATAACAAACTTCAGCTTCTAGTTCTAGTTGATTCATCGTCGCAACAACACACTTCAGCTTCTATTTCTAGTAGTTTCATCGTCAGAAGAACACACTTCAGCTTCTAGTTCTAATTGTTTCATCGTCACAACAACACACTTCAGCTTCTAGTTCTAGTTGTTTCATCGTCACAACAACACATTTCAGCTTCTAGTTCTAGTTGTTTCATCGTCGCAACAACACACTTCAGCTCCTAGTTCTAGTTGTTTCATCGTCGCAACAACACACTTCAGCTTCTAGTTCTAGTTGTTTCGTCGTCACAACAACACACTTCAGCTTCTAGTTCTAGTTGTTTCATCGTCACAACAACATACTTCAGCATCTAGTTCTAGTTGTTTCATCGTCACAACAACACACTTCAGCATCTAGTTCTAGTTGTTTCATCGTCACAACAACATACTTCAGCATCTAGTTCTAGTTGTTTCATCGTCACAACAACATACTTCAGCATCTAGTTCTAGTTGTTTCATCGTCACAACAACACACTTCAGCATCTAGTTCTAGTTGTTTCATTGTCACAACAACATACTTCAGCATCTAGTTCTAGTTGTTTCATCGTCACAACAATATATCTCAGCTTCTAGTTCTAGTTGTTTCACCGTCGCAACAACACACTTCAGCATCTAGGTCTAGTTATTTCATTGTCACAACAACATACTTCAGCGTCTTGTTCTAGTTGTTTCATCGTCTCAACAACACACTTCAGCTTCTAGTTCTAGTTGTTTCATCGTCACAACAATATATCTCAGCTTCTAGTTCTAGTTGTTTCGTCGTCTCAACAACATACTTCAGCTTCTAGGTCTAGTTGTTTTATCGTCACAACAACATATTTCAGCTTCTAGTTCTAATTGTTTAATCGTCGTAACAACACACTTCAGCTTCTAGTTCTAGTTGTTTCATCGTCGCAACAACACACTGCAGCTACTAGGTATAGTTGTTTCATCGTCGGAACAACACACCTCAGCTTCTAGTTCTAGTTGTTTCATCGTCGCAATAACAAACTTCAGCTTCTAGTTCTAGTTGATTCATCGTCACAACAATATATCTCAGCTTCTAGTTCTAGTTGTTTCATCGTCACAACAACACACTTCAACTTCTAGTTCTAGTTATTTCATCGTCACAACAATATATCTCAGCTTCTAGTTCTAGTTGTTTCATCGTCACAACATATTTCGGCTTCTAGTTCTAATTGTTTAATCGTCGCAACAACACACTTCAGCTTCTAGTTCTAGTTGTTTCATCGTCGCAACAACATCCTTCTGCTTCTAGTTCTAGTTGTTTCATCGTCGCAACAACACACTTCAGCTTCTAGGTCTAGTTCTAGTTGTTTCATCGCCGCAACAACACACTTCAGCTTCTAGTTCTAGTTGTGTCTTCGTTGGAACAACACACCTCAGCTTCTAGTTGTAGTTGTTTCATCGTCGCAATAACAAACTTCAGCTTCTAGTTCTAGTTGATTCATCGTCGCAACAAAACACTTCAGCTTCTATTTCTAGTAGTTTCATCGTCAGAACAACACACTTCAGCTTCTAGTTCTAGTTGTTTCATCGTCACAACAACACACTTCAGCTTCTAGTTCTAGTTGTTTCATCGTCACAACAATATATCTCAGCTTCTAGTTCTACTTGTTTCATCGTCGCAACAACACACTTCAGCTTCTAGTTCTAGTTGTTTCATCGTCGCAACAACACACTTCAGCTTCTAGTTCTAGTTGTTTCATCGTCGCAACAACACACTTCAGCTTCTAGGTCTAGTTCTAGTTGTTTCATCGTCGCAACAACACACTGCAGCTTCTAGGTATAGTTGTTTCATCGTCGGAACAACATACCTCAGCTTCTAGTTCTAGTTGTTTCATCGTCGCAATAACAAACTTCAGCTTCTAGTTCTAGTTGATTCATCGTCACAACAATATATCTCAGCTTCTAGTTCTAGTTGTTTCATCGTCACAACAACACACTTCAGCTTCTAGTTCTAGTTGTTTCATCGTCACAACAACACATTTCAGCTTCTAGTTCTAGTTGTTTCATCGTCACAACAATATATCTCAGCTTTTAGTTCTAGTTGTTTCATCGTCTCAACAACATACTTCAGCTTCTAGTTCTAGTTGTTTCATCGTCACAACATATTTCGGCTTCTAGTTCTAATTGTTTAATCGTCGCAACAACACACTTCAGCTTCTAGTTCTAGTTGTTTCATCGTCGCAACAACATACTTCAGCTTCTAGTTCTAGTTGTTTCATCGTCGCAACAACACACTTCAGCTTCTATGTCTAGTTCTAGTTGTTTCATCGCCGCAACAACACACTTCAGCTTCTAGTTCTAATTGTTTCATCGTTGGAACAACACACATCAGCTTCTAGTTGTAGTTGTTTCATCGTCGCAATAACAAACTTCAGCTTCTAGTTCTAGTTGATTCATCGTCGCAACAACACACTTCAGCTTCTATTTCTAGTAGTTTCATCGTCAGAACAACACACCTCAGCTTCTAGTTATAATTGTTTCATCGTCACAACAACACACTTCAGCTTCTAGTTCTAGTTGTTTCATCGTCACAACAACACATTTCAGCTTCTAGTTCTAGTTGTTTCATCGTCGCAACAACACACTTCAGCTCCTATTTCTAGTTGTTTCATCGTCGCAACAACACACTTCAGCTACTAGTTCTAGTTGTTTCGTCGTCACAACAACACACTTCAGCTTCTAGTTCTAGTTGTTTCATCGTCGCAACAACACACTTCAGCTTCTAGTTCTAGTTGTTTCATCGTCACAACAACATACTTCAGCATCTAGTTCTAGTTGTTTCATCGTCACAATAACACACTTCAGCATCTAGTTCTAGTTGTTTCATCGTCACAACAACATACTTCAGCATCTAGTTCTAGTTGTTTCATCGTCACAACAACATACTTCAGCATCTAGTTCTAGTTGTTTCATCGTCACAACAACACACTTCAGCATCTAGTTCTAGTTGTTTCATCGTCACAACAACATACTTCAGCATCTAGTTCTAGTTGTTTCATCGTCACAACAATATATCTCAGCTTCTAGTTCTAGTTGTTTCACCGTCGCAACAACACACTTCAGCATCTAGGTCTAGTTTTTTCATTGTCACAACAACATACTTCAGCGTCTTGTTCTAGTTGTTTCATCGTCTCAACAACACACTTCAGCTTCTAGTTCTAGTTGTTTCATCGTCACAACAATATATCTCAGCTTCTAGTTCTAGTTGTTTCATCGTCTCAACAACATACTTCAGCTTCTAGGTCTAGTTGTTTCATCGTCACAACAACATATTTCAGCTTCTAGTTCTAATTGTTTAATCGTCGTAACAACACACTTCAGCTTCTAGTTCTAGTTGTTTCATCGTCGCAACAACACACTTCAGCTTCTAGTTCTATTTGTTTCATCGTCGCAACAACACACTTCAGCTTCTAGGTCTAGTTCTAGTTGTTTCTTCGTCGCAACAACACACTGCAGCTTCTAGGTATAGTTGTTTCATCGTCGGAACAACACACCTCAGCTTCTAGTTCTAGTTGATTCATCGTCACAACAATATATCTCAGCTTCTAGTTCTAGTTGTTTCAACGTCACAACAACACACTTCAGCTTCTAGTTCTAATTGTTTCATCGTTACAACAACACACTTCAGCTTCTAGTTATAGTTGTTTCATCGTCACAACACTATATCTCAGCTTTTAGTTCTAGTTGTTTCATCGTCTCAACAACATACTTCAGCTTCTAGTTCTAGTTGTTTCATCGTCACAACATATTTCGGCTTCTAGTTCTAATTGTTTAATCGTCGCAACAACACACTTCAGCTTCTAGTTGTAGTTGTTTCATCGTCGCAACAACATACTTCAGCTTCTAGTTCTAGTTGTTTCATCGTCGCAACAACACATTTCAGCTTCTATGTCTAGTTCTAGTTGTTTCATCGCCGCAACAACACACTTCAGCTTCTAGTTCTAGTTGTTTCATCGTTGGAACAACACACCTCAGCTTCTAGTTGTAGTTGTTTCATCGTCGCAATAACAAACTTCAGCTTCTAGTTCTAGTTGATTCATCGTCGCAACAACACACTTCAGCTTCTATTTCTAGTAGTTTCATCGTCAGAACAACACACTTCAGCTTCTAGTTCTAATTGTTTCATCGTCACAACAACACACTTCAGCTTCTAGTTCTAGTTGTTTCATCGTCACAACAACACATTTCAGCTTCTAGTTCTAGTTGTTTCATCGTCGCAACAACACACTTCAGCTCCTAGTTCTAGTTGTTTCATCGTCGCAACAACACACTTCAGCTTCTAGTTCTAGTTGTTTCGTCGTCACAACAACACACTTCAGCTTCTAGTTCTAGTTGTTTCATCGTCACAACAACATACTTCAGCATCTAGTTCTAGTTGTTTCATCGTCACAACAACACACTTCAGCATCTAGTTCTAGTTGTTTCATCGTCACAACAACATACTTCAGCATCTAGTTCTAGTTGTTTCATCGTCACAACAACATACTTCAGCATCTAGTTCTAGTTGTTTCATCGTCACAACAACACACTTCAGCATCTAGTTCTAGTTGTTTCATTGTCACAACAACATACTTCAGCATCTAGTTCTAGTTGTTTCATCGTCACAACAATATATCTCAGCTTCTAGTTCTAGTTGTTTCACCGTCGCAACAACACACTTCAGCATCTAGGTCTAGTTATTTCATTGTCACAACAACATACTTCAGCGTCTTGTTCTAGTTGTTTCATCGTCTCAACAACACACTTCAGCTTCTAGTTCTAGTTGTTTCATCGTCACAACAATATATCTCAGCTTCTAGTTCTAGTTGTTTCGTCGTCTCAACAACATACTTCAGCTTCTAGGTCTAGTTGTTTTATCGTCACAACAACATATTTCAGCTTCTAGTTCTAATTGTTTAATCGTCGTAACAACACACTTCAGCTTCTAGTTCTAGTTGTTTCATCGTCGCAACAACACACTGCAGCTACTAGGTATAGTTGTTTCATCGTCGGAACAACACACCTCAGCTTCTAGTTCTAGTTGTTTCATCGTCGCAATAACAAACTTCAGCTTCTAGTTCTAGTTGATTCATCGTCACAACAATATATCTCAGCTTCTAGTTCTAGTTGTTTCATCGTCACAACAACACACTTCAACTTCTAGTTCTAGTTATTTCATCGTCACAACAATATATCTCAGCTTCTAGTTCTAGTTGTTTCATCGTCACAACATATTTCGGCTTCTAGTTCTAATTGTTTAATCGTCGCAACAACACACTTCAGCTTCTAGTTCTAGTTGTTTCATCGTCGCAACAACATCCTTCTGCTTCTAGTTCTAGTTGTTTCATCGTCGCAACAACACACTTCAGCTTCTAGGTCTAGTTCTAGTTGTTTCATCGCCGCAACAACACACTTCAGCTTCTAGTTCTAGTTGTGTCTTCGTTGGAACAACACACCTCAGCTTCTAGTTGTAGTTGTTTCATCGTCGCAATAACAAACTTCAGCTTCTAGTTCTAGTTGATTCATCGTCGCAACAAAACACTTCAGCTTCTATTTCTAGTAGTTTCATCGTCAGAACAACACACTTCAGCTTCTAGTTCTAGTTGTTTCATCGTCACAACAACACACTTCAGCTTCTAGTTCTAGTTGTTTCATCGTCACAACAATATATCTCAGCTTCTAGTTCTACTTGTTTCATCGTCGCAACAACACACTTCAGCTCCTAGTTCTAGTTGTTTCATCGTCGCAACAACACACTTCAGCTTCTAGTTCTAGTTGTTTCGTCGTCACAACAACACACTTCAGCTTCTAGTTCTAGTTGTTTCATCGTCGCAACAACACACTTCAGCTTCTAGTTCTAGTTGTTTCATCGTCGCAATAACACACTTCTGCTTCTAGTTCTAGTTGTTTCATCGTCACAACAACATACTTCAGCATCTAGATATAATTGTTTCATCGTCGCAACAACATACTTCAGCGGTTTTCACACCATTTTGTGACATTGTCATGCATAGTTGCAAAGCTATTGAAGAAAATAGGTATTTCAGTAATGAGGGCCCTGATTTGCATATTTGAAAAAATGCTGTAGGTTGTCCCGAAGACACCCAAGCTTAACTGCTCCAGGGACCCCATGGGATAGAAAATCCACCAAAAACATTACGCTATAGAACATCCATTTATTCAATTGCAAATGGACGAAGTCAACGTCATATCACAATGCTACGCCCTTTATAGCGGCTAAAAATCGGGGTTCACTGTGTTTAAAAACGATTGTTGACATTACTATTCAACGAATTTATATTTATTATATATCGCAGGGTTTATTAATCCATTTTCTTGCCACAGGTATGCAAAATGTTTATGAAATATGCAATGAATGTATATATCACAGCCTTTATAACGCCTACCCCCATTTCACTAAGCCGAAACGTCACTGGCAGCGACTTTTGACCACTTGTCATTGTCGTCAAAAATAACAATGTTCCACCATTTGGATTTCGGTGGACTTTTTTTCTGGTAATGTAGACATATAATACTAACTAAAAACACTGTCGTAATTACTATTGCAATTTGTTTGAGGTTGACCCTCTTTTGGGCATAGATTGACTGGAGTACATTATGGTAAAGTATCTTCATCCAATACCGAGAAGGTAGTCATGATAGTAGTTATTTTTGCCGTCTTCGTTGGTTGAAGGTGATCCGTGATAGCGCGTCAGCGACACCGTTTCTCTCGCCCTTCAGATAGTGAAGTTGATCTACGAATTGTGCGATTTTATGTAAATGACGTCGTGGAATAGGAAGAGCCGTGTCCGCCTTTTTGTTAAGGCACCCACGAGAGGTTGATGATCCGTTCGAACGATGATTGGCTGACCTTCGAGGTATGAACGGAATTTGTCTACTGCATAGGATACAGCTAGCAGTTCCCTTTCGGTGGCCGAATAATTGCGTTGTGCTTTATCGAGCTGTTTACTCCAGAAACTTAGCGGTTTCCGTATTCCACGTAGTAATTGCGCAAGGACTGCCCCAACCGCGATGTCGGACGTGTCACACCATATTTATATTAATGCCTTTGGTAGCGGATGAACGAGAAGGGTGGCATTTGCAATGGTGCATTAGGTGGCAGAAAAAGCGCGATCATGTGGCGGGAGTCAAGCTTTGTCAAATTCTTTCTTTGTGGAGAGTGTTTTAAGTCGAATGAGCGGCGCCATTTTTTCAGATGCGTGCCACAAAAAACGGCGAAGAAAGGCGCAGATGCCCAAGAAGCGCTCAAGTTCCTTAGGCGTTTTTGGCACCGGAAACCTTTTTATGGCGTCCACTCGCTCCGGTGGAATTGAAATTCCTCGTGAGTCAACGGCATGATCGAGGAACGTAAGCGTCTTTCGACCAATTTGACTCTTGTTTTTATTACGAAGGAGAACTCTATCTTCCAGTCTCTGAAAGAGACTACGCAAGTCTTTCACGTGGTCCTCCTTATTTTTAATACCCACGATTACATCATCCATGTACACAAAGTTAACGAATGGTAGATCTTGGAGTAATTGGTGTACATTGCGTTGGAAACACTGGGCTGCGTTCTTTAAACCATATGGCATCCGAAGAAATTTGAACAGGCCGATGATTGTAAAAAATGGCTGTTTTATCCTGAGACGCTTAATCGACATACACTTGTTGAAACGCTTGCCGCAGGTCAACTTTACTGACGACCGTGCATCCAGCGAGGCGTTCGTTGAAAGACGTCAGCGCTAGAAGTGGATATCTGTCAAGAGTGGTAGTGACATTCAAACGTCGAAAGTCCCCGCATATACACCACGAGCCATCTGGTTTAGGCACTGCGCGTATCGGTGACGCCCAGTTTGATTCACACCTCTCTATAAAGTTGTCACGTTCCCATTGTCGAAGTTGTTCTTCCACTTGTATCTTCTTGTCGCCGTGTAATTTTCGGCACGGCGAGTAAGCCGGTGGACCTTCTGTAACAAAGTGGAGAGGCGTCGTCATAGTAACCACTTTGCTCAAGCTGGGTTCAGTAACCTCAGGAAACTCCGTCCAGGGTTTACCGTAGTCAGCGTCAATGTTGTGTATAATGATGTGATCAGCCCATCGCGTAATGTTCGATTGGGTATTTGTAAAGAACCGTGAGAGTGAAGCAAAGAACACACAGAGGATGAAGCTTCTTTTACTGGACATTCTTCCAGAGTGGTGCGATCTGTAAGACAACGCTTCAATAGATCCGTCACCATCTTGGAAGAATCCATGCCTAAAATGGGAGTGAAGCAAAGAACATACAGAGGATGAAGCTTCTTTTACTGGACATTCTTCCAGAGTGGTGCGATCTGTAAGACAACGCTTCAATAGATCCGTCACCATCTTGGAAGAAGTCCATGCCTAAAATGGGAGTGAAGCAAAGAACAGACAGAGGATGAAGCTTCTTTTACTGGACATTCTTCCAGAGTGGTGCGATCTGTAAGACAACGCTTCAATAGATCCGTTACCATCTTGGAAGAAGTCCATGCCTAAAATGGGAGTGAACCAAAGAACATACAGAGGATGAAGCTTCTTTTACTGGACATTCTTCCAGAGTGGTGCGATCTGTAAGACAACGCTTCAATAGATCCGTCACCATCTTGGAAGAATCCATGCCTAAAATGGGAGTGAACCAAAGAACATACAGAGGATGAAGCTTCTTTTACTGGACATTCTTCCAGAGTGGTGCGATCTGTAAGACAACGCTTCAATAGATCCGTCACCATCTTGGAAGAATCCATGCCTAAAATGGGAGTGAACCAAAGAACATACAGAGGATGAAGCTTCTTTTACTGGACATTCTTCCAGAGTGGTGCGATCTGTAAGACAACGCTTCAATAGATCCGTTACCATCTTGGAAGAAGTCCATGCCTAAAATGGGAGTGAACCAAAGAACAGACAGAGGATGAAGCTTCTTTTACTGGACATTCTTCCAGAGTGGTGCGATCTGTAAGACAACGCTTCAATAGATCCGTTACCATCTTGGAAGAAGTCCATGCCTAAAATGGGAGTGAACCAAAGAACATACAGAGGATGAAGCTTCTTTTACTGGACATTCTTCCAGAGTGGTGCGATCTGTAAGACAACGCTTCAATAGATCCGTCACCATCTTGGAAGAAGTCCATGCCTAAAATGGGAGTGAACCAAAGAACATACAGAGGATGAAGCTTCTTTTACTGGACATTCTTCTAGAGTGGTGCGATCTGTAAGACAACGCTTCAATAGATCCGTCACCATCTTGGAAGAATCCATGCCTAAAATGGGACGGACAACGTCGGCTACGATCATTTCGTGAGAGTATGATTGACAAACGAGTGTAAAACACACTCTGCGTCAACCAAAGGTGCGGAGACGTTGCCCGCTAGCAGAAGAGAGATTATGCTTGGTGGGTCTGGTTTATCCGGTGGTGTAATGGAAACCACCGAGCCACAGTCCACCAAGTAACCTGCCGTAAAGAGGAGATGATCGGGCAAAGACACCAATCACTGACTGCCCTTGGCGTTTCCCGATTGTGGTTGCCGACCTCTTGACAGGAATGAACGGTAACGCAGGCAGTGTGGTCCACCAGAGCACCTCGACTCACCACCGAATATTTGTTCTGGTACCAACATTGTTGTCCCATCATCGGCCTGCCAGTTGACGCTTCTTTCGGTTTCGGTTTTACGTCACTTTCCCCACAACCTTTCTTGAAGAGGGCATTAACAACCGGAAGATCATTTGCCGTTGGTTCCTCCGGTACATCAACGACAGCGGATATCGTCTATGGTAGCGTGACGTACATTGTGTCTGCCTTTCGCAGAAACTCGTCCATGGAGAGTTGGGGGAAGATAATTCGAGAAATGTACGCAACGTCAGCGGCAGGGTTCGAGTGAGAGCTCAGCGTTCGACGTCTTCGCGATCCCAGTCACCACCAATGTGTCTAAACCGCGCCATCCATTGCGATGGTTTTTCGTCAGCAGCTATGCCGCCCATGGCGAGTGCACGCGTGAGTCGTTGATGAACGGTAAGCTCGTATCGTTCAAAAAATATATATTTGCAATGTCAAATACATTAGAAGGGCGATCACTTCTCAACACAGTTAAGTCACGAACCACTTACGCCTCCTCCTCAGTAAGCGGGGAGGTTAGTGCAGCGAATTTGTTTGTCTGTGACATTATTCGCTGTGCCGTAAACACGTCCTCCAATTACATCCGGTGTGTTTTTGAATCTGCAGTCGTGGACGCCAAAGGTGACGGAGTGGTAGGAAGTGACGGAGCAATTTCAAGATATCTACTTGCCTCAAAATTAATGTTTTCTGCTTTAGTTAGATATTCATCAGAATGTGTAATGTCTTCACTCACTGTGCGTGACGTTGGTTTGTCTGTGTCGTTCACCTCCGCCGTCTCTAAGAGAAGTTGCAGTTGAATGTCAATAAGACGTAAGTTATCTAATGCGCCAACGACGTCTTCGCGAAGGTTGGCCACAGTTTGACGCGCATTTACTTCTCCATTTACTTGATCAAATCGTTTTGCTATATTTGTTATTCGCTTATTGGCTGACGTGCGACATGAAAAGGTAATTTGTAGACGTTCTGACATAAATAAATATCTCACCTTTTCAAAACGCAATTTTATATATATTATATGACGTTGATTTATCAGACGGTTGTTTGTTCTTTCAATATCACTTCAAGGTCACCAATTGTATTGCGGCGTCTTAAAATATCAACAATTACAAAGACGAGCATAAAAATACTTCTTTACTCATAAAGTTCCCGTTACTCGTGACGTTACATCACAACGCGACGTTACGTCACTGAGTAGTCGCAGTTTCTTGCCCCTACATGATTGTTAAAGGGAGTGTTGTTTCGAACTGTGCAGCTGTATTGCTCGGATCCGGCACACAGCCGACATTTCGTAAAACCCTTCCTATTGGAAATCTGACGGCAAACTACAGCACGGCAATCGAAGTTCGTGTTATAAATTCTGTCGGAGAAACTAATTTCGTCGACGTGCCTGTCACTGTGAGTAAGACGGAATACGTAATTTATGGAGCACAAAGTGATATTTGTATATTTCAATGACTAAGGTATTCAGTACAGAAACAAATTACATAACAGTCCTTGTAACTGTTAAAGGGAATAAAAACACTTATTGCTTGAATTCATGTTATATTACATCCTGCTATCTATTTCCACGTCCACCAAGCAAAAAATATATAAAAAAATTCAATGAATTAGAAATTCCACATTTTATACTGTGCATCCGGACATTTTCGAATATGCATATTTTTGGCGCGCTTTCCGGGATGCCGAGATGTGACGTCATATATGACTCAAACTTGCATTAGGCCGACTCTTTCCATGCATTCAGAGCATGTTTACAAGTATAGCTTTTGGGTCGAAACGAGCGTCAGAATGAGTTCTTGTGCAATATTCCGATGTAATACAAACACTAGTCATCACAGAGGAACAGGCAGTTATCTTACGGTTCAACATGACTCGAATTTTATTCAAAACAATGAATGCGATTGCGCCTAGAACTAGTACAACTACAAGTCGACTAGGTTTCGCCGAGCTTGAGCTCGTTTTCAGAATAATTATATCGAATGCAACGAACGGGAGATAATCTACACCAATAAACATACATAGCAAACAGATATTGTTTCCAGCAACAGAAAGTAACGTGTATAATCTCATAATATCACTAGAATATCGATATATGACGGAATTGTACAATTTATCATAACAATCCCGATGGTGACTTTGCTAGTGAGGTTCCGTTGTAGTACATATCTATGATTGCATTTCTTCAGATTATGCCAATGCCCAATTTTAAAGAAACATCCATTGATCGAAGTGCCTCTTCTCAGTGTGTTTAAAACACGTACCCTGAACACAAGAGCCTGCCTGCCTGTTTGTCTTTCTGCTTGTCCATATGTATGTCTGTTTGTCTTTCTGTCTGTTCATATGTATGTCTGTATATATATCTCCCCTCCCTCTTCCACCCCACTGTCTCTCTCTCTCTCTCTGTGTTTGTGTGCGTGCGTGCGTGCATGCGCGCGCGCGTGTATGTGTGTTTGTCATGTCGTATACGTACGCTTGTGTTTATGTGCGTTTGTGATCACACATTATCATTATACGTTATATTAGCATTATTATTGTTTGTCTGTTATCTCTCTTTCTGCATTTGTAAGGTCTCTGTAAGCTACGCATTTCAGGTTATAACAGTCGTAGAGAAGACAATGAGCGCCGTCGAGGTAATGTCGGAAGCCGCTCTCAGTACATCTTCCGGGTGAAAGGGCAAAGGTGCTCAAGACGGAAGGATTTGCTTTAGGACTACAAAAGGTCAACCTGTATGATCTGCGTAAACCAACCTTTGCACTTCCTTTGACTGGTTATAAGGGCATCAAAATATCATTATGGATCTAATTCTACCAAGACAACTGAAAATTACCTAAGTATAAAGGTAAGCTAAGCTGATACTATATAATTCAGTTTACGTGACATGTTGGAAGCCTCGCCGTTAACGCAACTCAATCAGTAGTAGTGAAAATGGATCATACACATTTTACGTAATATATTATTGTGATTTTGTCTGGTCAGTACAGCTTAAACAATATGTGAAACTTTTATAATAAATGCATATATATATATATTTTTTTTTTTTCAAACAATAATTAACGAAAGTATCCTGCTTAGAAACTGTTGATGTACTTGCCTCTTGATTCATACAGAAATTCGGTGGTATGTATTTAATACCTAGTTGTCGCCTACACAATAGTCGAGGAACACAATGTAACAAGTTGAGACGCGTGTAAGAGGAGCTTTGTTGTAGACAGAGATGCATAACAGGATCATTTACTTTTTTATATCGTCAATCTGTTTAGTTTTTATTTGATTTGTTTCTTCTTTGTAGATGTTCCAGTCGTCAGTGAACTTCTACAGTTGGGTCGCTTCATAATAATAATAATAATAATAATAAACTTTATTTATACACCATCAAATCCGAGACTAATGACCCCCGTTCACGGGTGTTTACAAATTGCCAATCATATAAGAAGCATAAAAACACTTTTAAGAGAACAAATAAGAAAATTAATTTAATTAGCAAACAATATCCTAGTATATAGTGTATGCATATATATATAAGCCTAAGTATAGTAAAATTACATCAAACAAAGGTTACACATTTAAGCAAAGATGTCGTACTATGCATACCGTGTGAGTACTGCCATGTGTATGTGTGTGTGTGTGTGTGTGTGTGTGTGTGTGTACGTGAGTGCGTTCATGCGTGTGTGCGTGTGTGCGTGTGTGCGTGTGTGCGTGTGTGCGTGTGTGCGTGTGTGCGTGTGTGCGTGTGTGCGTGTGTGCGTGTGTGCGTGTGCGCGTGTGCGCGCGTCTGTGCGTGCATGCGTGCAATGCACGTAGGTATGTATGTATATGTATGTATCTATGCAAGTATGTATGTATATATGTGCACCTAGACAGCGGTAACAAAGACTAACAACAACACCGAGATCGTGTCTGGCATTGTAACTAACGGACCAACCAACGTTCGGCTTACTTCCAGCTTTCTACGATATCGTTCGATGTCAACAATGCGAAACTGCATCCAGACAGTGTGGATTTTGCAGCGAAACGTTTCGGATGAAATCAAATCGAAGTTACACAGAGAATCGTATTTCTCTATCTAGAACGCAAGATTGTCTGTACTGGGACACGCAACGAGAGGTGTGGACTAACGCCGCATGCAAGGTTGTACGTGTACGAATTCATCAACTGATATATGTTGCCATATGTATATAATATAATACAATATATATATATATATATATAATATATATATATATATATTATATAATTATATATATATATATATATATATATATACATATATATATATATAAAAGACAAAAAGTGAGAGAGAGAGAGAGAGAGAGAGAGAGAGAGAAGAGACAGATAGTGCGTGTATGTGTGTGTGTGTGTGTGTGTGTGCGTGCGTGCGTGCGTGCGTGCGTGCGTGAGTGCGTGCGTGTGTGCAGTACGCATTCAGTGAGTGTCGGTGGTTCTGCTACGCTGCGATTGTTACGTCCAAAGCAGTAGTTAGTTGATATGTTGCAGGTATCTCTCAGTGTGGAGCCGGGACACATAATCTGCAAATGTAGTCATTTATCAACGTTCGGAGGAAGCGTAATCGTAGCACTCAACAAAATCGCCTTGTTTAAGTTGAGCATGTTTCTGGGATTCTTTCACAATCCCATTGTCATATCACTACTACTTTCCTTTTGGTGTATGTTCATTCTCCTAGCTGCTTGGGCCAGACGAAAGGATGCAACAGATTGTGAAAAGGTTACATGTTTTCTCAACATTCTTTTGACTCAAACTTGTAATATTATTATATCATGAAATGCATAATATAATCTATGGTCACTTTGTTTCTTCTGGCAATGTTGGTAGTCTATACTACGCCAGAAAGCTGCGCGCATCTGCTACTACTATATGTTTACTAAGAAAGCGAAACATCATTTGATATAGTTCCTTATTGTGTCGAGAGAGAGAAACGTTTACCGAATTTGCATAAATCCATCTGCATTACAGCCAATTAAATAGAGTGGATGTGTTTACGCGAATAAAAAACCCACCGACATTCGTGTAAAGCAGAAAGTAAAATATAATTTATTGTTTCATAATCAGGCTAATTAGCTTATCGGACATGGCGACTCATGTATTTACGATTTGCTCTTCTTTATAACTATTAAGTTGGTTAAGCGTACTATTCATGATACGTGTTGTTGTGCGATCTCCGATATTTTAATATGTCCAAAACACACGCAATTTGGAGATGAAGTAAAGCACAGAAGAGTTACGAAATAGAATGATCAATAATGTTATTTCCAAAAGGTATTTCAGAGTGCGCATGCAAGCATACGTGTTATGTATGTATGTATATATGTTTGTATGTATTTATGTATGTATGTATGTATATATATATATATATGTGTGTGTGTGTGTGTGTGTTTGTGAGGGTGTGTGCGTGCGTGCTTGTTTGTGGATGATACAGCCCTATTAGAAATGAGCTGATCATACTAATAGACAGACACAGATACATCAGTTTACACCGTAGAAAATAAAACATAACTTTTTTAATGAATTATAAACAACACGAGCTGTTTGGCTTTAACTAATGCACGTTGTTGTCGAACCATTCACTTTATATCAGACATTAAAACATATTTTAAGAGTTGTCACACTTGCGGTTGTTGACATCGTCACGTGGTGTACAGCAGTGGGTGTTATAGTTTAGTCCGGCAACCAAACACCCGTTTGAAGGTAGACCGTGCATTAAGGTCTGCACGATGTATAATACTCTGAATATCTCGAATTGCAAACATCCAAACAATCAAATCGATGTGTCCAAACGCATGTTTTCTGGATATCTGGTAATAATAACATCAGTGAACAAATCATGGTATCCAAATTTGTCACACGAATATGCAAATTAGCTCTGACCAATATAACCTCACGCTTTTCGTGTGTATCTCCTAAATAGGCGAGCAGTAGGCACTGCCTAGCACACAAACTTAAATGCCCCCTCCCCTTACGTGCAACCGCACAAATGGTACATAATTTCAAAGCACAATATATCTCCATCACAACGAGGCCTGTCTTAGAGCTACCAAATGATGCAGTAAACGTGACACCAAGGTCAAACAAGGTCACCGTCAGATAATACATTTTCGAAATTGTGCGCTTCCGTCTTAACATTACAATGATTGCCTATATACTTTATTAAACGTCATCAAGTTACATTAACTCTGTATCTCCTTAATTTCTATGGACATTTTATATACATCGTGAAAGTACAATTCCTTCCCGTCAAAATGCATGCATGCATGCATGTATGTATGTATGTATGACTTGATATGACTTGGAGGTGTCAGTTGATGGAGTTTGTGTGGAGCGACGATTAAACAGTATCACAGTCAAGTAAGCAATGTTCGAAATTATGCCATCCCGTAAACGTTATACGAAACCAATGGTGGCTTACATACTAACTTATCTACTCATGGCCACGTCATATAGCTTTGGAAAGCCTACTATCTCCCCGTAAATACGGGATACCACGGGTTGCTATCAAGTGGTGCAGTAAGTGTGGAGTAAAGGTCAAGCAAGGACACCACCAAATGATGAATTTTCACAACTGCAGACTTTGTGCAATTACAGTGTTTGCATATTTACTTTGTCTACCTACATTAGGCCATGTTATGCACCTGTGTGTGCTGTATCCCCGTCAAAATGAGGCATGGCATAGAGGTTGAAAGTGAAGGTTGAAGGTCAATGTCAAAGTATGCATCAACCACGTTTGATGAGTATGCACACATGAAGCACTTCATTCACTCCAACAATATTGGCCTCGACCTAGGACACGTACCTCGTAGGAGGATCAAATAATCCACAAGAGAGAAGCATGGTAACGGGATTCTGAGGAAAATGACATGGGACAACAATGTGCCAATAAACTGGAACTACTTCCATCGCGATGTCACCAACATACAGGAGCTATTTGTATTTCTCTCCATTAAGGTTGCAAAGCTCCACTATCTAGGTTGCTTGAATGTAACGCATACGACATAACGTTATTGAAACATAATCCAGTGTTTTGGTGTTTACACAATAATGATTGTGTCCGTTTACTGCATTGCCAAACACGGTGCTACTTATACCGTTTAATAAAGGTATTACTCTCACAAGCAAGCGGTTAAGAGAAAACAGATTCGCATAGTATACAAAACGACCATTTTAATATGTTTTCAGGTACCTTAACCAGATAACGGTGCGCGACGTTCAGACAAACGAGTGTTGGCATCTCGTGCAACGACTGGTTAACGCCAGAAAGAGGAATGCGATGTATCAGACGGACAGTTCTCGCTCAAAATAAGGTGATCTTGGGATATCTGTTTACATTTAAGGCAGCGCAGATTTTCCGGGACCAAACTGTTTGGTTGAGCATCTTCTTTCCGCCGCCATATAACCTGTTTACTCTCGTTCATCGCGTCGCCTGAGCTATGTCCTTCGTCATGGTCGAAATGGTCATGACCATCATGTTCTATGGAAGACGCAGCAGCGACGACGATTTCTACTTAGCAACCGTCGGATATAAGTTTAACCTTCAGCAGTGGGTAATTGGAATTGAAAGTCTGATGATTACGGCGCCAAGTAATATTTTGCTAATGCAGCTTTTCAGATACGTGGCTCCGAGAATGAAGTATAAGTACCTGCGTCCCGGCAGTACTCACGGGTATGTTGTCGTGAAGCAGAATATACGTGTGACCCACCAATACAACATCAGCATTATTGCAGCGGAACACATTTTGAGATAGTAGGTGGAACAGTAGATCAAAGGGTCGACTCTACTAATTAAGTCAACTGTCTGTAAGTAATCATCATTATGATAGTGGGGTATCTGGACCATGCAGCCAATCCACCATGAGATACCTAACATTGATTCACCCTTGATCAGTACGGAACGAGCAAATAGGTGTGGTTGTGTGTGTGTGTGTGTGTGTGTGTGTGTGTGTGTGTGTGTGTGTGTGTATGCGTGTGTGCGTGTGTACATCCGTACCTGTGTGCGTGTGCCTGTCCATCCTTGCCTCCTTCCCTCCACACCTCCCTCCATTCTTACCTCCTTCCCTCCACATCTCCCTCCATCCCTCCCTTCCTCCCTCCCTCCCTCCCTCCCTCCCTCCCTCCCTCCCTCCCTCCCTCCCTCCCTCCCTCCCTCCCTCCCTCCCTCCCTCCCTCCCTCCCTCCCTCCCTCCCTCCCTCCCTCCCTCCCTCCCTCCCTCCCTCCCTCCCTCCCTCCCTCCCTCCCTCCCTCCCTCCCTCCCTCCCTTCCTCCCTCCCTCCCTCCCTCCCTCCCTCCCTTCTGGCACATAACTATTTGGGCGGTATATAGTAGAAATCACGCCTAGCAGCTATGCATAATTAATACCAACGAATTAGCTTTTATAGTTACTGTGTAGAATTATTTGCAATGCTACGAGTGAAATCTACGATTACAAGTCCAAAATTACATAACCTTTCGATGACGCCACATTGTGTATAGCGCCCTCTGACCCTTAACATCTACTAGATTGCATGGCAACATTAATTATTTAAGATGACACAGTGCATCTACTCTCATCCCAATAGCAAACCATAGGGCTTCCCTATTAATGTGAACTTGACTTTCATTCCGACCTTCGATATTTTAAATACACAACTAGTATTGTGAGTGTGATCCGCCATCTTGGCTATACACAACCGAATGTTGCGCATTGTCTACCACGGGACCGAAGCGATGCAGCAGTATTTTGATGGATAATGCCACCTCTAAAGCCTAACAGTAACATACAAGTTCTTCAGGTGAAAGGCCAAAGATGTGCAGCTGAAAAACTAGTTGACAGTTTTCGTCTTGTGATTGCAATAGACGCTAGCGCGCCTTCTTGCAGTTGCTGTGTATAACCCGTCAAAGAGCGTTGCTATGACCCGTTATTTGTTATGTTTGTTTCTCTTTGAAAAGCATAAAGAACATGTGATTTCGAACGGTGCTGCTTGAGTTTGCCCTGCTTATATATTGAATCATAGCATGTTTTGCATATTAAACATCCAATCCAAATAAAAGTTAGAACAACCTGCCTCAGAAACAAAGCCACTCATGTAGTTAGCGAATGACTGGATCAGTGCTCCACCATCGATGACAAAACGTTATAAAAATCCGGTCACACATAAGTGAGACTTACTGGTTTCAAGAATGATTTCCACAAATTCAGACTTGGGGCTTCAGTTGAGTTTCCCTCGAGGGGACAATGCCGGAGGTAGGAGGAAGATTCATGCCAGAATAGAACAAACTTCTCCACATCTTCTCCTCGGCTCTCACCCACAGTGAAAGTTTATCTGTATTGTGAGTAACGTGATCTGTGAAGAGCACTGGATTCTCCTCTTGGTCGCTCTAACTTTCTGCTGTCTGAGTTATTGGATAAGTTGGTTCGCTTGATTGGTGTGATCGCATACACAACATTCAGATTCAGCACATTTCCCATGAAGCGCCTATCCCTTCGATTCAAGCTCACCAATATAAGTGACGTACACATTGTTGTCCAACGTAATTGAGTCATCACGCTCTTTTCTATAATGAAATTCTCTGTTCATCAAAGCTTCTAACAAATTCCTAAGGTGACGTCGAAAACGTTCCTGGTATGCATAGCCTTCTTCGGAGCACTTCATTGCCGTCGTTATTATCACTGGTAAATTCCCCAACTACTCGACTGATCTCCGGACCAACCACTATCCAGCATTCTAACAGGTACTGATTAAGGCCGATCACATCGCAAACTCCCTTTGCGCTTGTGTTGGTCAGTCGGTATGGTCGAGAACCGTCGACTGCTCTTTCTCGTGTTTGTCTACTGACCTTTATCTCACTGATTTTGCGTGTTCGGAAGAAACACGTCGTGGTCTCGAATGAAGAGGGAATCTACCAGACATAATTCTGGTGATCGAGATAAATAAGACAGGTACCAGCAGCTTTAGTGTGTCCAATTGTCAACCGTAGCTTGGATTTCCTCTCTCAATCATGGAGATAATCTGGTAGAACTTGGGCACCAGTACCCAGCATGGTATGACTATATGATTCTCTCGTGCAACCATGGCGATCCTATCTTCAAGAGCCAACTCAGTTCCACTATCCTTGTACATCCGCGTTATAAGATTATCCAAAAAGCAACTATCACTTTGTGAAGGTATAGTATGGCTGCTGACACATTCTTAGTGATCCTGTCTGCGGTCAGAACACCAGGCCATCTAGAGCAGATCTACCGTGGTGGCCCACAAAGCCAGTTCATTGTGCATGCCTCCTGGCATCACAACAAACTTGTCTTCACTGAGAGCGATTCTGGGAGTGTCAATTGATTTTCCTTGGCAATGTCTTAAAATGGTTGATCTACCACCAGCAGCGGGACGTGTTGCGGGTTGAGGAACTTGGTACTGTCTTGTTAGAATCATGTCAAGAACAGCTGCTTTGTTGTGGAAAATGGGCGAGTGGGCTTGAATGTATTTTACTGATATTCAAAAAACATATAATCGAGAACCATGGTACGAAAACCACATGACCAAAGCAACTGCATCCGTTTCTGGCCCTCCACGGCGCTCCTGGTGTACTGTACTGATCAACTCTACTTCATGCTTCTTCACTTCATCGAACAAACTCGTTGTCAATAACCCCTTTCGCATGTTGTTGAGTGGAGAGCTTCAAACCTTTTCTTGGAATGGACTGATATGAGTGAGGAAGGATGGACTCACATTCACCTAATCTTCCAAATTGTGAACCAATTAAGCGGTTCTTGAGCGCTCTGAAATTAATTTAGCAAGAGTGGGCTCACACTTCAAGTTCGTAAGAAGGCAAGCCATATTCAGCATTGCAATTTGACTCACGGAGAAGACCTTTGCACAATGTTTCTGTTGTCAACGAATTAGGTTCTGCTAGGAACTGGTGGAAGAAATAATTCTTCACTTCACAACCGTAAGGGAATGACCCTCGGAATGTGGAAGTTGCTTCATGGTCTGTCACTACTTTACGTGAGAATAGATGTGACTTTGTTTTATTTGGATTGCGTATTTATTTTAACATGCAAAATATGTGTTCACAGAATACATTGCATAAGCAGGGCAAAATCAAGCCGTATTGCCTGCGTAATTGGTATGTTTTTAATGAGAAACAAAATAAACAATGACGTGATTTAGCAGATTTTAGTAAATAACATCAATATGGCAGCCTCAACCTACAAATTACATCGAACACAAAAGTTGCTTCTCCTTATTTTGAATCTACAGAGACATTGCACTTTGATGTACAATGAACGGTTAAGAAATTAGGCCCGGTGTACCGGCATAACATTGCCCCCCTGATTCATGTCCCCCCGGCAATAATATATAGGAACGAACCTGCCGGGGGGGGTAATATACTGGTATAAGACTGCCCCCGGGGCAATGCTATACCGGTAATATATTGCCCCTTCAGTATAAAACAGCCCCCCTCCTATGCTTAACAGTATGTGATGATTGGCGACTAATTATTATATAAGCACGTGATGTATGCAGATGGTGTAGTGAAATATGAATAATGACACAATCAATTGGTTTTCGAATAAATCTAATGTATAGTTAAATGTTGTTTGTGTATTTCGAACAGATATTATATTTATTTATTTATTGTAGTTGGCCTCCAAAAAGGAGAGACTACGATATACAGGAAGATTAAAAGGGAATCGACATCATCCCAGTGGGCACATGACGCCTTTTATACGTCTTTTATTGGTCGATTCTTGGTGATGAAAATTACTTCTCAGAATGACATAAAAAATGATGCCTATTAGACGTCTTTCCGTTGACGTCTAAAACATATGGGGATATTGACATATATTAGACATCTTTCCGTTTACATCTAAATACGTAGGGAAATGGATATCTATTAGATACCTGCAGCGCTATCTCGCACCATCTACCGACGAACATCAGGATAACTCACCACCACCTGACGTGATGATTACAGGGGCTTTATGGTGAGAGTTTTCAATGAATACGGGTTGAACTACGAGTGTAATGTTGTGTAGGCAGACGCATGATGTCACAGTGATGCGACTGACCGAGTTGTTTATATGATTCTGGTCGTGGTTTACACGGTTTTCGACGTTTGTTTGACGAGGAAGCGATAAAGGAGGGCTGCGCAGCGTCTGCTGAAAAGCGAACAATTAAACGAACGTTGACCGACCGTGTCCGTCCCCCCTAGAGACCAAGCCTGTCAGACGTCGAAGGGTAATCAACACAATAGCTGTCTAATTGTGAGCCAGTGTGACAAACTCTTCATGCCGTCGACCAAGGAAAAGAAAACAAGATCCGTGTCTACTAGCCCGAAGCAGCAGAAGATCATCGATGTACTGCAGGACGAAACCGCCGTCAAGGAGCTGAGGGAAATGTTATTCCCCACGTCGTTGGCGGAGCGCCTTGACGCAATCATCGTACGTCTTAACAGATTACAGACAGATACAGAGGCGAGAGACGTACGTATTTCTGAACTAGAAGCAAGGGTGATCTCCCTGGAGGAAGAGATCGACCGCCACGACCAATACACGAGGCGGCCGAATCTCCGAATTCAGGGGATTCCGGAAAACACCGACGGAGAAAACATTAAAGAAAAAGTGCTGACCATTATTAATGGCACGATGGCTGTAGAGCCGCCGGTGAATGAACACAACATCGCTCGCTGCCATCGTATTGGCACTCTGCGAAAAGGTGTCACTCGACCGCGAGTCGTAATTGTCCGATTTGAAGAAGAACACGTGTGTGATCGAGTATATCGTGCACGACGCAAAGTAAAGAACCAAGAGCATCCAATCGTCATGAACGAGGACCTGACGGCGAGGCGCAATGCTCTTGCATATGAAACACGAATGCTAAAAAAGCAGAAGAAGGTCCAAGACTGTTGGTCGTTTAATGGCAAGGTCAGCAGTCATCCTACTATGACATAGACTCGCTTAGTAAGTTAATGATGACTACATGAATCAAACCCAAGTAGTACAGCAGTCATCCTACTATGATATAGACTCGCTTAGTAAGTTAATGATCACGACATGAATCAAACCCAAGTAGTACAGCAGTCATCCTACTATGACATAGACTCGCTTAGTAAGTTAATGATGACGACATGAATCAAACCCAAGTAGTACAGCAGTCATCCTACTATGACATAGACTCGCTTAGTAAGTTAATGATGACGACATGAATCAAACCCAAGTAGTACAGCAGTCATCCTACTATGACATAGACTCGCTTAGTAAGTTAATGATGACGACATGAATCAAACCCAAGTAGTACAGCAGTCATCCTACTATGACATAGACTCGCTTAGTAAGTTAATAATGACGACATGAATCAAACCCAAGTAGTACAGCAGTCATCCTACTATGACATAGACTCGCTTAGTAAGTTAATGATGACGACATGAATCAAACCCAAGTAGTACAGCAGTCATCCTACTATGATATAGACTCGCTTAGTAAGTTAATGATGACGACATGAATCAAACCCAATTAGTACAACATCCATCCTACTATGACATAGACTCGCTTAGTAAGTTAATAATGACGACATGAATCAAACCCAAGTAGTACAGCAGTCATCCTACTATGACATAGACTCGCTTAATAAGTTAATGATGACGACATGAATCAAACCCAAGTAGTACAGCAGTCATCCTACTATGACATAAACTCGCTTAGTAAGTTAATGATGACGACATGAATCAAACCCAAGTAGTACAGCAGTCATCCTACTATGACATAGACTCGCTTAGTAAGTTAATGATGACGACATGAATCAAACCCAAGTAGTACAGCAGTCATCCTACTATGACATAGACTCGCTTAGTAAGTTAATGATGACGACATGAATCAAACCCAAGTAGTACAGCAGTCATCCTACTATGACATAGACTCGCTTAGTAAGTTAATGATGACGACATGAATCAAACCCAAGTAGTACAGCAGTCATCCTACTATGACATAGACTCGCTTAGTAAGATAATGATGACGACATGAATCAAACCCAAGTAGTACAGCAATCATCCAACTATGATATAGACTCGCTTAGTAAGTTAATGATGACGACATGAATCAAACCCAACTAGTACAGCAGTCATCCTACTATGACATAGACTCGTTTAATAAGCTTACAAATAAAAAGGATTCACTGTATTAAGTACAAATATTCAGTCAATAAATTCAAAATTTGCTGAACTAGAGTTATTTACTGAAGAACTTAAACAGACCTATTTCAAATTTGGTATTATATGTATACAAGAAAGTTGGAAGTCCGAAAATGATGATCTGTCGCAAATTCAATTATAAGGTTATAACTGTATATCTCAGGGAAAGACAAGTAGTGCGAAAGGTTTAGTAATATATGTGGATACTAGATACGACTATAAACAAATGCAAATTCCAAACGAATAAACATATATTAGGAAGGGCAATTCTTAAAAATAACAGGAGGTGGTTTACCAAAAGAAATCATGATTGGTAACATATACAGACCTCCTAAAGACTTAAATGAAAATTATATAAATTTTATAAACGAATTTTCTAAAATCTTATCGATTTTCAATAAACCAAATATGGAGGTTGTACTTGCAGGAGATTTCAATATAAATCTTCTCAAAATTAATGAAAAAGAACAGTTTGGATTTTTGTTGATACTCTTACAGTAACTTGTTTTTATCCGGAAATAACTCTTCCTACAAGATTTTCAAATACATCTGGAACATTAATTGATAACATGTTTGTGTAAACTGACCAAATCTACTTTAAACGCAACTGCAGGCATTTTTACGAACCGATTTTCCGATCACCAACCATATTTTATTCTTATAAACACAGATAGCTCTAAACAGTCCCACCTAAATACATAAAAGTGTATTCACCAACCAGTGAAGCAATTTGTTATTTTGTTAATGGGATTAAGTTTTCAAATATTTACAGTAAGTTAAACAAAAATGAAAATGCAGATCCAAATATAACTTATAATCAAATTCATGCCGAAATTGAAAATAATAAGAAGTTTCACTTACCTCTAAAAAAGTTAAATTTAAGAAGTATATTCATAAGAAAACCACTTGGATAACCAAAGGTATACTAAGATATATTAAATATCGAGATAATCTATATAAACAACTCAAACTTAATGACCCGAACTCATTAAGATACACTAACCTTCAGACAAATCTTAAAACGTATAACGCTATCCTAAAACGTACTATTCGTATTTCTAAACAAATTTACTATGAATCCAGATTTGACAAACATAGTAACGACATAAGAAAAACCTGGAGAATAATTAATGAAATTTTGTCTAGAACAAAAAATCCCATATAATGTGTGTTTAAAGATGGTGAAGACACCATAAGCGATATAGAGAAAGTAGCAGAGACATTTAATACATTTTTCACAAACATCGGTCCTCAGCTTGCCAACAAAATTGCAAACGATAGCAATAAAACATATAACGTTTATATGAGTAAAAAAACATCTATTAACTTTACATTTATAAATATAAATGAATATACCATCAATGCAATATTAGACCAAATGCCTCTTAAAACAAACTGTGGTTATGATGGCATCTCTTCACAATTATTAAACAAAATAAAAAAATACCTCATTAAGCCGTTGTCATTACTCGCTAAACAAATACTAAAAACAGGAATTTTTCCAGACAAATTAAAAATTGCCAAAGTAATTCCAATATTCAAAAATGGTGATGACACTCAATTTACTAATTACCGACCAATATCACTTTTGCCTGTTATCTCGAAAGTGCTTGAAAAAGTTATATATAATCAATTGTATGATTTTTTCAAAGAACATAACTTGTTCTATGAAAGTCAGTATGGCTTTCGAGCTGAACACTCAACAGAACTAGCTTCAATGGAACTAATCGATAGAATGATAACAACCATGGACAACAATGAAATACCAATAAATATATATTTAGATTTATCGAAAGCATTCGATACAATTGATCATAACATTTTATTAAATAAACTTAGTTGCTATGGTATAAGTGGAGTAGCCTTAAATCTCTTCAAAATTTATTTATCAAATCGTTATCAGTATGTCGAATTTGATGGAGTTCAATCAAGTATGTTACCCATAACAACAAGGTTCTATTCTAGGGCCTTTACTCTTTATAATATATATAAACGACTTTCCAAATGCTAGTAAACTATTTAACTGTATTATGTATGCTGGTGATATTACCCTCTCAAGCACAATTCGACAATCAAATAACCATATTGAAAATACTCAAACTGAAAATAATATCAATAAAGAGTTGTCCAAAATACAAAATAAGTGAATGGCTAAAAATGTATAAATTATCCTTAAATGTTAAAAAGTCAAAATATATGTTGTTCAAAACTGTAAATAAACGAGTATTGCCACTAACGATAAACATAGACATATAGTTTTAATTGAAAGACTGGCAGCGTGACCAGCGTTCAAATCTTAAGCTGAAGTCTGTTTGTCTGAATGGTCGCTAACACAATGGCAGTGAAGTCCGTCTGTGAAGACTGGCAGCGTGACCAGCGTTCCAATCTTAAGCTGAAGTCTGTTTGTCTGAATGGTCGCCGACACAATGGCAGTGAAGTCCGTCTGTGAAGACTGGCAGCGTGACCAGCGTTCCAATCTTAAGCTGAAGTCTGTTTTTCTGAATGGTCACCGACACAACGGCAGTGAAGTCCGTCTGTGAAGACTGGCAGCGTGACCAGCGTTCCAATCTTAAGCTGAAGTCTGTTTGTCTGAATGGTCGCTGACACAACGGCAGTGAAGTCCGTCTGTGAAGACTGACAGCGTGACCAGCGTTCCAATCTTAAACTGAAGTATGTTTGTCTGAATGGTCACTGACACAATGGCAGTGAAGTCCGTCTGTGAAGACTGGCAGCGTGACCAGCGTTCCAATCTTAAGCTGAAGTCTGTTTGTCTGAATGGTCGCTGACACAATGGCAGTGAAGTCCGTCTGTGAAGACTGGCAGCGTGACCAGCGTTCCAATCTTAAACTGAAGTATGTTTGTCTGAATGGTCACTGACACAATGGCAGTGAAGTCCGTCTGTGAAGACTGGCAGCGTGACCAGCGTTCCAATCTTAAGCTGAAGTCTGTTTGTCTCAATGGTCGCTGACACAATGGCAGTGAAGTCCGTCTGTGAAGACTGGCAGCGTGACCAGCGTTCCAATCTTAAACTGAAGTATGTTTGTCTGAATGGTCACTGACACAATGGCAGTGAAGTCCGTCTGTGAAGACTGGCAGCGTGATCAGCGTTCCAATCTTAAGCTGAAGTATGTTTGTCTCAATGGTCGCCGACACAATGCTGATAATAGTTTCATTCGTGTTGACCAACCATTGAAGACGTCGCGTATCAAAGGCGACATAAATTGTCTGTTCCGTGCCTTCAGCTCCATTGTCACAGGCTCTCAGGATGATCACAAACTTCTGCGGACTATAACAGTGACATACATGAGGAACAATGTGGATATATCTTGCGGTCTGTCTGTCCGAACATTGCGGAACACAGAAACACTAGTGGCATCATTTCACTAGGTACTTTGGGAACTGAGATCGAAATCTTTGCATTTGCAACCATCTTGAAGGCAACAGTGTACGTGTTCAGCCAGTGAGGCCTGTAGCAAAAGTGACTACTATGTAAGTGACGTATATCTGGTGACGAGAGCCACCCAGACGAAATGATTCTCATCCAGAACCTCTACCACCATTATCAACCAGCATTGCTACCAGCCATGCTATCAACTTTGTGAATAAAATTCAAACATGTATGCATATGCATATGTATGTCCGTATGTGTGATTCTATGAATATCTATGTTTTCCAATTATGGTTATATAACTGCCATGAATTGATAAAAGTACAGTATGGAAATAACAAATGGAAATAATGAGGACAATTACATGATTTTATGTTTTTCTGTTGTTCACTCCAAATTTCGAATCCATAGCGACATAATATGTTAATGTAGCTTGAACGGTTTAGATGTCAGGGTTGGTTCAAGATTGTTGCTTAAAGGTGCCCCCCGAGGCCCCCAGGAGGAGGATTGGTGTACACTCGGACCAAAAATGTTATATACGCACAAACCTATCAGGCGGTATCGAAAAGTAAACTTTTACAACAACTTGAAATGACTGAGGGTCTGGTGACCCGCTAGATTGGTGTGATGCGTTGTGTGACGCCAGTTTTTGTTGAGTATTTGTCTAACAGCGACACATTCTGGTCAATTCGGGTGGTAAAAATGTACCCATTAGTCAAAATGACGATATCCGTTTGACGATTATAACTAATAGTCGTGTCAATTATGTTTTTTGTTCTGTCAATTATAAATTTATTTGCTTCAACTTGTTTATATTTCGAAATGTGTCCGCAGTCTCATTTATCCGTTACAGAAACTCCATCATACATATTCAAACATTTAATATATGCACACGTGTAGCTAAGACACGCGCACCGATGCACGCACAAATGATGTAACCAGTACGTTACAGTTTGCCTACGTCACAATCAACATTTTGCACATGACCTCCGTCAAGCTTTGTCTTTGCCAACAATGTTGATAATGATTAACTACGTGAATTACATTATTATTGCGGCACGCCACCCTATAAATCAAACATGCCCGTTGACAGTTGACGCTTTAAAAAACCTTTCCTTACGTTTTTGTCATAAAGAAGCACTTCTGAAACCAGAATATCAGCAGAATATACGACGGAATGTCCGAACCCATCACGTGTTCAGCATCCATTTTTACGGCTTCACTAAGCTTTTAATAAGCAAGACGGCCGCGTTCAGAGTTCGCGCCGCAACATCACGATCCGTCGCGATTCGCCACCGCAAGTTAAACGGTTAAATTTTACATACCGCGACGTTCGCCGCATTCAAAACTAATTTCGAATGTGTTTTTTTACGTAAATGCCGTCGTCCCTGCAAATGTCAACTTGTCATGTTTGAGTGTGAACTGACGCGTTCAAACGCACTTTTAAAAATAATTAATATCGAAAGCAAAACCAACTACGGAGACCATCTTTGGAGACGCGTTGGCGCGGCGAGCGTCGCGGCGTCGGCACGACGTAACTTTGAATGGCAAAATCACTTCCGATAAAAAAACGTCGCGGCGCGAAGTCTTAACGCGGCCCTACAGGTGACGTCATGGATACATCATTTGACATGTTCTCTAATGAGTCGTGTTATATTCGTAACAATGTCACGTGGGTAATCAACTGTAACCTTCGTTTGTCTGGTGCTAAGTGTGTTGCTTTCTATAAATTACTTGAATATGCCGCATGTATTTTCATATCCGCCAATTAACACGCACGTTTGACTCTACGGAGACTCCCAGACTGTCAAGCCTTACATCCTCGCGCTTAGTCCGTTCGCACCAACCCCATCTTCATTATTGTTCTTATCGTATAGGACAGCGTGATAAGTGAGGCGCTATCTCTCTATCAAACAGTTTCACTAAATACCACTATAGTTCTCTTGTGAAGAGGTGGCTCACCTATGGAATTAAGTATTTGTATAGTGCCTATTTTTATTGAAACACTTAGACACTATAACTCGGAGAGTAACTTCGTAAATGAACATGTGTCACGGAAAAAGGACTTTTTTATTTTGACCTGACGAACGCAATTATGATGTTACACTAACTTTGTTCGTAACGTTTACACAGCACCTGGCTATTATGTTACGTGGTTTCTGACGATGACGTCATGTATCGTTCCCACGTACGTCACAGCCATATACAGTCTGACCTACGGCTACTCGGCCAGCGTGAAGTGAACCATCTCGTTCGTGTCGTCCTTCTTTGAGAATAACATAATAGTCCAGCCTTTGAAGGTGTGCGTCTTTCCATCTTTGTTCAGCTTCTTTCTCGAATCGAAAGTTGGCCCAGCGACACCTGCGGGTATTACGTCACTATCGATAAATACAACCACCGCTAGTTTACGCACGCACACACACACGCACGCACGCACATACACGCACATAAATACACACACACATATATATATATACACGAATGTGATTATATAAACACTCAACTTGGTATAACTAAATATAGTAATACAATGGTTTGACTGTATTAATATTGTATTACGAATATTTTTATTTAAGGTGAATACGCAGTTAGTTGTACATTGTTACCTCTATGTGGATATTAACCTTTACTTATATTTTCTTTTTACATGTTATACATTGCGCTGTGTTTTGCTATGATTTAAATTAATTATATTTGGTGTTGGCAATAAACTACTGATTGCTAGCCTGATTGACTGTCCGAATCATGCCAGTGACCATGCGCTATTGCGTTGGCAGTCATAAACCCGAAGAGTTTATCAAAGGTGAGGAAGCTCGACGATTATCAGCACTTGCCTCCAACGCATTGCTACCGCCTGCCAGCCTCGTCGATTGTGAGACATGCCGACCACCGACTCTACAAGGAACGCTGGATGTGGCGCACCCTCAAAGACTTGCCATTGGTGTCTGGCTGTTGTCTCTTCTCTTTACTATCGTCTGCGGGACCTCGGATCGACGGTCCTTCTACATATACAAGTCGATTCACGACACCTTCGTTGATGCCCGGCACTATGGCCAGTTAGCGCTCAACCAGGTAATGTACATTGGTAGTTCGTTAGAAAGGCGCGGTGTGTCAGTACACCTGGTAGAATCTCAAATGGTGACATCAACCAGGTAATGTACATTGGTAGTTCGTTAGAAAGGCGCGGTGTGTCAGTACACCTGGTACAGTCTCAGCAGGTGACGTCAACCAGGTAATGTACATTGGTAGTTTGTTAGAAAGGCGCGGTGTGTCAGTACACCTGGTAGAGTCTCAATTGGTGACGTCAACCAGGTAATGTACATTGGTGGTTCGTTAGAAAGGAGCTGTAATGTAGTAGTCGGTACACCTGGTAGAGTCTCAACTGGTGACGTCAACCAGGTAATGTACATTGGTGGTTCGTTAGAAAGGAGCTGTAATCTAGTAGTCAGTACACCTGGTAGAGTCTCAATTGGTGACGTCAACAAGGTAATGTACTTTGGTGGTTCGTTAGAAAGGAGCTGTAATCTAATAGTCAGTACACCTAGTATAGTCTCAACTGGTTATGTCAACCAGGTGATGTACATTGGTAGTTCGTTAGAAAGGAGCTGTAATCTAGGAGTCAGTACACCTGGTAGAGTCTCAATTGGTGACGTCAACCAGGTAATGTACATTGGTGGTTCGTTAGAAAGGAGCTGTAATCTAGTAGTCAGTACACCTGGTAGAGTCTCAACTGGTGACGTCAACCAGGTAATGTACGTTGGTTGTTCGTTAGAAAGGAGCTGTAATGTAGTAGTCAGTACACTTGATAGAGTCTCAGTTGGTGACCTCAACCAGGTAATGTACATTGGAAGTTCGTTAGAAAGGCGCGGTGTGTCAGTACACCTGGTAGAGTTTCAAATGGTGACGTCAACCAGGTAATGCACATTGGTAGAAAGGAGCTGTAATCTAGTAGTCAGTACACCTAGTATAGTCTCAACTAGTAGTCAGTACACCTGGTAGAGTCTCAACTGGTGACGTCAACCAGGTAATGTACGTTGGTGGTTCGTTAGAAAGGAGCTGTAATCTAGTAGTCAGTACACCTAGTAGAGTCTCAACTGGTGACGTCAACCAGGTAATGTACATTGGTTGTTCATTAGAAAGGAGCTGTAATGTAGTAGTCAGTACCCCTGGTAGAGTCTGAATTGGTGACGTCAACCAGGTAATGTACATTGGAAGTTCGTTAGAAAGGCGCGGTGTGTCAGTAGACCTGGTAGAGTTTCAAATGGTGACGTCAACCAGGTAATGTACATTGGTAGTTCGTAAGAAAGGAGCTGTAATCTAGTAGTCAGTACACCTAGTATAGTCTCAACTGGTGACTTCAACCAGGTAATGTACTTTGGTAGTTCGTTAGAAAGGAGCTGTAATCTAATAGTCAGTACACCTGGTAGAGTCTCAATTGGTGACGTCAACCAGGTAATGTACATTGGTGGTTCGTTAGAAAGGAGCTGTAATCTAGTAGTCAGTACACCTGGTAGAGTCTCAATTGGTGACGTCAACCAGGTAATGTACATTGGTGGTTCGTTAGAAAGGAGCTGTTATGTAGTAGTCAGTACACCTGGTATAGTCTCAACTGATGACGTCAACCAGGTAACGTACATTGGTAGTTCGTTAGAATGGAGCTGTAATCTAGTAGTCAGTACACCTGGTAGGGTCTCAATTGGTGACGTCATCCAGGTAATGTACATTGCTGGTTCGTTAGAAGGGAGCTGTAATGTAATAGTCAGTACACCTGGTAGAGTCTCAACTGGTGACGTCAACCAGGTAATGTACATTGGTAGTTCTTTAGAAAGGAGCTGTAATCTAGTAGTCAGTACACCTGGTAGAGTCTCAACTGGTGACGTCAACCAGGTAATGTACATTGGTGGTTCGTTAGAAAGGAGCTGTAATATAGTAGTTAGTATACCTGGTAGAGTCTCAATTGGTGACGTCAACGAACCACTGATGACAACAAATACCCTGGCAGTGACCACCCTCAGTGCCAGCACATGAAGGTCGGCTTGCGATAATATTTTGAAAAGGGTTCAATTAATGAATGAAAGTTTAGTCAACATCAAGAACACAATACATGAGCGATATGGCGCGCTGCTGCTGCAGAAAGGACATTGCTCAAGTCGTAGACTTATATGTTGCTATGCCCTTCTCGAACTACACAAATTAATAAATACATTACGAATTATAAATAAATTACCAAATAATATTGATAATTCATGCATAATCTTGTTACCATGTGCTCGTGGTACTAATACATGGGTTTAGCTAAACATCATCTTCAATTAACATGGTTATTGAGTTGAATGAGACCAGACCATCATATTCTAACTAATATAATAATTATTACACTTAAATACAAGACAATTATTTTAATCATACTATATAAACATACGTTATATGTTTTGAAAAAATGTCCACATTTCAATGTATCATGATAGCAACCTTATCATAACATACTAACGCACGGTTTATACACAACAGAGCATCCGTGTTAACGGTAAAAAAAACAATTTTAGACTTAGCATTTATAATTGTCTCATTACTAACTGAAGTAGTTACGCTCAATCGTTGCCATACATGAGTGCAAAAACGTTAATGTATTGTTTGTTGAAATTGTCGAATGAGACTGGCGGAGTGACACTGTTCGGAATTAAGCATTGACATCAGTTAGCTTTCTTTCCAAATTATTCCACTGAGGCGCAATCACGCGGTTGGTAGCCAAACGTTGCTCTCGTGTCAGATTAACGTAGCTCGCTACTCAAAACTAGTCATTAGCATTGGTTAAACTGTGCAATTGTTGCCAATAATAATTAATATACAGTCAACACAAAGTCAACCACGGTACGAGTGTGTGTGTGTGTGTGTGTGTGTGTGAGTGAGTGAGTGAGTGAGTGAGTGTGCGTGTGTGTGTGTGTGTGTGTGTGTGTGTGTGTGTGTGTGTGTGTGTGTGCGTGGGTGTGTGTGTGTTTGTGCGTGCGTGTGTGTGTGTGTGTGTGTGTGTGTGTGTGTGTGTGTGTGTGTGTGTGTGTGCGTGCGTGCGTGTGTGTGTATCATGTACAAACACGAAAGGATGTTGGGTGAGTGCCAGGTTATTCTCCTTGAGTATTTCCCCGTTGGGTGAGTGCCCGACCGTTCTCCTTGTGTATCTCCCGGTTGGGTGAGTGCCAGGTTGTTCTCCTTATTTATCTCCCCGTTGGGTGAGAGCCAGGTTGTTCTCCTTGTGTATCTCCCCGTTGGGTGAGTGCCAGGTTGTTCTCCTTATTTATCTCCCCGTTGGGTGAGTGCCAGGTTGTTCTCCTTGTGTATCTCCCCGTTGGGTGAGTGCCAGGTTGTTCTCCTTGTGTATCTCCCCCTTGGGTGAGTGCCAGGTTGTTCTCCTTCTGTATCTCTCCGTTGGGTGAGTGCCAGGTTGTTCTCCTTGTGTATCTCCCCGTTAGGTGAGTGCCAGGTTGTTCTCCTTGTGTAACTCCCCGTTGGGTGAGTGCCAGGTCGTTCTCCTTGTGTATCTCCCCGTTGGGTGAGTGCCAGGTCGTTCTCCTTGTGTATCTCCCGGTTGGGTGAGTGCCAGGTTGTTCTCTTTATTTATCTCCACGTTGGGTGAGAGCCAGGTTGTTCTCCTTGTGTATCTCCCCGTTGGGTGAGTGCCAGATTGTTCTCCTTATTTATCTCCCCGTTGGGTGAGTGCCAGGTTGTTCTCCTTGTGTATCTCCCCGTTGGGTGAGGGCCAGGTCGTTCTCCTTGTGTATCACCCCGTTGGGTGAATGCCAGGTTGTCCTCCTTGTGTATCTCCCCGTTGGGTGAGTGCCCGATCGTTCTCTTTGTGTATCTCCCCGTTGGGTGAGTGCCAGGTTGTTCTCCTTGTGTATCTCCCCGTTGAGTGAGTGCCCGATCTTTCTCCTTGTGAATCTCCCCGTTGGGTGTGTGCAAGGTTGTTCTCCTTCTGAATTTCCCCGTTGTGTGAGTGCCAGGTTGTTCTCCTTGTGTATCTCCCCATTGGGTGAGTGCCAGGTTGTTCTCCTTGTGTATCTCCCCGTTGGGAGAGTGCCAGGTTGTTCTCTTTGTGTATCTCTCCGTTGAGTGAGTGCCAGGCTGTTCTCCTTGTGTATCTCCACGTTGGGTGAGTGCCAGGTTATTCTCCTTGTGTATCTCCCCGTTGGGTGAGTGCTCGATCGTTCTCCTTGTGTATCTCCCGGTTGGGTGAGTGCCAGGTTGTTCTCCTTGTGTATATCCCCGTTGGGTGAGTGGCAGGTTGTTCTCCTTGTGTATATCCCCATTGAGTGAGTGCCATGTCGTTCTCCTTGTGTATCTCCCCGTTGGGTGAGTGCCAGATCGTTCTCCTTGTGTATCTCCCCGTTGGGTGAGTGCCAGGTCGTTCTCCTTGTGTATCTCCCCGTTGGGTGAGTGCCAGGTTGTTCTCCTTGTGTATCTCCCCGTTGGGTGAGTGCCAGGTTGTTCTCCTTGTGTATCTCCCCGTTGGGTGAGTGCCAGGTCGTTCTCCTTGTGTATCTCCCCGTTGGGTGAGTGCCAGGTTGTTCTCCTTGTGTATCTCCCCGTTGGTTGTGTGCAAGGTTGTTCTCCTTTGAATTTCCCCGTTGTGTGAGTGCCAGGTTGTTCTCCTTGTGTATCTCCCCATTGGGTGAGTGCCAGGTTATTCTCCTTGTGTATATCCCCATTGTGTGAGTGCCAGGTTATTCTCCTTGTGTATATCCCCATTGGGTGAGTGCCAGGTTATTGTCCTTGTGTATATCCCCATTGTGTGAGTGCCAGGTTATTCTCCTTGTGTATATCCCCATTGTGTGAGTGCCAGGTTGTTCTCCTTGTGTATATCCCCATTGTGTGAGTGCCAGGTTATTCTCCTTGTGTATATCCCCATTGGGTGAGTGCCAGGTTATTGTCCTTGTGTATCTCCATGTTGGGTGAGTGCCAGGTTATTCTCCTTGTGTATCTCTCCGTTGGGTGAGTGCCAGGTTGTTCTCCTTGTGTATCTCCCCGTTGGGTGAATGCCAGGTTGTTCTCCTTGTGTATCTCCCCGTTGGGTGAGTGCCAGGTTGTTCTCCTTGTGTATCACCCCGTTGGGTGAATGCCAGGTTGTCCTCCTTGTGTATCTCTCCGTTGGGTGAGTGCCCGATCGTTCTCTTTGTGTGTCTCCCAGTTGGGTGAGTGCCAGGTTGTTCTCTTTGTGTATCTCCCCGTTGAGTGAGTGCCCGATCGTTCTCCTTGTGAATCTCCCCGTTGGGTGTGTGCAAGGTTGTTCTCCTTCTGAATTTCCCCGTTGTGTGAGTGCCAGGTTGTTCTCCTTGTGTATCTCCCCATTGGGTGAGTGCCAGGTTGTTCTCCTTGTGTATCTCCCCGTTGGGTGAGTGCCAGGTTGTTCTCTTTGTGTATCTCTCCGTTGAGTGAGTGCCAGGCTGTTCTCCTTGTGTATCTCCACGTTGGGTGAGTGCCAGGTTATTCTCCTTGTGTATCTCCCCGTTGGGTGAGTGCTCGATCGTTCTCCTTGTGTATCTCCCGGTTGGGTGAGTGCCAGGTTGTTCTCCTTGTGTATATCCCCGTTGGGTGAGTGCCAGGTTGTTCTCCTTGTGTATATCCCCATTGAGTGAGTGCCAGGTCGTTCTCCTTGTGTATCTCCCCGTTGGGTGAGTGCCAGATCGTTCTCCTTGTGTATCTCCCCGTTGGGTGAGTGCCAGGTCGTTCTCCTTGTGTATCTCCCCGTTGGGTGAGTGCCAGGTTGTTCTCCTTGTGTATCTCCCCGTTGGGTGAGTGCCAGGTAGTTCTCCTTGTGTATCTCCCCGTTGGGTGAGTGCCAGGTCGTTCTCCTTGTGTATCTCCCCGTTGGGTGAGTGCCATGTCGTTCTCGTTGTGTATCTCCCCGTTGGTGAGTGCCAAGTTGTTCTCCTTATGTATCTCCCCGTTGGGTGAGTGCCAGGTTGTTCTCCTTGTGTATCTCCCCGTTGGGTGAGTGCCAGGTTGTTCTCCTTGTGTATCTCCCCGTTGGGTGAGTGCCAGGTTGTTCTCCTTGTGTATCTCCACGTTGGGTGAGTGCCAGGTTGTTCTCCTTGTGTATCTCTCCGTTGGGTGAGTGCCAGGTTGTTCTCCTTGTGTATCTCCCCGTTGGGTTAGTGCAAGTTTGTTCTCCTTGTGTAACTCCCCGTTGGGTGAGTGCCATGTCGTTCTCCTTGTGTATGTCCCCGTTGGGTGAGTGCCAGGTCGTTCTCCTTGTGTATCTCCCGGTTGGGAGAGTGCCAGGTTGTTCTCCTTATTTATCTCCCCGTTGGATGAGAGCCAGGTTGTTCTCCTTGTGTATCTCCCCGTTGGGTGAGTGCCAGATTGTTCTCCTTATTTATCTCCCCGTTGGGTGAGTGCCAGGTTGTTCTCCTTGTGTATCTCCCCGTTGGGTGAGGGCCAGGTCGTTCTCCTTGTGTATCTCCCCGTTGGGTGAGAGCCAGTTTGTTCTCCTTGTGTATCTCCCCGTTGGGTGAGTGCCCGGTCGTTCTCTTTGTGTATCTCCACGTTGGGTGAATGTCAGGTTGTTCTCCTTGTGTATCTCCCCGTTGGGTGAGTGCCTTGTTGTTCTCCTTGTGTATCTCCCCTTTGGGTGAGTGCCCGATCGTTCTTCTTGTGTATCTCCCCTTTGGGTGAGTGCCCGATCGTTCTCCTTGTGTATCTCCCCGTTGGGTGAGTGCCAGGTTGTTCTCCTTGTGTATCTCCCCGTTGGGTGAGTGCCAGGTCGTTCTCCTTGTGTATCTCTCCTTTGGGTGAGTGCCAGGTCGTTTTCCTTGTGTATCTCCCCGTTGGGTGAGTGCCCGGTCGTTCTCCTTGTGTAACTCCCCGTTGGGTGAGTGCCAGGTCGTTCTACTTGTGTATCTCCCCGTTGGGTGAGTGCCAGGTTGTTCTCCATGTTTATCTCCGCGTTGGGTGAGTGCCCGATCGTTCTCCTTGTGTATCTCCCGGTTGGGTGAGTGCCAGGTTGTCCTCCTTGTGTATCTCCCCGTTGGGTGAGTGCCAGGTTGTTCTCCTTGTGTATATCCCCATTGAGTGAGAGCCAGGTCGTTCTCCTTGTGTATCTCCCCGTTGGGTGAGTGCCAGGTCGTTCTCATTGAGTATCTCCCCGTTGGGTGAGTGCCAGGTCGTTCTCCTTGTGTATATCCCCGTTGGGTGAGTGCCAGGTTGTTCATCTTGTGTATCTCCCCGTTGGGTGAGTGCCCAATCTGTCTCATTGTGTATCTCCCCGTTGGGTGAGTGCCAGGTCGTTCTCCTTGTGTATATCCCCGTTGGGTGAGTGCCACGTCGTTATCATTGTGTATCTCCCCGATGGGTGAGTGCCAGGTTGTTCTCCTTGTGTATCTCCCCGTTGGGTGAGTGCCCGATCTTTCTCCTTGTGTATCTCCCGGTTGGGTGGGTGCCATGTTGTTCTCCTTGTGTATCTCCCCGTTGGGTGAGTGCCCGATCTTTCTCCTTGTGTATCTCCCCGTTGGGTGATAGCCAGTTTGTTCTCCTTGTGTATCTCCCCGTTGGGTGAGTGCCCGGTCGTTCTCTTTGTGTATCTCCCCGTTGGGTGAATGTCAGGTTGTTCTCCTTGTGTACCTCCCCGTTGGGTGAGTGCCTTGTTGTTCTCCTTGTGTATATCCCCTTTGGGTGAGTGCCAGGTTGTTTTCCTTGTGTATCTCCCCGTTGGGTGAGTGCACGGTCGTTCTCCTTGTGTATCTCCCCGTTGGGTGAGTGCCTGAATGTTCTCCTTGTGTATCTCCCCTTTGGGTGAGTGCCCGATCGTTCTCCTTTTGTATCTCCCCGTTGGGTGAGTGCCAGGTCGTTCTCCTTGTGTATCTCCCCGTTGGGTGAGTGCCAGGTCGTTATCCTTTGTATCTCCCCTTTGGGTGAGTGCACAATCGTTCTCCTTGTATATCTCCCGGTTGGGTGAGTGCCAGGTTGTTCTCCTTATGTATCTCCCCGTTGGGTGAGTGCCAGGTTGTTCTCCTTGTGTATCTCCCCATTGGGTGAGTGCCAGGTTGTTCTCCTTGTGTATCTCCCCGTTGGGTGAGTGCCAGGTTGTTCTCTTTGTGTATCTCTCCGTTGAGTGAGTGCCAGGCTGTTCTCCTTGTGTATCTCCACGTTGGGTGAGTGCCAGGTTATTCTCCTTGTGTATCTCCCCGTTGGGTGAGTGCTCGATCGTTCTCCTTGTGTATCTCCCGATTGGGTGAGTGCCAGGTTGTTCTCCTTGTGTATATCCCCGTTGGGTGAGTGACAGGTTGTTCTCCTTGTGTATATCCCCATTGAGTGGGTGCCAGGTCGTTCTCCTTGTGTATCTCCCCGTTGGGTGAGTGCCAGATCGTTCTCCTTGTGTATCTCCCCGTTGGGTGAGTGCCAGGTCGTTCTCCTTGTGTATCTCCCCGTTGGGTGAGTGCCAGGTTGTTCTCCTTGTGTATCTCCCCGTTGGGTGAGTGCCAGGTTGTTCTCCTTGTGTATCTCCCCGATGGGTGAGTGCCAGGTCGTTCTCCTTGTGTATCTCCCCGTTGGGTGAGTGCCAGGTTGTTCTCCTTGTGTATCTCCCCGTTGGTTGTGTGCAAGGTTGTTCTCCTTCTGAATTTCCCCGTTGTGTGAGTGCCAGGTTGTTCTCCTTGTGTATATCCCCATTGTGTGAGTGCCAGGTTATTCTCCTTGTGTATATCCCCATTGGGTGAGTGCCAGGTTATTCTCCTTGTGTATCTCCATGTTGGGTGAGTGCCAGGTTATTCTCCTTGTGTATCTCCATGTTGGGTGAGTGCCAGGTTATTCTCCTTGTGTATCTCTCCGTTGGGTGAGTGCCAGGTTGTTCTCCTTGTGTATCTCCCCGTTGGGTGAATGCCAGGTTGTTCTCCTTGTGTATCTCCCCGTTGGGTGAGTGCCAGGTTGTTCTCCTTGTGTATCACCCCGTTGGGTGAATGCCAGGTTGTCCTCCTTGTGTATCTCCCCGTTGGGTGAGTGCCCGATCGTTCTCTTTGTGTATCTCCCCGTTGGGTGAGTGCCAGGTTGTTCTCCTTGTGTATCTCCCCGTTGAGTGAGTGCCCGATCGTTCTCCTTGTGAATCTCCCCGTTGGGTGTGTGCAAGGTTGTTCTCCTTCTGAATTTCCCCGTTGTGTGAGTGCCAGGTTGTTCTCCTTGTGTATCTCCCCATTGGGTGAGTGCTAGGTTGTTCTCCTTGTGTATCTCCCCGTTGGGTGAGTGCCAGGTTGTTCTCTTTGTGTATCTCTCCGTTGAGTGAGTGCCAGGCTGTTCTCCTTGTGTATCTCCACGTTGGGTGAGTGCCAGGTTATTCTCCTTGTGTATCTCCCCGTTGGGTGAGTGCCAGGTTGTTCATCTTGTGTATCTCCCCGTTGGGTGAGTGCCAGGTTGTTCTCCTTGTGTATATCCCCATTGAGTGAGAGCCAGGTCGTTCTCCTTCTGTATCTCCCCGTTGGGTGAGTGCCAGGTCGTTCTCCTTGTGTATCTCCCCGTTGGGTGAGTGCCAGGTCGTTCTCCTTGTGTATATCCCCATTGAGTGAGAGCCAGGTCGTTCTCCTTGTGTATCTCCCCGATGGGTGAGTGCCAGGTCGTTCTCCTTGTGTATCTCCCCGTTGGGTGAGTGCCAGGTCGTTCTCCTTGTGTATCGCCCCGTTGGGTGAGTGCCAGGTTGTTCATCTTGTGTATCTCCCCGTTGGGTGAGTGCCCAATCTTTCTCATTGTGTATCTCCCCGTTGGGTCAGTGCCAGGTCGTTCTCCTTGTGTAGCTCCCCGTTGGGTGAGTGCCACGTCGTTATCCTTGTGTATCTCCCCGTTGGGTGAGTGCCAGTTTGTTCTCCTTGTGTATCTCCCCGTTGGGTGAGTGCCCGGTCGTTCTCCTTGTGTATCTCCCGGTTGGGTGAGTGCCAGGTCGTTCTCCTTGTGTATCTCCCCGTTGGGTGAGTGCCAGGTCGTTCTCCTTGTGTATCGCCCCGTTGGGTGAGTGCCAGGTTGTTCATCTTGTGTATCTACCCGTTGGGTGAGTGCCCAATCTTTCTCATTGTGTATCTCCCCGTTGGGTCAGTGCCAGGTCGTTCTCCTAGTGTAGCTCCCCGTTGGGTGAGTGCCACGTCGTTATCCTTGTGTATCTCCCCGTTGGGTGAGTGCCAGGTTGTTCTTCTTGTCTATCTCCCCGTTGGGTGAGTGCCCGATCTTTCTCCTTGTGTATCTCCCGGTTGGGTGAGTGCCAGGTTGTTCTCCTTATGTATCTCCCCGTTGGGTGAGAGCCAGTTTGTTCTCCTTGTGTATCTCCCCGTTGGGTGAGTGCCCGGTCGTTCTCTTTGTGTATCTCCACGTTGGGTGAATGTCAGGTTGTTCTCCTTGTGTATCTCCCCGTTGGGTGAGTGCCTTGTTGTTCTCCTTGTGTATCTCCCCTTTGGGTGAGTGCCCGATCGTTCTTCTTGTGTATCTCCCCTTTGGGTGAGTGCCCGACCGTTCTCCTTGTGTATCTCCCCGTTGGGTGAGTGCCAGGTTGTTCTCCTTGTGTATCTCCCCGTTGGGTGAGTGCCAGGTCGTTCTCCTTGTGTATCTCTCTTTTGGGTGAGTGCCAGGTCGTTTTCCTTGTGTATCTCCCCGTTGGGTGAGTGCCCGGTCGTTCTCCTTGTGTAACTCCCCGTTGGGTGAGTGCCAGGTCGTTCTACTTGTGTATCTCCCCGTTGGGTGAGTGCCAGGTTGTTCTCCATGTTTATCTCCGCGTTGGGTGAGTGCCCGATCGTTCTCCTTGTGTATCTCCCGGTTGGGTGAGTGCCAGGTTGTCCTCCTTGTGTATCTCCCCGTTGGGTGAGTGCCAGGTTGTTCTCCTTGTGTATATCCCCATTGAGTGAGAGCCAGGTCGTTCTCCTTGTGTATCTCCCCGTTGGGTGAGTGCCAGGTCGTTCTCATTGAGTATCTCCCCGTTGGGTGAGTGCCAGGTCGTTCTCCTTGTGTATATCCCCGTTGGGTGAGTGCCAGGTTGTTCATCTTGTGTATCTCCCCGTTGGGTGAGTGCCCAATCTGTCTCATTGTGTATCTCCCCGTTGGGTGAGTGCCAGGTCGTTCTCCTTGTGTATATCCCCGTTGGGTGAGTGCCACGTCGTTATCATTGTGTATCTCCCCGATGGGTGAGTGCCAGGTTGTTCTCCTTGTGTATCTCCCCGTTGGGTGAGTGCCCGATCTTTCTCCTTGTGTATCTCCCGGTTGGGTGGGTGCCATGTTGTTCTCCTTGTGTATCTCCCCGTTGGGTGAGTGCCCGATCTTTCTCCTTGTGTATCTCCCCGTTGGGTGATAGCCAGTTTGTTCTCCTTGTGTATCTCCCCGTTGGGTGAGTGCCCGGTCGTTCTCTTTGTGTATCTCCCCGTTGGGTGAATGTCAGGTTGTTCTCCTTGTGTACCTCCCCGTTGGGTGAGTGCCTTGTTGTTCTCCTTGTGTATCTCCCCTTTGGTTGAGTGCCAGGTTGTTTTCCTTGTGTATCTCCCCGTTGGGTGAGTGCACGGTCGTTCTCCTTGTGTATCTCCCCGTTGGGTGAGTGCCTGAATGTTCTCCTTGTGTATCTCCCCTTTGGGTGAGTGCCCGATCGTTCTCCTTTTGTATCTCCCCGTTGGGTGAGTGCCAGGTCGTTCTCCTTGTGTATCTCCCCGTTGGGTGAGTGCCAGGTCGTTATCCTTTGTATCTCCCCTTTGGGTGAGTGCACAATCGTTCTCCTTGTATATCTCCCGGTTGGGTGAGTGCCAGGTTGTTCTCCTTATGTATCTCCCCGTTGGGTGAGTGCCAGGTTGTTCTCCTTGTGTATCTCCCCATTGGGTGAGTGCCAGGTTGTTCTCCTTGTGTATCTCCCCGTTGGGTGAGTGCCAGGTTGTTCTCTTTGTGTATCTCTCCGTTGAGTGAGTGCCAGGCTGTTCTCCTTGTGTATCTCCACGTTGGGTGAGTGCCAGGTTATTCTCCTTGTGTATCTCCCCGTTGGGTGAGTGCTCGATCGTTCTCCTTGTGTATCTCCCGATTGGGTGAGTGCCAGGTTGTTCTCCTTGTGTATATCCCCGTTGGGTGAGTGACAGGTTGTTCTCCTTGTGTATATCCCCATTGAGTGGGTGCCAGGTCGTTCTCCTTGTGTATCTCCCCGTTGGGTGAGTGCCAGATCGTTCTCCTTGTGTATCTCCCCGTTGGGTGAGTGCCAGGTCGTTCTCCTTGTGTATCTCCCCGTTGGGTGAGTGCCAGGTTGTTCTCCTTGTGTATCTCCCCGTTGGGTGAGTGCCAGGTTGTTCTCCTTGTGTATCTCCCCGATGGGTGAGTGCCAGGTCGTTCTCCTTGTGTATCTCCCCGTTGGGTGAGTGCCAGGTTGTTCTCCTTGTGTATCTCCCCGTTGGTTGTGTGCAAGGTTGTTCTCCTTCTGAATTTCCCCGTTGTGTGAGTGCCAGGTTGTTCTCCTTGTGTATATCCCCATTGTGTGAGTGCCAGCTTATTCTCCTTGTGTATATCCCCATTGGGTGAGTGCCAGGTTATTCTCCTTGTGTATCTCCATGTTGGGTGAGTGCCAGGTTATTCTCCTTGTGTATCTCCATGTTGGGTGAGTGCCAGGTTATTCTCCTTGTGTATCTCTCCGTTGGGTGAGTGCCAGGTTGTTCTCCTTGTGTATCTCCCCGTTGGGTGAATGCCAGGTTGTTCTCCTTGTGTATCTCCCCGTTGGGTGAGTGCCAGGTTGTTCTCCTTGTGTATCACCCCGTTGGGTGAATGCCAGGTTGTCCTCCTTGTGTATCTCCCCGTTGGGTGAGTGCCCGATCGTTCTCTTTGTGTATCTCCCCGTTGGGTGAGTGCCAGGTTGTTCTCCTTGTGTATCTCCCCGTTGAGTGAGTGCCCGATCGTTCTCCTTGTGAATCTCCCCGTTGGGTGTGTGCAAGGTTGTTCTCCTTCTGAATTTCCCCGTTGTGTGAGTGCCAGGTTGTTCTCCTTGTGTATCTCCCCATTGGGTGAGTGCTAGGTTGTTCTCCTTGTGTATCTCCCCGTTGGGTGAGTGCCAGGTTGTTCTCTTTGTGTATCTCTCCGTTGAGTGAGTGCCAGGCTGTTCTCCTTGTGTATCTCCACGTTGGGTGAGTGCCAGGTTATTCTCCTTGTGTATCTCCCCGTTGGGTGAGTGCCAGGTTGTTCATCTTGTGTATCTCCCCGTTGGGTGAGTGCCAGGTTGTTCTCCTTGTGTATATCCCCATTGAGTGAGAGCCAGGTCGTTCTCCTTCTGTATCTCCCCGTTGGGTGAGTGCCAGGTCGTTCTCCTTGTGTATCTCCCCGTTGGGTGAGTGCCAGGTCGTTCTCCTTGTGTATATCCCCATTGAGTGAGAGCCAGGTCGTTCTCCTTGTGTATCTCCCCGATGGGTGAGTGCCAGGTCGTTCTCCTTGTGTATCTCCCCGTTGGGTGAGTGCCAGGTCGTTCTCCTTGTGTATCGCCCCGTTGGGTGAGTGCCAGGTTGTTCATCTTGTGTATCTCCCCGTTGGGTGAGTGCCCAATCTTTCTCATTGTGTATCTCCCCGTTGGGTCAGTGCCAGGTCGTTCTCCTTGTGTAGCTCCCCGTTGGGTGAGTGCCACGTCGTTATCCTTGTGTATCTCCCCGTTGGGTGAGTGCCAGTTTGTTCTCCTTGTGTATCTCCCCGTTGGGTGAGTGCCCGGTCGTTCTCTTTGTGTATCTCCACGTTGGGTGAATGTCAGGTTGTTCTCCTTGTGTATCTCCCCGTTGGGTGAGTGCCTTGTTGTTCTCCTTGTGTATCTCCCCTTTGGGTGAGTGCCCGATCGTTCTTCTTGTGTATCTCCCCTTTGGGTGAGTGCCCGATCGTTCTCCTTGTGTATCTCCCCGTTGGGTGAGTGCCAGGTTGTTCTCCTTGTGTATCTCCCCGTTGGGTGAGTGCCAGGTCGTTCTCCTTGTGTATCTCTCCTTTGGGTGAGTGCCAGGTCGTTTTCCTTGTGTATCTCCCCGTTGGGTGAGTGCCCGGTCGTTCTCCTTGTGTAACTCCCCGTTGGGTGAGTGCCAGGTCGTTCTACTTGTGTATCTCCCCGTTGGGTGAGTGCCAGGTTGTTCTCCATGTTTATCTCCGCGTTGGGTGAGTGCCCGGTCGTTCTCCTTGTGTATCTCCCCGTTGGTTGAGTGCCAGGTCGTTCTCCTTGTGTATCTCCTCGTTGGGTGAGTGCCAGGTCGTTATCCTTGTGTATCTCCCCGTTGGGTGAGTGCCAGGTTGTTCTCCTTGTGTATCTCCCCATTGGGTTAGTGCCCGATCGTTCTCCTTGTGTATCTCCCGGTTGGGTGAGTGCCAGGATGTTCTCCTTATTTATCTCCCCGTTGGTTGAGAGCCAGATTTTTCTCCGTGTGTTTCTCCCCGTTGGGTGATTGTCATGTCGTTCTCCTTGTGTATCTCCCCGTTGGGTGAGTGCCAGGTTGTTCTCCTTGTGTATCTCACCGTTGGGTGAGTGCCAGTTTTTTCTCCTTGTGTATCTCCCCGTTGGGTGAGTGCCACGTCGTTATCCTTGTGTATCTCCCCGTTGGGTGAGTGCAAGGTCGTTCTCCTTGCGAATCTCCCCCTTGGGTGAGTGCCAGGTTGTTCTACTTGTGTATCTCCCCGTTAGGTGAGTGCCAGGTTTTTCTCTTTGTGTATCTCCCCGTTGGGTGAGTGCCAGGTTGTTCTCCTTGTGTATCTCCCCGTTGGGTGAGTGCCAGGTTGTTCTCCTTGTGTATCTCCCGGTTGGGTGAGTGCCAGGTTGTTCTCCTTGTGTATCTCCCCATTGGGTGAGTGCCAGGTCGTTCTCCTTGTGTATATCCCCATTGTGCGAGTGCCAGGTTATTCTCCTTGTGTATATCCCCATTGGGTGAGTGCCAGGTTATTCTCCTTGTGCATCTCCACGTGGGGTGAATGCCAGGTTATTCTCCTTGTGTATCTCCCCGTTGGGTGAGTGCCCGATCGTTCTACTTGTGTATCTCCCGGTTGGGTGAGTGCCAGGTTGTTCTCCTTGTGTATCTCCCGGTTGGGTGAGTGCCAGGTTGTTCTCCTTGTGTATATCCCCATTGAGTGAGAGCCAGGTCGTTCTCCTTGTGTATCTCCCCGTTGGGTGAGTGCCAGGTCGTTCTCATTGAGTATCTCCCCGTTGGGTGAGTGCCAGGTCGTTCTCCTGGTGTATATCCCCGTTGGGTGAGGGCCAGGTTGTTCATCTTGTGTATCTCCCCGTTGGGTGAGTGCCCAATCTGTCTCATTGTGTATCTCCCCGTTGGGTGAGTGCCAGGTCGTTCTCCTTGTGTATCTCCCCGTTGGGTGAGTGCCACGTCGTTATCATTGTGTATCTCCCCGATGGGTGAGTGCCAGGTTGTTCTCCTTGTGTATCTCCCCGTTGGGTGAGTGCCCGATCTTTCTCCTTGTGTATCTCCCGGTTGGGTGGGTGCCATGTTGTTCTCCTTGTGTATCTCCCCGTTGGGTGAGTGCCCGATCTTTCTCCTTGTGTATCTCCCCGTTGGGTGAGAGCCAGTTTGTTCTCCTTGTGTATCTCCCCGTTGGGTGAGTGCCCGGTCGTTCTCTTTGTGTATCTCCCCGTTGGATGAATGTCAGGTTGTTCTCCTTGTGTATCTCCCCGTTGGGTGAGTGCCTTGTTGTTCTCCTTGTGTATCTCCCCTTTGGTGAGTGCCAGGTTGTTTTCCTTGTGTATCTCCCCGTTGGGTGAGTGCACGGTCGTTCTCCTTGTGTATCTCCCCGTTGGGTGAGTGCCTGAATGTTCTCCTTGTGTATCTCCCCGATGGGTGAGTGCCAGGTTGTTCTCCTTGTGTATCTCCCCGTTGGGTGAGTGCCCGATCGTTCTCCTTGTGTATCTCCCGGTTGGGTGAGTGCCAGGTTGTTCTCCTTGTGTATATCCCCATTGAGTGAGAGCCAGGTCGTTCTCCTTGTGTATCTCCCCGTTGGGTGAGTGCCAGGTCGTTCTCATTGAGTATCTCCCCGTTGGGTGAGTGCCAGGTCGTTCTCCTTGTGTATATCCCCGTTGGGTGAGGGCCAGGTTGTTCATCTTGTGTATCTCCCCGTTGGGTGAGTGCCCAATCTGTCTCATTGTGTATCTCCCCGTTGGGTGAGTGCCAGGTCGTTGTCCTTGTGTATCTCCCCGTTGGGTGAGTGCCACGTCGTTATCATTGTGTATCTCCCCGATGGGTGAGTGCCAGGTTGTTCTCCTTGTGTATCTCCCCGTTGGGTGAGTGCCCGATCTTTCTCCTTGTGTATCTCCCGGTTGGGTGGGTGCCATGTTGTTCTCCTTGTGTATCTCCCCGTTGGGTGAGTGCCCGATCTTTCTCCTTGTGTATCTCCCCGTTGGGTGAGAGCCAGTTTGTTCTCCTTGTGTATCTCCCCGTTGGGTGAGTGCCCGGTCGTTCTCTTTGTGTATCTCCCCGTTGGATGAATGTCAGGTTGTTCTCCTTGTGTATCTCCCCGTTGGGTGAGTGCCTTGTTGTTCTCCTTGTGTATCTCCCCTTTGGGTGAGTGCCAGGTTGTTTTCCTTGTGTATCTCCCCGTTGGGTGAGTGCACGGTCGTTCTCCTTTTGTATCTCCCCGTTGGGTGAGTGCCAGGTTGTTCATCTTGTGTATCTCCCCGTTGGGTGAGTGCCCAATCTTTCTCATTGTGTATCTCCCCGTTGGGTCAGTGCCAGGTCGTTCTCCTTGTGTAGCTCCCCGTTGGGTGAGTGCCACGTCGTTATCATTGTGTATCTCCCCGATGGGTGAGTGCCAGGTTGTTCTCCTTGTGTATCTCCCCGTTGGGTGAGTGCCCGATCTTTCTCCTTGTGTATCTCCCGGTTGGGTGGGTGCCATGTTGTTCTCCTTGTGTATCTCCCCGTTGGGTGAGTGCCCGATCTTTCTCCTTGTGTATCTCCCCGTTGGGTGAGAGCCAGTTTGTTCTCCTTGTGTATCTCCCCGTTGGGTGAGTGCCCGGTCGTTCTCTTTGTGTATCTCCCCGTTGGATGAATGTCAGGTTGTTCTCCTTGTGTATCTCCCCGTTGGGTGAGTGCCTTGTTGTTCTCCTTGTGTATCTCCCCTTTGGGTGAGTGCCAGGTTGTTTTCCTTGTGTATCTCCCCGTTGGGTGAGTGCACGGTCGTTCTCCTTTTGTATCTCCCCGTTGGGTGAGTGCCTGAATGTTCTCCTTTTGTATCTCCCCTTTGGGTGAGTGCCCGATCGTTCTCCTTTTGTATCTCTCCGTTGGGTGAGTGCCAGGTCGTTCTCCTTGTGTATCTCCCCGTTGGGTGAGTGCCAGGTCGTTATCCTTTGTATCTCCCCTTTGGGTGAGTGCACAATCGTTCTCCTTGTATATCTCCAGGTTGGGTGAGTGCCAGGTTGTTCTCCTTATGTATCTCCCCGTTGGGTGAGTGCCCGGTCGTTCTCCTTGTGTATCTCCCCGTTCGGTGAGTGCCAGGTTATTCTCCTTGTGTATCTCCCCGTTGGGTGAGTGCCCGGTCGTTCTCCTTGTGTATCTCCCCGTTGGGTGAGTGCCCGATCGTTCTCCTTGTGTATCTCTCGGTTGGGTGAGTGCCAGGTTGTTCTCCTTATTTATCTCCCCGTTGGGTGAGTGCCAGGTTGTTTTCCTTGTGTATCTCCCCGTTCGGTGAGTGCCCGGTTGTTCTCCTTGTGTATCTCCTCGTTGGGTGAGTGCCATGTTGTTCTCATTGTGTATATCCCCGTTGGGTGAGTGCCAGGTCGTTCTCCTTATGTATCTCCCCGTTGGGTGAGTGCCTGGTTGTTCTCCTTGTGTATCTCCCCTTTGGGTGAGTGTCCGATCGTTCTCCTTGTGTATCTCCCCGTTGGGTGTGTGCCAGGTCGTTCTCCTTGTGTATCTCCCCGTTGGGTGAGTGCAGGTTGTTCTCCTTGTCTATCTCCCCGTTGGGTGAGTGCCCGATCTTTCTCCTTGTGTATCTCCCGGTTGGGTGAGTGCCAGGTTGTTCTCCTTATGTATCTCCCCGTTGGGTGAGAGCCAGTTTGTTCTCCTTGTGTATCTCCCCGTTGGGTGAGTGCCCGGTCGTTCTCTTTGTGTATCTCCACGTTGGGTGAATGTCAGGTTGTTCTCCTTGTGTATCTCCCCGTTGGGTGAGTGCCTTGTTGTTCTCCTTGTGTATCTCCCCTTTGGGTGAGTGCCCGATCGTTCTTCTTGTGTATCTCCCCTTTGGGTGAGTGCCCGATCGTTCTCCTTGTGTATCTCCCCGTTGGGTGAGTGCCAGGTTGTTCTCCTTGTGTATCTCCCCGTTGGGTGAGTGCCAGGTCGTTCTCCTTGTGTATCTCTCCTTTGGGTGAGTGCCAGGTCGTTTTCCTTGTGTATCTCCCCGTTGGGTGAGTGCCCGGTCGTTCTCCTTGTGTAACTCCCCGTTCGGTGAGTGCCATGTCGTTCTACTTGTGTATCTCCCCGTTGGGTGAGTGCCAGGTTGTTCTCCATGTTTATCTCCGCGTTGGGTGAGTGCCCGGTCGTTCTCCTTGTGTATCTCCCCGTTGGTTGAGTGCCAGGTCGTTCTCCTTGTGTATCTCCTCGTTGGGTGAGTGCCAGGTCGTTATCCTTGTGTATCTCCCCGTTGGGTGAGTGCCAGGTTGTTCTCCTTGTGTATCTCCCCATTGGGTTAGTGCCCGATCGTTCTCCTTGTATATCTCCCGGTTGGGTGAGTGCCAGGATGTTCTCCTTATTTATCTCCCCGTTGGGTGAGTGCCAGGTTGTTCTCCTTGTGTATCTCCCCGTTGGGTGAGTGCCAGGTTGTTCTCCTTGTGTATCTCCCGGTTGGGTGAGTGCCAGGTTGTTCTCCTTGTGTATCTCCCCATTGGGTGAGTGCCAGGTCGTTCTCCTTGTGTATATCCCCATTGTGTGAGTGCCAGGTTATTCTCCTTGTGTATATCCCCATTGGGTGAGTGCCAGGTTATTCTCCTTGTGCATCTCCACGTGGGGTGAATGCCAGGTTATTCTCCTTGTGTATCTCCCCGTTGGGTGAGTGCCCGATCGTTCTCCTTGTGTATCTCCCGGTTGGGTGAGTGCCAGGTCGTTCTCCTTGTGTATCTCCCCGTTGGGTGAGTGCCAGGTCGTTCTCCTTGTGTATCTCCCCGTTGGGTGAGTGCAGGTTGTTCTCCTTGTCTATCTCCCCGTTGGGTGAATGCCCGATCTTTCTCCTTGTGTATCTCCCGGTTGGGTGAGTGCCAGGTTGTTCTCCTTATGTATCTCCCCGTTGGGTGAGAGCCAGTTTGTTCTCCTTGTGTATCTCCCCGTTGGGTGAGTGCCCGGTCGTTCTCTTTGTGTATCTCCACGTTGGGTGAATGTCAGGTTGTTCTCCTTGTGTATCTCCCCGTTGGGTGAGTGCCTTGTTGTTCTCCTTGTGTATCTCCCCTTTGGGTGAGTGCCCGATCGTTCTTCTTGTGTATCTCCCCTTTGGGTGAGTGCCCGATCGTTCTCCTTGTGTATCTCCCCGTTGGGTGAGTGCCAGGTTGTTCTCCTTGTGTATCTCCCCGTTGGGTGAGTGCCAGGTCGTTCTCCTTGTGTATCTCTCCTTTGGGTGAGTGCCAGGTCGTTTTCCTTGTGTATCTCCCCGTTGGGTGAGTGCCCGGTCGTTCTCCTTGTGTAACTCCCCGTTCGGTGAGTGCCAGGTCGTTCTACTTGTGTATCTCCCCGTTGGGTGAGTGCCAGGTTGTTCTCCATGTTTATCTCCGCGTTGGGTGAGTGCCCGGTCGTTCTCCTTGTGTATCTCCCCGTTGGTTGAGTGCCAGGTCGTTCTCCTTGTGTATCTCCTCGTTGGGTGAGTGCCAGGTCGTTATCCTTGTGTATCTCCCCGTTGGGTGAGTGCCAGGTTGTTCTCCTTGTGTATCTCCCCATTGGGTTAGTGCCCGATCGTTCTCCTTGTGTATCTCCCGGTTGGGTGAGTGCCAGGATGTTCTCCTTATTTATCTCCCCGTTGGGTGAGTGCCAGGTTGTTCTCCTTGTGTATCTCACCGTTGGGTGAGTGCCAGTTTTTTCTCCTTGTGTATCTCCCCGTTGGGTGAGTGCCACGTCGTTATCCTTGTGTATCTCCCCGTTGGGTGAGTGCAAGGTCGTTCTCCTTGCGTATCTCCCCCTTGGGTGAGTGCCAGGTTGTTCTACTTGTGTATCTCCCCGTTGGGTGAGTGCCAGGTTTTTCTCTTTGTGTATCTCCCCGTTGGGTGAGTGCCAGGTTGTTCTCCTTGTGTATCTCCCCGTTGGGTGAGTGCCAGGTTGTTCTCCTTGTGTATCTCCCGGTTGGGTGAGTGCCAGGTTGTTCTCCTTGTGTATCTCCCCATTGGGTGAGTGCCAGGTCGTTCTCCTTGTGTATATCCCCATTGTGTGAGTGCCAGGTTATTCTCCTTGTGTATATCCCCATTGGGTGAGTGCCAGGTTATTCTCCTTGTGCATCTCCACGTGGGGTGAATGCCAGGTTATTCTCCTTGTGTATCTCCCCGTTGGGTGAGTGCCAGGTCGTTATCCTTTGTATCTCCCCTTTGGGTGAGTGCACAATCGTTCTCCTTGTATATCTCCAGGTTGGGTGAGTGCCAGGTTGTTCTCCTTATGTATATCCCCGTTGGGTGAGTGCCCGGTCGTTCTCCTTGTGTATCTCCCCGTTCGGTGAGTGCCAGGTTATTCTCCTTGTGTATCTCCCCGTTGGGTGAGTGCCCGGTCGTTCTCCTTGTGTATCTCCCCGTTGGGTGAGTGCCCGATCGTTCTCCTTGTGTATCTCTCGGTTGGGTGAGTGCCAGGTTGTTCTCCTTATTTATCTCCCCGTTGGGTGAGTGCCAGGTTGTTCTCCTTGTGTATCTCCCCGTTCGGTGAGTGCCCGGTTGTTCTCCTTGTGTATCTCCTCGTTGGGTGAGTGCCATGTTGTTCTCATTGTGTATATCCCCGTTGGGTGAGTGCCAGGTCGTTCTCCTTATGTATCTCCCCGTTGGGTGAGTGCCTGGTTGTTCTCCTTGTGTATCTCCCCTTTGGGTGAGTGTCCGATCGTTCTCCTTGTGTATCTCCCCGTTGGGTGTGTGCCAGGTCGTTCTCCTTGTGTATCTCCCCGTTGGGTGAGTGCAGGTTGTTCTCCTTGTCTATCTCCCCGTTGGGTGAGTGCCCGATCTTTCTCCTTGTGTATCTCCCGGTTGGGTGAGTGCCAGGTTGTTCTCCTTATGTATCTCCCCGTTGGGTGAGAGCCAGTTTGTTCTCCTTGTGTATCTCCCCGTTGGGTGAGTGCCCGGTCGTTCTCTTTGTGTATCTCCACGTTGGGTGAATGTCAGGTTGTTCTCCTTGTGTATCTCCCCGTTGGGTGAGTGCCTTGTTGTTCTCCTTGTGTATCTCCCCTTTGGGTGAGTGCCCGATCGTTCTTCTTGTGTATCTCCCCTTTGGGTGAGTGCCCGATCGTTCTCCTTGTGTATCTCCCCGTTGGGTGAGTGCCAGGTTGTTCTCCTTGTGTATCTCCCCGTTGGGTGAGTGCCAGGTCGTTCTCCTTGTGTATCTCTCCTTTGGGTGAGTGCCAGGTCGTTTTCCTTGTGTATCTCCCCATTGGGTGAGTGCCCGGTCGTTCTCCTTGTGTAACTCCCCGTTCGGTGAGTGCCAGGTCGTTCTACTTGTGTATCTCCCCGTTGGGTGAGTGCCAGGTTGTTCTCCATGTTTATCTCCGCGTTGGGTGAGTGCCCGGTCGTTCTCCTTGTGTATCTCCCCGTTGGTTGAGTGCCAGGTCGTTCTCCTTGTGTATCTCCTCGTTGGGTGAGTGCCAGGTCGTTATCCTTGTGTATCTCCCCGTTGGGTGAGTGCCAGGTTGTTCTCCTTGTGTATCTCCCCATTGGGTTAGTGCCCGATCGTTCTCCTTGTATATCTCCCGGTTGGGTGAGTGCCAGGATGTTCTCCTTATTTATCTCCCCGTTCGGTGAGTGCCAGGTTGTTCTCCTTGTGTATCTCCCCGTTGGGTGAGTGCCAGGTTGTTCTCCTTGTGTATCTCCCGGTTGGGTGAGTGCCAGGTTGTTCTCCTTGTGTATCTCCCCATTGGGTGAGTGCCAGGTCGTTCTCCTTGTGTATATCCCCATTGTGTGAGTGCCAGGTTATTCTCCTTGTGTATATCCCCATTGGGTGAGTGCCAGGTTATTCTCCTTGTGCATCTCCACGTGGGGTGAATGCCAGGTTATTCTCCTTGTGTATCTCCCCGTTGGGTGAGTGCCCGATCGTTCTCCTTGTGTATCTCCCGGTTGGGTGAGTGCCAGGTCGTTCTCCTTGTGTATCTCCCCGTTGGGTGAGTGCCAGGTCGTTCTCCTTGTGTATCTCCCCGTTGGGTGAGTGCAGGTTGTTCTCCTTGTCTATCTCCCCGTTGGGTGAGTGCCCGATCTTTCTCCTTGTGTATCTCCCGGTTGGGTGAGTGCCAGGTTGTTCTCCTTATGTATCTCCCCGTTGGGTGAGAGCCAGTTTGTTCTCCTTGTGTATCTCCCCGTTGGGTGAGTGCCCGGTCGTTCTCTTTGTGTATCTCCACGTTGGGTGAATGTCAGGTTGTTCTCCTTGTGTATCTCCCCGTTGGGTGAGTGCCTTGTTGTTCTCCTTGTGTATCTCCCCTTTGGGTGAGTGCCCGATCGTTCTTCTTGTGTATCTCCCCTTTGGGTGAGTGCCCGATCGTTCTCCTTGTGTATCTCCCCGTTGGGTGAGTGCCAGGTTGTTCTCCTTGTGTATCTCCCCGTTGGGTGAGTGCCAGGTCGTTCTCCTTGTGTATCTCTCCTTTGGGTGAGTGCCAGGTCGTTTTCCTTGTGTATCTCCCCGTTGGGTGAGTGCCCGGTCGTTCTCCTTGTGTAACTCCCCGTTCGGTGAGTGCCAGGTCGTTCTACTTGTGTATCTCCCCGTTGGGTGAGTGCCAGGTTGTTCTCCATGTTTATCTCCGCGTTGGGTGAGTGCCCGGTCGTTCTCCTTGTGTATCTCCCCGTTGGTTGAGTGCCAGGTCGTTCTCCTTGTGTATCTCCTCGTTGGGTGAGTGCCAGGTCGTTATCCTTGTGTATCTCCCCGTTGGGTGAGTGCCAGGTTGTTCTCCTTGTGTATCTCCCCATTGGGTTAGTGCCCGATCGTTCTCCTTGTGTATCTCCCGGTTGGGTGAGTGCCAGGATGTTCTCCTTATTTATCTCCCCGTTGGGTGAGTGCCAGGTTGTTCTCCTTGTGTATCTCACCGTTGGGTGAGTGCCAGTTTTTTCTCCTTGTGTATCTCCCCGTTGGGTGAGTGCCACGTCGTTATCCTTGTGTATCTCCCCGTTGGGTGAGTGCAAGGTCGTTCTCCTTGCGTATCTCCCCCTTGGGTGAGTGCCAGGTTGTTCTACTTGTGTATCTCCCCGTTGGGTGAGTGCCAGGTTTTTCTCTTTGTGTATCTCCCCGTTGGGTGAGTGCCAGGTTGTTCTCCTTGTGTATCTCCCCGTTGGGTGACTGCCAGGTTGTTCTCCTTGTGTATCTCCCGGTTGGGTGAGTGCCAGGTTGTTCTCCTTGTGTATCTCCCCATTGGGTGAGTGCCAGGTCGTTCTCCTTGTGTATATCCCCATTGTGTGAGTGCCAGGTTATTCTCCTTGTGTATATCCCCATTGGGTGAGTGCCAGGTTATTCTCCTTGTGCATCTCCACGTGGGGTGAATGCCAGGTTATTCTCCTTGTGTATCTCCCCGTTGGGTGAGTGCCCGATCGTTCTCCTTGTGTATCTCCCGGTTGGGTGAGTGCCAGGTCGTTCTCCTTGTGTATCTCCCCGTTGGGTGAGTGCCAGGTCGTTCTCCTTGTGTATCGCCCCGTTGGGTGAGTGCCAGGTTGTTCATCTTGTGTATCTCCCCGTTGGGTGAGTGCCCAATCTTTCTCATTGTGTATCTCCCCGTTGGGTCAGTGCCAGGTCGTTCTCCTTGTGTAGCTCCCCGTTGGGTGAGTGCCACGTCGTTATCCTTGTGTATCTCCCCGTTGGGTGAGTGCCAGGTTGTTCTTCTTGTCTATCTCCCCGTTGGGTGAGTGCCCGATCTTTCTCCTTGTGTATCTCCCGGTTGGGTGAGTGCCAGGTTGTTCTCCTTATGTATCTCCCCGTTGGGTGAGAGCCAGTTTGTTCTCCTTGTGTATCTCCCCGTTGGGTGAGTGCCCGGTCGTTCTCTTTGTGTATCTCCACGTTGGGTGAATGTCAGGTTGTTCTCCTTGTGTATCTCCCCGTTGGGTGAGTGCCTTGTTGTTCTCCTTGTGTATCTCCCCTTTGGGTGAGTGCCCGATCGTTCTTCTTGTGTATCTCCCCTTTGGGTGAGTGCCCGATCGTTCTCCTTGTGTATCTCCCCGTTGGGTGAGTGCCAGGTTGTTCTCCTTGTGTATCTCCCCGTTGGGTGAGTGCCAGGTCGTTCTCCTTGTGTATCTCTCCTTTGGGTGAGTGCCAGGTCGTTTTCCTTGTGTATCTCCCCGTTGGGTGAGTGCCCGGTCGTTCTCCTTGTGTAACTCCCCGTTGGGTGAGTGCCAGGTCGTTCTACTTGTGTATCTCCCCGTTGGGTGAGTGCCAGGTTGTTCTCCATGTTTATCTCCGCGTTGGGTGAGTGCCCGATCGTTCTCCTTGTGTTTCTCCCGGTTGGGTGAGTGCCAGGTTGTCCTCCTTGTGTATCTCCCCGTTGGGTGAGTGCCAGGTTGTTCTCCTTGTGTATATCCCCATTGAGTGAGAGCCAGGTCGTTCTCCTTGTGTATCTCCCCGTTGGGTGAGTGCCAGGTCGTTCTCATTGAGTATCTCCCCGTTGGGTGAGTGCCAGGTCGTTCTCCTTGTGTATATCCCCGTTGGGTGAGTGCCAGGTTGTTCATCTTGTGTATCTCCCCGTTGGGTGAGTGCCCAATCTGTCTCATTGTGTATCTCCCCGTTGGGTGAGTGCCAGGTCGTTCTCCTTGTGTATATCCCCGTTGGGTGAGTGCCACGTCGTTATCATTGTGTATCTCCCCGATGGGTGAGTGCCAGGTTGTTCTCCTTGTGTATCTCCCCGTTGGGTGAGTGCCCGATCTTTCTCCTTGTGTATCTCCCGGTTGGGTGGGTGCCATGTTGTTCTCCTTGTGTATCTCCCCGTTGGGTGAGTGCCCGATCTTTCTCCTTGTGTATCTCCCCGTTGGGTGATAGCCAGTTTGTTCTCCTTGTGTATCTCCCCGTTGAGTGAGTGCCCGGTCGTTCTCTTTGTGTATCTCCCCGTTGGGTGAATGTCAGGTTGTTCTCCTTGTGTATCTCCCCGTTGGGTGAGTGCCTTGTTGTTCTCCTTGTGTATCTCCCCTTTGGGTGAGTGCCAGGTTGTTTTCCTTGTGTATCTCCCCGTTGGGTGAGTGCACGGTCGTTCTCCTTGTGTATCTCCCCGTTGGGTGAGTGCCTGAATGTTCTCCTTGTGTATCTCCCCTTTGGGTGAGTGCCCGATCGTTCTCCTTTTGTATCTCCCCGTTGGGTGAGTGCCAGGTCGTTCTCCTTGTGTATCTCCCCGTTGGGTGAGTGCCAGGTCGTTATCCTTTGTATCTCCCCTTTGGGTGAGTGCACAATCGTTCTCCTTGTATATCTCCCGGTTGGGTGAGTGCCAGGTTGTTCTCCTTATGTATCTCCCCGTTGGGTGAGTGCCAGGTTGTTCTCCTTGTGTATCTCCCCATTGGGTGAGTGCCAGGTTGTTCTCCTTGTGTATCTCCCCGTTGGGTGAGTGCCAGGTTGTTCTCTTTGTGTATCTCTCCGTTGAGTGAGTGCCAGGCTGTTCTCCTTGTGTATCTCCACGTTGGGTGAGTGCCAGGTTATTCTCCTTGTGTATCTCCCCGTTGGGTGAGTGCTCGATCGTTCTCCTTGTGTATCTCCCGGTTGGGTGAATGCCAGGTTGTTCTCCTTGTGTATATCCCCGTTGGGTGAGTGACAGGTTGTTCTCCTTGTGTATATCCCCATTGAGTGGGTGCCAGGTCGTTCTCCTTGTGTATCTCCCCGTTGGGTGAGTGCCAGATCGTTCTCCTTGTGTATCTCCCCGTTGGGTGAGTGCCAGGTCGTTCTCCTTGTGTATCTCCCCGTTGGGTGAGTGCCAGGTTGTTCTCCTTGTGTATCTCCCCGTTGGGTGAGTGCCAGGTCGTTCTCCTTGTGTATCTCCCCGTTGGTTGTGTGCAAGGTTGTTCTCCTTCTGAATTTCCCCGTTGTGTGAGTGCCAGGTTGTTCTCCTTGTGTATATCCCCATTGTGTGAGTGCCAGGTTATTCTCCTTGTGTATATCCCCATTGGGTGAGTGCCAGGTTATTCTCCTTGTGTATCTCCATGTTGGGTGAGTGCCAGGTTATTCTCCTTGTGTATCTCCATGTTGGGTGAGTGCCAGGTTATTCTCCTTGTGTATCTCTCCGTTGGGTGAGTGCCAGGTTGTTCTCCTTGTGTATCTCCCCGTTGGGTGAATGCCAGGTTGTTCTCCTTGTGTATCTCCCCGTTGGGTGAGTGCCAGGTTGTTCTCCTTGTGTATCACCCCGTTGGGTGAATGCCAGGTTGTCCTCCTTGTGTATCTCCCCGTTGGGTGAGTGCCCGATCGTTCTCTTTGTGTATCTCCCCGTTGGGTGAGTGCCAGGTTGTTCTCCTTGTGTATCTCCCCGTTGAGTGAGTGCCCGATCGTTCTCCTTGTGAATCTCCCCGTTGGGTGTGTGCAAGGTTGTTCTCCTTCTGAATTTCCCCGTTGTGTGAGTGCCAGGTTGTTCTCCTTGTGTATCTCCCCATTGGGTGAGTGCTAGGTTGTTCTCCTTGTGTATCTCCCCGTTGGGTGAGTGCCAGGTTGTTCTCTTTGTGTATCTCTCCGTTGAGTGAGTGCCAGGCTGTTCTCCTTGTGTATCTCCACGTTGGGTGAGTGCCAGGTTATTCTCCTTGTGTATCTCCCCGTTGGGTGAGTGCCAGGTTGTTCATCTTGTGTATCTCCCCGTTGGGTGAGTGCCAGGTTGTTCTCCTTGTGTATATCCCCATTGAGTGAGAGCCAGGTCGTTCTCCTTCTGTATCTCCCCGTTGGGTGAGAGCCAGGTCGTTCTCCTTGTGTATCTCCCCGTTGGGTGAGTGCCAGGTCGTTCTCCTTGTGTATATCCCCATTGAGTGAGAGCCAGGTCGTTCTCCTTGTGTATCTCCCCGATGGGTGAGTGCCAGGTCGTTCTCCTTGTGTATCTCCCCGTTGGGTGAGTGCCAGGTCGTTCTCCTTGTGTATCGCCCCGTTGGGTGAGTGCCAGGTTGTTCATCTTGTGTATCTCCCCGTTGGGTGAGTGCCCAATCTTTCTCATTGTGTATCTCCCCGTTGGGTCAGTGCCAGGTCGTTCTCCTTGTGTAGCTCCCCGTTGGGTGAGTGCCACGTCGTTATCCTTGTGTATCTCCCCGTTGGGTGAGTGCCAGTTTGTTCTCCTTGTGTATCTCCCCGTTGGGTGAGTGCCCGGTCGTTCTCTTTGTGTATCTCCACGTTGGGTGAATGTCAGGTTGTTCTCCTTGTGTATCTCCCCGTTGGGTGAGTGCCTTGTTGTTCTCCTTGTGTATCTCCCCTTTGGGTGAGTGCCCGATCGTTCTTCTTGTGTATCTCCCCTTTGGATGAGTGCCCGATCGTTCTCCTTGTGTATCTCCCCGTTGGGTGAGTGCCAGGTTGTTCTCCTTGTGTATCTCCCCGTTGGGTGAGTGCCAGGTCGTTCTCCTTGTGTATCTCTCCTTTGGGTGAGTGCCAGGTCGTTTTCCTTGTGTATCTCCCCGTTGGGTGAGTGCCCGGTCGTTCTCCTTGTGTAACTCCCCGTTGGGTGAGTGCCAGGTCGTTCTACTTGTGTATCTCCCCGTTGGGTGAGTGCCAGGTTGTTCTCCATGTTTATCTCAGCGTTGGGTGAGTGCCCGGTCGTTCTCCTTGTGTATCTCCCCGTTGGTTGAGTGCCAGGTCGTTCTCCTTGTGTATCTCCTCGTTGGGTGAGTGCCAGGTCGTTATCCTTGTGTATCTCCCCGTTGGGTGAGTGCCAGGTTGTTCTCCTTGTGTATCTCCCCATTGGGTTAGTGCCCGATCGTTCTCCTTGTGTATCTCCCGGTTGGGTGAGTGCCAGGATGTTCTCCTTATTTATCTCCCCGTTGGTTGAGAGCCAGATTTTTCTCCGTGTGTTTCTCCCCGTTGGGTGATTGTCATGTCGTTCTCCTTGTGTATCTCCCCGTTGGGTGAGTGCCAGGTTGTTCTCCTTGTGTATCTCACCGTTGGGTGAGTGCCAGTTTTTTCTCCTTGTGTATCTCCCCGTTGGGTGAGTGCCACGTCGTTATCCTTGTGTATCTCCCCGTTGGGTGAGTGCCCGGTCGTTCTCCTTGTGTATCTCCCCGTTCGGTGAGTGCCAGGTTATTCTCCTTGTGTATCTCCCCGTTGGGTGAGTGCCCGGTCGTTCTCCTTGTGTATCTCCCCGTTGGGTGAGTGCCCGATCGTTCTCCTTGTGTATCTCTCGGTTGGGTGAGTGCCAGGTTGTTCTCCTTATTTATTTCCCCGTTGGGTGAGTGCCAGGTTGTTCTCCTTGTGTATCTCCCCGTTCGGTGAGTGCCCGGTTGTTCTCCTTGTGTATCTCCTCGTTGGGTGAGTGCCATGTTGTTCTCATTGTGTATATCCCCGTTGGGTGAGTGCCAGGTCGTTCTCCTTATGTATCTCCCCGTTGGGTGAGTGCCTGGTTGTTCTCCTTGTGTATCTCCCCTTTGGGTGAGTGTCCGATCGTTCTCCTTGTGTATCTCCCCGTTGGGTGTGTGCCAGGTCGTTCTCCTTGTGTATCTCCCCGTTGGGTGAGTGCAGGTTGTTCTCCTTGTCTATCTCCCCGTTGGGTGAGTGCCCGATCTTTCTCCTTGTGTATCTCCCGGTTGGGTGAGTGCCAGGTTGTTCTCCTTATGTATCTCCCCGTTGGGTGAGAGCCAGTTTGTTCTCCTTGTGTATCTCCCCGTTGGGTGAGTGCCCGGTCGTTCTCTTTGTGTATCTCCACGTTGGGTGAATGTCAGGTGGTTCTCCTTGTGTATCTCCCCGTTGGGTGAGTGCCTTGTTGTTCTCCTTGTGTATATCCCCTTTGGGTGAGTGCCCGATCGTTCTTCTTGTGTATCTCCCCTTTGGGTGAGTGCCCGATCGTTCTCCTTGTGTATCTCCCCGTTGGGTGAGTGCCAGGTTGTTCTCCTTGTGTATCTCCCCGTTGGGTGAGTGCCAGGTCGTTCTCCTTGTGTATCTCTCCTTTGGGTGAGTGCCAGGTCGTTTTCCTTGTGTATCTCCCCGTTGGGTGAGTGCCCGGTCGTTCTCCTTGTGTAACTCCCCGTTCGGTGAGTGCCAGGTCGTTCTACTTGTGTATCTCCCCGTTGGGTGAGTGCCAGGTTGTTCTCCATGTTTATCTCCGCGTTGGGTGAGTGCCCGGTCGTTCTCCTTGTGTATCTCCCCGTTGGTTGAGTGCCAGGTCGTTCTCCTTGTGTATCTCCTCGTTGGGTGAGTGCCAGGTCGTTATCCTTGTGTATCTCCCCGTTGGGTGAGTGCCAGGTTGTTCTCCTTGTGTATCTCACCATTGGGTTAGTGCCCGATCGTTCTCCTTGTGTATCTCCCGGTTGGGTGAGTGCCAGGATGTTCTCCTTATTTATCTCCCCGTTGGGTGAGTGCCAGGTTGTTCTCCTTGTGTATCTCACCGTTGGGTGAGTGCCAGTTTTTTCTCCTTGTGTATCTCCCCGTTGGGTGAGTGCCACGTCGTTATCCTTGTGTATCTCCCCGTTGGGTGAGTGCAAGGTCGTTCTCCTTGCGTATCTCCCCCTTGGGTGAGTGCCAGGTTGTTCTACTTGTGTATCTCCCCGTTGGGTGAGTGCCAGGTTTTTCTCTTTGTGTATCTCCCCGTTGGGTGAGTGCCAGGTTGTTCTCCTTGTGTATCTCCCCGTTGGGTGAGTGCCAGGTTGTTCTCCTTGTGTATCTCCCGGTTGGGTGAGTGCCAGGTTGTTCTCCTTGTGTATCTCCCCATTGGGTGAGTGCCAGGTCGTTCTCCTTGTGTATATCCCCATTGTGTGAGTGCCAGGTTATTCTCCTTGTGTATATCCCCATTGGGTGAGTGCCAGGTTATTCTCCTTGTGCATCTCCACGTGGGGTGAATGCCAGGTTATTCTCCTTGTGTATCTCCCCGTTGGGTGAGTGCCCGATCGTTCTCCTTGTGTATCTCCCGGTTGGGTGAGTGCCAGGTCGTTCTCCTTGTGTATCTCCCCGTTGGGTGAGTGCCAGGTCGTTCTCCTTGTGTATCGCCCCGTTGGGTGAGTGCCAGGTTGTTCATCTTGTGTATCTCCCCGTTGGGTGAGTGCCCAATCTTTCTCATTGTGTATCTCCCCGTTGGGTCAGTGCCAGGTCGTTCTCCTTGTGTAGCTCCCCGTTGGGTGAGTGCCACGTCGTTATCCTTGTGTATCTCCCCGTTGGGTGAGTGCCAGGTTGTTCTTCTTGTCTATCTCCCCGTTGGGTGAGTGCCCGATCTTTCTCCTTGTGTATCTCCCGGTTGGGTGAGTGCCAGGTTGTTCTCCTTATGTATCTCCCCGTTGGATGAGAGCCAGTTTGTTCTCCTTGTGTATCTCCCCGTTGGGTGAGTGCCCGGTCGTTCTCTTTGTGTATCTCCACGTTGGGTGAATGTCAGGTTGTTCTCCTTGTGTATCTCCCCGTTGGGTGAGTGCCTTGTTGTTCTCCTTGTGTATCTCCCCTTTGGGTGAGTGCCCGATCGTTCTTCTTGTGTATCTCCCCTTTGGGTGAGTGCCCGATCGTTCTCCTTGTGTATCTCCCCGTTGGGTGAGTGCCAGGTTGTTCTCCTTGTGTATCTCCCCGTTGGGTGAGTGCCAGGTCGTTCTCCTTGTGTATCTCTCCTTTGGGTGAGTGCCAGGTCGTTTTCCTTGTGTATCTCCCCGTTGGGTGAGTGCCCGGTCGTTCTCCTTGTGTAACTCCCCGTTGGGTGAGTGCCAGGTCGTTCTACTTGTGTATCTCCCCGTAGGGTGAGTGCCAGGTTGTTCTCCATGTTTATCTCCGCGTTGGGTGAGTGCCCGATCGTTCTCCTTGTGTATCTCCCGGTTGGGTGAGTGCCAGGTTGTCCTCCTTGTGTATCTCCCCGTTGGGTGAGTGCCAGGTTGTTCTCCTTGTGTATATCCCCATTGAGTGAGAGCCAAGTCGTTCTCCTTGTGTATCTCCCCGTTGGGTGAGTGCCAGGTCGTTCTCATTGAGTATCTCCCCGTTGGGTGAGTGCCAGGTCGTTCTCCTTGTGTATATCCCCGTTGGGTGAGTGCCAGGTTGTTCATCTTGTGTATCTCCCCGTTGGGTGAGTGCCCAATCTGTCTCATTGTGTATCTCCCCGTTGGGTGAGTGCCAGGTCGTTCTCCTTGTGTATATCCCCGTTGGGTGAGTGCCACGTCGTTATCATTGTGTATCTCCCCGATGGGTGAGTGCCAGGTTGTTCTCCTTGTGTATCTCCCCGTTGGGTGAGTGCCCGATCTTTCTCCTTGTGTATCTCCCGGTTGGGTGGGTGCCATGTTGTTCTCCTTGTGTATCTCCCCGTTGGGTGAGTGCCCGATCTTTCTCCTTGTGTATCTCCCCGTTGGGTGATAGCCAGTTTGTTCTCCTTGTGTATCTCCCCGTTGGGTGAGTGCCCGGTCGTTCTCTTTGTGTATCTCCCCGTTGGGTGAATGTCAGGTTGTTCTCCTTGTGTATCTCCCCGTTGGGTGAGTGCCTTGTTGTTCTCCTTGTGTATCTCCCCTTTGGGTGAGTGCCAGGTTGTTTTCCTTGTGTATCTCCCCGTTGGGTGAGTGCACGGTCGTTCTCCTTGTGTATCTCCCCGTTGGGTGAGTGCCTGAATGTTCTCCTTGTGTATCTCCCCTTTGGGTGAGTGCCCGATCGTTCTCCTTTTGTATCTCCCCGTTGGGTGAGTGCCAGGTCGTTCTCCTTGTGTATCTCCCCGTTGGGTGAGTGCCAGGTCGTTATCCTTTGTATCTCCCCTTTGGGTGAGTGCACAATCGTTCTCCTTGTATATCTCCAGGTTGGGTGAGTGCCAGGTTGTTCTCCTTATGTATCTCCCCGTTGGGTGAGTGCCAGGTTGTTCTCCTTGTGTATCTCCCCATTGGGTGAGTGCCAGGTTGTTCTCCTTGTATATCTCCCCGTTGGGTGAGTGCCAGGTTGTTCTCTTTGTGTATCTCTCCGTTGAGTGAGTGCCAGGCTGTTCTCCTTGTGTATCTCCACGTTGGGTGAGTGCCAGGTTATTCTCCTTGTGTATCTCCCCGTTGGGTGAGTGCTCGATCGTTCTCCTTGTGTATCTCCCGGTTGGGTGAGTGCCAGGTTGTTCTCCTTGTGTATATCCCCGTTGGGTGAGTGACAGGTTGTTCTCCTTGTGTATATCCCCATTGAGTGGGTGCCAGGTCGTTCTCCTTGTGTATCTCCCCGTTGGGTGAGTGCCAGATCGTTCTCCTTGTGTATCTCCCCGTTGGGTGAGTGCCAGGTCGTTCTCCTTGTGTATCTCCCCGTTGGGTGAGTGCCAGGTTGTTCTCCTTGTGTATCTCACCGTTGGGTGAGTGCCAGTTTTTTCTCCTTGTGTATCTCCCCGTTGGGTGAGTGCCACGTCGTTATCCTTGTGTATCTCCCCGTTGGGTGAGTGCAAGGTCGTTCTCCTTGCGTATCTCCCCCTTGGGTGAGTGCCAGGTTGTTCTACTTGTGTATCTCCCCGTTGGGTGAGTGCCACGTTTTTCTCTTTGTGTATCTCCCCGTTGGGTGAGTGCCAGGTTGTTCTCCTTGTGTATCTCCCCGTTGGGTGAGTGCCAGGTTGTTCTCCTTGTGTATCTCCCGGTTGGGTGAGTGCCAGGTTGTTCTCCTTGTGTATCTCCCCATTGGGTGAGTGCCAGGTCGTTCTCCTTGTGTATATCCCCATTGTGTGAGTGCCAGGTTATTCTCCTTGTGTATATCCCCATTGGGTGAGTGCCAGGTTATTCTCCTTGTGCATCTCCACGTGGGGTGAATGCCAGGTTATTCTCCTTGTGTATCTCCCCGTTGGGTGAGTGCCCGATCGTTCTCCTTGTGTATCTCCCGGTTGGGTGAGTGCCAGGTCGTTCTCCTTGTGTATCTCCCCGTTGGGTGAGTGCCAGGTCGTTCTCCTTGTGTATCGCCCCGTTGGGTGAGTGCCAGGTTGTTCATCTTGTGTATCTCCCCGTTGGGTGAGTGCCCAATCTTTCTCATTGTGTATCTCCCCGTTGGGTCAGTGCCAGGTCGTTCTCCTTGTGTAGCTCCCCGTTGGGTGAGTGCCACGTCGTTATCCTTGTGTATCTCCCCGTTGGGTGAGTGCCAGGTTGTTCTTCTTGTCTATCTCCCCGTTGGGTGAGTGCCCGATCTTTCTCCTTGTGTATCTCCCGGTTGGGTGAGTGCCAGGTTGTTCTCCTTATGTATCTCCCCGTTGGGTGAGAGCCAGTTTGTTCTCCTTGTGTATCTCCCCGTTGGGTGAGTGCCCGGTCGTTCTCTTTGTGTATCTCCACGTTGGGTGAATGTCAGGTTGTTCTCCTTGTGTATCTCCCCGTTGGGTGAGTGCCTTGTTGTTCTCCTTGTGTATCTCCCCTTTGGGTGAGTGCCCGATCGTTCTTCTTGTGTATCTCCCCTTTGGGTGAGTGCCCGATCGTTCTCCTTGTGTATCTCCCCGTTGGGTGAGTGCCAGGTTGTTCTCCTTGTGTATCTCCCCGTTGGGTGAGTGCCAGGTCGTTCTCCTTGTGTATCTCTCCTTTGGGTGAGTGCCAGGTCGTTTTCCTTGTGTATCTCCCCGTTGGGTGAGTGCCCGGTCGTTCTCCTTGTGTAACTCCCCGTTGGGTGAGTGCCAGGTCGTTCTACTTGTGTATCTCCCCGTAGGGTGAGTGCCAGGTTGTTCTCCATGTTTATCTCCGCGTTGGGTGAGTGCCCGATCGTTCTCCTTGTGTATCTCCCGGTTGGGTGAGTGCCAGGTTGTCCTCCTTGTGTATCTCCCCGTTGGGTGAGTGCCAGGTTGTTCTCCTTGTGTATATCCCCATTGAGTGAGAGCCAAGTCGTTCTCCTTGTGTATCTCCCCGTTGGGTGAGTGCCAGGTCGTTCTCATTGAGTATCTCCCCGTTGGGTGAGTGCCAGGTCGTTCTCCTTGTGTATATCCCCGTTGGGTGAGTGCCAGGTTGTTCATCTTGTGTATCTCCCCGTTGGGTGAGTGCCCAATCTGTCTCATTGTGTATCTCCCCGTTGGGTGAGTGCCAGGTCGTTCTCCTTGTGTATATCCCCGTTGGGTGAGTGCCACGTCGTTATCATTGTGTATCTCCCCGATGGGTGAGTGCCAGGTTGTTCTCCTTGTGTATCTCCCCGTTGGGTGAGTGCCCGATCTTTCTCCTTGTGTATCTCCCGGTTGGGTGGGTGCCATGTTTTTCTCCTTGTGTATCTCCCCGTTGGGTGAGTGCCCGATCTTTCTCCTTGTGTATCTCCCCGTTGGGTGATAGCCAGTTTGTTCTCCTTGTGTATCTCCCCGTTGGGTGAGTGCCCGGTCGTTCTCTTTGTGTATCTCCCCGTTGGGTGAATGTCAGGTTGTTCTCCTTGTGTATCTCCCCGTTGGGTGAGTGCCTTGTTGTTCTCCTTGTGTATCTCCCCTTTGGGTGAGTGCCAGGTTGTTTTCCTTGTGTATCTCCCCGTTGGGTGAGTGCACGGTCGTTCTCCTTGTGTATCTCCCCGTTGGGTGAGTGCCTGAATGTTCTCCTTGTGTATCTCCCCTTTGGGTGAGTGCCCGATCGTTCTCCTTTTGTATCTCCCCGTTGGGTGAGTGCCAGGTCGTTCTCCTTGTGTATCTCCCCGTTGGGTGAGTGCCAGGTCGTTATCCTTTGTATCTCCCCTTTGGGTGAGTGCACAATCGTTCTCCTTGTATATCTCCAGGTTGGGTGAGTGCCAGGTTGTTCTCCTTATGTATCTCCCCGTTGGGTGAGTGCCAGGTTGTTCTCCTTGTGTATCTCCCCATTGGGTGAGTGCCAGGTTGTTCTCCTTGTATATCTCCCCGTTGGGTGAGTGCCAGGTTGTTCTCTTTGTGTATCTCTCCGTTGAGTGAGTGCCAGGCTGTTCTCCTTGTGTATCTCCACGTTGGGTGAGTGCCAGGTTATTCTCCTTGTGTATCTCCCCGTTGGGTGAGTGCTCGATCGTTCTCCTTGTGTATCTCCCGGTTGGGTGAGTGCCAGGTTGTTCTCCTTGTGTATATCCCCGTTGGGTGAGTGACAGGTTGTTCTCCTTGTGTATATCCCCATTGAGTGGGTGCCAGGTCGTTCTCCTTGTGTATCTCCCCGTTGGGTGAGTGCCAGATCGTTCTCCTTGTGTATCTCCCCGTTGGGTGAGTGCCAGGTCGTTCTCCTTGTGTATCTCCCCGTTGGGTGAGTGCCAGGTTGTTCTCCTTGTGTATCTCCCCGTTGGGTGAGTGCCAGGTTGTTCTCCTTGTGTATCTCCCCGTTGGGTGAGTGCCAGGTCGTTCTCTTTGTGTATCTCCCCGTTGGGTGAGTGCCAGGTTGTTCTCCTTGTGTATCTCCCCGTTGTTTGTGTACAAGGTTGTTCTCCTTCTGAATTTCCCCGTTGTGTGAGTGCCAGGTTGTTCTCCTTGTGTATATCCCCATTGTGTGAGTGCCAGGTTATTCTCCTTGTGTATATCCCCATTGGGTGAGTGCCAGGTTATTCTCCTTGTGTATCTCCATGTTGGGTGAGTGCCAGGTTATTCTCCTTGTGTATCTCCATGTTGGGTGAGTGCCAGGTTATTCTCCTTGTGTATCTCTCCGTTGGGTGAGTGCCAGGTTGTTCTCCTTGTGTATCTCCCCGTTGGGTGAATGCCAGGTTGTTCTCCTTGTGTATCTCCCCGTTGGGTGAGTGCCAGGTTGTTCTCCTTGTGTATCACCCCGTTGGGTGAATGCCAGGTTGTCCTCCTTGTGTATCTCCCCGTTGGGTGAGTGCCCGATCGTTCTCTTTGTGTATCTCCCCGTTGGGTGAGTGCCAGGTTGTTCTCCTTGTGTATCTCCCCGTTGAGTGAGTGCCCGATCGTTCTCCTTGTGAATCTCCCCGTTGGGTGTGTGCAAGGTTGTTCTCCTTCTGAATTTCCCCGTTGTGTGTGTGCCAGGTTGTTCTCCTTGTGTATCTCCCCATTGGGTGAGTGCTAGGTTGTTCTCCTTGTGTATCTCCCCGTTGGGTGAGTGCCAGGTTGTTCTCTTTGTGTATCTCTCCGTTGAGTGAGTGCCAGGCTGTTCTCCTTGTGTATCTCCACGTTGGGTGAGTGCCAGGTTATTCTCCTTGTGTATCTCCCCGTTGGGTGAGTGCCAGGTTGTTCATCTTGTGTATCTCCCCGTTGGGTGAGTGCCAGGTTGTTCTCCTTGTGTATATCCCCATTGAGTGAGAGCCAGGTCGTTCTCCTTCTGTATCTCCCCGTTGGGTGAGTGCCAGGTCGTTCTCCTTGTGTATCTCCCCGTTGGGTGAGTGCCAGGTCGTTCTCCTTGTGTATATCCCCATTGAGTGAGAGCCAGGTCGTTCTCCTTGTGTATCTCCCCGATGGGTGAGTGCCAGGTCGTTCTCCTTGTGTATCTCCCCGTTGGGTGAGTGCCAGGTCGTTCTCCTTGTGTATCGCCCCTTTGGGTGAGTGCCAGGTTGTTCATCTTGTGTATCTCCCCGTTGGGTGAGTGCCCAATCTTTCTCATTGTGTATCTCCCCGTTGGGTCAGTGCCAGGTCGTTCTCCTTGTGTAGCTCCCCGTTGGGTGAGTGCCACGTCGTTATCCTTGTGTATCTCCCCGTTGGGTGAGTGCCAGTTTGTTCTCCTTGTGTATCTCCCCGTTGGGTGAGTGCCCGGTCGTTCTCTTTGTGTATCTCCACGTTGGGTGAATGTCAGGTTGTTCTCCTTGTGTATCTCCCCGTTGGGTGAGTGCCTTGTTGTTCTTCTTGTGTATCTCCCCTTTGGGTGAGTGCCCGATCGTTCTCCTTGTGTATCTCCCCGTTGGGTGAGTGCCAGGTTGTTCTCCTTGTGTATCTCCCCGTTGGGTGAGTGCCAGGTCGTTCTCCTTGTGTATCTCTCCTTTGGGTGAGTGCCAGGTCGTTTTCCTTGTGTATCTCCCCGTTGGGTGAGTGCCCGGTCGTTCTCCTTGTGTAACTACCCGTTGGGTGAGTGCCAGGTCGTTCTACTTGTGTATCTCCCCGTTGGGTGAGTGCCAGGTTGTTCTCCATGTTTATCTCCGCGTTGGGTGAGTGCCCGGTCGTTCTCCTTGTGTATCTCCCCGTTGGTTGAGTGCCATGTCGTTCTCCTTGTGTATCTCCTCGTTGGGTGAGTGCCAGGTCGTTATCCTTGTGTATCTCCCCGTTGGGTGAGTGCCAGGTTGTTCTCCTTGTGTATCTCCCCATTGGGTTAGTGCCCGATCGTTCTCCTTGTGTATCTCCCGGTTGGGTGAGTGCCAGGATGTTCTCCTTATTTATCTCCCCGTTGGTTGAGAGCCAGATTTTTCTCCGTGTGTTTCTCCCCGTTGGGTGATTGTCATGTCGTTCTCCTTGTGTATCTCCCCGTTGGGTGAGTGCCAGGTTGTTCTCCTTGTGTATCTCACCGTTGGGTGAGTGCCAGTTTTTTCTCCTTGTGTATCTCCCCGTTGGGTGAGTGCCACGTCGTTATCCTTGTGTATCTCCCCGTTGGGTGAGTGCAAGGTCGTTCTCCTTGCGTATCTCCCCCTTGGGTGAGTGCCAGGTTGTTCTACTTGTGTATCTCCCCGTTAGGTGAGTGCCAGGTTTTTCTCTTTGTGTATCTCCCCGTTGGGTGAGTGCCAGGTTGTTCTCCTTGTGTATCTCCCCGTTGGGTGAGTGCCAGGTTGTTCTCCTTGTGTATCTCCCGGTTGGGTGAGTGCCAGGTTGTTCTCCTTGTGTATCTCCCCATTGGGTGAGTGCCAGGTCGTTCTCCTTGTGTATATCCCCATTGTGTGAGTGCCAGGTTATTCTCCTTGTGTATATCCCCATTGGGTGAGTGCCAGGTTATTCTCCTTGTGCATCTCCACGTGGGGTGAATGCCAGGTTATTCTCCTTGTGTATCTCCCCGTTGGGTGAGTGCCCGATCGTTCTCCTTGTGTATCTCCCGGTTGGGTGAGTGCCAGGTTGTTCTCCTTGTGTATCTCCCGGTTGGGTGAGTGCCAGGTTGTTCTCCTTGTGTATATCCCCATTGAGTGAGAGCCAGGTCGTTCTCCTTGTGTATCTCCCCGTTGGGTGAGTGCCAGGTCGTTCTCATTGAGTATCTCCCCGTTGGGTGAGTGCCAGGTCGTTCTCCTTTTGTATATCCCCGTTGGGTGAGGGCCAGGTTGTTCATCTTGTGTATCTCCCCGTTGGGTGAGTGCCCAATCTGTCTCATTGTGTATCTCCCCGTTGGGTGAGTGCCAGGTCGTTCTCCTTGTGTATCTCCCCGTTGGGTGAGTGCCACGTCGTTATCATTGTGTATCTCCCCGATGGGTGAGTGCCAGGTTGTTCTCCTTGTGTATCTCCCCGTTGGGTGAGTGCCAGGTTGTTCTCCTTGTGTATATCCCCATTGAGTGAGAGCCAGGTCGTTCTCCTTCTGTATCTCCCCGTTGGGTGAGTGCCAGGTCGTTCTCCTTGTGTATCTCCCCGTTGGGTGAGTGCCAGGTCGTTCTCCTTGTGTATATCCCCATTGAGTGAGAGCCAGGTCGTTCTCCTTGTGTATCTCCCCGATGGGTGAGTGCCAGGTCGTTCTCCTTGTGTATCTCCCCGTTGGGTGAGTGCCAGGTCGTTCTCCTTGTGTATCGCCCCTTTGGGTGAGTGCCAGGTTGTTCATCTTGTGTATCTCCCCGTTGGGTGAGTGCCCAATCTTTCTCATTGTGTATCTCCCCGTTGGGTCAGTGCCAGGTCGTTCTCCTTGTGTAGCTCCCCGTTGGGTGAGTGCCACGTCGTTATCCTTGTGTATCTCCCCGTTGGGTGAGTGCCAGTTTGTTCTCCTTGTGTATCTCCCCGTTGGGTGAGTGCCCGGTCGTTCTCTTTGTGTATCTCCACGTTGGGTGAATGTCAGGTTGTTCTCCTTGTGTATCTCCCCGTTGGGTGAGTGCCTTGTTGTTCTTCTTGTGTATCTCCCCTTTGGGTGAGTGCCCGATCGTTCTCCTTGTGTATCTCCCCGTTGGGTGAGTGCCAGGTTGTTCTCCTTGTGTATCTCCCCGTTGGGTGAGTGCCAGGTCGTTCTCCTTGTGTATCTCTCCTTTGGGTGAGTGCCAGGTCGTTTTCCTTGTGTATCTCCCCGTTGGGTGAGTGCCCGGTCGTTCTCCTTGTGTAACTCCCCGTTGGGTGAGTGCCAGGTCGTTCTACTTGTGTATCTCCCCGTTGGGTGAGTGCCAGGTTGTTCTCCATGTTTATCTCCGCGTTGGGTGAGTGCCCGGTCGTTCTCCTTGTGTATCTCCCCGTTGGTTGAGTGCCATGTCGTTCTCCTTGTGTATCTCCTCGTTGGGTGAGTGCCAGGTCGTTATCCTTGTGTATCTCCCCGTTGGGTGAGTGCCAGGTTGTTCTCCTTGTGTATCTCCCCATTGGGTTAGTGCCCGATCGTTCTCCTTGTGTATCTCCCGGTTGGGTGAGTGCCAGGATGTTCTCCTTATTTATCTCCCCGTTGGTTGAGAGCCAGATTTTTCTCCGTGTGTTTCTCCCCGTTGGGTGATTGTCATGTCGTTCTCCTTGTGTATCTCCCCGTTGGGTGAGTGCCAGGTTGTTCTCCTTGTGTATCTCACCGTTGGGTGAGTGCCAGTTTTTTCTCCTTGTGTATCTCCCCGTTGGGTGAGTGCCACGTCGTTATCCTTGTGTATCTCCCCGTTGGGTGAGTGCAAGGTCGTTCTCCTTGCGTATCTCCCCCTTGGGTGAGTGCCAGGTTGTTCTACTTGTGTATCTCCCCGTTAGGTGAGTGCCAGGTTTTTCTCTTTGTGTATCTCCCCGTTGGGTGAGTGCCAGGTTGTTCTCCTTGTGTATCTCCCCGTTGGGTGAGTGCCAGGTTGTTCTCCTTGTGTATCTCCCGGTTGGGTGAGTGCCAGGTTGTTCTCCTTGTGTATCTCCCCATTGGGTGAGTGCCAGGTCGTTCTCCTTGTGTATATCCCCATTGTGTGAGTGCCAGGTTATTCTCCTTGTGTATATCCCCATTGGGTGAGTGCCAGGTTATTCTCCTTGTGCATCTCCACGTGGGGTGAATGCCAGGTTATTCTCCTTGTGTATCTCCCCGTTGGGTGAGTGCCCGATCGTTCTCCTTGTGTATCTCCCGGTTGGGTGAGTGCCAGGTTGTTCTCCTTGTGTATCTCCCCGTTGTTTGTGTACAAGGTTGTTCTCCTTCTGAATTTCCCCGTTGTGTGAGTGCCAGGTTGTTCTCCTTGTGTATATCCCCATTGTGTGAGTGCCAGGTTATTCTCCTTGTGTATATCCCCATTGGGTGAGTGCCAGGTTATTCTCCTTGTGTATCTCCATGTTGGGTGAGTGCCAGGTTATTCTCCTTGTGTATCTCCATGTTGGGTGAGTGCCAGGTTATTCTCCTTGTGTATCTCTCCGTTGGGTGAGTGCCAGGTTGTTCTCCTTGTGTATCTCCCCGTTGGGTGAATGCCAGGTTGTTCTCCTTGTGTATCTCCCCGTTGGGTGAGTGCCAGGTTGTTCTCCTTGTGTATCACCCCGTTGGGTGAATGCCAGGTTGTCCTCCTTGTGTATCTCCCCGTTGGGTGAGTGCCCGATCGTTCTCTTTGTGTATCTCCCCGTTGGGTGAGTGCCAGGTTGTTCTCCTTGTGTATCTCCCCGTTGAGTGAGTGCCCGATCGTTCTCCTTGTGAATCTCCCCGTTGGGTGTGTGCAAGGTTGTTCTCCTTCTGAATTTCCCCGTTGTGTGTGTGCCAGGTTGTTCTCCTTGTGTATCTCCCCATTGGGTGAGTGCTAGGTTGTTCTCCTTGTGTATCTCCCCGTTGGGTGAGTGCCAGGTTGTTCTCTTTGTGTATCTCTCCGTTGAGTGAGTGCCAGGCTGTTCTCCTTGTGTATCTCCACGTTGGGTGAGTGCCAGGTTATTCTCCTTGTGTATCTCCCCGTTGGGTGAGTGCCAGGTTGTTCATCTTGTGTATCTCCCCGTTGGGTGAGTGCCAGGTTGTTCTCCTTGTGTATATCCCCATTGAGTGAGAGCCAGGTCGTTCTCCTTCTGTATCTCCCCGTTGGGTGAGTGCCAGGTCGTTCTCCTTGTGTATCTCCCCGTTGGGTGAGTGCCAGGTCGTTCTCCTTGTGTATATCCCCATTGAGTGAGAGCCAGGTCGTTCTCCTTGTGTATCTCCCCGATGGGTGAGTGCCAGGTCGTTCTCCTTGTGTATCTCCCCGTTGGGTGAGTGCCAGGTCGTTCTCCTTGTGTATCGCCCCTTTGGGTGAGTGCCAGGTTGTTCATCTTGTGTATCTCCCCGTTGGGTGAGTGCCCAATCTTTCTCATTGTGTATCTCCCCGTTGGGTCAGTGCCAGGTCGTTCTCCTTGTGTAGCTCCCCGTTGGGTGAGTGCCACGTCGTTATCCTTGTGTATCTCCCCGTTGGGTGAGTGCCAGTTTGTTCTCCTTGTGTATCTCCCCGTTGGGTGAGTGCCCGGTCGTTCTCTTTGTGTATCTCCACGTTGGGTGAATGTCAGGTTGTTCTCCTTGTGTATCTCCCCGTTGGGTGAGTGCCTTGTTGTTCTTCTTGTGTATCTCCCCTTTGGGTGAGTGCCCGATCGTTCTCCTTGTGTATCTCCCCGTTGGGTGAGTGCCAGGTTGTTCTCCTTGTGTATCTCCCCGTTGGGTGAGTGCCAGGTCGTTCTCCTTGTGTATCTCTCCTTTGGGTGAGTGCCAGGTCGTTTTCCTTGTGTATCTCCCCGTTGGGTGAGTGCCCGGTCGTTCTCCTTGTGTAACTACCCGTTGGGTGAGTGCCAGGTCGTTCTACTTGTGTATCTCCCCGTTGGGTGAGTGCCAGGTTGTTCTCCATGTTTATCTCCGCGTTGGGTGAGTGCCCGGTCGTTCTCCTTGTGTATCTCCCCGTTGGTTGAGTGCCATGTCGTTCTCCTTGTGTATCTCCTCGTTGGGTGAGTGCCAGGTCGTTATCCTTGTGTATCTCCCCGTTGGGTGAGTGCCAGGTTGTTCTCCTTGTGTATCTCCCCATTGGGTTAGTGCCCGATCGTTCTCCTTGTGTATCTCCCGGTTGGGTGAGTGCCAGGATGTTCTCCTTATTTATCTCCCCGTTGGTTGAGAGCCAGATTTTTCTCCGTGTGTTTCTCCCCGTTGGGTGATTGTCATGTCGTTCTCCTTGTGTATCTCCCCGTTGGGTGAGTGCCAGGTTGTTCTCCTTGTGTATCTCACCGTTGGGTGAGTGCCAGTTTTTTCTCCTTGTGTATCTCCCCGTTGGGTGAGTGCCACGTCGTTATCCTTGTGTATCTCCCCGTTGGGTGAGTGCAAGGTCGTTCTCCTTGCGTATCTCCCCCTTGGGTGAGTGCCAGGTTGTTCTACTTGTGTATCTCCCCGTTAGGTGAGTGCCAGGTTTTTCTCTTTGTGTATCTCCCCGTTGGGTGAGTGCCAGGTTGTTCTCCTTGTGTATCTCCCCGTTGGGTGAGTGCCAGGTTGTTCTCCTTGTGTATCTCCCGGTTGGGTGAGTGCCAGGTTGTTCTCCTTGTGTATCTCCCCATTGGGTGAGTGCCAGGTCGTTCTCCTTGTGTATATCCCCATTGTGTGAGTGCCAGGTTATTCTCCTTGTGTATATCCCCATTGGGTGAGTGCCAGGTTATTCTCCTTGTGCATCTCCACGTGGGGTGAATGCCAGGTTATTCTCCTTGTGTATCTCCCCGTTGGGTGAGTGCCCGATCGTTCTCCTTGTGTATCTCCCGGTTGGGTGAGTGCCAGGTTGTTCTCCTTGTGTATCTCCCGGTTGGGTGAGTGCCAGGTTGTTCTCCTTGTGTATATCCCCATTGAGTGAGAGCCAGGTCGTTCTCCTTGTGTATCTCCCCGTTGGGTGAGTGCCAGGTCGTTCTCATTGAGTATCTCCCCGTTGGGTGAGTGCCAGGTCGTTCTCCTTTTGTATATCCCCGTTGGGTGAGGGCCAGGTTGTTCATCTTGTGTATCTCCCCGTTGGGTGAGTGCCCAATCTGTCTCATTGTGTATCTCCCCGTTGGGTGAGTGCCAGGTCGTTCTCCTTGTGTATCTCCCCGTTGGGTGAGTGCCACGTCGTTATCATTGTGTATCTCCCCGATGGGTGAGTGCCAGGTTGTTCTCCTTGTGTATCTCCCCGTTGGGTGAGTGCCAGGTTGTTCTCCTTGTGTATATCCCCATTGAGTGAGAGCCAGGTCGTTCTCCTTCTGTATCTCCCCGTTGGGTGAGTGCCAGGTCGTTCTCCTTGTGTATCTCCCCGTTGGGTGAGTGCCAGGTCGTTCTCCTTGTGTATATCCCCATTGAGTGAGAGCCAGGTCGTTCTCCTTGTGTATCTCCCCGATGGGTGAGTGCCAGGTCGTTCTCCTTGTGTATCTCCCCGTTGGGTGAGTGCCAGGTCGTTCTCCTTGTGTATCGCCCCTTTGGGTGAGTGCCAGGTTGTTCATCTTGTGTATCTCCCCGTTGGGTGAGTGCCCAATCTTTCTCATTGTGTATCTCCCCGTTGGGTCAGTGCCAGGTCGTTCTCCTTGTGTAGCTCCCCGTTGGGTGAGTGCCACGTCGTTATCCTTGTGTATCTCCCCGTTGGGTGAGTGCCAGTTTGTTCTCCTTGTGTATCTCCCCGTTGGGTGAGTGCCCGGTCGTTCTCTTTGTGTATCTCCACGTTGGGTGAATGTCAGGTTGTTCTCCTTGTGTATCTCCCCGTTGGGTGAGTGCCTTGTTGTTCTTCTTGTGTATCTCCCCTTTGGGTGAGTGCCCGATCGTTCTCCTTGTGTATCTCCCCGTTGGGTGAGTGCCAGGTTGTTCTCCTTGTGTATCTCCCCGTTGGGTGAGTGCCAGGTCGTTCTCCTTGTGTATCTCTCCTTTGGGTGAGTGCCAGGTCGTTTTCCTTGTGTATCTCCCCGTTGGGTGAGTGCCCGGTCGTTCTCCTTGTGTAACTCCCCGTTGGGTGAGTGCCAGGTCGTTCTACTTGTGTATCTCCCCGTTGGGTGAGTGCCAGGTTGTTCTCCATGTTTATCTCCGCGTTGGGTGAGTGCCCGGTCGTTCTCCTTGTGTATCTCCCCGTTGGTTGAGTGCCATGTCGTTCTCCTTGTGTATCTCCTCGTTGGGTGAGTGCCAGGTCGTTATCCTTGTGTATCTCCCCGTTGGGTGAGTGCCAGGTTGTTCTCCTTGTGTATCTCCCCATTGGGTTAGTGCCCGATCGTTCTCCTTGTGTATCTCCCGGTTGGGTGAGTGCCAGGATGTTCTCCTTATTTATCTCCCCGTTGGTTGAGAGCCAGATTTTTCTCCGTGTGTTTCTCCCCGTTGGGTGATTGTCATGTCGTTCTCCTTGTGTATCTCCCCGTTGGGTGAGTGCCAGGTTGTTCTCCTTGTGTATCTCACCGTTGGGTGAGTGCCAGTTTTTTCTCCTTGTGTATCTCCCCGTTGGGTGAGTGCCACGTCGTTATCCTTGTGTATCTCCCCGTTGGGTGAGTGCAAGGTCGTTCTCCTTGCGTATCTCCCCCTTGGGTGAGTGCCAGGTTGTTCTACTTGTGTATCTCCCCGTTAGGTGAGTGCCAGGTTTTTCTCTTTGTGTATCTCCCCGTTGGGTGAGTGCCAGGTTGTTCTCCTTGTGTATCTCCCCGTTGGGTGAGTGCCAGGTTGTTCTCCTTGTGTATCTCCCGGTTGGGTGAGTGCCAGGTTGTTCTCCTTGTGTATCTCCCCATTGGGTGAGTGCCAGGTCGTTCTCCTTGTGTATATCCCCATTGTGTGAGTGCCAGGTTATTCTCCTTGTGTATATCCCCATTGGGTGAGTGCCAGGTTATTCTCCTTGTGCATCTCCACGTGGGGTGAATGCCAGGTTATTCTCCTTGTGTATCTCCCCGTTGGGTGAGTGCCCGATCGTTCTCCTTGTGTATCTCCCGGTTGGGTGAGTGCCAGGTTGTTCTCCTTGTGTATCTCCCGGTTGGGTGAGTGCCAGGTTGTTCTCCTTGTGTATATCCCCATTGAGTGAGAGCCAGGTCGTTCTCCTTGTGTATCTCCCCGTTGGGTGAGTGCCAGGTCGTTCTCATTGAGTATCTCCCCGTTGGGTGAGTGCCAGGTCGTTCTCCTTTTGTATATCCCCGTTGGGTGAGGGCCAGGTTGTTCATCTTGTGTATCTCCCCGTTGGGTGAGTGCCCAATCTGTCTCATTGTGTATCTCCCCGTTGGGTGAGTGCCAGGTCGTTCTCCTTGTGTATCTCCCCGTTGGGTGAGTGCCACGTCGTTATCATTGTGTATCTCCCCGATGGGTGAGTGCCAGGTTGTTCTCCTTGTGTATCTCCCCGTTGGGTGAGTGCCCGATCTTTCTCCTTGTGTATCTCCCGGTTGGGTGGGTGCCATGTTGTTCTCCTTGTGTATCTCCCCGTTGGGTGAGTGCCCGATCTTTCTCCTTGTGTATCTCCCCGTTGGGTGAGAGCCAGTTTGTTCTCCTTGTGTATCTCCCCGTTGGGTGAGTGCCCGGTCGTTCTCTTTGTGTATCTCCCCGTTGGATGAATGTCAGGTTGTTCTCCTTGTGTATCTCCCCGTTGGGTGAGTGCCTTGTTGTTCTCCTTGTGTATCTCCCCTTTGGGTGAGTGCCAGGTTGTTTTCCTTGTGTATCTCCCCGTTGGGTGAGTGCACGGTCGTTCTCCTTGTGTATCTCCCCGTTGGGTGAGTGCCTGAATGTTCTCCTTGTGTATCTCCCCTTTGGGTGAGTGCCCGATCGTTCTCCTTTTGTATCTCTCCTTTGGGTGAGTGCCAGGTCGTTTTCCTTGTGTATCTCCCCGTTGGGTGAGTGCCCGGTCGTTCTCCTTGTGTAACTCCCCGTTGGGTGAGTGCCAGGTCGTTCTACTTGTGTATCTCCCCGTTGGGTGAGTGCCAGGTTGTTCTCCATGTTTATCTCCGCGTTGGGTGAGTGCCCGGTCGTTCTCCTTGTGTATCTCCCCGTTGGTTGAGTGCCATGTCGTTCTCCTTGTGTATCTCCTCGTTGGGTGAGTGCCAGGTCGTTATCCTTGTGTATCTCCCCGTTGGGTGAGTGCCAGGTTGTTCTCCTTGTGTATCTCCCCATTGGGTTAGTGCCCGATCGTTCTCCTTGTGTATCTCCCGGTTGGGTGAGTGCCAGGATGTTCTCCTTATTTATCTCCCCGTTGGTTGAGAGCCAGATTTTTCTCCGTGTGTTTCTCCCCGTTGGGTGATTGTCATGTCGTTCTCCTTGTGTATCTCCCCGTTGGGTGAGTGCCAGGTTGTTCTCCTTGTGTATCTCACCGTTGGGTGAGTGCCAGTTTTTTCTCCTTGTGTATCTCCCCGTTGGGTGAGTGCCACGTCGTTATCCTTGTGTATCTCCCCGTTGGGTGAGTGCAAGGTCGTTCTCCTTGCGTATCTCCCCCTTGGGTGAGTGCCAGGTTGTTCTACTTGTGTATCTCCCCGTTAGGTGAGTGCCAGGTTTTTCTCTTTGTGTATCTCCCCGTTGGGTGAGTGCCAGGTTGTTCTCCTTGTGTATCTCCCCGTTGGGTGAGTGCCAGGTTGTTCTCCTTGTGTATCTCCCGGTTGGGTGAGTGCCAGGTTGTTCTCCTTGTGTATCTCCCCATTGGGTGAGTGCCAGGTCGTTCTCCTTGTGTATATCCCCATTGTGTGAGTGCCAGGTTATTCTCCTTGTGTATATCCCCATTGGGTGAGTGCCAGGTTATTCTCCTTGTGCATCTCCACGTGGGGTGAATGCCAGGTTATTCTCCTTGTGTATCTCCCCGTTGGGTGAGTGCCCGATCGTTCTCCTTGTGTATCTCCCGGTTGGGTGAGTGCCAGGTTGTTCTCCTTGTGTATCTCCCGGTTGGGTGAGTGCCAGGTTGTTCTCCTTGTGTATATCCCCATTGAGTGAGAGCCAGGTCGTTCTCCTTGTGTATCTCCCCGTTGGGTGAGTGCCAGGTCGTTCTCATTGAGTATCTCCCCGTTGGGTGAGTGCCAGGTCGTTCTCCTTTTGTATATCCCCGTTGGGTGAGGGCCAGGTTGTTCATCTTGTGTATCTCCCCGTTGGGTGAGTGCCCAATCTGTCTCATTGTGTATCTCCCCGTTGGGTGAGTGCCAGGTCGTTCTCCTTGTGTATCTCCCCGTTGGGTGAGTGCCACGTCGTTATCATTGTGTATCTCCCCGATGGGTGAGTGCCAGGTTGTTCTCCTTGTGTATCTCCCCGTTGGGTGAGTGCCCGATCTTTCTCCTTGTGTATCTCCCGGTTGGGTGGGTGCCATGTTGTTCTCCTTGTGTATCTCCCCGTTGGGTGAGTGCCCGATCTTTCTCCTTGTGTATCTCCCCGTTGGGTGAGAGCCAGTTTGTTCTCCTTGTGTATCTCCCCGTTGGGTGAGTGCCCGGTCGTTCTCTTTGTGTATCTCCCCGTTGGATGAATGTCAGGTTGTTCTCCTTGTGTATCTCCCCGTTGGGTGAGTGCCTTGTTGTTCTCCTTGTGTATCTCCCCTTTGGGTGAGTGCCAGGTTGTTTTCCTTGTGTATCTCCCCGTTGGGTGAGTGCACGGTCGTTCTCCTTGTGTATCTCCCCGTTGGGTGAGTGCCTGAATGTTCTCCTTGTGTATCTCCCCTTTGGGTGAGTGCCCGATCGTTCTCCTTTTGTATCTCTCCGTTGGGTGAGTGCCAGGTCGTTCTCCTTGTGTATCTCCCCGTTGGGTGAGTGCACAATCGTTCTCCTTGTATATCTCCAGGTTGGGTGAGTGCCAGGTTGTTCTCCTTATGTATCTCCCCGTTGGGTGAGTGCCCGGTCGTTCTCCTTGTGTATCTCCCCGTTCGGTGAGTGCCAGGTTATTCTCCTTGTGTATCTCCCCGTTGGGTGAGTGCCCGGTCGTTCTCCTTGTGTATCTCCCCGTTGGGTGAGTGCCCGATCGTTCTCCTTGTGTATCTCTCGGTTGGGTGAGTGCCAGGTTGTTCTCCTTATTTATCTCCCCGTTGGGTGAGTGCCAGGTTGTTCTCCTTGTGTATCTCCCCGTTCGGTGAGTGCCCGGTTGTTCTCCTTGTGTATCTCCTCGTTGGGTGAGTGCCATGTTGTTCTCATTGTGTATATCCCCGTTGGGTGAGTGCCAGGTCGTTCTCCTTATGTATCTCCCCGTTGGGTGAGTGCCTGGTTGTTCTCCTTGTGTATCTCCCCTTTGGGTGAGTGTCCGATCGTTCTCCTTGTGTATCTCCCCGTTGGGTGTGTGCCAGGTCGTTCTCCTTGTGTATCTCCCCGTTGGGTGAGTGCCAGGTTGTTCTCCATGTTTATCTCCGCGTTGGGTGAGTGCCAGGTCGTTCTCCTTGTGTATCTCCCCGTTGGGGGAGGGCCAGGTCGTTCTCCTTGTGTATCTCCTCGTTGGGTGAGTGCCAGGTCGTTTTCCTTGTGTATCTCCCCGTTGGGTGAGTGCCAGGTTGTTCTCCATGTTTATCTCCGCGTTGGGTGAGTGCCCGGTCGTACTCCTTGTGTATCTCCCCGTTGGGTGAGTGCCAGGTCGTTCTCCTTGTGTCTCTCCCCGTTGGGTGAGTGCCCGGTCGTTCTCCTTGTGTATCTCCCCGTTGGGTGAGTGCCAGGTCGTTCTCCTTGTGTATCTCCCCGTTGGGTGAGTGCCAGGTTGTTCTCCTTGTGTATCTCCCCGTTGGGTGAGAGCCAGTTTGTTCTTCTTGTGTATCTCCCCGTTGGATGAATGCCCGTTCGTTCTCTTTGTGTATCTCCCCGTTGGGTGAATGCCAGGTTGTTCTCCTTGTGTATCTCACCGTTGGGTGAGTGCCAGGTCGTTCTCCTTGTGTATCTCCCCGTTGGGTGAGTGCCAGGTCGTTCTCCTTGTGTATCTCCCGGTTGGGTGAGTGCTAGGATGTTCTCCTTATTTATCTCCCCGTTGGGTGAGAGCCAGATTTTTCTCCGTGTGTTTCTCCCCATTGGGTGATTGTCAGGTCGTTCTCCTTGTGTATCTCCCAGTTGGGTGAGTGCCAGGTTGTTTTCCTTGTGTATCTCCCCGTTGGGTGAGTGCACGGTCGTTCTCCTTGTGTATCTCCCCGTTGGGTGAGTGCCTGATTGTTCTCTTTGTGTATCTCCCCTTTGGGTGAGTGCCCGATCGTTCTCCTTTTGTATCTCCCCGTTGGGTGAGTGCCAGGTCGTTCTCCTTGTGTATCTCCCCGTTGGGTGAGTGCCATGTTGTTCTCCTTGTGTATCTCCCCGTTGGGTGAGAGCCAGGTTGTTCTCCTTGTGTATCTCCCCGTTGGGTGAGTGCCCGGTCGTTCTCCTTGTGTATCTCCCCGTTGGGTGAGTGCCAGGTCGTTCTCCTTGTGTATCTCCCCGTTGGGTGAGTGCCAGGTTGTTCTCGTTGTGTATCTCCCCGTTGGGTGAGTGCCCGGTCGTTCTCCTTGTGTATCTCCCCGTTGGGTGTGTGCCAGGTCGTTCTCCTTGTGTATCTCCCCGTTGGGTGAGTGCCAGGTTGTTCTCCTTGTGTATCTCCTCGTTGGGTGAGTGCCATGTTTTTCTCCTTGTGTATATCCCCGTTGGGTGAGTGCCAGGTCGTTCTCCTTATGTATCTCCCCGTTGGGTGAGTGCCTGGTTGTTCTCCTTGTGTATCTCCCCGTTCGGTGAGTGCCCGGTCGTTCTCCTTTTGTATCTTCCCATTGGGTGTGTGGCAGGTCGTTCTCCTTTTGTATCTCCCCGTTGGGTGAGTGCCAGGTTGTTCTCCTTGTGTATCTCCCCGTTTGGTGAGTGCCTTGTTTTTCTCCTTGTGTATATCCCCGTTGGGTGAGTGCCAGGTCGTTCTCCTTATGTATCTCCCCGTTGGGTGAGTGCCTGGTTGTTCTCCTTGTGTATCTCTCCTTTGGGTGAGTGCCCGATCGTTCTCCTTGTGTATCTCCCCGTTGGGTGAGTGCCAGGTTGTTCTCCATGTGTATCTCCCCGTTGGGTGAGTGCCAGGTTGTTCTCCTTTTGTATCTCCACGTTGGGTGAGTGCCATGTTGTTCTCCTTGTGTATATCCCCGTTGGGTGAGTGCCAGGTCGTTCTCCTTATGTATCTCCCCGTTGGGTGAGTGCCTGGTTGTTCTCCTTGTGTATCTCCCCTTTGGGTGAGTGCCCGATCGTTCTCCTTGTGTATCTCCCCGTTGGGTGAACGCCAGGTTGTTCTCCTTGTGTATCTCCCCGTTGGGTGAGTGCCCGGTCGTTCTCCTTGTGTATCTCCTCGTTGGGTGATTGTCAGGTCGTTCTCCTTGTGTATCTCCCCGTTGGGTGAGTGCCATGTTGTTCTCCTTGTGTATCTCCCCGTTGGGTGAGTGCCCGGTCGTTCTCCTTGTGTATCTCCTCGTTGGGTGATTGTCAGGTCGTTCTCCTTGTGTATCTCCCCGTTGGGTGAGTGCCATGTTGTTCTCCTTGTGTATCTCCCCGTTGGGTGAGAGCCAGGTTGTTCTCCTTGTGTATCTCCCCGTTGGGTGAGTGCCCGGTCGTTCTCCTTGTGTATCTCCCCGTTGGGTGAGTGCCAGGTCGTTCTCCTTGTGTATCTCCCCGTTGGGTGAGTGCCAGGTTGTTCTCGTTGTGTATCTCCCCATTGGGTGAGTGCCCGGTCGTTCTCCTTGTGTATCTCCCCGTTGGGTGTGTGCCAGGTCGTTCTCCTTGTGTATCTCCCCGTTGGGTGAGTGCCAGGTTGTTCTCCTTGTGTATCTCCCCGTTGGGTGAGTGCCATGTTTTTCTCCTTGTGTATATCCCCGTTGGGTGAGTGCCAGGTCGTTCTCCTTATGTATCTCCCCGTTGGGTGAGTGCCCGGTTGTTCTCCTTGTGTATCTCCCCGTTCGGTGAGTGCCCGGTCGTTCTCCTTTTGTATCTTCCCGTTGGGTGTGTGGCAGGTCGTTCTCCTTTTGTATCTCCCCGTTGGGTGAGTGCCAGGTTGTTCTCCTTGTGTATATCCCCGTTTGGTGAGTGCCTTGTTTTTCTCCTTGTGTATATCCCCGTTGGGTGAGTGCCAGGTCGTTCTCCTTATGTATCTCCCCGTTGGGTGAGTGCCTGGTTGTTCTCCTTGTGTATCTCTCCTTTGGGTGAGTGCCCGATCGTTCTCCTTGTGTATCTCCCCGTTGGGTGAGTGCCATGTTGTTCTCCTTGTGTATCTCCCCGTTGGGTGAGAGCCAGGTTGTTCTCCTTGTGTATCTCCCCGTTGGGTGAGTGCCCGGTCGTTCTCCTTGTGTATCTCCCCGTTGGGTGAGTGCCAGGTCGTTCTCCTTGTGTATCTCCCCGTTGGGTGAGTGCCAGGTTGTTCTCGTTGTGTATCTCCCCGTTGGGTGAGTGCCCGGTCGTTCTCCTTGTGTATCTCCCCGTTGGGTGTGTGCCAGGTCGTTCTCCTTGTGTATCTCCCCGTTGGGTGAGTGCCAGGTTGTTCTCCTTGTGTATCTCCTCGTTGGGTGAGTGCCATGTTTTTCTCCTTGTGTATATCCCCGTTGGGTGAGTGCCAGGTCGTTCTCCTTATGTATCTCCCCGTTGGGTGAGTGCCTGGTTGTTCTCCTTGTGTATCTCCCCGTTCGGTGAGTGCCCGGTCGTTCTCCTTTTGTATCTTCCCATTGGGTGTGTGGCAGGTCGTTCTCCTTTTGTATCTCCCCGTTGGGTGAGTGCCAGGTTGTTCTCCTTGTGTATCTCCCCGTTTGGTGAGTGCCTTGTTTTTCTCCTTGTGTATATCCCCGTTGGGTGAGTGCCAGGTCGTTCTCCTTATGTATCTCCCCGTTGGGTGAGTGCCTGGTTGTTCTCCTTGTGTATCTCTCCTTTGGGTGAGTGCCCGATCGTTCTCCTTGTGTATCTCCCCGTTGGGTGAGTGCCAGGTTGTTCTCCATGTGTATCTCCCCGTTGGGTGAGTGCCAGGTTGTTCTCCTTTTGTATCTCCACGTTGGGTGAGTGCCATGTTGTTCTCCTTGTGTATATCCCCGTTGGGTGAGTGCCAGGTCGTTCTCCTTATGTATCTCCCCGTTGGGTGAGTGCCTGGTTGTTCTCCTTGTGTATCTCCCCTTTGGGTGAGTGCCCGATCGTTCTCCTTGTGTATCTCCCCGTTGGGTGAACGCCAGGTTGTTCTCCTTGTGTATCTCCCCGTTGGGTGAGTGCCCGGTCGTTCTCCTTGTGTATCTCCTCGTTGGGTGATTGTCAGGTCGTTCTCCTTGTGTATCTCCCCGTTGGGTGAGTGCCATGTTGTTCTCCTTGTGTATCTCCCCGTTGGGTGAGTGCCCGGTCGTTCTCCTTGTGTATCTCCTCGTTGGGTGATTGTCAGGTCGTTCTCCTTGTGTATCTCCCCGTTGGGTGAGTGCCATGTTGTTCTCCTTGTGTATCTCCCCGTTGGGTGAGAGCCAGGTTGTTCTCCTTGTGTATCTCCCCGTTGGGTGAGTGCCCGGTCGTTCTCCTTGTGTATCTCCCCGTTGGGTGAGTGCCAGGTCGTTCTCCTTGTGTATCTCCCCGTTGGGTGAGTGCCAGGTTGTTCTCGTTGTGTATCTCCCCATTGGGTGAGTGCCCGGTCGTTCTCCTTGTGTATCTCCCCGTTGGGTGTGTGCCAGGTCGTTCTCCTTGTGTATCTCCCCGTTGGGTGAGTGCCAGGTTGTTCTCCTTGTGTATCTCCCCGTTGGGTGAGTGCCATGTTTTTCTCCTTGTGTATATCCCCGTTGGGTGAGTGCCAGGTCGTTCTCCTTATGTATCTCCCCGTTGGGTGAGTGCCCGGTTGTTCTCCTTGTGTATCTCCCCGTTCGGTGAGTGCCCGGTCGTTCTCCTTTTGTATCTTCCCGTTGGGTGTGTGGCAGGTCGTTCTCCTTTTGTATCTCCCCGTTGGGTGAGTGCCAGGTTGTTCTCCTTGTGTATATCCCCGTTTGGTGAGTGCCTTGTTTTTCTCCTTGTGTATATCCCCGTTGGGTGAGTGCCAGGTCGTTCTCCTTATGTATCTCCCCGTTGGGTGAGTGCCTGGTTGTTCTCCTTGTGTATCTCTCCTTTGGGTGAGTGCCCGATCGTTCTCCTTGTGTATCTCCCCGTTGGGTGAGTGCCAGGTAGTTCTCCTTGTGTATCTCCCCGTTGGGTGAGTGCCAGGTTGTTCTCCTTTTGTATCTCCCCGTTGGGTGAGTGCCATGTTGTTCTCCTTGTGTATATCCCCGTTGGGTGAGTGCCAGGTCGTTCTCCTTATGTATCTCCCCGTTGGGTGAGTGCCTGGTTGTTCTCCTTGTGTATCTCCCCTTTGGGTGAGTGCCCGATCGTTCTCCTTGTGTATCTCCCCGTTGGGTGAACGCCAGGTTGTTCTCCTTGTGTATCTCCCCGTTGGGTGAGTGCCAGGTTGTTCTCCTTGTGTATCTCCCCGTTGGGTGAGTGCCCGGTCGTTCTCCTTGTGTATCTCCTCGTTGGGTGATTGTCAGGTCGTTCTCCTTGTGTATCTCCCCGTTGGGTGAGTGCCATGTTGTTCTCCTTGTGTATCTCCCCGTTGGGTGAGTGCCAGGTTGTTCTCCTTGTGTATCTCCCCGTTGGGTGAGTGCCCGGTCGTTCTCCTTGTGTATCTCCCCGTTGGGTGAGTGCCAGGTCGTTCTCCTTATGTATCTCCCCGTTGGGTGAGTGCCAGGTTGTTCTCCTTGTGTATCTCCCCGTTGGGTGAGTGCCAGGTCGTTCTCCTTATGTATCTCCCCGTTGGGTGAGTGCCTGGTTTTTCTCCTTGTGTATCTCCCCTTTGGGTGAGTGCCCGATCGTTCACCTTGTGTATCTCCCCGTTGGGTGAGTGCCAGGTTGTTCTCCTCGTGTATCTCCCCGTTGGGTGAGTGCCCGGTCGTTCTCCTTGTGTATCTCCTCGTCGGGTGAATGTCAGGTCGTTCTCATTGTGTATCTCCCCGTTGGGTGAGTGCCAGGTCGTTCTCCTTGTGTATCTCCCCGTTGGGTGAGTGCCAGGTTGTTCTCGTTGTGTATCTCCCCGTTGGGTGAGTGCCCGGTCGTTCTCCTTGTGTATATCCCCGTTGGGTGAGTGCCAGGTCGTTCTCCTTATGTATCTCCCCGTTGGGTGAGTGCCTGGTTGTTCTCCTTGTGTATCTCTCCTTTGGGTGAGTGCCCGATCGTTCTCCTTGTGTATCTCCCCGTTGGGTGAGTGCCAGGTTGTTCTCCTTGTGTATCTCCCCGTTGGGTGAGTGCCAGGTTGTTCTCCTTTTGTATCTCCCCGTTGGGTGAGTGCCATGTTGTTCTCCTTGTGTATATCCCCGTTGGGTGAGTGCCAGGTCGTTCTCCTTATGTATCTCCCCGTTGGGTGAGTGCCTGGTTGTTCTCCTTGTGTATCTCCCCTTTGGGTGAGTGCCCGATCGTTCTCCTTGTGTATCTCCCCGTTGGGTGAACGCCAGGTTGTTCTCCTTGTGTATCTCCCCGTTGGGTGAGTGCCAGGTCGTTCTCCTTGTGTATCTCCCCGTTTGGTGAGTGCCTTGCTGTTCTCATGGTGTATCTCAACTTTGGGTGAGTGCCCGATCGTTCTTCTTGTGTATCTCCCCTTTGGGTGAGTGCCCGATCATTCTCCTTGTGTATCTCCCCGTTGGGTGAGTGCCAGGTTGTTCTCCTTATGTACCTCCCCGTTGGGTGAGTGCCAGGTTGTTCTCCTTGTGTATCTCCCCGTTGGGTGAGTGCCCGGTCGTTCTCCTTGTGTATCTCTCCGTTGGGTGAGTGCCAGGTCGTTCTTCTTGTGTATCTCCCCGTTGGGTGAGTGCCCGGTCGTTCTCTTTGTGTAACTCCCCGTTGGGTGAGTGCCATGTCGTTCTCCTTGTGTATCTCCCCGTTGGGTGAGTGCCAGGTTGTTCTCCATGTTTATCTCCGCGTTGGGTGAGTGCCAGGTCGTTCTCCTTGTGTATCTCCGCGTTGGGTGAGGGCCCGGTCGTTCTCCTTGTGTATCTCCCCGTTGGGTGAGTGCCAGGTCGTTCTCCTTGTGTATCTCCCCGTTGGGTGAGTGCCTGGTTGTTCTCCTTGTGTATCTCCCCTTTGGGTGAGTGCCCGATCGTTCACCTTGTGTATCTCCCCGTTGGGTGAGTGCCAGGTCGTTCTCCTTATGTATCTCCACGTTGGGTGAGTGCCTGGTTGTTCTCCTTGTGTATCTTCCCTTTGGGTGAGTGCCCGATCGTTCACGTTGTGTATCTCCCCGTTGGGTGAGTGCCAGGTCGTTCTCCTTGTGTATCTCCCCGTTGGGTGAGTGCCAGGTTGTTCTCCTTGTGTATCTCCCCGTTGGGTGAGTGCCAGGTCGTTCACCTTGTGTAAATCCCCGTTGGATGAGTGCCAGGTTGTTCTCCTTGTGTATCTCCCCGTTGGGTGAGTGCCCGGTCGTTCTCCTTGTGTATCTCCTCGTTGGGTGATTGTCAGGTCGTTCTCCTTGTGTATCTCCCCGTTGGGTGAGTGCCATGTTGTTCTCCTTGTGTATCTCCCCGTTGGGTGAGTGCCAGGTTGTTCTCCTTGTGTATCTCCCCGTTGGGTGAGTGCCCGGTCGTTCTCCTTGTGTATCTCCCCGTTGGGTGAGTGCCAGGTCGTTCTCCTTGTGTATCTCCCCGTTGGGTGAGTGCCAGGTTGTTCTCCTTGTGTATCTCCCCGTTGGGTGAGTGCCAGGTCGTTCTCCTTATGTATCTCCCCGTTGGGTGAGTGCCTGGTTGTTCTCCTTGTGTATCTCCCCTTTGGGTGAGTGCCCGATCGTTCACCTTGTGTATCTCCCCGTTGGGTGAGTGCCAGGTTGTTCTCCTCGTGTATCTCCCCGTTGGGTGAGTGCCCGGTCGTTCTCCTTGTGTATCTCCTCGTTGGGTGATTGTCAGGTCGTTCTCCTTGTGTATCTCCCCGTTGGGTGAGTGCCATGTTGTTCTCCTTGTGTATCTCCCCGTTGGGTGAGAGCCAGGTTGTTCTCCTTGTGTATCTCCCCGTTGGGTGAGTGCCCGGTCGTTCTCCTTGTGTATCTCCCCGTTGGGTGAGTGCCAGGTCGTTCTCCTTGTGTATCTCCCCGTTGGGTGAGTGCCAGGTTGTTCTCGTTGTGTATCTCCCCGTTGGGTGAGTGCCCGGTCGTTCTCCTTGTGTATCTCCCCGTTGGGTGTGTGCCAGGTCGTTCTCCTTGTGTATCTCCCCGTTGGGTGAGTGCCAGGTTGTTCTCCTTGTGTATCTCCCCGTTGGGTGAGTGCCATGTTTTTCTCCTTGTGTATATCCCCGTTGGGTGAGTGCCAGGTCGTTCTCCTTATGTATCTCCCCGTTGGGTGAGTGCCTGGTTGTTCTCCTTGTGTATCTCCCCGTTCGGTGAGTGCCCGGTCGTTCTCCTTTTGTATCTTCCCGTTGGGTGTGTGGCAGGTCGTTCTCCTTTTGTATCTCCCCGTTGGGTGAGTGCCAGGTTGTTCTCCTTGTGTATCTCCCCGTTTGGTGAGTGCCTTGTTTTTCTCCTTGTGTATATCCCCGTTGGGTGAGTGCCAGGTCGTTCTCCTTATGTATCTCCCCGTTGGGTGAGTGCCTGGTTGTTCTCCTTGTGTATCTCTCCTTTGGGTGAGTGCCCGATCGTTCTCCTTGTGTATCACCCCGTTGGGTGAGTGCCAGGTTGTTCTCCATGTGTATCTCCCCGTTGGGTGAGTGCCAGGTTGTTCTCCTTTTGTATCTCCCCGTTGGGTGAGTGCCATGTTGTTCTCCTTGTGTATATCCCCGTTGGGTGAGTGCCAGGTCGTTCTCCTTATGTATCTCCCCGTTGGGTGAGTGCCTGGTTGTTCTCCTTGTGTATCTCCCCTTTGGGTGAGTGCCCGATCGTTCTCCTTGTGTATCTCCCCGTTGGGTGAACGCCAGGTTGTTCTCCTTGTGTATCTCCCCGTTGGGTGAGTGCCCGGTCGTTCTCCTTGTGTATCTCCTCGTTGGGTGATTGTCAGGTCGTTCTCCTTGTGTATCTCCCCGTTGGGTGAGTGCCATGTTGTTCTCCTTGTGTATCTCCCCGTTGGGTGAGTGCCATGTTGTTCTCCTTGTGTATCTCCCCGTTGGGTGAGAGCCAGGTTGTTCTCCTTGTGTATCTCCCCGTTGGGTGAGTGCCCGGTCGTTCTCCTTGTGTATCTCCCCGTTGGGTGAGTGCCAGGTCGTTCTCCTTATGTATCTCCCCGTTGGGTGAGTGCCTGGTTGTTCTCCTTGTGTATCTCCCCTTTGGGTGAGTGCCCGATCGTTCTCCTTGTGTATCTCCCCGTTGGGTGAACGCCAGGTTGTTCTCCTTGTGTATCTCCCCGTTGGGTGAGTGCCCGGTCGTTCTCCTTGTGTATCTCCCCGTTGGGTGAGTGCCATGTTGTTCTCCTTGTGTATCTCCCCGTTGGGTGATTGTCAGGTCGTTCTCCTTGTGTATCTCCCCGTTGGGTGAGTGCCAGGTCGTTCTCCTTGTGTATCTCCCCGTTGGGTGAGTGCCAGGTTGTTCTCGTTGTGTATCTCCCCGTTGGGTGAGTGCCCGGTCGTTCTCCTTGTGTATCTCCCCGTTGGGTGTGTGCCAGGTCGTTCTCCTTGTGTATCTCCCCGTTGGGTGAGTGCCAGGTTGTTCTCCTTGTGTATCTCCCCGTTGGGTGAGTGCCATGTTTTTCTCCTTGTGTATATCCCCGTTGGGTGAGTGCCAGGTCGTTCTCCTTATGTATCTCCCCGTTGGGTGAGTGCCCGGTTGTTCTCCTTGTGTATCTCCCCGTTCGGTGAGTGCCCGGTCGTTCTCCTTTTGTATCTTCCCGTTGGGTGTGTGGCAGGTCGTTCTCCTTTTGTATCTCCCCGTTGGGTGAGTGCCAGGTTGTTCTCCTTGTGTATATCCCCGTTTGGTGAGTGCCTTGTTTTTCTCCTTGTGTATATCCCCGTTGGGTGAGTGCCAGGTCGTTCTCCTTATGTATCTCCCCGTTGGGTGAGTGCCTGGTTGTTCTCCTTGTGTATCTCTCCTTTGGGTGAGTGCCCGATCGTTCTCCTTGTGTATCTCCCCGTTGGGTGAGTGCCAGGTTGTTCTCCTTGTGTATCTCCCCGTTGGGTGAGTGCCAGGTTGTTCTCCTTTTGTATCTCCCCGTTGGGTGAGTGCCATGTTGTTCTCCTTGTGTATATCCCCGTTGGGTGAGTGCCATGTTTTTCTCCTTGTGTATATCCCCGTTGGGTGAGTGCCAGGTCGTTCTCCTTATGTATCTCCCCGTTGGGTGAGTGCCTGGTTGTTCTCCTTGTGTATCTCCCCGTTCGGTGAGTGCCCGGTCGTTCTCCTTTTGTATCTTCCCGTTGGGTGTGTGGCAGGTCGTTCTCCTTTTGTATCTCCCCGTTGGGTGAGTGCCAGGTTGTTCTCCTTGTGTATCTCCCCGTTTGGTGAGTGCCTTGTTTTTCTCCTTGTGTATATCCCCGTTGGGTGAGTGCCAGGTCGTTCTCCTTATGTATCTCCCCGTTGGGTGAGTGCCTGGTTGTTCTCCTTGTGTATCTCTCCTTTGGGTGAGTGCCCGATCGTTCTCCTTGTGTATCTCAACTTTGGGTGAGTGCCCGATCGTTCTTCTTGTGTATCTCCCCTTTGGATGAGTGCCCGATCGTTCTCCTTGTGTATCTCCCCGTTGGGTGAGTGCCAGGTTGTTCTCCTTATGTACCTCCCCGTTGGGTGAGTGCCAGGTTGTTCTCCTTGTGTATCTCCCCGTTGGGTGAGTGCCAGGTTATTCTCCTTGTGTATCTCCCCGTTGGGTGAGTGCCCGGTCGTTCTCCTTGTGTATCTCCCCGTTGGGTGAGTGCCAGGTCGTTCTCCTTGTGTATCTCCCCGTTGGGTGAGTGCCAGGTTGTTCTCGTTGTGTATCTCCCCGTTCGGTGAGTGCCCGGTCTTTCTCCTTGTGTATCTCCCCGTTGGGTGTGTGCCAGGTCATTCTCCTTGTGTATCTCCCCGTTGGGTGAGTGCCAGGTTGTTCTCCTTGTGTATCTCCCCGTTGGGTGAGTGCCATGTTTTTCTCCTTGTGTATATCCCCGTTGGGTGAGTGCCAGGTCGTTCTCCTTATGTATCTCCCCGTTGGGTGAGTGCCTGGTTGTTCTCCTTGTGTATCTCCCCGTTGGGTGAGTGCCAGGTTGTTCTCTTTGTGTATCTCTCCGTTGAGTGAGTGCCAGGCTGTTCTCCTTGTGTATCTCCACGTTGGGTGAGTGCCAGGTTATTCTCCTTGTGTATCTCCCCGTTGGGTGAGTGCCAGGTTGTTCATCTTGTGTATCTCCCCGTTGGGTGAGTGCCAGGTTGTTCTCCTTGTGTATATCCCCATTGAGTGAGAGCCAGGTCGTTCTCCTTCTGTATCTCCCCGTTGGGTGAGTGCCAGGTCGTTCTCCTTGTGTATCTCCCCGTTGGGTGAGTGCCAGGTCGTTCTCCTTGTGTATATCCCCATTGAGTGAGAGCCAGGTCGTTCTCCTTGTGTATCTCCCCGATGGGTGAGTGCCAGGTCGTTCTCCTTGTGTATCTCCCCGTTGGGTGAGTGCCAGGTCGTTCTCCTTGTGTATCGCCCCGTTGGGTGAGTGCCAGGTTGTTCATCTTGTGTATCTCCCCGTTGGGTGAGTGCCCAATCTTTCTCATTGTGTATCTCCCCGTTGGGTCAGTGCCAGGTCGTTCTCCTTGTGTAGCTCCCCGTTGGGTGAGTGCCACGTCGTTATCCTTGTGTATCTCCCCGTTGGGTGAGTGCCAGTTTGTTCTCCTTGTGTATCTCCCCGTTGGGTGAGTGCCCGGTCGTTCTCTTTGTGTATCTCCACGTTGGGTGAATGTCAGGTTGTTCTCCTTGTGTATCTCCCCGTTGGGTGAGTGCCTTGTTGTTCTCCTTGTGTATCTCCCCTTTGGGTGAGTGCCCGATCGTTCTTCTTGTGTATCTCCCCTTTGGGTGAGTGCCCGATCGTTCTCCTTGTGTATCTCCCCGTTGGGTGAGTGCCAGGTTGTTCTCCTTGTGTATCTCCCCGTTGGGTGAGTGCCAGGTCGTTCTCCTTGTGTATCTCTCCTTTGGGTGAGTGCCAGGTCGTTTTCCTTGTGTATCTCCCCGTTGGGTGAGTGCCCGGTCGTTCTCCTTGTGTAACTCCCCGTTGGGTGAGTGCCAGGTCGTTCTACTTGTGTATCTCCCCGTTGGGTGAGTGCCAGGTTGTTCTCCATGTTTATCTCCGCGTTGGGTGAGTGCCCGGTCGTTCTCCTTGTGTATCTCCCCGTTGGTTGAGTGCCATGTCGTTCTCCTTGTGTATCTCCTCGTTGGGTGAGTGCCAGGTCGTTATCCTTGTGTATCTCCCCGTTGGGTGAGTGCCAGGTTGTTCTCCTTGTGTATCTCCCCATTGGGTTAGTGCCCGATCGTTCTCCTTGTGTATCTCCCGGTTGGGTGAGTGCCAGGATGTTCTCCTTATTTATCTCCCCGTTGGTTGAGAGCCAGATTTTTCTCCGTGTGTTTCTCCCCGTTGGGTGATTGTCATGTCGTTCTCCTTGTGTATCTCCCCGTTGGGTGAGTGCCAGGTTGTTCTCCTTGTGTATCTCACCGTTGGGTGAGTGCCAGTTTTTTCTCCTTGTGTATCTCCCCGTTGGGTGAGTGCCACGTCGTTATCCTTGTGTATCTCCCCGTTGGGTGAGTGCAAGGTCGTTCTCCTTGCGTATCTCCCCCTTGGGTGAGTGCCAGGTTGTTCTACTTGTGTATCTCCCCGTTAGGTGAGTGCCAGGTTTTTCTCTTTGTGTATCTCCCCGTTGGGTGAGTGCCAGGTTGTTCTCCTTGTGTATCTCCCCGTTGGGTGAGTGCCAGGTTGTTCTCCTTGTGTATCTCCCGGTTGGGTGAGTGCCAGGTCGTTCTCCTTGTGTATATCCCCATTGTGTGAGTGCCAGGTTATTCTCCTTGTGTATATCCCCATTGGGTGAGTGCCAGGTTATTCTCCTTGTGCATCTCCACGTGGGGTGAATGCCAGGTTATTCTCCTTGTGTATCTCCCCGTTGGGTGAGTGCCCGATCGTTCTCCTTGTGTATCTCCCGGTTGGGTGAGTGCCAGGTTGTTCTCCTTGTGTATCTCCCGGTTGGGTGAGTGCCAGGTTGTTCTCCTTGTGTATATCCCCATTGAGTGAGAGCCAGGTCGTTCTCCTTGTGTATCTCCCCGTTGGGTGAGTGCCAGGTCGTTCTCATTGAGTATCTCCCCGTTGGGTGAGTGCCAGGTCGTTCTCCTTGTGTATATCCCCGTTGGGTGAGGGCCAGGTTGTTCATCTTGTGTATCTCCCCGTTGGGTGAGTGCCCAATCTGTCTCATTGTGTATCTCCCCGTTGGGTGAGTGCCAGGTCGTTCTCCTTGTGTATCTCCCCGTTGGGTGAGTGCCACGTCGTTATCATTGTGTATCTCCCCGATGGGTGAGTGCCAGGTTGTTCTCCTTGTGTATCTCCCCGTTGGGTGAGTGCCCGATCTTTCTCCTTGTGTATCTCCCGGTTGGGTGGGTGCCATGTTGTTCTCCTTGTGTATCTCCCCGTTGGGTGAGTGCCCGATCTTTCTCCTTGTGTATCTCCCCGTTGGGTGAGAGCCAGTTTGTTCTCCTTGTGTATCTCCCCGTTGGGTGAGTGCCCGGTCGTTCTCTTTGTGTATCTCCCCGTTGGATGAATGTCAGGTTGTTCTCCTTGTGTATCTCCCCGTTGGGTGAGTGCCTTGTTGTTCTCCTTGTGTATCTCCCCTTTGGGTGAGTGCCAGGTTGTTTTCCTTGTGTATCTCCCCGTTGGGTGAGTGCACGGTCGTTCTCCTTGTGTATCTCCCCGTTGGGTGAGTGCCTGAATGTTCTCCTTGTGTATCTCCCCTTTGGGTGAGTGCCCGATCGTTCTCCTTTTGTATCTCTCCGTTGGGTGAGTGCCAGGTCGTTCTCCTTGTGTATCTCCCCGTTGGGTGAGTGCCAGGTCGTTATCCTTTGTATCTCCCCTTTGGGTGAGTGCACAATCGTTCTCCTTGTATATCTCCAGGTTGGGTGAGTGCCAGGTTGTTCTCCTTATGTATCTCCCCGTTGGGTGAGTGCCCGGTCGTTCTCCTTGTGTATCTCCCCGTTCGGTGAGTGCCAGGTTATTCTCCTTGTGTATCTCCCCGTTGGGTGAGTGCCCGGTCGTTCTCCTTGTGTATCTCCCCGTTGGGTGAGTGCCCGATCGTTCTCCTTGTGTATCTCTCGGTTGGGTGAGTGCCAGGTTGTTCTCCTTATTTATCTCCCCGTTGGGTGAGTGCCAGGTTGTTCTCCTTGTGTATCTCCCCGTTCGGTGAGTGCCCGGTTGTTCTCCTTGTGTATCTCCTCGTTGGGTGAGTGCCATGTTGTTCTCATTGTGTATATCCCCGTTGGGTGAGTGCCAGGTCGTTCTCCTTATGTATCTCCCCGTTGGGTGAGTGCCTGGTTGTTCTCCTTGTGTATCTCCCCTTTGGGTGAGTGTCCGATCGTTCTCCTTGTGTATCTCCCCGTTGGGTGTGTGCCAGGTCGTTCTCCTTGTGTATCTCCCCGTTGGGTGAGTGCCAGGTTGTTCTCCATGTTTATCTCCGCGTTGGGTGAGTGCCAGGTCGTTCTCCTTGTGTATCTCCCCGTTGGGGGAGGGCCAGGTCGTTCTCCTTGTGTATCTCCTCGTTGGGTGAGTGCCAGGTCGTTTTCCTTGTGTATCTCCCCGTTGGGTGAGTGCCAGGTTGTTCTCCATGTTTATCTCCGCGTTGGGTGAGTGCCCGGTCGTACTCCTTGTGTATCTCCCCGTTGGGTGAGTGCCAGGTCGTTCTCCTTGTGTATCTCCCCGTTGGGTGAGTGCCCGGTCGTTCTCCTTGTGTATCTCCCCGTTGGGTGAGTGCCAGGTCGTTCTCCTTATGTATCTCCCCGTTGGGTGAGTGCCAGGTTGTTCTCCTTGTGTATCTCCCCGTTGGGTGAGAGCCAGTTTGTTCTTCTTGTGTATCTCCCCGTTGGATGAATGCCCGTTCGTTCTCTTTGTGTATCTCCCCGTTGGGTGAATGCCAGGTTGTTCTCCTTGTGTATCTCACCGTTGGGTGAGTGCCAGGTCGTTCTCCTTGTGTATCTCCCCGTTGGGTGAGTGCCAGGTCGTTCTCCTTGTGTATCTCCCGGTTGGGTGAGTGCTAGGATGTTCTCCTTATTTATCTCCCCGTTGGGTGAGAGCCAGATTTTTCTCCGTGTGTTTCTCCCCATTGGGTGATTGTCAGGTCGTTCTCCTTGTGTATCTCCCAGTTGGGTGAGTGCCAGGTTGTTTTCCTTGTGTATCTCCCCGTTGGGTGAGTGCACGGTCGTTCTCCTTGTGTATCTCCCCGTTGGGTGAGTGCCTGATTGTTCTCTTTGTGTATCTCCCCTTTGGGTGAGTGCCCGATCGTTCTCCTTTTGTATCTCCCCGTTGGGTGAGTGCCAGGTCGTTCTCCTTGTGTATCTCCCCGTTGGGTGAGTGCCATGTTGTTCTCCTTGTGTATCTCCCCGTTGGGTGAGAGCCAGGTTGTTCTCCTTGTGTATCTCCCCGTTGGGTGAGTGCCCGGTCGTTCTCCTTGTGTATCTCCCCGTTGGGTGAGTGCCAGGTCGTTCTCCTTGTGTATCTCCCCGTTGGGTGAGTGCCAGGTTGTTCTCGTTGTGTATCTCCCCGTTGGGTGAGTGCCCGGTCGTTCTCCTTGTGTATCTCCCCGTTGGGTGTGTGCCAGGTCGTTCTCCTTGTGTATCTCCCCGTTGGGTGAGTGCCAGGTTGTTCTCCTTGTGTATCTCCTCGTTGGGTGAGTGCCATGTTTTTCTCCTTGTGTATATCCCCGTTGGGTGAGTGCCAGGTCGTTCTCCTTATGTATCTCCCCGTTGGGTGAGTGCCTGGTTGTTCTCCTTGTGTATCTCCCCGTTCGGTGAGTGCCCGGTCGTTCTCCTTTTGTATCTTCCCATTGGGTGTGTGGCAGGTCGTTCTCCTTTTGTATCTCCCCGTTGGGTGAGTGCCAGGTTGTTCTCCTTGTGTATCTCCCCGTTTGGTGAGTGCCTTGTTTTTCTCCTTGTGTATATCCCCGTTGGGTGAGTGCCAGGTCGTTCTCCTTATGTATCTCCCCGTTGGGTGAGTGCCTGGTTGTTCTCCTTGTGTATCTCTCCTTTGGGTGAGTGCCCGATCGTTCTCCTTGTGTATCTCCCCGTTGGGTGAGTGCCAGGTTGTTCTCCATGTGTATCTCCCCGTTGGGTGAGTGCCAGGTTGTTCTCCTTTTGTATCTCCACGTTGGGTGAGTGCCATGTTGTTCTCCTTGTGTATATCCCCGTTGGGTGAGTGCCAGGTCGTTCTCCTTATGTATATCCCCGTTGGGTGAGTGCCAGGTCATTCTCCTTATGTATCTCCCCGTTGGGTGAGTGCCTGGTTGTTCTCCTTGTGTATCTCTCCTTTCGGTGAGTGCCCGATCGTTCTCCTTGTGTATCTCCCCGTTGGGTGAGTGCCAGGTTGTTCTCCTTGTGTATCTCCCCGTTGGGTGAGTGCCAGGTTGTTCTCCTTTTGTATCTCCCCGTTGGGTGAGTGCCATGTTGTTCTCCTTGTGTATATCCCCGTTGGGTGAGTGCCAGGTCGTTCTCCTTATGTATCTCCCCGTTGGGTGAGTGCCTGGTTGTTCTCCTTGTGTATCTCCCCTTTGGGTGAGTGCCCGATCGTTCTCCTTGTGTATCTCCCCGTTGGGTGAACGCCAGGTTGTTCTCCTTGTGTATCTCCCCGTTGGGTGAGTGCCAGGTCGTTCTCCTTGTGTATCTCCCCGTTTGGTGAGTGCCTTGTTGTTCTCATGGTGTATCTCAACTTTGGGTGAGTGCCCGATCGTTCTTCTTGTGTATCTCCCCTTTGGGTGAGTGCCCGATCGTTCTCCTTGTGTATCTCCCCGTTGGGTGAGTGCCAGGTTGTTCTCCTTATGTACCTCCCCGTTGGGTGAGTGCCAGGTTGTTCTCCTTGTGTATCTCCCCGTTGGGTGAGTGCCCGGTCGTTCTCCTTGTGTATCTCTCCGTTGGGTGAGTGCCAGGTCGTTCTTCTTGTGTATCTCCCCGTTGGGTGAGTGCCCGGTCGTTCTCCTTGTGTATCTCCCCGTTGGGTGAGTGCCATGTCGTTCTCCTTGTGTATCTCCCCGTTGGGTGAGTGCCAGGTTGTTCTCCATGTTTATCTCCGCGTTGGGTGAGTGCCAGGTCGTTCTCCTTGTGTATCTCCGCGTTGGGTGAGGGCCCGGTCGTTCTCCTTGTGTATCTCCCCGTTGGGTGAGTGCCAGGTCGTTCTCCTTGTGTATCTCCCCGTTGGGTGAGTGCCTGGTTGTTCTCCTTGTGTATCTCCCGTTTGGGTGAGTGCCCGATCGTTCACCTTGTGTATCTCCCCGTTGGGTGAGTGCCAGGTCGTTCTCCTTATGTATCTCCACGTTGGGTGAGTGCCTGGTTGTTCTCCTTGTGTATCTCCCCTTTGGGTGAGTGCCCGATCGTTCACCTTGTGTATCTCCCCGTTGGGTGAGTGCCAGGTTGTTCTCCTTGTGTATCTCCCCGTTGGGTGAGTGCCCGGTCGTTCTCCTTGTGTATCTCCTCGTTGGGTGATTGTCAGGTCGTTCTCCTTGTGTATCTCCCCGTTGGGTGAGTGCCATGTTGTTCTCCTTGTGTATCTCCCCGTTGGGTGAGTGCCAGGTTGTTCTCCTTGTGTATCTCCCCGTTGGGCGAGTGCCCGGTCGTTCTCCTTGTGTATCTCCCCGTTGGGTGAGTGCCAGGTCGTTCTCCTTGTGTATCTCCCCGTTGGGTGAGTGCCATGTTGTTCTCGTTGTGTATCTCCCCGTTCGGTGAGTGCCCGGTCGTTCTCCTTGTGTATCTCCCCGTTGGGTGTGTGCCAGGTCGTTCTCCTTGTGTATCTCCCCGTTGGGTGAGTGCCAGGTTGTTCTCCTTGTGTATCTCCCCGTTGGGTGAGTGCCATGTTTTTCTCCTTGTGTATATCCCCGTTGGGTGAGTGCCAGGTCGTTCTCCTTATGTATCTCCCCGTTGGGTGAGTGCCTGGTTGTTCTCCTTGTGTATCTCCCCGTTCGGTGAGTGCCCGGTCGTTCTCCTTGTGTATCTCCCCGTTGGGTGTGTGCCAGGTCGTTCTCCTTTTGTATCTCTCCGTTGGGTGAGTGCCAGGTTGTTCTCCTTGTGTATCTCCCCGTTTGGTGAGTGCCATGGTTTTCTCCTTGTGTATATCCCCGTTGGGTGAGTGCCAGGTCGTTCTCCTTATGTATCTCCCCGTTGGGTGAGTGCCTGGTTGTTCTCCTTGTGTATCTCTCCTTTGGGTGAGTGCCCGATCGTTCTCCTTGTGTATCTCCCCGTTGGGTGAGTGCCAGGTTGTTCTCCTTGTGTATCTCCCCGTTGGGTGAGTGCCAGGTTGTTCTCCTTTTGTATCTCCCCTTTGGGTGAGTGCCATGTTGTTCTCCTTGTGTATATCCCCGTTGGGTGAGTGCCACGTCGTTCTCCTTATGTATCTCCCCGTTGGGTGAGTGCCTGGTTGTTCTCCTTGTGTATCTCCCGTTTGGGTGAGTGCCCGATCGTTCTCCTTGTGTATCTCCCCGTTGGGTGAACGCCAGGTTGTTCTCCTTGTGTATCTCCCCGTTGGGTGAGTGCCAGGTCGTTCTCCTTGTGTATCTCCCCGTTGGGTGAGTGCCTTGTTGTTCTCCTTGTGTATCTCAACTTTGGGTGAGTGCCCGATCGTTCTTCTTGTGTATCTCCCCTTTGGATGAGTGCCCGATCGTTCTCCTTGTGTATCTCCCCGTTGGGTGAGTGCCAGGTTGTTCTCCTTATGTACCTCCCCGTTGGGTGAGTGCCAGGTTGTTCTCCTTGTGTATCTCCCCGTTGGGTGAGTGCCAGGTTGTTCTCCTTGTGTATCTCCCCGTTGGGTGAGTGCCCGGTCGTTCTCCTTGTGTATCTCCCCGTTGGGTGAGTGCCAGGTCGTTCTCCTTGTGTATCTCCCCGTTGGGTGAGTGCCAGGTTGTTCTCGTTGTGTATCTCCCCGTTCGGTGAGTGCCCGGTCTTTCTCCTTGTGTATCTCCCCGTTGGGTGTGTGCCAGGTCATTCTCCTTGTGTATCTCCCCGTTGGGTGAGTGCCAGGTTGTTCTCCTTGTGTATCTCCCCGTTGGGTGAGTGCCATGTTTTTCTCCTTGTGTATATCCCCGTTGGGTGAGTGCCAGGTCGTTCTCCTTATGTATCTCCCCGTTGGGTGAGTGCCTGGTTGTTCTCCTTGTGTATCTCCCCGTTCGGTGAGTGCCCGGTCGTTCTCCTTGTGTATCTCCCCGTTGGGTGTGTGCCAGGTCGTTCTCCTTTTGTATCTCCCCGTTGGGTGAGTGCCAGGTTGTTCTCCTTGTGTATCTCCCCGTTTGGTGAGTGCCATGTTTTTCTCCTTGTGTATATCCCCGTTGGGTGAGTGCCAGGTCGTTCTCCTTATGTATCTCCCCGTTGGGTGAGTGCCTGGTTGTTCTCCTTGTGTATCTCTCCTTTGGGTGAGTGCCCGATCGTTCTCCTTGTGTATCTCCCCGTTGGGTGAGTGCCAGGTTGTTCTCCTTGTGTATCTCCCCGTTGGGTGAGTGCCAGGTTGTTCTCCTTTTGTATCTCCCCGTTGGGTGAGTGCCATGTTGTTCTCCTTGTGTATATCCCCGTTGGGTGAGTGCCAGGTTGTTCTCCTTTTGTATCTCCCCGTTGGGTGAGTGCCATGTTGTTCTCCTTGTGTATATCCCCGTTGGGTGAGTGCCAGGTCGTTCTCCTTATGTATCTCCCCGTTGGGTGAGTGCCTGGTTGTTCTCCTTGTGTATCTCCCTTGTGGGTGAGTGCCCGATCGTTCTCCTTGTGTATCTCCCCGTTGGGTGAACGCCAGGTTGTTCTCCTTGTGTATCTCCCCGTTGGGTGAGTGCCAGGTCGTTCTCCTTGTGTATCTCCCCGTTGGGTGAGTGCCTTGTTGTTCTCCTTGTGTATCTCAACTTTGGGTGAGTGCCCGATCGTTCTTCTTGTGTATCTCCATTTGGGTGAGTGCCCGATCGTTCTCCTTGTGTATCTCCCCGTTGGGTGAGTGCCATGTTGTTCTCCTTATGTACCTCCCCGTTGGGTGAGTGCCAGGTTGTTCTCCTTGTGTATCTCCCCGTTGGGTGAGTGCCCGGTCGTTCTCCTTGTGTATCTCTCCGTTGGGTGAGTGCCAGGTCATTCTCCTTGTGTATCTCCCCGTTGGGTGAGTGCCCGGTCGTTCTCCTTGTGTATCTCCCCGTTGGGTGAGTGCCATGTCGTTCTCCTTGTGTATCTCCCCGTTGGGTGAGTGCCAGGTTGTTCTCCATGTTTATCTCCGCGTTGGGTGAGTGCCAGGTCGTTCTCCTTGTGTATCTCCCCGTTGGGTGAGTGCCAGGTCGTTCTCCTAGTGTATCTCCCCGTTGGGTGAGTGCCAGGTTGTTCTCCATGTTTATCTCCGCGTTGGGTGAGTGCCAGGTCGTTCTCCTTGTGTATCTCCCCGTTGGGGGAGGGCCAGGTCGTTCTCCTTGTGTATCTCCTCGTTGGGTGAGTGCCAGGTCGTTTTCCTTGTGTATCTCCCCGTTGGGTGAGTGCCAGGTTGTTCTCCATGTTTATCTCCGCGTTGGGTGAGTGCCCGGTCGTACTCCTTGTGTATCTCCCCGTTGGGTGAGTGCCAGGTCGTTCTCCTTGTGTATCTCCCCGTTGGGTGAGTGCCCGGTCGTTCTCCTTGTGTATCTCCCCGTTGGGTGAGTGCCAGGTCGTTCTCCTTGTGTATCTCCCCGTTGGGTGAGTGCCAGGTTGTTCTCCTTGTGTATCTCCCCGTTGGGTGAGAGCCAGTTTGTTCTTCTTGTGTATCTCCCCGTTGGATGAATGCCCGTTCGTTCTCTTTGTGTATCTCCCCGTTGGGTGAATGCCAGGTTGTTCTCCTTGTGTATCTCACCGTTGGGTGAGTGCCAGGTCGTTCTCCTTGTGTATCTCCCCGTTGGGTGAGTGCCAGGTCGTTCTCCTTGTGTATCTCCCGGTTGGGTGAGTGCTAGGATGTTCTCCTTATTTATCTCCCCGTTGGGTGAGAGCCAGATTTTTCTCCGTGTGTTTCTCCCCATTGGGTGATTGTCAGGTCGTTCTCCTTGTGTATCTCCCAGTTGGGTGAGTGCCACGTCGTTATCATTGTGTATCTCCCCGATGGGTGAGTGCCAGGTTGTTCTCCTCGTGTATCTCCCCGTTGGGTGAGTGCCCGATCTTTCTCCTTGTGTATCTCCCGGTTGGGTGGGTGCCATGTTGTTCTCCTTGTGTATCTCCCCGTTGGGTGAGTGCCCGATCTTTCTCCTTGTGTATCTCCCCGTTGGGTGAGTGCCAGTTTGTTCTCCTTGTGTATCTCCCCGTTGGGTGAGTGCCCGGTCGTTCTCTTTGTGTATCTCCCCGTTGGATGAATGTCAGGTTGTTCTCCTTGTGTATCTCCCCGTTGGGTGAGTGCCTTGTTGTTCTCCTTGTGTATCTCCCCTTTGGGTGAGTGCCAGGTTGTTTTCCTTGTGTATCTCCCCGTTGGGTGAGTGCACGGTCGTTCTCCTTGTGTATCTCCCCGTTGGGTGAGTGCCTGAATGTTCTCCTTGTGTATCTCCCCTTTGGGTGAGTGCCCGATCGTTCTCCTTTTGTATCTCTCCGTTGGGTGAGTGCCAGGTCGTTCTCCTTGTGTATCTCCCCGTTGGGTGAGTGCCAGGTCGTTATCCTTTGTATCTCCCCTTTGGGTGAGTGCACAATCGTTCTCCTTGTATATCTCCAGGTTGGGTGAGTGCCAGGTTGTTCTCCTTATGTATCTCCCCGTTGGGTGAGTGCCCGGTCGTTCTCCTTGTGTATCTCCCCGTTCGGTGAGTGCCAGGTTATTCTCCTTGTGTATCTCCCCGTTGGGTGAGTGCCCGGTCGTTCTCCTTGTGTATCTCCCCGTTGGGTGAGTGCCCGATCGTTCTCCTTGTGTATCTCTCGGTTGGGTGAGTGCCAGGTTGTTCTCCTTATTTATCTCCCCGTTGGGTGAGTGCCAGGTTGTTCTCCTTGTGTATCTCCCCGTTCGGTGAGTGCCCGGTTGTTCTCCTTGTGTATCTCCTCGTTGGGTGAGTGCCATGTTGTTCTCATTGTGTATATCCCCGTTGGGTGAGTGCCAGGTCGTTCTCCTTATGTATCTCCCCGTTGGGTGAGTGCCTGGTTGTTCTCCTTGTGTATCTCCCCTTTGGGTGAGTGTCCGATCGTTCTCCTTGTGTATCTCCCCGTTGGGTGTGTGCCAGGTCGTTCTCCTTGTGTATCTCCCCGTTGGGTGAGTGCCAGGTTGTTCTCCATGTTTATCTCCGCGTTGGGTGAGTGCCAGGTCGTTCTCCTTGTGTATCTCCCCGTTGGGGGAGGGCCAGGTCGTTCTCCTTGTGTATCTCCTCGTTGGGTGAGTGCCAGGTCGTTTTCCTTGTGTATCTCCCCGTTGGGTGAGTGCCAGGTTGTTCTCCATGTTTATCTCCGCGTTGGGTGAGTGCCCGGTCGTACTCCTTGTGTATCTCCCCGTTGGGTGAGTGCCAGGTCGTTCTCCTTGTGTATCTCCCCGTTGGGTGAGTGCCCGGTCGTTCTCCTTGTGTATCTCCCCGTTGGGTGAGTGCCAGGTCGTTCTCCTTGTGTATCTCCCCGTTGGGTGAGTGCCAGGTTGTTCTCCTTGTGTATCTCCCCGTTGGGTGAGAGCCAGTTTGTTCTTCTTGTGTATCTCCCCGTTGGATGAATGCCCGTTCGTTCTCTTTGTGTATCTCCCCGTTGGGTGAATGCCAGGTTGTTCTCCTTGTGTATCTCACCGTTGGGTGAGTGCCAGGTCGTTCTCCTTGTGTATCTCCCCGTTGGGTGAGTGCCAGGTCGTTCTCCTTGTGTATCTCCCGGTTGGGTGAGTGCTAGGATGTTCTCCTTATTTATCTCCCCGTTGGGTGAGAGCCAGATTTTTCTCCGTGTGTTTCTCCCCATTGGGTGATTGTCAGGTCGTTCTCCTTGTGTATCTCCCAGTTGGGTGAGTGCCAGGTTGTTTTCCTTGTGTATCTCCCCGTTGGGTGAGTGCACGGTCGTTCTCCTTGTGTATCTCCCCGTTGGGTGAGTGCCTGATTGTTCTCTTTGTGTATCTCCCCTTTGGGTGAGTGCCCGATCGTTCTCCTTTTGTATCTCCCCGTTGGGTGAGTGCCAGGTCGTTCTCCTTGTGTATCTCCCCGTTGGGTGAGTGCCATGTTGTTCTCCTTGTGTATCTCCCCGTTGGGTGAGAGCCAGGTTGTTCTCCTTGTGTATCTCCCCGTTGGGTGAGTGCCCGGTCGTTCTCCTTGTGTATCTCCCCGTTGGGTGAGTGCCAGGTCGTTCTCCTTGTGTATCTCCCCGTTGGGTGAGTGCCAGGTTGTTCTCGTTGTGTATCTCCCCGTTGGGTGAGTGCCCGGTCGTTCTCCTTGTGTATCTCCCCGTTGGGTGTGTGCCAGGTCGTTCTCCTTGTGTATCTCCCCGTTGGGTGAGTGCCAGGTTGTTCTCCTTGTGTATCTCCTCGTTGGGTGAGTGCCATGTTTTTCTCCTTGTGTATATCCCCGTTGGGTGAGTGCCAGGTCGTTCTCCTTATGTATCTCCCCGTTGGGTGAGTGCCTGGTTGTTCTCCTTGTGTATCTCCCCGTTCGGTGAGTGCCCGGTCGTTCTCCTTTTGTATCTTCCCATTGGGTGTGTGGCAGGTCGTTCTCCTTTTGTATCTCCCCGTTGGGTGAGTGCCAGGTTGTTCTCCTTGTGTATCTCCCCGTTTGGTGAGTGCCTTGTTTTTCTCCTTGTGTATATCCCCGTTGGGTGAGTGCCAGGTCGTTCTCCTTATGTATCTCCCCGTTGGGTGAGTGCCTGGTTGTTCTCCTTGTGTATCTCTCCTTTGGGTGAGTGCCCGATCGTTCTCCTTGTGTATCTCCCCGTTGGGTGAGTGCCAGGTTGTTCTCCATGTGTATCTCCCCGTTGGGTGAGTGCCAGGTTGTTCTCCTTTTGTATCTCCACGTTGGGTGAGTGCCATGTTGTTCTCCTTGTGTATATCCCCGTTGGGTGAGTGCCAGGTCGTTCTCCTTATGTATATCCCCGTTGGGTGAGTGCCAGGTCGTTCTCCTTATGTATCTCCCCGTTGGGTGAGTGCCTGGTTGTTCTCCTTGTGTATCTCTCCTTTGGGTGAGTGCCCGATCGTTCTCCTTGTGTATCTCCCCGTTGGGTGAGTGCCAGGTTGTTCTCCTTGTGTATCTCCCCGTTGGGTGAGTGCCAGGTTGTTCTCCTTTTGTATCTCCCCGTTGGGTGAGTGCCATGTTGTTCTCCTTGTGTATATCCCCGTTGGGTGAGTGCCAGGTCGTTCTCCTTATGTATCTCCCCGTTGGGTGAGTGCCTGGTTGTTCTCCTTGTGTATCTCCCCTTTGGGTGAGTGCCCGATCGTTCTCCTTGTGTATCTCCCCGTTGGGTGAACGCCAGGTTGTTCTCCTTGTGTATCTCCCCGTTGGGTGAGTGCCAGGTCGTTCTCCTTGTGTATCTCCCCGTTTGGTGAGTGCCTTGTTGTTCTCATGGTGTATCTCAACTTTGGGTGAGTGCCCGATCGTTCTTCTTGTGTATCTCCCCTTTGGGTGAGTGCCCGATCGTTCTCCTTGTGTATCTCCCCGTTGGGTGAGTGCCAGGTTGTTCTCCTTATGTACCTCCCCGTTGGGTGAGTGCCAGGTTGTTCTCCTTGTGTATCTCCCCGTTGGGTGAGTGCCCGGTCGTTCTCCTTGTGTATCTCTCCGTTGGGTGAGTGCCAGGTCGTTCTTCTTGTGTATCTCCCCGTTGGGTGAGTGCCCGGTCGTTCTCCTTGTGTATCTCCCCGTTGGGTGAGTGCCATGTCGTTCTCCTTGTGTATCTCCCCGTTGGGTGAGTGCCAGGTTGTTCTCCATGTTTATCTCCGCGTTGGGTGAGTGCCAGGTCGTTCTCCTTGTGTATCTCCGCGTTGGGTGAGGGCCCGGTCGTTCTCCTTGTGTATCTCCCCGTTGGGTGAGTGCCAGGTCGTTCTCCTTGTGTATCTCCCCGTTGGGTGAGTGCCTGGTTGTTCTCCTTGTGTATCTCCCGTTTGGGTGAGTGCCCGATCGTTCACCTTGTGTATCTCCCCGTTGGGTGAGTGCCAGGTCGTTCTCCTTATGTATCTCCACGTTGGGTGAGTGCCTGGTTGTTCTCCTTGTGTATCTCCCCTTTGGGTGAGTGCCCGATCGTTCACCTTGTGTATCTCCCCGTTGGGTGAGTGCCAGGTTGTTCTCCTTGTGTATCTCCCCGTTGGGTGAGTGCCAGGTTGTTCTCCTTGTGTATCTCCCCGTTGGGTGAGTGCCCGGTCGTTCTCCTTGTGTATCTCCCCGTTGGGTGAGTGCCAGGTCGTTCTCCTTGTGTATCTCCCCGTTGGGTGAGTGCCAGGTTGTTCTCGTTGTGTATCTCCCCGTTTGGTGAGTGCCCGGTCTTTCTCCTTGTGTATCTCCCCGTTGGGTGTGTGCCAGGTCATTCTCCTTGTGTATCTCCCCGTTGGGTGAGTGCCAGGTTGTTCTCCTTGTGTATCTCCCCGTTGGGTGAGTGCCATGTTTTTCTCCTTGTGTATATCCCCGTTGGGTGAGTGCCAGGTCGTTCTCCTTATGTATCTCCCCGTTGGGTGAGTGCCTGGTTGTTCTCCTTGTGTATCTCCCCGTTCGGTGAGTGCCCGGTCGTTCTCCTTGTGTATCTCCCCGTTGGGTGTGTGCCAGGTCGTTCTCCTTTTGTATCTCCCCGTTGGGTGAGTGCCAGGTTGTTCTCCTTGTGTATCTCCCCGTTTGGTGAGTGCCATGTTTTTCTCCTTGTGTATATCCCCGTTGGGTGAGTGCCAGGTCGTTCTCCTTATGTATCTCCCCGTTGGGTGAGTGCCTGGTTGTTCTCCTTGTGTATCTCTCCTTTGGGTGAGTGCCCGATCGTTCTCCTTGTGTATCTCCCCGTTGGGTGAGTGCCAGGTTGTTCTCCTTGTGTATCTCCCCGTTGGGTGAGTGCCAGGTTGTTCTCCTTTTGTATCTCCCCGTTGGGTGAGTGCCATGTTGTTCTCCTTGTGTATATCCCCGTTGGGTGAGTGCCAGGTTGTTCTCCTTTTGTATCTCCCCGTTGGGTGAGTGCCATGTTGTTCTCCTTGTGTATATCCCCGTTGGGTGAGGGCCAGGTCGTTCTCCTTATGTATCTCCCCGTTGGGTGAGTGCCTGGTTGTTCTCCTTGTGTATCTCCCTTGTGGGTGAGTGCCCGATCGTTCTCCTTGTGTATCTCCCCGTTGGGTGAACGCCAGGTTGTTCTCCTTGTGTATCTCCCCGTTGGGTGAGTGCCAGGTCGTTCTCCTTGTGTATCTCCCCGTTGGGTGAGTGCCTTGTTGTTCTCCTTGTGTATCTCAACTTTGGGTGAGTGCCCGATCGTTCTTCTTGTGTATCTCCATTTGGGTGAGTGCCCGATCGTTCTCCTTGTGTATCTCCCCGTTGGGTGAGTGCCAGGTTGTTCTCCTTATGTACCTCCCCGTTGGGTGAGTGCCAGGTTGTTCTCCTTGTGTATCTCCCCGTTGGGTGAGTGCCCGGTCGTTCTCCTTGTGTATCTCTCCGTTGGGTGAGTGCCAGGTCATTCTCCTTGTGTATCTCCCCGTTGGGTGAGTGCCCGGTCGTTCTCCTTGTGTATCTCCCCGTTGGGTGAGTGCCATGTCGTTCTCCTTGTGTATCTCCCCGTTGGGTGAGTGCCAGGTTGTTCTCCATGTTTATCTCCGCGTTGGGTGAGTGCCAGGTCGTTCTCCTTGTGTATCTCCCCGTTGGGTGAGTGCCAGGTCGTTCTCCTAGTGTATCTCCTCGTTGGGTGAGTGCCAGGTCGTTATCCTTGTGTATCTCCCCGTTGGGTGAGTGCCAGGTTGTTCTCCATGTTTATCTCCGCGTTGGGTGAGTGCCCGGTCGTTCTCCTTGTGTATCTCCCCGTTGGGTGAGTGCCAGGTCGTTCTCCTTGTGTATCTCCCCGTTGGGTGAGTGCCCAGTCGTTCTCCTTGTGTATCTCCCCGTTGGGTGAGTGCCAGGTCGTTCTTCTTGTGTATCTCACCGTTGGGTGAGTGCCAGGTTGTTCTCCTTGTGTATCTCCCCGTTGGGTGAGTGCCAGGTCGTTCTCCTTGTGTATCTCCCGGTTGGGTGAGTGCCAGGATGTTCTCCTTATTTATCTCCCCGTTGGGTGAGAGCCAGAATGTTCTCCGTGTGTTTCTCCCCGTTGGGTGATTGTCAGGTCGTTCTCCTTGTGTGTCTCCCCGTTGGGTGAGTGCCAGGTTGTTCTCCTTGTGTAACTCCCCGTTGGGTGAGTGCCAGGTTGTTTTCCTTGTGTATCTCCCCGTTGGGTGAGTGCAAGGTCGTTCTCCTTGTGTATCTCCCCGTTGGGTGAGTACCTGAATGTTCTCCTTGTGTATCTCCCCTTTGGGTGAGTGCCCGATCGTTCTCCTTTTGTATCTCCCCGTTGGGTGAGTGCCAGGTCGTTCTCCTTGTGTATCTCCCCGTTGGGTGAGTGCCAGGTCGTTATCCTTTGTATCTCCCCGTTGGGTGAGTGCACAATCGTTCTCCTTGTATATCTCCCGGTTGGGTGAGTGCCAGGTTGTTCTCCTTATGTATCTCCCCGTTGGGTGAGTGCCCGGTCGTTCTCCTTGTGTATCTCCCCGTTCGGTGAGTGCCAGGTTATTCTCCTTGTGTATCTCCCCGTTGGGTGAGTGCCCGGTCGTTCTCCTTGTGTATCTCGCCGTTGGGTGAGTGCCAGGTCGTTCTCCTTGTGTATCTCCCCGTTGGGTGAGTGCCAGGTCGTTATCCTTTGTATCTCCCCGTTGGGTGAGTGCCAGGTTGTTCTCCTTATTTATCTCCCCGTTGGGTGAGAGCCAGGTTGTTCTCCTTGTGTATCTCCCCGTTGGGTGAGTGCCAGGTCGTTCTCCTTATGTATATCCCCGTTGGGTGAGTGCCTGGTTGTTCTCCTTGTGTATCTCCCCTTTGGATGAGTGCACAATCGTTCTCCTTGTGTATCTCCCCGTTGGGTGAGTGCCATGTTGTTCTCCTTATGTATCGCCCCGTTGGGTGAGTGCCAGGTTGTCCTCCTTGTGTATCTCCCGGTTGGGTGAGTGCCAGGTTGTTCTCCTTATGTATCTCCCCGTTGGGTGAGAGCCAGTTTGTTCTCCTTGTGTATCTCCCCGTTGGGTGAATGCCCGTTCGTTCTCTTTGTGTATCTCCCCGTTGGGTGAATGCCAGGTTGTTCTCCTTGTGTATCTCCCCGTTGGGTGAGTGCCCGGTCGTTCTCCTTGTGTATCTCCCCGTTGGGTGAGTGCCAGGTCGTTCTCCTTGTGTATCTCCCCGTTGGGTGAGTACCAGGTCGTTATCCTTTGTATCTCCCCGTTGGGTGAGTGCCAGGTTGTTCTCCTTGTGTATATCCCCGTTGAGTGAGTGCACGATCGTTCTCCTTGTGTATCTCCCGGTTGGGTGAGTGCCAGGTTGTTCTCCTTATTTATCTCCCCGTTGGGTGAGAGCCAGGTTGTTCTCCTTGTGTATCTCCCCGTTGGGTGAGTGCCAGGTCGTTCTCCTTATGTATATCCCCGTTGGGTGAGTGCCCAATCGTTCTCCTTGTGTATCTCCCGGTTGGGTGAGTGCCCGATCTTTTTCCTTGTGTTTCTCCCGGTTGGGTGAGTGCCAGGTTGTTCTCCTTATGTATCTCCCCGTTGGGTGAGAGCCAGTTTGTTCTCCTTGTGTATCTCCCCGTTGGGTGAATGCCCGTTCGTTCTCTTTGTGTACCTCCCCGTTGGGTGAGTGCCAGGTTGTTCTCCTTATGTACCTCCCCGTTGGGTGAGTGCCTGGTTGTTCTCCTTGTGTATCTCTCCTTTGGGTGAGTGCCCGATCGTTCTCCTTGTGTATCTCCCCGTTGGGTGAGTGCCAGGTTGTTCTCCTTGTGTATCTCCCCGTTCGGTGAGTGCCCGGTCGTTTTTTTTTCTTGTGTTTCTCCCCGGTGGGTGAGTGCCAGGTCGTTCTCCTTGTATAACTCCCCGTTGGGTGAGTGCCAGGTCGTTATCCTTGTGTATCTCCCCGTTGGGTGAGTGCCAGGTTGTTCTCCTTGTGTATCTCCCCGTTGGGTGAGTGCCCGATCGTTCTCCTTGTGTATCTCCCGGTTGGGTGAGTGCCAGGTTGTTTTCCTTATGTATCTCCCCGTTGGGTGAGAGCCAGGTTGTTCTCCTTGTGTATCTCCTCGTTGGGTGATTGTCAGGTCGTTCTCCTTGTGTATCTCCCCGTTGGGTGAGTGCCCGATCGATCTCCTTGTGTATCTCCCGGTTGGGTGAGTGCCAGGTCGTTCTCCTTGTGTATCTCCCCGTTGGGTGAGTGCCATGTTGTTTTCCTTGTGTATCTCCCCGTTGGGTGATTGTCAGGTCGTTCTCCTTGTGTATCTCCCCGTTGGGTGAGTGCCATGTTGTTTTCCTTGTGTATCTCCCCGTTGGGTGAGTGCCAGGTTGTTCTCCTTGTGTATCTCCCCGTTGGGTGAGTGCCATGTTGTTCTCCTTGTGTATCTCCCCGTTGGGTGAGTGCCAGGTCGTTCTCCTTATGTATCTCCCCGTTGGGTGAGTGCCTGGTTATTCTCCTTGTGTATCTCCCCTTTGGGTGAGTGCCCGATCGTTCTCCTTGCGTATCTCCCCGTTGGGTGAGTGCCAGGTTGTTCTCCTTGTGTATCTCCCCGTTCGGTGAGTGCCCGGTCGTTCTCCTTGTGTATCTCCCCGTTGGGTGTGTGCCAGGTCATTCTCCTTGTGTATCTCCCCGTTGGGTGAGTGCCAGGTTGTTCTCCTTGTGTATCTCCCCGTTGGGTGAGTGCCAGGTTGTTCTCCTTGTGTATCTCCCCGTTGGGTGAGTGCCAGGTTGTTCTCCTTGTGTATCTCCCCGTTGGGTGAGTGCCTGGTTGTTCTCTTTGTGTATCTCCCCGTTGGGTGAGTGCCAGGTTGTTCTCCTTTTGTATCTCCCCGTTGGGTGAGTGCCATGTTGTTCTCCTTGTGTATATCCCCGTTGGGTGAGTGCCAGGTCGTTCTCCTTATGTATATCCCCGTTGGGTGAGTGCCAGGTTGTTCTCCTTGTGTATCTCCTCGTTGGGTGAGTGCCATGTTGTTCTCCTTGTGTATCTCCCCGTTGGGTGTGTGCCAGGTCGTTCTCCTTATGTATCTCCTCGTTGGGTGATTGTCAGGTCGTTCCCCTTGTGTATCTCCCCGTTGGGTGAGTGCCCGATCGATCTCCTTGTGTAACTCCCCGTTGGGTGAGTGCCAGGTTGTTTTCCTTGTGTATCTCCCCGTTGGGTGAGTGCAAGGTCGTTCTCCTTGTGTATCTCCCCGTTGGGTGAGTACCTGAATGTTCTCCTTGTGTATCTCCCCTTTGGGTGAGTGCCCGATCGTTCTCCTTTTGTATCTCCCCGTTGGGTGAGTGCCAGGTCGTTCTCCTTGTGTATCTCCCCGTTGGGTGAGTGCCAGGTCGTTATCCTTTGTATCTCCCCGTTGGGTGAGTGCACAATCGTTCTCCTTGTATATCTCCCGGTTGGGTGAGTGCCAGGTTGTTCTCCTTATGTATCTCCCCGTTGGGTGAGTGCCCGGTCGTTCTCCTTGTGTATCTCCCCGTTCGGTGAGTGCCAGGTTATTCTCCTTGTGTATCTCCCCGTTGGGTGAGTGCCCGGTCGTTCTCCTTGTGTATCTCGCCGTTGGGTGAGTGCCAGGTCGTTCTCCTTGTGTATCTCCCCGTTGGGTGAGTGCCAGGTCGTTATCCTTTGTATCTCCCCGTTGGGTGAGTGCCAGGTTGTTCTCCTTATTTATCTCCCCGTTGGGTGAGAGCCAGGTTGTTCTCCTTGTGTATCTCCCCGTTGGGTGAGTGCCAGGTCGTTCTCCTTATGTATATCCCCGTTGGGTGAGTGCCTGGTTGTTCTCCTTGTGTATCTCCCCTTTGGATGAGTGCACAATCGTTCTCCTTGTGTATCTCCCCGTTGGGTGAGTGCCATGTTGTTCTCCTTATGTATCGCCCCGTTGGGTGAGTGCCAGGTTGTCCTCCTTGTGTATCTCCCGGTTGGGTGAGTGCCAGGTTGTTCTCCTTATGTATCTCCCCGTTGGGTGAGAGCCAGTTTGTTCTCCTTGTGTATCTCCCCGTTGGGTGAATGCCCGTTCGTTCTCTTTGTGTATCTCCCCGTTGGGTGAATGCCAGGTTGTTCTCCTTGTGTATCTCCCCGTTGGGTGAGTGCCCGGTCGTTCTCCTTGTGTATCTCCCCGTTGGGTGAGTGCCAGGTCGTTCTCCTTGTGTATCTCCCCGTTGGGTGAGTACCAGGTCGTTATCCTTTGTATCTCCCCGTTGGGTGAGTGCCAGGTTGTTCTCCTTGTGTATATCCCCGTTGAGTGAGTGCACGATCGTTCTCCTTGTGTATCTCCCGGTTGGGTGAGTGCCAGGTTGTTCTCCTTATTTATCTCCCCGTTGGGTGAGAGCCAGGTTGTTCTCCTTGTGTATCTCCCCGTTGGGTGAGTGCCAGGTCGTTCTCCTTATGTATATCCCCGTTGGGTGAGTGCCCAATCGTTCTCCTTGTGTATCTCCCGGTTGGGTGAGTGCCCGATCTTTTTCCTTGTGTTTCTCCCGGTTGGGTGAGTGCCAGGTTGTTCTCCTTATGTATCTCCCCGTTGGGTGAGAGCCAGTTTGTTCTCCTTGTGTATCTCCCCGTTGGGTGAATGCCCGTTCGTTCTCTTTGTGTACCTCCCCGTTGGGTGAGTGCCAGGTTGTTCTCCTTATGTACCTCCCCGTTGGGTGAGTGCCTGGTTGTTCTCCTTGTGTATCTCTCCTTTGGGTGAGTGCCCGATCGTTCTCCTTGTGTATCTCCCCGTTGGGTGAGTGCCAGGTTGTTCTCCTTGTGTATCTCCCCGTTCGGTGAGTGCCCGGTCGTTTTTTTTTCTTGTGTTTCTCCCCGGTGGGTGAGTGCCAGGTCGTTCTCCTTGTATAACTCCCCGTTGGGTGAGTGCCAGGTCGTTATCCTTGTGTATCTCCCCGTTGGGTGAGTGCCAGGTTGTTCTCCTTGTGTATCTCCCCGTTGGGTGAGTGCCCGATCGTTCTCCTTGTGTATCTCCCGGTTGGGTGAGTGCCAGGTTGTTTTCCTTATGTATCTCCCCGTTGGGTGAGAGCCAGGTTGTTCTCCTTGTGTATCTCCTCGTTGGGTGATTGTCAGGTCGTTCTCCTTGTGTATCTCCCCGTTGGGTGAGTGCCCGATCGATCTCCTTGTGTATCTCCCGGTTGGGTGAGTGCCAGGTCGTTCTCCTTGTGTATCTCCCCGTTGGGTGAGTGCCATGTTGTTTTCCTTGTGTATCTCCCCGTTGGGTGATTGTCAGGTCGTTCTCCTTGTGTATCTCCCCGTTGGGTGAGTGCCATGTTGTTTTCCTTGTGTATCTCCCCGTTGGGTGAGTGCCAGGTTGTTCTCCTTGTGTATCTCCCCGTTGGGTGAGTGCCATGTTGTTCTCCTTGTGTATCTCCCCGTTGGGTGAGTGCCAGGTCGTTCTCCTTATGTATCTCCCCGTTGGGTGAGTGCCTGGTTATTCTCCTTGTGTATCTCCCCTTTGGGTGAGTGCCCGATCGTTCTCCTTGCGTATCTCCCCGTTGGGTGAGTGCCAGGTTGTTCTCCTTGTGTATCTCCCCGTTCGGTGAGTGCCCGGTCGTTCTCCTTGTGTATCTCCCCGTTGGGTGTGTGCCAGGTCATTCTCCTTGTGTATCTCCCCGTTGGGTGAGTGCCAGGTTGTTCTCCTTGTGTATCTCCCCGTTGGGTGAGTGCCAGGTTGTTCTCCTTGTGTATCTCCCCGTTGGGTGAGTGCCAGGTTGTTCTCCTTGTGTATCTCCCCGTTGGGTGAGTGCCTGGTTGTTCTCTTTGTGTATCTCCCCGTTGGGTGAGTGCCAGGTTGTTCTCCTTTTGTATCTCCCCGTTGGGTGAGTGCCATGTTGTTCTCCTTGTGTATATCCCCGTTGGGTGAGTGCCAGGTCGTTCTCCTTATGTATATCCCCGTTGGGTGAGTGCCAGGTTGTTCTCCTTGTGTATCTCCTCGTTGGGTGAGTGCCATGTTGTTCTCCTTGTGTATCTCCCCGTTGGGTGTGTGCCAGGTCGTTCTCCTTATGTATCTCCTCGTTGGGTGATTGTCAGGTCGTTCCCCTTGTGTATCTCCCCGTTGGGTGAGTGCCCGATCGATCTCCTTGTGTATCTCCCCGTTGGGTGTGTGCCAGGTTGTTCTCCTTATGTACCTCCCCGTTGGGTGAGTGCCAGGTTGTTCTCCTTGTGTATCTCCCCGTTGGGTGAGTGCCCGGTCGTTCTCCTTGTGTATCTCTCCGTTGGGTGAGTGCCAGGTCGTTCTTCTTGTGTATCTCCCCGTTGGGTGAGTGCCCGGTCGTTCTCCTTGTGTATCTCCCCGTTGGGTGAGTGCCATGTCGTTCTCCTTGTGTATCTCCCCGTTGGGTGAGTGCCAGGTTGTTCTCCATGTTTATCTCCGCGTTGGGTGAGTGCCAGGTCGTTCTCCTTGTGTATCTCCGCGTTGGGTGAGGGCCCGGTCGTTCTCCTTGTGTATCTCCCCGTTGGGTGAGTGCCAGGTCGTTCTCCTTGTGTATCTCCCCGTTGGGTGAGTGCCTGGTTGTTCTCCTTGTGTATCTCCCGTTTGGGTGAGTGCCCGATCGTTCACCTTGTGTATCTCCCCGTTGGATGAGTGCCAGGTCGTTCTCCTTATGTATCTCCACGTTGGGTGAGTGCCTGGTTGTTCTCCTTGTGTATCTCCCCTTTGGGTGAGTGCCCGATCGTTCACCTTGTGTATCTCCCCGTTGGGTGAGTGCCAGGTTGTTCTCCTTGTGTATCTCCCCGTTGGGCGAGTGCCCGGTCGTTCTCCTTGTGTATCTCCCCGTTGGGTGAGTGCCAGGTCGTTCTCCTTGTGTATCTCCCCGTTGGGTGAGTGCCAGGTTGTTCTCGTTGTGTATCTCCCCGTTCGGTGAGTGCCCGATCGTTCTCCTTGTGTATCTCCCCGTTGGGTGTGTGCCAGGTCGTTCTCCTTGTGTATCTCCTCGTTGGGTGATTGTCAGGTCGTTCTCCTTGTGTATCTCCCCGTTGGGTGAGTGCCATGTTGTTCTCCTTGTGTATCTCCTCGTTGGGTGAGTGCCAGGTTGTTCTCCTTGTGTATCTCCCCGTTGGGCGAGTGCCCGGTCGTTCTCCTTGTGTATCTCCCCGTTGGGTGAGTGCCAGGTCGTTCTCCTTGTGTATCTCCCCGTTGGGTGAGTGCCAGGTTGTTCTCGTTGTGTATCTCCCCGTTCGGTGAGTGCCCGATCGTTCTCCTTGTGTATCTCCCCGTTGGGTGTGTGCCAGGTCGTTCTCCTTGTGTATCTCCCCGTTGGGTGAGTGCCAGGTTGTTCTCCTTGTGTATCTCCCCGTTGGGTGAGTGCCATGTTTTTCTCCTTGTGTATATCCCCGTTGGGTGAGTGCCAGGTCGTTCTCCTTATGTATCTCCCCGTTGGGTGAGTGCCTGGTTGTTCTCCTTGTGTATCTCCCCGTTCGGTGAGTGCCCGGTCGTTCTCCTTGTGTATCTCCCCGTTGGGTGTGTGCCAGGTCGTTCTCCTTTTGTATCTCTCCGTTGGGTGAGTGCCAGGTTGTTCTCCTTGTGTATCTCCCCGTTGGGTGAGTGCCAGGTTGTTCTCCTTGTGTATCTCCCCGTTGGGTGAGTGCCAGGTCGTTCTCCTTATGTATCTCCCCGTTGGGTGAGTGCCTGGTTGTTCTCCTTGTGTATCTCCCCGTTGGGTGAGTGCCAGGTTGTTCTCCTTTTGTATCTCCCCGTTGGGTGAGTGCCATGTTTTTCTCCTTGTGTATATCCCCGTTGGGTGAGTGCCAGGTCGTTCTCCTTATGTATATCCCCGTTGGGTGAGTGCCTGGTTGTTCTCCTTGTGTATCTCCCCTTTGGGTGAGTGCCAGGTTGTTCTCCTTATGTATCTCCCCGTTGGGTGAGAGCCAGTTTGTTCTCCTTGTGTATCTCCCCGTTGGGTGAATGCCCGTTCGTTCTCTTTGTGTACCTCCCCGTTGGGTGAGTGCCAGGTTGTTCTCCTTATGTACCTCCCCGTTGGGTGAGTGCCTGGTTGTTCTCCTTGTGTATCTCTCCTTTGGGTGAGTGCCCGATCGTTCTCCTTGTGTATCTCCCCGTTGGGTGAGTGCCAGGTTGTTCTCCTTGTGTATCTCCCCGTTCGGTGAGTGCCCGGTCGTTTTTTTTTCTTGTGTTTCTCCCCGGTGGGTGAGTGCCAGGTCGTTCTCCTTGTATAACTCCCCGTTGGGTGAGTGCCAGGTCGTTATCCTTGTGTATCTCCCCGTTGGGTGAGTGCCAGGTTGTTCTCCTTGTGTATCTCCCCGTTGGGTGAGTGCCCGATCGTTCTCCTTGTGTATCTCCCGGTTGGGTGAGTGCCAGGTTGTTTTCCTTATTTATCTCCCCGTTGGGTGAGAGCCAGGTTGTTCTCCTTGTGTATCTCCTCGTTGGGTGATTGTCAGGTCGTTCTCCTTGTGTATCTCCCCGTTGGGTGAGTGCCCGATCGATCTCCTTGTGTATCTCCCGGTTGGGTGAGTGCCAGGTCGTTCTCCTTGTGTATCTCCCCGTTGGGTGAGTGCCATGTTGTTTTCCTTGTGTATCTCCCCGTTGGGTGATTGTCAGGTCGTTCTCCTTGTGTATCTCCCCGTTGGGTGAGTGCCATGTTGTTTTCCTTGTGTATCTCCCCGTTGGGTGAGTGCCAGGTTGTTCTCCTTGTGTATCTCCCCGTTGGGTGAGTGCCATGTTGTTCTCCTTGTGTATCTCCCCGTTGGGTGAGTGCCAGGTCGTTCTCCTTATGTATCTCCCCGTTGGGTGAGTGCCTGGTTATTCTCCTTGTGTATCTCCCCTTTGGGTGAGTGCCCGATCGTTCTCCTTGCGTATCTCCCCGTTGGGTGAGTGCCAGGTTGTTCTCCTTGTGTATCTCCCCGTTCGGTGAGTGCCCGGTCGTTCTCCTTGTGTATCTCCCCGTTGGGTGTGTGCCAGGTCATTCTCCTTGTGTATCTCCCCGTTGGGTGAGTGCCAGGTTGTTCTCCTTGTGTATCTCCCCGTTGGGTGAGTGCCAGGTTGTTCTCCTTGTGTATCTCCCCGTTCGGTGAGTGCCCGGTCGTTCTCCTTGTGTATCTCCCCGTTGGGTGAGTGCCAGGTCGTTCTCCTTGTGTATCTCCCCGTTGGGTGAGTGCCAGGTTGTTCTCCTTGTGTATCTCCCCTTTGGGTGAGTGCCCGATCGTTCTCCTTGTGTATCTCCCGGTTGGGTGAGTGACAGGTTGTTCTCCTTATTTATCTCCCCGTTGGGTGAGTGCCAGGTTGTTCTCCTTGTGTATCTCCCCGTTGGGTGAGTGCCAGGTTGTTCTCCTTGTGTATCTCCTCGTTGGGTGATTGTCAGGTCGTTCTCCTTGTGTATCTCCCCGTTGGGTGAGTGCCATGTTGTTCTCCTTCTGTATCTCCCCGTTGGGTGAGTGCCAGGTTGTTCTCCTTGTGTATCTCCCCGTTGGGTGAGTGCCCGGTCGTTCTCCTTGTGTATCTCCCCGTTGGGTGAGTGCCAGATCGTTCTCCTTGTGTATCTCCCCGTTGGGTGAGTGCCAGGTTGTTCTCCTTGTGTATCTCCCCGTTGGGTGAGTGCCAGGTTGTTCTCCTTGTGTATCTCCCCGTTGGGTGAGTGCCAGGTTGTTCTCCTTGTGTATCTCCCCGTTGGGTGAGTGCCAGGTCGTTCTCCTTATGTATCTCCCCGTTGGGTGAGTGCCTGGTTGTTCTCCTTGTGTATCTCCCCGTTGGGTGAGTGCCAGGTTGTTCTCCTTGTGTATCTCCTCGTTGGGTGATTGTCAGGTCGTTCTCCTTGTGTATCTCCCCGTTGGGTGAGTGCCATGTTGTTCTCCTTGTGTATCTCCCCGTTGGGTGAGTGCCAGGTTGTTCTCCTTGTGTATCTCCCCGTTGGGTGAGTGCCCGGTCGTTCTCCTTGTGTATCTCCCCGTTGGGTGAGTGCCAGATCGTTCTCCTTGTGTATCTCCCCGTTGGGTGAGTGCCAGGTTGTTCTCCTTGTGTATCTCCCCGTTGGGTGAGTGCCAGGTTGTTCTCCTTGTGTATCTCCCCGTTGGGTGAGTGCCAGGTTGTTCTCCTTGTGTATCTCCCCGTTGGGTGAGTGCCATGTTGTTCTCCTTGTGTATCTCCCCGTTGGGTGAGAGCCACGTTGTTCTCCTTGTGTATCTCCCCGTTGGGTGATTGTCATGTCGTTCTCCTTGTGTATCTCCCCGTTGGGTGAGTGCCAGGTTGTTCTCCTTGTGTATCTCCCCGTTGGGTGAGTGCCAGATCGTTCTCCTTGTGTATCTCCCCGTTGGGTGAGTGCCAGGTTGTTCTCCTTGTGTATCTCCCCGTTGGGTGAGTGCCAGGTTGTTCTCCTTGTGTATCTCCCCGTTGGGTGAGTGCCAGGTTGTTCTCCTTGTGTATCTCCCCGTTGGGTGAGTGCCAGGTTGTTCTCCTTGTGTATCTCCCCGTTGGGTGAGTGCCAGGTTGTTCTCCTTGTGTATCTCCCCGTTGGGTGAGTGCCAGGTTGTTCTCCTTGTGTATCTCCCCGTTGGGTGAGTGCCTGGTTGTTCTCTTTGTGTATCTCCCCGTTGGGTGAGTGCCATGTTGTTCTCCTTGTGTATCTCCCCGTTGGGTGAGTGCCAGGTTGTTCTCCTTGTGTATCTCCCCGTTGGGTGAGTGCCAGGTTGTTCTCCTTGTGTATCTCCCCGTTGGGTGAGTGCCAGGTTGTTCTCCTTGTGTATCTCCTCGTTGGGTGATTGTCAGGTCGTTCTCCTTGTGTATCTCCCCGTTGGGTGAGTGCCATGTTGTTCTCCTTCTGTATCTCCCCGTTGGGTGAGTGCCTGGTTATTCTCCTTGTGTATCTCCCCTTTGGGTGTGTGCCCGATCGTTCTCCTTGTGTATCTCCCCGTTGGGTGAGTGCCAGGTTGTTCTCCTTGTGTATCTCCCCGTTCGGTGAGTGCCCGGTCGTTCTCCTTGTGTATCTCCCCGTTGGGTGTGTGCCAGGTCATTCTCCTTGTGTATCTCCCCGTTGGGTGAGTGCCTGGTTGTTCTCCTTGTGTATCTCCCCGTTGGGTGAGTGCCAGGTTGTTCTCCTTGTGTATCTCCCCGTTGGGTGAGTGCCTGGTTGTTCTCTTTGTGTATCTCCCCGTTGGGTGAGTGCCAGGTTGTTCTCCTTTTGTATCTCCCCGTTGGGTGAGTGCCATGTTGTTCTCCTTGTGTATATCCCCGTTGGGTGAGTGCCAGGTCGTTCTCCTTATGTATATCCCCGTTGGGTGAGTGCCAGGTTGTTCTCCTTGTGTATCTCCCCGTTGGGTGAGTGCCATGTTGTTCTCCTTGTGTATCTCCCCGTTGGGTGTGTGCCAGGTCATTCTCCTTATGTATCTCCTCGTTGGGTGATTGTCAGGTCGTTCCCCTTGTGTATCTCCCCGTTGGGTGAGTGCCCGATCGATGTCCTTGTGTATCTCCCGGTTGGGTGAGTGCCAGGTCGTTCTCCTTGTGTACCTCCCCGTTGGGTGAGTGCCATGTTGTTTTCCTTGTGTATCTCCCCGTTGGGTGAGAGCCACGTTGTTCTCCTTATTTATCTCCCCGTTGGGTGAGTGCCAGGTTGTTCTCCTTGTGTATCTCCCCGTTGGGTGAGTGCCAGGTTGTTCTCCTTGTGTATCTCCTCGTTGGGTGATTGTCAGGTCTTTCTCCTTGTGTATCTCCCCGTTGTGTGAGTGCCATGTTGTTCTCCTTCTGTATCTCCCCGTTGGGTGAGTGCCAGGTTGTTCTCCTTGTGTATCTCCCCGTTGGGTGAGTGCCCGGTCGTTCTCCTTGTGTATCTCCCCGTTGGGTGAGTGCCAGGTCGTTCTCCTTGTGTATCTCCCCGTTGGGTGAGTGCCAGGTTGTTCTCGTTGTGTATCTCCCCGTTCGGTGAGTGCCCGGTCGTTCTCCTTGTGTATCTCCCCGTTGGGTGTGTGCCAGGTCGTTCTCCTTGTGTATCTCCCCGTTGGGTGAGTGCCAGGTTGTTCTCCTTGTGTATCTCCCCGTTGGGTGAGTGCCATGTTTTTCTCCTTGTGTATATCCCCGTTGGGTGAGTGCCAGGTCGTTCTCCTTATGTATCTCCCCGTTGGGTGAGTGCCTTGTTGTTCTCCTTGTGTATCTCTCCTTTGGGTGAGTGCCCGATGGTTCTCCTTGTGTATCTCCCCGTTGGGTGAGTGCCAGGTCGTTCTCCTTGTGTATCTCCCCGTTGGGTGAGTGCCAGGTTGTTCTCCTTGTGTATCTCCCCGTTGGATGAGTGCCCGATCGTTCTCCTTGTGTATCTCTCCGTTGGGTGTGTGCCAGGTCGTTCTCCTTGTGTATCTCCCCGTTGGGTGAGTGCCAGGTTGTTCTCCTTGTGTATCTCCCCGTTGGGTGAGTGCCATGTTTTTCTCCTTGTGTATATCCCCGTTGGGTGAGTGCCAGGTCGTTCTCCTTATGTATCTCCCCGTTGGGTGAGTGCCTTGTTGTTCTCCTTGTGTATCTCTCCTTTGGGTGAGTGCCCGATGGTTCTCCTTGTGTATCTCCCCGTTGGGTGAGTGCCAGGTTGTTCTCGTTGTGTATCTCCCCGTTCGGTGAGTGCCAGGTTGTTCTCCTTGTGTATCTCCCCGTTGGATGAGTGCCCGATCGTTCTCCTTGTGTATCTCCCGGTTGGGTGAGTGCCAGGTTGTTCTCCTTATTTATCTCCCCGTTGGGTGAGAGCCAGGTTGTTCTCCTTGTGTATCTCCTCGTTGGGTGATTGTCAGGTCGTTCTCCTTGTGTATCTCCCCGTTGGGTGAGTGCCCGATCGATCTCCTTGTGTATCTCCAGGTTGGGTTAGTGCCAGGTCGTTCTCCTTGTGTATCTCCCCGTTGGGTGAGTGCCATGTTGTTTTCCTTGTGTATCTCCCCGTTGGGTGAGAGCCACGTTGTTCTCCTTGTGTATCTCCCCGTTGGGTGATAGTCAGGTCGTTCTCCTTGTGTATCTCCCCGTTGGGTGAGTGCCAGGTTGTTCTCCTTGTGTATCTCCCCGTTGGGTGTGTGCCAGGTCGTTCTCCTTATGTATCTCCCCGTTGGGTGAGTGCCTGGTTGTTCTCCTTGTGTATCTCCCCTTTGGGTGAGTGCCCGATCGTTCTCCTTGTGTATCTCCCCGTTGGGTGAGTGCCAGGTTGTTCTCCTTGTGTATCTCCCCGTTCGGTGAGTGCCCGGTCGTTCTCCTTGTGTATCTCCCCGTTGGGTGTGTGCCAGGTCGTTCTCCTTGTGTATCTCCCCGTTGGGTGAGTGCCAGGTTGTTCTCCTTGTGTATCTCCCCGTTGGGTGAGTGCCAGATTGTTCTCCTTGTGTATCTCCCCGTTGGGTGAGTGCCAGGTTGTTCTCCTTATGTATCTCCCCGTTGGGTGAGTGCCTGGTTGTTCTCCTTGTGTATCTCCCCGTTGGGTGAGTGCCAGGTTGTTCTCCTTTTGTATCTCCCCGTTGGGTGAATGCCCTGTTGTTTTCCTTGTGTATCTCCCCGTTGGGTGAGAGCCACGTTGTTCTCCTTGTGTATCTCCCCGTTGGGTGAGTGTCATGTCTTTCTCCTTGTGTATCTCCCCGTTGGGTGAGTGCCAGGTTGTTCTCCTTGTGTATCTCCCCGTTGGGTGAGTGCCAGGTTGTTCTCCTTGTGTAGCTCCCCGTTGGGTGAGTGCCATGTTGTTCTCCTTGTGTATCTCCCCGTTGGGTGTGTGCCAGGTCGTTCTCCTTATGTATCTCCCCGTTGGGTGAGTGCCTGGTTGTTCTCCTTGTGTATCTCCCCTTTGGGTGAGTGCCCGATCGTTCTCCTTGTGTATCTCCCCGTTGGGTGAGTGCCAGGTTGTTCTCCTTGTGTATCTCCCCGTTCGGTGAGTGCCCGGTCGTTCTCCTTGTGTATCTCCCCGTTGGGTGTGTGCCAGGTCGTTCTCCTTGTGTATCTCCCCGTTGGGTGAGTGCCAGGTTGTTCTCCTTGTGTATCTCCCCGTTGGGTGAGTGCCAGGTTGTTCTCCTTGTGTATCTCCCCGTTGGGTGAGTGCCAGGTCGTTCTCCTTATGTATCTCCCCGTTGGGTGAGTGCCTGGTTGTTCTCCTTGTGTATCTCCCCGTTGGGTGAGTGCCAGGTTGTTCTCCTTTTGTATCTCCCCGTTGGGTGAGTGCCATGTTTTTCTCCTTGTGTATATCCCCGTTGGGTGAGTGCCAGGTCGTTCTCCTTATGTATATCCCCGTTGGGTGAGTGCCTGGTTTTTCTCCTTGTGTATCTCCCCTTTGGGTGAGTGCCCGATCGTTCTCCTTGTGTATCTCCCCGTTGGGTGAGTGCCAGGTTGTTCTCCTTGTGTATCTCCCCGTTCGGTGAGTGCCCGGTCGTTCTCCTTGTGTATCTCCCCGTTGGGTGAGTGCCAGGTCGTTCTCCTTGTGTATCTCCCCGTTGGGTGAGTGCCAGGTTGTTCTCCTTGTGTATCTCCCCGTTGGGTGATTGTCAGGTCGTTCTCCTTGTGTATCTCCCCGTTGGGTGAGTGCCCGATCGATCTCCTTGTGTATCTCCAGGTTGGGTGAGTGCCAGGTCGTTCTCCTTGTGTATCTCCCCGTTGGGTGAGTGCCATGTTGTTTTCCTTGTGTATCTCCCCGTTGGGTGAGAGCCACGTTGTTCTCCTTGTGTATCTCCCCGTTGGGTGATAGTCAGGTCGTTCTCCTTGTGTATCTCCCCGTTGGGTGAGTGCCAGGTTGTTCTCCTTGTGTATCTCCCCGTTGGGTGTGTGCCAGGTCGTTCTCCTTATGTATCTCCCCGTTGGGTGAGTGCCTGGTTGTTCTCCTTGTGTATCTCCCCTTTGGGTGAGTGCCCGATCGTTCTCCTTGTGTATCTCCCCGTTGGGTGAGTGCCAGGTTGTTCTCCTTGTGTATCTCCCCGTTCGGTGAGTGCCCGGTCGTTCTCCTTGTGTATCTCCCCGTTGGGTGTGTGCCAGGTCGTTCTCCTTGTGTATCTCCCCGTTGGGTGAGTGCCAGGTTGTTCTCCTTGTGTATCTCCCCGTTGGGTGAGTGCCAGATTGTTCTCCTTGTGTATCTCCCCGTTGGGTGAGTGCCAGGTTGTTCTCCTTATGTATCTCCCCGTTGGGTGAGTGCCTGGTTGTTCTCCTTGTGTATCTCCCCGTTGGGTGAGTGCCAGGTTGTTCTCCTTTTGTATCTCCCCGTTGGGTGAATGCCCTGTTGTTTTCCTTGTGTATCTCCCCGTTGGGTGAGAGCCACGTTGTTCTCCTTGTGTATCTCCCCGTTGGGTGAGTGTCATGTCTTTCTCCTTGTGTATCTCCCCGTTGGGTGAGTGCCAGGTTGTTCTCCTTGTGTATCTCCCCGTTGGGTGAGTGCCAGGTTGTTCTCCTTGTGTAGCTCCCCGTTGGGTGAGTGCCATGTTGTTCTCCTTGTGTATCTCCCCGTTGGGTGTGTGCCAGGTCGTTCTCCTTATGTATCTCCCCGTTGGGTGAGTGCCTGGTTGTTCTCCTTGTGTATCTCCCCTTTGGGTGAGTGCCCGATCGTTCTCCTTGTGTATCTCCCCGTTGGGTGAGTGCCAGGTTGTTCTCCTTGTGTATCTCCCCGTTCGGTGAGTGCCCGGTCGTTCTCCTTGTGTATCTCCCCGTTGGGTGTGTGCCAGGTCGTTCTCCTTGTGTATCTCCCCGTTGGGTGAGTGCCAGGTTGTTCTCCTTGTGTATCTCCCCGTTCGGTGAGTGCCCGGTCGTTCTCCTTGTGTATCTCCCCGTTGGGTGTGTGCCAGGTCGTTCTCCTTGTGTATCTCCCCGTTGGGTGAGTGCCAGGTTGTTCTCCTTGTGTATCTCCCCGTTGGGTGAGTGCCAGGTTGTTCTCCTTGTGTATCTCCCCGTTGGGTGAGTGCCAGGTCGTTCTCCTTATGTATCTCCCCGTTGGGTGAGTGCCTGGTTGTTCTCCTTGTGTATCTCCCCGTTGGGTGAGTGCCAGGTTGTTCTCCTTTTGTATCTCCCCGTTGGGTGAGTGCCATGTTTTTCTCCTTGTGTATATCCCCGTTGGGTGAGTGCCAGGTCGTTCTCCTTATGTATATCCCCGTTGGGTGAGTGCCTGGTTTTTCTCCTTGTGTATCTCCCCTTTGGGTGAGTGCCCGATCGTTCTCCTTGTGTATCTCCCCGTTGGGTGAGTGCCAGGTTGTTCTCCTTGTGTATCTCCCCGTTCGGTGAGTGCCCGGTCGTTCTCCTTGTGTATCTCCCCGTTGGGTGAGTGCCAGGTCGTTCTCCTTGTGTATCTCCCCGTTGGGTGAGTGCCAGGTTGTTCTCCTTGTGTATCTCCCCGTTGGGTGATTGTCAGGTCGTTCTCCTTGTGTATCTCCCCGTTGGGTGAGTGCCCGATCGATCTCCTTGTGTATCTCCAGGTTGGGTGAGTGCCAGGTCGTTCTCCTTGTGTATCTCCCCGTTGGGTGAGTGCCATGTTGTTTTCCTTGTGTATCTCCCCGTTGGGTGAGAGCCACGTTGTTCTCCTTGTGTATCTCCCCGTTGGGTGATAGTCAGGTCGTTCTCCTTGTGTATCTCCCCGTTGGGTGAGTGCCAGGTTGTTCTCCTTGTGTATCTCCCCGTTGGGTGTGTGCCAGGTCGTTCTCCTTATGTATCTCCCCGTTGGGTGAGTGCCTGGTTGTTCTCCTTGTGTATCTCCCCTTTGGGTGAGTGCCCGATCGTTCTCCTTGTGTATCTCCCCGTTGGGTGAGTGCCAGGTTGTTCTCCTTGTGTATCTCCCCGTTCGGTGAGTGCCCGGTCGTTCTCCTTGTGTATCTCCCCGTTGGGTGTGTGCCAGGTCGTTCTCCTTGTGTATCTCCCCGTTGGGTGAGTGCCAGGTTGTTCTCCTTGTGTATCTCCCCGTTGGGTGAGTGCCAGATTGTTCTCCTTGTGTATCTCCCCGTTGGGTGAGTGCCAGGTTGTTCTCCTTATGTATCTCCCCGTTGGGTGAGTGCCTGGTTGTTCTCCTTGTGTATCTCCCCGTTGGGTGAGTGCCAGGTTGTTCTCCTTTTGTATCTCCCCGTTGGGTGAATGCCCTGTTGTTTTCCTTGTGTATCTCCCCGTTGGGTGAGAGCCACGTTGTTCTCCTTGTGTATCTCCCCGTTGGGTGAGTGTCATGTCTTTCTCCTTGTGTATCTCCCCGTTGGGTGAGTGCCAGGTTGTTCTCCTTGTGTATCTCCCCGTTGGGTGAGTGCCAGGTTGTTCTCCTTGTGTAGCTCCCCGTTGGGTGAGTGCCATGTTGTTCTCCTTGTGTATCTCCCCGTTGGGTGTGTGCCAGGTCGTTCTCCTTATGTATCTCCCCGTTGGGTGAGTGCCTGGTTGTTCTCCTTGTGTATCTCCCCTTTGGGTGAGTGCCCGATCGTTCTCCTTGTGTATCTCCCCGTTGGGTGAGTGCCAGGTTGTTCTCCTTGTGTATCTCCCCGTTCGGTGAGTGCCCGGTCGTTCTCCTTGTGTATCTCCCCGTTGGGTGTGTGCCAGGTCGTTCTCCTTGTGTATCTCCCCGTTGGGTGAGTGCCAGGTTGTTCTCCTTGTGTATCTCCCCGTTGGGTGAGTGCCAGGTTGTTCTCCTTGTGTATCTCCCCGTTGGGTGAGTGCCAGGTCGTTCTCCTTATGTATCTCCCCGTTGGGTGAGTGCCTGGTTGTTCTCCTTGTGTATCTCCCCGTTGGGTGAGTGCCAGGTTGTTCTCCTTTTGTATCTCCCCGTTGGGTGAGTGCCATGTTTTTCTCCTTGTGTATATCCCCGTTGGGTGAGTGCCAGGTCGTTCTCCTTATGTATATCCCCGTTGGGTGAGTGCCTGGTTTTTCTCCTTGTGTATCTCCCCTTTGGGTGAGTGCCCGATCGTTCTCCTTGTGTATCTCCCCGTTGGGTGAGTGCCAGGTTGTTCTCCTTGTGTATCTCCCCGTTCGGTGAGTGCCCGGTCGTTCTCCTTGTGTATCTCCCCGTTGGGTGAGTGCCAGGTCGTTCTCCTTGTGTATCTCCCCGTTGGGTGAGTGCCAGGTTGTTCTCCTTGTGTATCTCCCCGTTGGGTGAGTGCCCGATCGTTCTCCTTGTGTATCTCCCGGTTGTGTGAGTGACAGGTTGTTCTCCTTATTTATCTCCCCGTTGGGTGAGTGCCAGGTTGTTCTCCTTGTGTATCTCCCCGTTGGGTGAGTGCCAGGTTGTTCTCCTTGTGTATCTCCTCGTTGGGTGATTGTCAGATCGTTCTCCTTGTGTATCTCCCCGTTGGGTGAGTGCCATGTTGTTCTCCTTGTGTATCTCCCCGTTGGGTGAGTGCCAGGTTGTTCTCCTTGTGTATCTCCCCGTTGGGTGAGTGCCCGTTGGGTGAGTGCCAGGTCGTTCTCCTTGTGTATCTCCCCGTTGGGTGAGTGCCAGGTTGTTCTCCTTGTGTATCTCCCCGTTGGGTGAGTGCCAGGTCGTTCTCCTTGTGTATCTCCCCGTTGGGTGAGTGCCAGGTCGTTCTCCTTGTGTATCTCCCCGTTGGGTGAGTGCCAGGTTGTTCTCCTTGTGTATCTCCCCGTTGGGTGAGTGCCAGGTCGTTCTCCTTGTGTATCTCTCCGTTGGGTGAGTGCCAGGTCGTTCTCCTTGTGTATCTCCCCGTTGGGTGAGTGCCCGGTCGTTCTCTTTGTGTATCTCCCCGTTGGGTGAGTGCCCGGTCGTTCTCCTTGTGTATCTCCCCGTTGGGTGAGTGCCATGTTGTTTTCCTTGTGTATCTCCCCGTTGGGTGAGAGCCACGTTGTTCTCCTTGTGTATCTCCCCGTTGGGTGATAGTCAGGTCGTTCTCCTTGTGTATCTCCCCGTTGGGTGAGTGCCATGTTTTTCTCCTTGTGTATATCCCCGTTGGGTGAGTGCCAGGTCGTTCTCCTTATGTATCTCCCCGTTGGGTGAGTGCCTTGTTGTTCTCCTTGTGTATCTCTCCTTTGGGTGAGTGCCCGATCGTTCTCCTTGTGTATCTCCCCGTTGGGTGAGTGCCAGGTTGTTCTCCTTGTGTATCTCCCCGTTCGGTGAGTGCCAGGTTGTTCTCCTTGTGTATCTCCCCGTTGGATGAGTGCCCGATCGTTCTCCTTGTGTATCTCCCGGTTGGGTGAGTGCCAGGTTGTTCTCCTTATTTATCTCCCCGTTGGGTGAGAGCCAGGTTGTTCTCCTTGTGTATCTCCTCGTTGGGTGATTGTCAGGTCGTTCTCCTTGTGTATCTCCCCGTTGGGTGAGTGCCCGATCGATCTCCTTGTGTATCTCCAGGTTGGGTGAGTGCCAGGTCGTTCTCCTTGTGTATCTCCCCGTTGGGTGAGTGCCATGTTGTTTTCCTTGTGTATCTCCCCGTTGGGTGAGAGCCACGTTGTTCTCCTTGTGTATCTCCCCGTTGGGTGATAGTCAGGTCGTTCTCCTTGTGTATCTCCCCGTTGGGTGAGTGCCAGGTTGTTCTCCTTGTGTATCTCCCCGTTCGGTGAGTGCCCGGTCGTTCTCCTTGTGTATCTCCCCGTTGGGTGTGTGCCAGGTCGTTCTCCTTGTGTATCTCCCCGTTGGGTGAGTGCCAGGTTGTTCTCCTTGTGTATCTCCCCGTTGGGTGAGTGCCAGGTTGTTCTCCTTGTGTATCTCCCCGTTGGGTGAGTGCCAGGTCGTTCTCCTTATGTATCTCCCCGTTGGGTGAGTGCCTGGTTGTTCTCCTTGTGTATCTCCCCGTTGGGTGAGTGCCAGGTTGTTCTCCTTTTGTATCTCCCCGTTGGGTGAATGCCCTGTTGTTTTCCTTGTGTATCTCCCCGTTGGGTGAGAGCCACGTTGTTCTCCTTGTGTATCTCCCCGTTGGGTGATTGTCATGTCTTTCTCCTTGTGTATCTCCCCGTTGGGTGAGTGCCAGGTTGTTCTCCTTGTGTATCTCCCCGTTGGGTGAGTGCCAGGTTGTTCTCCTTGTGTAGCTCCCCGTTGGGTGAGTGCCATGTTGTTCTCCTTGTGTATCTCCCCGTTGGGTGTGTGCCAGGTCGTTCTCCTTATCTATCTCCCCGTTGGGTGAGTGCCTGGTTGTTCTCCTTGTGTATCTCCCCTTTGGGTGAGTGCCCGATCGTTCTCCTTGTGTATCTCCCCGTTGGGTGAGTGCCAGGTTGTTCTCCTTGTGTATCTCCCCGTTCGGTGAGTGCCCGGTCGTTCTCCTTGTGTATCTCCCCGTTGGGTGTGTGCCAGGTCGTTCTCCTTGTGTATCTCCCCGTTGGGTGAGTGCCAGGTTGTTCTCCTTGTGTATCTCCCCGTTGGGTGAGTGCCAGGTTGTTCTCCTTGTGTATCTCCCCGTTGGGTGAGTGCCAGGTCGTTCTCCTTATGTATCTCCCCGTTGGGTGAGTGCCTGGTTGTTCTCCTTGTGTATCTCCCCGTTGGGTGAGTGCCAGGTTGTTCTCCTTTTGTATCTCCCCGTTGGGTGAGTGCCATGTTTTTCTCCTTGTGTATATCCCCGTTGGGTGAGTGCCAGGTCGTTCTCCTTATGTATATCCCCGTTGGGTGAGTGCCTGGTTTTTCTCCTTGTGTATCTCCCCTTTGGGTGAGTGCCCGATCGTTCTCCTTGTGTATCTCCCCGTTGGGTGAGTGCCAGGTTGTTCTCCTTGTGTATCTCCCCGTTCGGTGAGTGCCCGGTCGTTCTCCTTGTGTATCTCCCCGTTGGGTGAGTGCCAGGTCGTTCTCCTTGTGTATCTCCCCGTTGGGTGAGTGCCAGGTTGTTCTCCTTGTGTATCTCCCCGTTGGGTGAGTGCCCGATCGTTCTCCTTGTGTATCTCCCGGTTGTGTGAGTGACAGGTTGTTCTCCTTATTTATCTCCCCGTTGGGTGAGTGCCAGGTTGTTCTCCTTGTGTATCTCCCCGTTGGGTGAGTGCCAGGTTGTTCTCCTTGTGTATCTCCTCGTTGGGTGATTGTCAGATCGTTCTCCTTGTGTATCTCCCCGTTGGGTGAGTGCCATGTTGTTCTCCTTGTGTATCTCCCCGTTGGGTGAGTGCCAGGTTGTTCTCCTTGTGTATCTCCCCGTTGGGTGAGTGCCCGTTGGGTGAGTGCCAGGTCGTTCTCCTTGTGTATCTCCCCGTTGGGTGAGTGCCAGGTTGTTCTCCTTGTGTATCTCCCCGTTGGGTGAGTGCCCGGTCGTTCTCCTTGTGTATCTCCCCGTTGGGTGAGTGCCAGGTCGTTCTCCTTGTGTATCTCTCCGTTGGGTGAGTGCCAGGTCGTTCTCCTTGTGTATCTCCCCGTTGGGTGAGTGCCCGGTCGTTCTCCTTGTGTATCTCCCCGTTGGGTGAGTGCCCGGTCGTTCTCCTTGTGTATCTCCCCGTTGGGTGAGTGCCATGTTGTTTTCCTTGTGTATCTCCCCGTTGGGTGAGAGCCACGTTGTTCTCCTTGTGTATCTCCCCGTTGGGTGATAGTCAGGTCGTTCTCCTTGTGTATCTCCCCGTTGGGTGAGTGCCAGGTTGTTCTCCTTGTGTATCTCCCCGTTGGGTGTGTGCCAGGTCGTTCTCCTTATGTATCTCCCCGTTGGGTGAGTGCCTGGTTGTTCTCCTTGTGTATCTCCCCTTTGGGTGAGTGCCCGATCGTTCTCCTTGTGTATCTCCCCGTTGGGTGAGTGCCAGGTTGTTCTCCTTGTGTATCTCCCCGTTCGGTGAGTGCCCGGTCGTTCTCCTTGTGTATCTCCCCGTTGGGTGTGTGCCAGGTCGTTCTCCTTGTGTATCTCCCCGTTGGGTGAGTGCCAGGTTGTTCTCCTTGTGTATCTCCCCGTTGGGTGAGTGCCAGGTTGTTCTCCTTGTGTATCTCCCCGTTGGGTGAGTGCCAGGTCGTTCTCCTTATGTATCTCCCCGTTGGGTGAGTGCCTGGTTGTTCTCCTTGTGTATCTCCCCGTTGGGTGAGTGCCAGGTTGTTCTCCTTTTGTATCTCCCCGTTGGGTGAATGCCCTGTTGTTTTCCTTGTGTATCTCCCCGTTGGGTGAGAGCCACGTTGTTCTCCTTGTGTATCTCCCCGTTGGGTGATTGTCATGTCTTTCTCCTTGTGTATCTCCCCGTTGGGTGAGTGCCAGGTTGTTCTCCTTGTGTATCTCCCCGTTGGGTGAGTGCCAGGTTGTTCTCCTTGTGTAGCTCCCCGTTGGGTGAGTGCCATGTTGTTCTCCTTGTGTATCTCCCCGTTGGGTGTGTGCCAGGTCGTTCTCCTTATGTATCTCCCCGTTGGGTGAGTGCCTGGTTGTTCTCCTTGTGTATCTCCCCTTTGGGTGAGTGCCCGATCGTTCTCCTTGTGTATCTCCCCGTTGGGTGAGTGCCAGGTTGTTCTCCTTGTGTATCTCCCCGTTCGGTGAGTGCCCGGTCGTTCTCCTTGTGTATCTCCCCGTTGGGTGTGTGCCAGGTCGTTCTCCTTGTGTATCTCCCCGTTGGGTGAGTGCCAGGTTGTTCTCCTTGTGTATCTCCCCGTTGGGTGAGTGCCAGGTTGTTCTCCTTGTGTATCTCCCCGTTGGGTGAGTGCCAGGTCGTTCTCCTTATGTATCTCCCCGTTGGGTGAGTGCCTGGTTGTTCTCCTTGTGTATCTCCCCGTTGGGTGAGTGCCAGGTTGTTCTCCTTTTGTATCTCCCCGTTGGGTGAGTGCCATGTTTTTCTCCTTGTGTATATCCCCGTTGGGTGAGTGCCATGTCGTTCTCCTTATGTATATCCCCGTTGGGTGAGTGCCTGGTTTTTCTCCTTGTGTATCTCCCCTTTGGGTGAGTGCCCGATCGTTCTCCTTGTGTATCTCCCCGTTGGGTGAGTGCCAGGTTGTTCTCCTTGTGTATCTCCCCGTTCGGTGAGTGCCCGGTCGTTCTCCTTGTGTATCTCCCCGTTGGGTGAGTGCCAGGTCGTTCTCCTTGTGTATCTCCCCGTTGGGTGAGTGCCAGGTTGTTCTCCTTGTGTATCTCCCCGTTGGGTGAGTGCCCGATCGTTCTCCTTGTGTATCTCCCGGTTGTGTGAGTGACAGGTTGTTCTCCTTATTTATCTCCCCGTTGGGTGAGTGCCAGGTTGTTCTCCTTGTGTATCTCCCCGTTGGGTGAGTGCCAGGTTGTTCTCCTTGTGTATCTCCTCGTTGGGTGAATGTCAGATCGTTCTCCTTGTGTATCTCCCCGTTGGGTGAGTGCCATGTTGTTCTCCTTGTGTATCTCCCCGTTGGGTGAGTGCCAGGTTGTTCTCCTTGTGTATCTCCCCGTTGGGTGAGTGCCCGTTGGGTGAGTGCCAGGTCGTTCTCCTTGTGTATCTCCCCGTTGGGTGAGTGCCAGGTTGTTCTCCTTGTGTATCTCCCCGTTGGGTGAGTGCCCGGTCGTTCTCCTTGTGTATCTCCCCGTTGGGTGAGTGCCAGGTCGTTCTCCTTGTGTATCTCTCCGTTGGGTGAGTGCCAGGTCGTTCTCCTTGTGTATCTCCCCGTTGGGTGAGTGCCCGGTCGTTCTCCTTGTGTATCTCCCCGTTGGGTGAGTGCCCGGTCGTTCTCCTTGTGTATCTCCCCGTTGGGTGAGTGCCATGTTGTTTTCCTTGTGTATCTCCCCGTTGGGTGAGAGCCACGTTGTTCTCCTTGTGTATCTCCCCGTTGGGTGATAGTCAGGTCGTTCTCCTTGTGTATCTCCCCGTTGGGTGAGTGCCAGGTTGTTCTCCTTGTGTATCTCCCCGTTGGGTGTGTGCCAGGTCGTTCTCCTTATGTATCTCCCCGTTGGGTGAGTGCCTGGTTGTTCTCCTTGTGTATCTCCCCTTTGGGTGAGTGCCCGATCGTTCTCCTTGTGTATCTCCCCGTTGGGTGAGTGCCAGGTTGTTCTCCTTGTGTATCTCCCCGTTCGGTGAGTGCCCGGTCGTTCTCGTTGTGTATCTCCCCGTTGGGTGTGTGCCAGGTCGTTCTCCTTGTGTATCTCCCCGTTGGGTGAGTGCCAGGTTGTTCTCCTTGTGTATCTCCCCGTTGGGTGAGTGCCAGGTTGTTCTCCTTGTGTATCTCCCCGTTGGGTGAGTGCCAGGTCGTTCTCCTTATGTATCTCCCCGTTGGGTGAGTGCCTGGTTGTTCTCCTTGTGTATCTCCCCGTTGGGTGAGTGCCAGGTTGTTCTCCTTTTGTATCTCCCCGTTGGGTGAATGCCCTGTTGTTTTCCTTGTGTATCTCCCCGTTGGGTGAGAGCCACGTTGTTCTCCTTGTGTATCTCCCCGTTGGGTGATTGTCATGTCTTTCTCCTTGTGTATCTCCCCGTTGGGTGAGTGCCAGGTTGTTCTCCTTGTGTATCTCCCCGTTGGGTGAGTGCCAGGTTGTTCTCCTTGTGTAGCTCCCCGTTGGGTGAGTGCCATGTTGTTCTCCTTGTGTATCTCCCCGTTGGGTGTGTGCCAGGTCGTTCTCCTTATGTATCTCCCCGTTGGGTGAGTGCCTGGTTGTTCTCCTTGTGTATCTCCCCTTTGGGTGAGTGCCCGATCGTTCTCCTTGTGTATCTCCCCGTTGGGTGAGTGCCAGGTTGTTCTCCTTGTGTATCTCCCCGTTCGGTGAGTGCCCGGTCATTCTCCTTGTGTATCTCCCCGTTGGGTGTGTGCCAGGTCGTTCTCCTTGTGTATCTCCCCGTTGGGTGAGTGCCAGGTTGTTCTCCTTGTGTATCTCCCCGTTGGGTGAGTGCCAGGTTGTTCTCCTTGTGTATCTCCCCGTTGGGTGAGTGCCAGGTCGTTCTCCTTATGTATCTCCCCGTTGGGTGAGTGCCTGGTTGTTCTCCTTGTGTATCTCCCCGTTGGGTGAGTGCCAGGTTGTTCTCCTTTTGTATCTCCCCGTTGGGTGAGTGCCATGTTTTTCTCCTTGTGTATATCCCCGTTGGGTGAGTGCCATGTCGTTCTCCTTATGTATATCCCCGTTGGGTGAGTGCCTGGTTTTTCTCCTTGTGTATCTCCCCTTTGGGTGAGTGCCCGATCGTTCTCCTTGTGTATCTCCCCGTTGGGTGAGTGCCAGGTTGTTCTCCTTGTGTATCTCCCCGTTCGGTGAGTGCCCGGTCGTTCTCCTTGTGTATCTCCCCGTTGGGTGAGTGCCAGGTTGTTCTCCTTGTGTATCTCCCCGTTGGGTGAGTGCCCGATCGTTCTCCTTGTGTATCTCCCGGTTGTGTGAGTGACAGGTTGTTCTCCTTATTTATCTCCTCGTTGGGTGAGTGCCAGGTTGTTCTCCTTGTGTATCTCCCCGTTGGGTGAGTGCCAGGTTGTTCTCCTTGTGTATCTCCTCGTTGGGTGATTGTCAGATCGTTCTCCTTGTGTATCTCCCCGTTGGGTGAGTGCCATGTTGTTCTCCTTGTGTATCTCCCCGTTGGGTGAGTGCCAGGTTGTTCTCCTTGTGTATCTCCCCGTTGGGTGAGTGCCCGTTGGGTGAGTGCCAGGTCGTTCTCCTTGTGTATCTCCCCGTTGGGTGAGTGCCAGGTTGTTCTCCTTGTGTATCTCCCCGTTGGGTGAGTGCCCGGTCGTTCTCCTTGTGTATCTCCCCGTTGGGTGAGTGCCAGGTCGTTCTCCTTGTGTATCTCTCCGTTGGGTGAGTGCCATGTCGTTCTCCTTGTGTATCTCCCCGTTGGGTGAGTGCCCGGTCGTTCTCCTTGTGTATCTCCCCGTTGGGTGAGTGCCATGTCGTTCTCCTTGTGTATCTCCCCGTTGGGTGAGTGCCAAGTTGTTCTCCATGTTTATCTCCGCGTTGGGTGAGTGCCAGGTCGTTCTCCTTGTGTATCTCCCCGTTGGGTGAGTGCCAGGTCGTTCTCCTAGTGTATCTCCTCGTTGGGTGAGTGCCAGGTCGTTCTCCTTGTGTATCTCCCCGTTGGGTGAGTGCCAGGTCATTCTCCTTGTGTATCTCCCCGTTGGGTGAGTGCCTGGTTGTTCTCCTTGTGTATCTCCCCTTTGGGTGAGTGCCCGGTCGTTCTCCTTGTGTATCTCCCCGTTATGTGAGTGCCAGGTCGTTCTCCTTGTGTATCTCCCCGTTGGGTGAGTGCCCGGTCGTTCTCCTTGTGTATCTCCCCGTTGGGTGTGTGCCAGGTCGTTCTCCTTGTGTATCTCCCCGTTGGGTGAGTGCCAGGTTGTTCTCCTTGTGTATCTCCCCGTTGGGTGAGTGCCAGGTTGTTCTCCTTGTGTATCTCCCCGTTGGGTGAGTGCCAGGTCGTTCTCCTTATGTATCTCCCCGTTGGGTGAGTGCCTGGTTGTTCTCCTTGTGTATCTCCCCGTTGGGTGAGTGCCAGGTTGTTCTCCTTTTGTATCTCCCCGTTGGGTGAATGCCCTGTTGTTTTCCTTGTGTATCTCCCCGTTGGGTGAGAGCCACGTTGTTCTCCTTGTGTATCTCCCCGTTGGGTGATTGTCATGTCTTTCTCCTTGTGTATCTCCCCGTTGGGTGAGTGCCAGGTTGTTCTCCTTGTGTATCTCCCCGTTGGGTGAGTGCCAGGTTGTTCTCCTTGTGTAGCTCCCCGTTGGGTGAGTGCCATGTTGTTCTCCTTGTGTATCTCCCCGTTGGGTGTGTGCCAGGTCGTTCTCCTTATGTATCTCCCCGTTGGGTGAGTGCCTGGTTGTTCTCCTTGTGTATCTCCCCTTTGGGTGAGTGCCCGATCGTTCTCCTTGTGTATCTCCCCGTTGGGTGAGTGCCAGGTTGTTCTCCTTGTGTATCTCCCCGTTCGGTGAGTGCCCGGTCGTTCTCCTTGTGTATCTCCCCGTTGGGTGTGTGCCAGGTCGTTCTCCTTGTGTATCTCCCCGTTGGGTGAGTGCCAGGTTGTTCTCCTTGTGTATCTCCCCGTTGGGTGAGTGCCAGGTTGTTCTCCTTGTGTATCTCCCCGTTGGGTGAGTGCCAGGTCGTTCTCCTTATGTATCTCCCCGTTGGGTGAGTGCCTGGTTGTTCTCCTTGTGTATCTCCCCGTTGGGTGAGTGCCAGGTTGTTCTCCTTTTGTATCTCCCCGTTGGGTGAGTGCCATGTTTTTCTCCTTGTGTATATCCCCGTTGGGTGAGTGCCATGTCGTTCTCCTTATGTATATCCCCGTTGGGTGAGTGCCTGGTTTTTCTCCTTGTGTATCTCCCCTTTGGGTGAGTGCCCGATCGTTCTCCTTGTGTATCTCCCCGTTGGGTGAGTGCCAGGTTGTTCTCCTTGTGTATCTCCCCGTTCGGTGAGTGCCCGGTCGTTCTCCTTGTGTATCTCCCCGTTGGGTGAGTGCCAGGTCGTTCTCCTTGTGTATCTCCCCGTTGGGTGAGTGCCAGGTTGTTCTCCTTGTGTATCTCCCCGTTGGGTGAGTGCCCGATCGTTCTCCTTGTGTATCTCCCGGTTGTGTGAGTGACAGGTTGTTCTCCTTATTTATCTCCCCGTTGGGTGAGTGCCAGGTTGTTCTCCTTGTGTATCTCCCCGTTGGGTGAGTGCCAGGTTGTTCTCCTTGTGTATCTCCTCGTTGGGTGATTGTCAGATCGTTCTCCTTGTGTATCTCCCCGTTGGGTGAGTGCCATGTTGTTCTCCTTGTGTATCTCCCCGTTGGGTGAGTGCCAGGTTGTTCTCCTTGTGTATCTCCCCGTTGGGTGAGTGCCCGTTGGGTGAGTGCCAGGTCGTTCTCCTTGTGTATCTCCCCGTTGGGTGAGTGCCAGGTTGTTCTCCTTGTGTATCTCCCCGTTGGGTGAGTGCCCGGTCGTTCTCCTTGTGTATCTCCCCGTTGGGTGAGTGCCAGGTCGTTCTCCTTGTGTATCTCCCCGTTGGGTGAGAGCCACGTTGTTCTCCTTGTGTATCTCCCCGTTGGGTGATAGTCAGGTCGTTCTCCTTGTGTATCTCCCCGTTGGGTGAGTGCCAGGTTGTTCTCCTTGTGTATCTCCCCGTTGGGTGTGTGCCAGGTCGTTCTCCTTATGTATCTCCCCGTTGGGTGAGTGCCAGGTTGTTCTCCTTGTGTATCTCCTCGTTGGGTGTGTGCCAGGTCGTTCTCCTTATGTATCTCCCCGTTGGGTGAGTGCCTGGTTGTTCTCCTTGTGTATCTCCCCTTTGGGTGAGTGCCCGATCGTTCTCCTTGTGTATCTCCCCGTTGGGTGAGTGCCAGGTTGTTCTCCTTGTGTATCTCCCCGTTCGGTGAGTGCCCGGTCGTTCTCCTTGTGTATCTCCCCGTTGGGTGTGTGCCACGTCGTTCTCCTTGTGTATCTCCCCGTTGGGTGAGTGCCTTGTTGTTCTCCTTGTGTATCTCTCCTTTGGGTGAGTGCCCGATCGTTCTCCTTGTGTATCTCCCCGTTGGGTGAGTGCCAGGTTGTTCTCCTTGTGTATCTCCCCGTTCGGTGAGTGCCAGGTTGTTCTCCTTGTGTATCTCCCCGTTGGATGAGTGCCCGATCGTTCTCCTTGTGTATCTCCCGGTTGGGTGAATGCCAGGTTGTTCTCCTTATTTATCTCCCCGTTGGGTGAGAGCCAGGTTGTTCTCCTTGTGTATCTCCTCGTTGGGTGATTGTCAGGTCGTTCTCCTTGTGTATCTCCCCGTTGGGTGAGTGCCCGATCGATCTCCTTGTGTATCTCCAGGTTGGGTGAGTGCCAGGTCGTTCTCCTTGTGTATCTCCCCGTTGGGTGAGTGCCATGTTGTTTTCCTTGTGTATCTCCCCGTTGGGTGAGAGCCACGTTGTTCTCCTTGTGTATCTCCCCGTTGGGTGATAGTCAGGTCGTTCTCCTTGTGTATCTCCCCGTTGGGTGAGTGCCAGGTTGTTCTCCTTGTGTATCTCCCCGTTGGGTGTGTGCCAGGTCGTTCTCCTTATGTATCTCCCCGTTGGGTGAGTGCCTGGTTGTTCTCCTTGTGTATCTCCCCTTTGGGTGAGTGCCCGATCGTTCTCCTTGTGTATCTCCCCGTTGGGTGAGTGCCAGGTTGTTCTCCTTGTGTATCTCCCCGTTCGGTGAGTGCCCGGTCGTTCTCCTTGTGTATCTCCCCGTTGGGTGTGTGCCAGGTCGTTCTCCTTGTGTATCTCCCCGTTGGGTGAGTGCCAGGTTGTTCTCCTTGTGTATCTCCCCTTTGGGTGAGTGCCAGGTTGTTCTCCTTGTGTATCTCCCCGTTGGGTGAGTGCCAGGTCGTTCTCCTTATGTATCTCCCCGTTGGGTGAGTGCCTGGTTGTTCTCCTTGTGTATCTCCCCGTTGGGTGAGTGCCAGGTTGTTCTCCTTTTGTATCTCCCCGTTGGGTGAGTGCCCTGTTGTTTTCCTTGTGTATCTCCCCGTTGGGTGAGAGCCACGTTGTTCTCCTTGTGTATCTCCCCGTTGGGTGATTGTCATGTCGTTCTCCTTGTGTATCTCCCCGTTGGGTGAGTGCCAGGTTGTTCTCCTTGTGTATCTCCCCGTTGGGTGAGTGCCAGGTTGTTCTCCTTGTGTATCTCCCCGTTGGGTGAGTGCCATGTTGTTCTCCTTGTGTATCTCCCCGTTGGGTGTGTGCCAGGTCGTTCTCCTTATGTATCTCCCCGTTGGGTGAGTGCCTGGTTGTTCTCCTTGTGTATCTCCCCTTTGGGTGAGTGCCCGATCGTTCTCCTTGTGTATCTCCCCGTTGGGTGAGTGCCAGGTTGTTCTCCTTGTGTATCTCCCCGTTCGGTGAGTGCCCGGTCGTTCTCCTTGTGTATCTCCCCGTTGGGTGTGTGCCACGTCGTTCTCCTTGTGTATCTCCCCGTTGGGTGAGTGCCAGGTTGTTCTCCTTGTGTATCTCCCCGTTGGGTGAGTGCCAGGTTGTTCTCCTTGTGTATCTCCCCGTTGGGTGAGTGCCAGGTCGTTCTCCTTATATATCTCCCCGTTGGGTGAGTGCCTGGTTGTTCTCCTTGTGTATCTCCCCGTTGGGTGAGTGCCAGGTTGTTCTCCTTTTGTATCTCCCCGTTGGGTGAGTGCCATGTTTTTCTCCTTGTGTATATTCCCGTTGGGTGAGTGCCAGGTCGTTCTCCTTATGTATATCCCCGTTGGGTGAGTGCCTGGTTTTTCTCCTTGTGTATCTCCCCTTTGGGTGAGTGCCCGATCGTTCTCCTTGTGTATCTCCCCGTTGGGTGAGTGCCAGGTTGTTCTCCTTGTGTATCTCCCCGTTCGGTGAGTGCCCGGTCGTTCTCCTTGTGTATCTTCCCGTTGGGTGAGTGCCAGGTCGTTCTCCTTGTGTATCTCCCCGTTGGGTGAGTGCCAGGTTGTTCTCCTTGTGTATCTCCCCGTTGGGTGAGTGCCCGATCGTTCTCCTTGTGTATCTCCCGGTTGTGTGAGTGACAGGTTGTTCTCCTTATTTATCTCCCCGTTGGGTGAGTGCCAGGTTGTTCTCCTTGTGTATCTCCCCGTTGGGTGAGTGCCAGGTCGTTCTCCTTGTGTATCTCCCCGTTGGGTGAGTGCCAGGTTGTTCTCGTTGTGTATCTCCCCGTTCGGTGAGTGCCCGGTCGTTCTCCTTGTGTATCTCCCCGTTGGGTGTGTGCCAGGTCGTTCTCCTTGTGTATCTCCCCGTTGGGTGAGTGCCAGGTTGTTCTCCTTGTGTATCTCCCCGTTGGGTGAGTGCCATGTTTTTCTCCTTGTGTATATCCCCGTTGGGTGAGTGCCAGGTCGTTCTCCTTATGTATCTCCCCGTTGGGTGAGTGCCTTGTTGTTCTCCTTGTGTATCTCTCCTTTGGGTGAGTGCCCGATCGTTCTCCTTGTGTATCTCCCCGTTGGGTGAGTGCCAGGTTGTTCTCCTTGTGTATCTCCCCGTTCGGTGAGTGCCAGGTTGTTCTCCTTGTGTATCTCCCCGTTGGATGAGTGCCCGATCGTTCTCCTTGTGTATCTCCCGGTTGGGTGAGTGCCAGGTTGTTCTTCTTATTTATCTCCCCGTTGGGTGAGAGCCAGGTTGTTCTCCTTGTGTATCTCCTCGTTGGGTGATTGTCAGGTCGTTCTCCTTGTGTATCTCCCCGTTGGGTGAGTGCCCGATCGATCTCCTTGTGTATCTCCAGGTTGGGTGAGTGCCAGGTCGTTCTCCTTGTGTATCTCCCCGTTGCGTGAGTGCCATGTTGTTTTCCTTGTGTATCTCCCCGTTGGGTGAGAGCCACGTTGTTCTCCTTGTGTATCTCCCCGTTGGGTGATAGTCAGGTCGTTCTCCTTGTGTATCTCCCCGTTGGGTGAGTGCCAGGTTGTTCTCCTTGTGTATCTCCCCGTTGGGTGTGTGCCAGGTCGTTCTCCTTATGTATATCCCCGTTGGGTGAGTGCCTGGTTGTTCTCCTTGTGTATCTCCCCTTTGGGTGAGTGCCCGATCGTTCTCCTTGTGTATCTCCCCGTTGGGTGAGTGCCAGGTTGTTCTCCTTGTGTATCTCCCCGTTCGGTGAGTGCCCGGTCGTTCTCCTTGTGTATCTCCCCGTTGGGTGTGTGCCAGGTCGTTCTCCTTGTGTATCTCCCCGTTGGGTGAGTGCCAGGTTGTTCTCCTTGTGTATCTCCCCGTTGGGTGAGTGCCAGGTTGTTCTCTTGTGTATCTCCCCGTTGGGTGAGTGCCAGGTCGTTCTCCTTATGTATCTCCCCGTTGGGTGAGTGCCTGGTTGTTCTCCTTGTGTATCTCCCCGTTGGGTGATTGTCATGTCGTTCTCCTTGTGTATCTCCCCGTTGGGTGAGTGCCAGGTTGTTCTCCTTGTGTATCTCCCCGTTGGGTGAGTGCCAGGTTGTTCTCCTTGTGTATCTCCCCGTTGGGTGAGTGCCATGTTGTTCTCCTTGTGTATCTCCCCGTTGGGTGTGTGCCAGGTCGTTCTCCTTATGTATCTCCCCGTTGGGTGAGTGCCTGGTTGTTCTCCTTGTGTATCTCCCCTTTGTGTGAGTGCCCGATCGTTCTCCTTGTGTATCTCCCCGTTGGGTGAGTGCCAGGTTGTTCTCCTTGTGTATCTCCCCGTTCGGTGAGTGCCCGGTCGTTCTCCTTGTGTATCTCCCCGTTGGGTGTGTGCCAGGTCGTTCTCCTTGTGTATCTCCCCGTTGGGTGAGTGCCAGGTTGTTCTCCTTGTGTATCTCCCCGTTGGGTGAGTGCCAGGTTGTTCTCCTTGTGTATCTCCCCGTTGGGTGAGTGCCAGGTCGTTCTCCTTATGTATCTCCCCGTTGGGTGAGTGCCTGGTTGTTCTCCTTGTGTATCTCCCCGTTGGGTGAGTGCCAGGTTGTTCTCCTTTTGTATCTCCCCGTTGGGTGAGTGCCATGTTTTTCTCCTTGTGTATATCCCCGTTGGGTGAGTGCCAGGTCGTTCTCCTTATGTATATCCCCGTTGGGTGAGTGCCTGGTTTTTCTCCTTGTGTATCTCCCCTTTGGGTGAGTGCCCGATCGTTCTCCTTGTGTATCTCCCCGTTGGGTGAGTGCCAGGTTGTTCTCCTTGTGTATCTCCCCGTTCGGTGAGTGCCCGGTCGTTCTCCTTGTGTATCTTCCCGTTGGGTGAGTGCCAGGTCGTTCTCCTTGTGTATCTCCCCGTTGGGTGAGTGCCAGGTTGTTCTCCTTGTGTATCTCCCCGTTGGGTGAGTGCCCGATCGTTCTCCTTGTGTATCTCCCGGTTGTGTGAGTGACAGGTTGTTCTCCTTATTTATCTCCCCGTTGGGTGAGTGCCAGGTTGTTCTCCTTGTGTATCTCCCCGTTGGGTGAGTGCCCGATCTTTTTCCTTGTGTTTCTCCCCGTTGGGTGAATGCCCGGTCGTTCTCTTTGTGTATCTCCCCGTTGGGTGAATGCCAGATCGTTATCCTTGTGTATCTCCCCGTTGGGTGAGTGCAAGGTTGTTATCCTTGTGTATCTCCCCGTTGGGTGAGTGCCAGGTTGTTCTCCTTATGTATCTCCACGTTGGGTGAGTGCCCGGTCGTTCTCCTTGTGTATCTCCCCCTTCGGTGAGTGCCAAGTTATTCTCCTTGTGTATCTCCCCGTTGGGTGAGTGCCCGGTCGTTCTCCTTGTGTATCTCCCCGTTGTGTGAGTGCCAGGTCGTTCTCCTTGTGTTTCTCCCCGTTGGGTGAGTGCCAGGTCGTTATCCTTTGTATCTCCCCGTTGGGTGAGTGCCCGATCGTTATTCTAGTGTATCTCCCCTTTGGGTGAGTGCCCGATCGTTCTCCTTGTGTATCTCCCCGTTCGGTGAGTGCCATGTTGTTCTCCTTGTGTATCTCCCCGTTGGGTGAGTGCCAGGTTGTTCTCCTTGTGTATCTCCCCGTTGGGTGAGTGCCAGGTCGTTCTCCTTATGTATCTCCCCGTTGGGTGAGTGCCTGGTTGTTCTCCTTGTGTATCTCCCCGTTGGGTGAGTGCCAGGTTGTTCTCCTTTTGTATCTCCCCGTTGGGTGAGTGCCATGTTTTTCTCCTTGTGTATATCCCCGTTGGGTGAGTGCCAGGTCGTTCTCCTTATGTATATCCCCGTTGGGTGAGTGCCTGGTTGTTCTCCTTGTGTATCTCCCCTTTGGGTGAGTGCCCGATCGTTCTCCTTGTGTATCTCCCCGTTGGGTGAGTGCCAGGTTGTTCTCCTTGTGTATCTCCCCGTTCGGTGAGTGCCCGGTCGTTCTCCTTGTGTATCTCCCCGTTGGGTGAGTGCCAGGTCGTTCTCCTTGTGTATCTCCCCGTTGGGTGAGTGCCAGGTTGTTCTCCTTGTGTATCTCCCCGTTGGGTGAGTGCCCGATCGTTCTCCTTGTGTATCTCCCCGTTGGGTGAGTGCCAGGTCGTTCTCCTTGTGTATCTCCCCGTTGGGTGAGTGCCCGGTCGTTCTCCTTGTGTATCTCCCCGTTGGGTGAGTGCCAGGTCGTTCTCCTTGTTTATCTCCCCTTTGGGTGAGTGCCCGATCGTTCTTCTTGTGTATCTCCCCTTTGGGTGAGTGCCCGATCGTTCTCCTTGTGTATCTCCCCGTTGGGTGAGTGCCAGGTTGTTCTCCTTATGTACCTCCCCGTTGGGTGAGTGCCAGGTTGTTCTCCTTATGTACCTCCCCGTTGGGTGAGTGCCTGGTTGTTCTCCTTGTGTATCTCTCCTTTGGGTGAGTGCCCGATCGTTCTCCTTGTGTATCTCCCCGTTGTGTGAGTGCCAGGTCGTTCTCCTTGTGTTTCTCCCCGTTGGGTGAGTGCCAGGTCGTTATCCTTTGTATCTCCCCGTTGGGTGAGTGCCCGATCGTTATTCTAGTGTATCTCCCCTTTGGGTGAGTGCCCGATCGTTCTCCTTGTGTATCTCCCCGTTCGGTGAGTGCCATGTTGTTCTCCTTGTGTATCTCCCCTTTGGGTGAGTGCCAGGTTGTTCTCCTTGTGTATCTCCCCGTTGGGTGAGTGCCAGGTCGTTCTCCTTATGTATCTCCCCGTTGGGTGAGTGCCTGGTTGTTCTCCTTGTGTATCTCCCCGTTGGGTGAGTGCCAGGTTGTTCTCCTTTTGTATCTCCCCGTTGGGTGAGTGCCATGTTTTTCTCCTTGTGTATATCCCCGTTGGGTGAGTGCCAGGTCGTTCTCCTTATGTATATCCCCGTTGGGTGAGTGCCTGGTTGTTCTCCTTGTGTATCTCCCCTTTGGGTGAGTGCCCGATCGTTCTCCTTGTGTATCTCCCCGTTGGGTGAGTGCCAGGTTGTTCTCCTTGTGTATCTCCCCGTTCGGTGAGTGCCCGGTCGTTCTCCTTGTGTATCTCCCCGTTGGGTGAGTGCCAGGTCGTTCTCCTTGTGTATCTCCCCGTTGGGTGAGTGCCAGGTTGTTCTCCTTGTGTATCTCCCCGTTGGGTGAGTGCCCGATCGTTCTCCTTGTGTATCTCCCCGTTGGGTGAGTGCCAGGTCGTTCTCCTTGTGTATCTCCCCGTTGGGTGAGTGCCCGGTCGTTCTCCTTGTGTATCTCCCCGTTGGGTGAGTGCCAGGTCGTTCTCCTTGTGTATCTCCCCGTTGGGTGAGTGCCAGGTCGTTATCCTTTGTATCTCCCCGTTGGGTGAGTGCCAGGTTGTTCTCCTTGTGTATCTCCCCGTTGAGTGAGTGCACGATCGTTCTCCTTGTGTATCTCCCGGTTGGGTGAGTGCCAGGTTGTTCTCCTTATTTATCTCCCCGTTGGGTGAGAGCCAGGTTGTTCTCCTTGTGTATCTCCCCGTTGGGTGAGTGCCAGGTCGTTCTCCTTATCTATATCCCCGTTGGGTGAGTGCCTAATCGTTCTCGTTGTGTATCTCCCGGTTGGGTGAGTGCCCGATCTTTTTCCTTGTGTTTCTCCCGGTTGGGTGAGTGCCAGGTTGTTCTCCTTATGTATCTCCCCGTTGGGTGAGAGCCAGTTTGTTCTTCTTGTGTATCTCCCCGTTGGATGAATGCCCGTTCGTTCTCTTTGTGTTTCTCCCAGTTGGGTGAATGCCAGGTTGTTCTCCTTGTGTATCTCCCCGTTGGGTGAGTGCCAGGTCGTTCTCCTTGTGTATCTCCCCTTTGGGTGAGTGCCCGATCGTTCTTCTTGTGTATCTCCCCTTTGGGTGAGTGCCCGATCGTTCTCCTTGTGTATCTCCCCGTTGGGTGAGTGCCAGGTTGTTCTCCTTATGTACCTCCCCGTTGGGTGAGTGCCAGGTTGTTCTCCTTATGTACCTCCCCGTTGGGTGAGTGCCTGGTTGTTCTCCTTGTGTATCTCTCCTTTGGGTGAGTGCCCGATCGTTCTCCTTGTGTATCTCCCCGTTGGGTGAGTGCCAGGTTGTTCTCCTTGTGTATCTCCCCGTTCGGTGAGTGCCCGGTCGTTTTCCTTGTGTATCTCCCCGGTGGGTGAGTGCCAGGTCGTTCTCCTTGTGTAACTCCCCGTTGGGTGAGTGCCAGGTCGTTATCCTTGTGTATCTCCCCGTTGGGTGAGTGCCAGGTTGTTCTCCTTGTGTATCTCCCCGTTGGGTGAGTGCCAGGTCGTTATCCTTTGTATCTCCCCGTTGGGTGAGTGCACAATCGTTCTCCTTGTATATCTCCCGGTTGGGTGAGTGCCAGGTCGTTATCCTTTGTATCTCCCCGTTGGGTGAGTGCACAATCGTTCTCCTTGTATATCTCCCGGTTCGGTGAGTGCCAGGTTGTTCTCCTTATGTATCTCCCCGTTGGGTGAGTGCCCGGTCGTTCTCCTTGTGTATCTCCCCGTTCGGTGAGTGCCAAGTTATTCTCCTTGTGTATCTCCCCGTTGGGTGAGTGCCCGGTCGTTCTCCTTGTGTATCTCCCCGTTGTGTGAGTGCCAGGTCGTTCTCCTTGTGTTTCTCCCCGTTGGGTGAGTGCCAGGTTGTTCTCCTTATGTACCTCCCCGTTGGGTGAGTGCCAGGTTGTTCTCCTTATTTACCTCCCCGTTGGGTGAGTGCCTGGTTGTTCTCCTTGTGTATCTCTCCTTTGGGTGAGTGCCCGATCGTTCTCCTTGTGTATCTCCCCGTTGGGTGAGTGCCAGGTTGTTCTCCTTGTGTATCTCCCCGTTCGGTGAGTGCCCGGTCGTTTTCCTTGTGTATCTCCCCGGTGGGTGAGTGCCAGGTCGTTCTCCTTGTGTAACTCCCCGTTGGGTGAGTGCCAGGTCGTTATCCTTGTGTATCTCCCCGTTGGGTGAGTGCCAGGTTGTTCTCCTTGTGTATCTCCCCGTTGGGTGAGTGCCAGGTCGTTATCCTTTGTATCTCCCCGTTGGGTGAGTGCACAATCGTTCTCCTTGTATATCTCCCGGTTGGGTGAGTGCCAGGTTGTTCTCCTTATGTATCTCCCCGTTGGGTGAGTGCCCGGTCGTTCTCCTTGTGTATCTCCCCGTTCGGTGAGTGCCAAGTTATTCTCCTTGTGTATCTCCCCGTTGGGTGAGTGCCCGGTCGTTCTCCTTGTGTATCTCCCCGTTGTGTGAGTGCCAGGTCGTTCTCCTTGTGTTTCTCCCCGTTGGGTGAGTGCCAGGTCGTTATCCTTTGTATCTCCCCGTTGGGTGAGTGCCAGGTTGTTCTCCTTGTGTATCTCCCCGTTGGGTGAGTGCCCGATCGTTCTCCTTGTGTATCTCCCGGTTGGGTGAGTGCCAGGTTGTTCTCCTTGTGTATCTCACCGTTGGGTGAGTGCCAGGTCGTTATCCTTTGTATCTCCCCATTGGGTGAGTGCACAATCGTTCTCCTTGTATATCTCCCGGTTGGGTGAGTGCCAGGTTGTTCTCCTTGTGTATCTCCCCGTTGGGTGAGTGCCAGGTCGTTCTCCTTGTGTATCTCCCCGTTGGGTGAGTGCCCGGTTGTTCATCTTGTGTATCTCCCCGTTGGGTGAGTGCCCAATCTGTCTCATTGTGTATCTCCCCGTTGGGTGAGTGCCAGGTCGTTCTCCTTTTGTATCTCCCCGTTGGGTGAGTGCCACGTCGTTATCCTTGTGTATCTCCCCGTTGAGTGAGTGCACGATCGTTCTCCTTGTGTATCTCCCCGTTGGGTGAGTGCCCGATCTTTCTCCTTGTGTATCTCCCGGTTGGGTGAGTGCCATGTTGTTCTCCTTATGTATCTCCCCGTTGGGTGAGAGCCAGTTTGTTCTCCTTGTGTATCTCCCCGTTGGGTGAGAGCCCGGTCGATCTCTTTGTGTATCTCCCCGTTGGGTGAATGTCAGGTTGTTCTCCTTGTGTATCTCCCCGTTGGGTGAGTGCCCGGTCGTTCTCTTTGTGTATCTCCCCGTTGGGTGAATGTCAGGTTGTTCTCCTTGTGTATCTCCCCGTTGGGTGAGTGCCCGGTTGTTCTCTTTGTGTATCTCCCCGTTGGGTGAATGTCAGGTTGTTCTCTTTGTGTATCTCCCCTTTGGGTGAGTGCCCGATCGTTCTTCTTGTGTATCTCCCCGTTGGGTGAGTGCCCGGTCGTTCTCCTTGTGTATCTCCCCGTTGGGTGAGTGCCAGGTTGTTCTCCTTGTGTATCTCTCCGTTGAGTGAGTGCCAGGTTGTTCTCCTTGTGTATCTCCCCGTTGGTTGAGTGCCAGGTTATTCTCCTTGTGTATCTCCACGTTGGGTGAGTGCCAGGTTATTCTCCTTGTGTATCTCCCCGTTGGGTGAGTGCTCGATCGTTCTCCTTGTGTATCTCCCGGTTGGGTGAGTGCCAGGTTGTTCTCTTTGTGTATATCCCCGTTGGGTGAGTGCCAGGTTGTTCTCCTTGTGTATATCCCTATTGAGTGAGTGCCAGGTCGTTCTCCTTGTGTATCTCCCCGTTGGGTGAGTGCCTGGTCGTTCTCCTTGTGTATCTCCCCGTTGGGTGAGTGCCAGGTCGTTCTCCTTGTGTATCTCCCCGTTGGGGGAGTGCCAAGTTGTTCATCTTGTGTATCTCCCCGTTGGGTTAATGCCCAGTCGTTCTCCTTGTGTATCTCCCAGTTGGGTGAGTGCCACGTCGTTATCCTTGTGTATCTCCCCGTTGGGTGAGTGCCAGGTTGTTCTCCTTGTCTATCTCCCCGTTGGGTGAGTGCCCGATCTTTCTCCTTGTGTATCTCCCGGTTGGGTGAGTGCCATGTTGTTCTCCTTATGTATCTCCCCGTTGGGTGAGAGCCAGTTTGTTCTCCTTGTGTATCTCCCCGTTGGGTGAGTGCCCGGTCGTTCTCTTTGTGTATCTCCCCGTTGGGTGAATGTCAGGTTGTTCTCCTTGTGTATCTCCCCGTTGGGTGAGTGCCTTGTTGTTCTCCTTGTGTATCTCCCCTTTGGGTGAGTGCCCGATCGTTCTTCTTGTGTATCTCCCCGTTGGGTGAGTGCCCGGTCGTTCTCCTTGTGTATCTCCCCGTTGGGTGAGTGCCAGGTTGTTCTCCTTGTGTATCTCTCCGTTGAGTGAGTGCCAGGTTGTTCTCCTTGTGTATCTCCCCGTTGGTTGAGTGCCAGGTTATTCTCCTTGTGTGTCTCCACGTTGGGTGAGTGCCAGGTTATTCTACTTGTGTATCTCCCCGTTGGGTGAGTGCTCGATCGTTCTCCTTGTGTATCTCCCGGTTGGGTGAGTGCCAGGTTGTTCTCCTTGTGTATATCCCCGTTGGGTGAGTGCCAGGTTGTTCTCCTTGTGTATATCCCCATTGAGTGAGTGTCCGGTCGTTCTCCTTGTGTATCTCCCCGTTGGGTGAGTGCCAGGTCGTTCTCCTTGTGTATCTCCTCGTTGGGTGAGTGCCAGGTCGTTCTCCTTGTGTATCTCCCCGTTGGGGGAGTGCCAGGTTGTTCATCTTGTGTATCTCCCCGTTGGGTTAATGCCCAGTCGTTCTCCTTGTGTATCTCCCCGTTGGGTGAGTGCCAGGTCGTTCTCCTTCTGTATCTCCCCGTTGGGTGAGTGCCACGTCGTTATCCTTGTGTATCTCCCCGTTGGGTGTGTGCCAGTTTGTTCTCCTTGTGTATCTCCCCATTGGGTTAGTGCCCGATCGTTCTCCTTGTGTATCTCCCGGTTGGGTGAGTGCCAGGATGTTCTCCTTATTTATCTCCCCGTTGGTTGAGAGCCAGATTGTTCTCGGTGTGTTTCTCCCCGTTGGGTGATTGTCATGTCGTTCTCCTTGTGTATATCCCCGTTGGGTGAGTGCCAGGTTGTTCTCCTTGTGTATCTCACCGTTGGGTGAGTGCCAGTTTGTTCTCCTTGTGTATCTCCCCGTTGGGTGAGTGCCACGTCGTTATCCTTGTGTATCTCCCCGTTGGGTGAGTGCAAGGTCGTTCTCCTTGCGTATCTCCCCCTTGGGTGAGTGCCAGGTTGTTCTACTTGTGTATCTCCCCGTTGGGTGAGTGCCAGGTTTTTCTCCTTGTGTATCTCCCCGTTGGGTGAGTGCCAGGTTGTTCTCCTTGTGTATCTCCCCGTTGGGTGAGTGCCAGGTTGTTCTCCTTGTGTATCTCCCGGTTGGGTGAGTGCCAGGTTGTTCTCCTTGTGTATCTCCCCATTGGGTGAGTGCCAGGTCGTTCTCCTTGCGTATATCCCCATTGTGTGAGTGCCAGGTTATTCTCCTTGTGTATATCCCCATTGGGTGAGTGCCAGGTTGTTCTCCTTGTGCATCTCCACGTTGGGTGAATGCCAGGTTATTCTCCTTGTGTATCTCCCCGTTGGGTGAGTGCCCGATCGTTCTCCTTGTGTATCTCCCGGTTGGGTGAGTGCCAGGTTGTTCTCCTTGTGTATCTCCCCGTTGGGTGATTGCCAGGTTGTTCTCCTTGTGTATATCCCCATTGAGTGAGAGCCAGGTCGTTCTCCTTGTGTATCTCCCCGTTGGGTGAGTGCCAGGTCGTTCTCATTGTGTATCTCCCCGTTGGGTGAGTGCCAGGTCGTTCTCCTTGTGTATATCCCCGTTGGGTGAGTGCCAGGTTGTTCATCTTGTGTATCTCCCCGTTGGGTGAGTGCCCAATCTGTCTCATTGTGTATCTCCCCGTTGGGTGAGTGCCAGGTCGTTCTCCTTTTGTATCTCCCCGTTGGGTGAGTGCCACGTCGTTATCCTTGTGTATCTCCCCGATGGGTGAGTGCCAGGTTGTTCTCCTTGTGTATCTCCCCGTTGGGTGAGTGCCCGATCTTTCTCCTTGTGTATCTCCCGGTTGGGTGAGTGCCATGTTGTTCTCCTTATGTATCTCCCCGTTGGGTGAGAGCCAGTTTGTTCTCCTTGTGTATCTCCCCGTTGGGTGAGTGCCCGGTCGTTCTCTTTGTGTATCTCCCCGTTGGGTGAATGTCAGGTTGTTCTCCTTGTGTATCTCCCCGTTGGGTGAGTGCCTTGTTGTTCTCCTTGTGTATCTCCCCTTTGGGTGAGTGCCCGATCGTTCTTCTTGTGTATCTCCCCGTTGGGTGAGTGCCCGGTCGTTCTCCTTGTGTATCTCCCCGTTGGGTGAGTGCCAGGTTGTTCTCCTTGTGTATCTCTCCGTTGAGTGAGTGCCAGGTTGTTCTCCTTGTGTATCTCCCCGTTGGTTGAGTGCCAGGTTATTCTCCTTGTGTATCTCCACGTTGGGTGAGTGCTAGGTTATTCTCCTTGTGTATCTCCCCGTTGGGTGAGTGCTCGATCGTTCTCCTTGTGTATCTCCCGGTTGGGTGAGTGACAGGTTGTTCTCCTTGTGTATATCCCCGTTGGGTGAGTGCCAGGTTGTTCTCCTTGTGTATATCCCCATTGAGTGAGTGCCAGGTCGTTCTCCTTGTGTATCTCCCCGTTGGGTGAGTGCCAGGTCGTTCTCCTTGTGTATCTCCCCGTTGGGTGAGTGCCAGGTCGTTCTCCTTGTGTATCTCCCCGTTGGGGGAGTGCCAAGTTGTTCATCTTGTGTATCTCCCCGTTGGGTTAATGCCCAGTCGTTCTCCTTGTGTATCTCCCCGTTGGGTGAGTGCCACCTCGTTATCGTTGTGTATCTCCCCGTTGGGTGTGTGCCAGGTTGTTCTCCTTGTGTATCTCCCCGTTGGGTGAGTGCCCGATCTTTCTCCTTGTGTATCTCCCGGTTGGGTGAGTACCAGGTTGTTCTCCTTATGTATCTCCCCGTTGGGTGAGAGCCAGTTTGTTCTCCTTGTGTATCTCCCCGTTGGGTGAGTGCCCGGTCGTTTTCTTTGTGTATCTCCCCGTTGGGTGAATGCCAGGTTGTTCTCCTTGTGTATCTCCCCGTTGGGTGTGTGCCCGGTCGTTCTCTTTGTGTATCTCCCCGTTGGGTGAATGCCAGGTCGTTCTCCTTGTGTATCTCCCCGTTGGGTGATTGCCTTGTTGTTCTCCTTGTGTATCTCCTCTTTGGGTGAGTGCCCGATCGTTCTTCTTGTGTATCTTCCCTTTGGGTGAGTGCCCGATCGTTCTCCTTGTGTATCTCCCCGTTGGGTGAGTGCCAGGTTGTTCTCCTTATGTATCTCTGGGTTGGGTGAGTGCCAGGTTGTTCTCCTTGTGTATCTCTCCGATGGGTGAGTGCCAAGTCTTTCTCCTTGTGTATCTCCCCGTTGGGTGAGTGCCAGGTCGTTCTCCTTGTGTATCTCCCCGTTGGGTGAGTGCCAGGTTGTTCATCTTGTGTATCTCCCCGTTGGGTGAGTGCCCAATCTTTCTCATTGTGTATCTCCCCGTTGGGTGAGTGCCAGGTCGTTCTCCTTGTGTAGCTCCCCGTTGGGTGAGTGCCACGTCGTTATCCTTGTGTATCTCCCCTTTGGGTGAGTGCCCGATCTTTCTCCTTGTGTATCTCCCGGTTGGGTGAGTACCATGTTGTTCTCCTTATGTATCTCCCCGTTGGGTGAGAGCCAGTTTGTTCTCCTTGTGTATCTCCACGTTGGGTGAATGTCAGGTTGTTCTCCTTGTGTATCTCCCCGTTGGGTGAGTGCCTTGTTGTTCTCCTTGTGTATCTCCCCTTTGGGTGAGTGCCCGATCGTTCTTCTTGTTTATCTCCCCTTTGGGTGAGTGCCCGATCGTTCTCCTTGTGTATCTCCCCGTTGGGTGAGTGCCAGGTTGTTCTCCTTGTGTATCTCCCCGTTGGGTGAGTGCCAGGTCGTTCTCCTTGTGTATCTCCCCGTTGGGTGAGTGCCAGGTTGTTCTCCTTGTGTATCTCCCGGTTGGGTGAGTGCCAGGTTGTTCTCCTTGTGTATCTCCCCATTGGGTGAGTGCCAGGTCGTTCTCCTTGTGTATATCCACATTGTGTGAGTGCCAGGTTATTCTCCTTGTGTATATCCCCATTGGGTGAGTGCCAGGTTATTCTCCTTGTGCATCTCCACGTTGGGTGAGTGCCTTGTTGTTCTCCTTGTGTATCTCCCCTTTGGGTGAGTGCCCGATCGTTCTTCTTGTGTATCTCCCCGTTGGGTGAGTGCCAGGTTGTTCTCCTTGTGTATCTCTCCGTTGAGTGAGTGCCAGGTTGTTCTCCTTGTGTATCTCCCCGTTGGTTGAGTGCCAGGTTATTCTCCTTGTGTATCTCCACGTTGGGTGAGTGCCAGGTTATTCTCCTTGTGTATCTCCCCGTTGGGTGAGTGCTCGATCGTTCTCCTTGTGTATCTCCCGGTTGGGTGAGTGCCACGTCGTTATCCTTGTGTATCTCCCCGTTGGGTGAGTGCCAGGTTGTTCTCCTTGTCTATCTCCCCGTTGGGTGAGTGCCCGATCTTTCTCCTTGTGTATCTCCCGGTTGGGTGAGTGCCATGTTGTTCTCCTTATGTATCTCCCCGTTGGGTGAGAGCCAGTTTGTTCTCCTTGTGTATCTCCCCGTTGGGTGAGTGCCCGGTCGTTCTCTTTGTGTATCTCCCCGTTGGGTGAATGTCAGGTTGTTCTCCTTGTGTATCTCCCCGTTGGGTGAGTGCCTTGTTGTTCTCCTTGTGTATCTCCCCTTTGGGTGAGTGCCCGATCGTTCTTCTTGTGTATCTCCCCGTTGGGTGAGTGCCCGGTCGTTCTCCTTGTGTATCTCCCCGTTGGGTGAGTGCCAGGTTGTTCTCCTTGTGTATCTCTCCGTTGAGTGAGTGCCAGGTTGTTCTCCTTGTGTATCTCCCCGTTGGTTGAGTGCCAGGTTATTCTCCTTGTGTGTCTCCACGTTGGGTGAGTGCCAGGTTATTCTCCTTGTGTATCTCCCCGTTGGGTGAGTGCTCGATCGTTCTCCTTGTGTATCTCCCGGTTGGGTGAGTGCCAGGTTGTTCTCCTTGTGTATATCCCCGTTGGGTGAGTGCCAGGTTGTTCTCCTTGTGTATATCCCCATTGAGTGAGTGTCCGGTCGTTCTCCTTGTGTATCTCCCCGTTGGGTGAGTGCCAGGTCGTTCTCCTTGTGTATCTCCTCGTTGGGTGAGTGCCAGGTCGTTCTCCTTGTGTATCTCCCCGTTGGGGGAGTGCCAGGTTGTTCATCTTGTGTATCTCCCCGTTGGGTTAATGCCCAGTCGTTCTCCTTGTGTATCTCCCCGTTGGGTGAGTGCCAGGTCGTTCTCCTTCTGTATCTCCCCGTTGGGTGAGTGCCACGTCGTTATCCTTGTGTATCTCCCCGATGGGTGAGTGCCAGGTTGTTCTCCTTGTGTATCTCCCCGTTGGGTGAGTGCCCGATCTTTCTCCTTGTGTATCTCCCGGTTGGGTGAGTGCCATGTTGTTCTCCTTATGTATCTCCCCGTTGGGTGAGAGCCAGTTTGTTCTACTTGTGTATCTCCCCGTTGGGTGAGTGCCCGGTCGTTCTCTTTGTGTATCTCCCCGTTGGGTGAATGTCAGGTTGTTCTCCTTGTGTATCTCCCCGTTGGGTGAGTGCCTTGTTGTTCTCCTTGTGTATCTCCCCTTTGGGTGAGTGCCCGATCGTTCTTCTTGTGTATCTCCCCGTTGGGTGAGTGCCCGGTCGTTCTCCTTGTGTATCTCCCCGTTGGGTGAGTGCCAGGTTGTTCTCCTTGTGTATCTCTCCGTTGAGTGAGTGCCAGGTTGTTCTCCTTGTGTATCTCCCCGTTGGTTGAGTGCCAGGTTATTCTCCTTGTGTATCTCCACGTTGGGTGAGTGCCAGGTTATTCTCCTTGTGTATCTCCCCGTTGGGTGAGTGCTCGATCGTTCTCCTTGTGCATCTCCCGGTTGGGTGAGTGCCAGGTTGTTCTCCTTGTGTATATCCCCGTTGGGTGAGTGCCAGGTTGTTCTCCTTGTGTATATCCCCATTGAGTGAGTGCCAGGTCGTTCTCCTTGTATATCTCCCCGTTGGGTGAGTGCCAGGTCGTTCTCCTTGTGTATCTCCCCGTTGGGTGAGTGCCAGGTCGTTCTCCTTGTGTATCTCCCCGTTGGGGGAGTGCCAAGTTGTTCATCTTGTGTATCTCCACGTTGGGTTAATGCCCAGTCGTTCTCCTTGTGTATCTCCCCGTTGGGTGAGTGCCAGGTCGTTCTCCTTCTGTATCTCCCCGTTGGGTGAGTGCCACGTCGTTATCCTTGTGTATCTCCCCGTTGGGTGTGTGCCAGGTTGTTCTCCTTGTGTATCTCCCCGTTGGGTGAGTGCCCGATCTTTCTCCTTGTGTATCTCCCGGTTGGGTGAGTACCAGGTTGTTCTCCTTATGTATCTCCCCGTTGGGTGAGAGCCAGTTTGTTCTCCTTGTGTATCTCCCCGTTGGGTGAGTGCCCGGTCGTTCTCTTTGTGTATCTCCCCGTTGGGTGAATGTCAGGTTGTTCTCCTTGTGCATCTCCCCGTTGGGTGAGTGCCTTGTTGTTCTCCTTGTGTATCTCCCCTTTGGGTGAGTGCCCGATCGTTCTTCTTGTGTATCTCCCCGTTGGGTGAGTGCCCGGTCTTTCTCCTTGTGTATCTCCCCGTTGGGTGAGTGCCAGGTTGTTCTCCTTGTGTATCTCTCCGTTGAGTGAGTGCCAGGTTGTTCTCCTTGTGTATCTCCCCGTTGGTTGAGTGCCAGGTTATTCTCCTTGTGTATCTCCACGTTGGGTGAGTGCTAGGTTATTCTCCTTGTGTATCTCCCCGTTGGGTGAGTGCTCGATCGTTCTCCTTGTGTATCTCCCGGTTGGGTGAGTGACAGGTTGTTCTCCTTGTGTATATCCCCGTTGGGTGAGTGCCAGGTTGTTCTCCTTGTGTATATCCCCATTGAGTGAGTGCCAGGTCGTTCTCCTTGTGTATCTCCCCGTTGGGTGAGTGCCAGGTCGTTCTCCTTGTGTATCTCCCCGTTGGGTGAGTGCCAGGTCGTTCTCCTTGTGTATCTCCCCGTTGGGGGAGTGCCAAGTTGTTCATCTTGTGTATCTCCCCGTTGGGTTAATGCCCAGTCGTTCTCCTTGTGTATCTCCCCGTTGGGTGAGTGCCAGGTCGTTCTCCTTCTGTATCTCCCCGTTGGGTGAGTGCCACGTCGTTATCCTTGTGTATCTCCCCGTTGGGTGTGTGCCAGGTTGTTCTCCTTGTGTATCTCCCCGTTGGGTGAGTGCCCGATCTTTCTCCTTGTGTATCTCCCGGTTGGGTGAGTACCAGGTTGTTCTCCTTATGTATCTCCCCGTTGGGTGAGAGCCAGTTTGTTCTCCTTGTGTATCTCCCCGTTGGGTGAGTGCCCGGTCGTTTTCTTTGTGTATCTCCCCGTTGGGTGAATGCCAGGTTGTTCTCCTTGTGTATCTCTCCGTTGGGTGTGTGCCCGGTCGTTCTCTTTGTGTATCTCCCCGTTGGGTGAATGCCAGGTCGTTCTCCTTGTGTATCTCCCCGTTGGGTGATTGCCTTGTTGTTCTCCTTGTGTATCTCCTCTTTGGGTGAGTGCCCGATCGTTCTTCTTGTGTATCTTCCTTTTGGGTGAGTGCCCGATCGTTCTCCTTGTGTATCTCCCCGTTGGGTGAGTGCCAGATTGTTCTCCTTATGTATCTCTGGGTTGGGTGAGTGCCAGGTTGTTCTCCTTGTGTATCTCTCCGATGGGTGAGTGCCAAGTCGTTCTCCTTGTGTATCTCCCCGTTGGGTGAGTGCCAGGTCGTTCTCCTTGTGTATCTCCCCGTTGGGTGAGTGCCAGGTTGTTCATCTTGTGTATCTCCCCGTTGGGTGAGTGCCCAATCTTTCTCATTGTGTATCTCCCCGTTGGGTGAGTGCCAGGTCGTTCTCCTTGTGTAGCTCCCCGTTGGGTGAGTGCCACGTCGTTATCCTTGTGTATCTCCCCTTTGGGTGAGTGCCCGATCTTTCTCCTTGTGTATCTCCCGGTTGGGTGAGTACCAGGTTGTTCTCCTTATGTATCTCCCCGTTGGGTGAGAGCCAGTTTGTTCTCCTTGTGTATCTCCCCGTTGGGTGAGTGCCCGGTCGTTCTCTTTGTGTATCTCCACGTTGGGTGAATGTCAGGTTGTTCTCCTTGTGTATCTCCCCGTTGGGTGAGTGCCTTGTTGTTCTCCTTGTGTATCTCCCCTTTGGGTGAGTGCCCGATCGTTCTTCTTGTTTATCTCCCCTTTGGGTGAGTGCCCGATCGTTCTCCTTGTGTATCTCCCCGTTGGGTGAGTGCCAGGTTGTTCTCCTTGTGTATCTCCCCGTTGGGTGAGTGCCAGGTCGTTCTCCTTGTGTATCTCCCCGTTGGGTGAGTGCCAGGTTGTTCTCCTTGTGTATCTCCCGGTTGGGTGAGTGCCAGGTTGTTCTCCTTGTGTATCTCCCCATTGGGTGAGTGCCAGGTCGTTCTCCTTGTGTATATCCACATTGTGTGAGTGCCAGGTTATTCTCCTTGTGTATATCCCCATTGGGTGAGTGCCAGGTTATTCTCCTTGTGCATCTCCACGTTGGGTGAATGCCAGGTTATTCTCCTTGTGTATCTCCCCGTTGGGTGAGTGCCCGATCGTTCTCCTTGTGTATCTCCCGGTTGGGTGAGTGCCAGGTTGTTCTCCTTGTGTACCTCCCCGTTGGGTGAGTGCCAGGTTGTTCTCCTTGTGTATAACCCCATTGAGTGAGAGCCAGGTCGTTCTCCTTGTGTATCTCCCCGTTGGGTGAGTGCCAGGTCGTTCTCATTGTGTATCTCCCCGTTGGGTGAGTGCCAGGTCGTTCTCCTTGTGTATATCCCCGTTGGGTGAGTGCCAGGTTGTTCATCTTGTGTATCTCCCCGTTGGGTGAGTGCCCAATCTGTCTCATTGTGTATCTCCCCGTTGGGTGAGTGCCAGGTCGTTCTCCTTGTGTATCTCCCCGTTGGGTGAGTGCCACGTCGTTATCCTTGTGTATCTCCCCGATGGGTGAGTGCCAGGTTGTTCTCCTTGTGTATCTCCCCGTTGGGTGAGTGCCCGATCTTTCTCCTTGTGTATCTCCCGGTTGGGTGAGTGCCATGTTGTTCTCCTTATGTATCTCCCCGTTGGGTGAGAGCCAGTTTGTTCTCCTTGTGTATCTCCCCGTTGGGTGAGTGCCCGGTCGTTCTCTTTGTGTATCTCCCCGTTGGGTGAATGTCAGGTTGTTCTCCTTGTGTATCTCCCCGTTGGGTGAGTGCCTTGTTGTTCTCCTTGTGTATCTCCCCTTTGGGTGAGTGCCCGATCGTTCTTCTTGTGTATCTCCCCGTTGGGTGAGTGCCCGGTCGTTCTCCTTGTGTATCTCCCCGTTGGGTGAGTGCCAGGTTGTTCTCCTTGTGTATCTCTCCGTTGAGTGAGTGCCAGGTTGTTCTCCTTGTGTATCTCCCCGTTGGTTGAGTGCCAGGTTTTTCTCCTTGTGTATCTCCACGTTGGGTGAGTGCCAGGTTATTCTCCTTGTGTATCTCCCCGTTGGGTGAGTGCTCGATCGTTCTCCTTGTGTATCTCCCGGTTGGGTGAGTGCCAGGTTGTTCTCCTTGTGTATATCCCCGTTGGGTGAGTGCCAGGTTGTTCTCCTTGTGTATATCCCCATTGAGTGAGTGCCAGGTCGTTCTCCTTGTGTATCTCCCCGTTGGGTGAGTGCCAGGTCGTTCTCCTTGTGTATCTCCCCGTTGGGTGAGTGCCAGGTCGTTCTCCTTGTGTATCTCCCCGTTGGGTTAATGCCCAGTTGTTCATCTTGTGTATCTCCCCGTTGGGTTAATGCCCAGTCGTTCTCCTTGTGTATCTCCCCGTTGGGTGAGTGCCACCTCGTTATCGTTGTGTATCTCCCCGTTGGGTGTGTGCCAGGTTGTTCTCCTTGTGTATCTCCCCGTTGGGTGAGTGCCCGATCTTTCTCCTTGTGTATCTCCCGGTTGGGTGAGTACCAGGTTGTTCTCCTTATGTATCTCCCCGTTGGGTGAGAGCCAGTTTGTTCTCCTTGTGTATCTCCCCGTTGGGTGAGTGCCCGGTCGTTTTCTTTGTGTATCTCCCCGTTGGGTGAATGCCAGGTTGTTCTCCTTGTGTATCTCCCCGTTGGGTGTGTGCCCGGTCGTTCTCTTTGTGTATCTCCCCGTTGGGTGAATGCCAGGTCGTTCTCCTTGTGTATCTCCCCGTTGGGTGATTGCCTTGTTGTTCTCCTTGTGTATCTCCTCTTTGGGTGAGTGCCCGATCGTTCTTCTTGTGTATCTTCCCTTTGGGTGAGTGCCCGATCGTTCTCCTTGTGTATCTCCCCGTTGGGTGAGTGCCAGGTTGTTCTCCTTATGTATCTCTGGGTTGGGTGAGTGCCAGGTTGTTCTCCTTGTGTATCTCTCCGATGGGTGAGTGCCAAGTCTTTCTCCTTGTGTATCTCCCCGTTGGGTGAGTGCCAGGTCGTTCTCCTTGTGTATCTCCCCGTTGGGTGAGTGCCAGGTTGTTCATCTTGTGTATCTCCCCGTTGGGTGAGTGCCCAATCTTTCTCATTGTGTATCTCCCCGTTGGGTGAGTGCCAGGTCGTTCTCCTTGTGTAGCTCCCCGTTGGGTGAGTGCCACGTCGTTATCCTTGTGTATCTCCCCTTTGGGTGAGTGCCCGATCTTTCTCCTTGTGTATCTCCCGGTTGGGTGAGTACCAGGTTGTTCTCCTTATGTATCTCCCCGTTGGGTGAGAGCCAGTTTGTTCTCCTTGTGTATCTCCACGTTGGGTGAATGTCAGGTTGTTCTCCTTGTGTATCTCCCCGTTGGGTGAGTGCCTTGTTGTTCTCCTTGTGTATCTCCCCTTTGGGTGAGTGCCCGATCGTTCTTCTTGTTTATCTCCCCTTTGGGTGAGTGCCCGATCGTTCTCCTTGTGTATCTCCCCGTTGGGTGAGTGCCAGGTTGTTCTCCTTGTGTATCTCCCCGTTGGGTGAGTGCCAGGTCGTTCTCCTTGTGTATCTCCCCGTTGGGTGAGTGCCAGGTTGTTCTCCTTGTGTATCTCCCGGTTGGGTGAGTGCCAGGTTGTTCTCCTTGTGTATCTCCCCATTGGGTGAGTGCCAGGTCGTTCTCCTTGTGTATATCCACATTGTGTGAGTGCCAGGTTATTCTCCTTGTGTATATCCCCATTGGGTGAGTGCCAGGTTATTCTCCTTGTGCATCTCCACGTTGGGTGAGTGCCTTGTTGTTCTCCTTGTGTATCTCCCCTTTGGGTGAGTGCCCGATCGTTCTTCTTGTGTATCTCCCCGTTGGGTGAGTGCCAGGTTGTTCTCCTTGTGTATCTCTCCGTTGAGTGAGTGCCAGGTTGTTCTCCTTGTGTATCTCCCCGTTGGTTGAGTGCCAGGTTATTCTCCTTGTGTATCTCCACGTTGGGTGAGTGCCAGGTTATTCTCCTTGTGTATCTCCCCGTTGGGTGAGTGCTCGATCGTTCTCCTTGTGTATCTCCCGGTTGGGTGAGTGCCACGTCGTTATCCTTGTGTATCTCCCCGTTGGGTGAGTGCCAGGTTGTTCTCCTTGTCTATCTCCCCGTTGGGTGAGTGCCCGATCTTTCTCCTTGTGTATCTCCCGGTTGGGTGAGTGCCATGTTGTTCTCCTTATGTATCTCCCCGTTGGGTGAGAGCCAGTTTGTTCTCCTTGTGTATCTCCCCGTTGGGTGAGTGCCCGGTCGTTCTCTTTGTGTATCTCCCCGTTGGGTGAATGTCAGGTTGTTCTCCTTGTGTATCTCCCCGTTGGGTGAGTGCCTTGTTGTTCTCCTTGTGTATCTCCCCTTTGGGTGAGTGCCCGATCGTTCTTCTTGTGTATCTCCCCGTTGGGTGAGTGCCCGGTCGTTCTCCTTGTGTATCTCCCCGTTGGGTGAGTGCCAGGTTGTTCTCCTTGTGTATCTCTCCGTTGAGTGAGTGCCAGGTTGTTCTCCTTGTGTATCTCCCCGTTGGTTGAGTGCCAGGTTATTCTCCTTGTGTGTCTCCACGTTGGGTGAGTGCCAGGTTATTCTCCTTGTGTATCTCCCCGTTGGGTGAGTGCTCGATCGTTCTCCTTGTGTATCTCCCGGTTGGGTGAGTGCCAGGTTGTTCTCCTTGTGTATATCCCCGTTGGGTGAGTGCCAGGTTGTTCTCCTTGTGTATATCCCCATTGAGTGAGTGTCCGGTCGTTCTCCTTGTGTATCTCCCCGTTGGGTGAGTGCCAGGTCGTTCTCCTTGTGTATCTCCTCGTTGGGTGAGTGCCAGGTCGTTCTCCTTGTGTATCTCCCCGTTGGGGGAGTGCCAGGTTGTTCATCTTGTGTATCTCCCCGTTGGGTTAATGCCCAGTCGTTCTCCTTGTGTATCTCCCCGTTGGGTGAGTGCCAGGTCGTTCTCCTTCTGTATCTCCCCGTTGGGTGAGTGCCACGTCGTTATCCTTGTGTATCTCCCCGATGGGTGAGTGCCAGGTTGTTCTCCTTGTGTATCTCCCCGTTGGGTGAGTGCCCGATCTTTCTCCTTGTGTATCTCCCGGTTGGGTGAGTGCCATGTTGTTCTCCTTATGTATCTCCCCGTTGGGTGAGAGCCAGTTTGTTCTACTTGTGTATCTCCCCGTTGGGTGAGTGCCCGGTCGTTCTCTTTGTGTATCTCCCCGTTGGGTGAATGTCAGGTTGTTCTCCTTGTGTATCTCCCCGTTGGGTGAGTGCCTTGTTGTTCTCCTTGTGTATCTCCCCTTTGGGTGAGTGCCCGATCGTTCTTCTTGTGTATCTCCCCGTTGGGTGAGTGCCCGGTCGTTCTCCTTGTGTATCTCCCCGTTGGGTGAGTGCCAGGTTGTTCTCCTTGTGTATCTCTCCGTTGAGTGAGTGCCAGGTTGTTCTCCTTGTGTATCTCCCCGTTGGTTGAGTGCCAGGTTATTCTCCTTGTGTATCTCCACGTTGGGTGAGTGCCAGGTTATTCTCCTTGTGTATCTCCCCGTTGGGTGAGTGCTCGATCGTTCTCCTTGTGCATCTCCCGGTTGGGTGAGTGCCAGGTTGTTCTCCTTGTGTATATCCCCGTTGGGTGAGTGCCAGGTTGTTCTCCTTGTGTATATCCCCATTGAGTGAGTGCCAGGTCGTTCTCCTTGTATATCTCCCCGTTGGGTGAGTGCCAGGTCGTTCTCCTTGTGTATCTCCCCGTTGGGTGAGTGCCAGGTCGTTCTCCTTGTGTATCTCCCCGTTGGGGGAGTGCCAAGTTGTTCATCTTGTGTATCTCCACGTTGGGTTAATGCCCAGTCGTTCTCCTTGTGTATCTCCCCGTTGGGTGAGTGCCAGGTCGTTCTCCTTCTGTATCTCCCCGTTGGGTGAGTGCCACGTCGTTATCCTTGTGTATCTCCCCGTTGGGTGTGTGCCAGGTTGTTCTCCTTGTGTATCTCCCCGTTGGGTGAGTGCCCGATCTTTCTCCTTGTGTATCTCCCGGTTGGGTGAGTACCAGGTTGTTCTCCTTATGTATCTCCCCGTTGGGTGAGAGCCAGTTTGTTCTCCTTGTGTATCTCCCCGTTGGGTGAGTGCCCGGTCGTTCTCTTTGTGTATCTCCCCGTTGGGTGAATGTCAGGTTGTTCTCCTTGTGCATCTCCCCGTTGGGTGAGTGCCTTGTTGTTCTCCTTGTGTATCTCCCCTTTGGGTGAGTGCCCGATCGTTCTTCTTGTGTATCTCCCCGTTGGGTGAGTGCCCGGTCTTTCTCCTTGTGTATCTCCCCGTTGGGTGAGTGCCAGGTTGTTCTCCTTGTGTATCTCTCCGTTGAGTGAGTGCCAGGTTGTTCTCCTTGTGTATCTCCCCGTTGGTTGAGTGCCAGGTTATTCTCCTTGTGTATCTCCACGTTGGGTGAGTGCTAGGTTATTCTCCTTGTGTATCTCCCCGTTGGGTGAGTGCTCGATCGTTCTCCTTGTGTATCTCCCGGTTGGGTGAGTGACAGGTTGTTCTCCTTGTGTATATCCCCGTTGGGTGAGTGCCAGGTTGTTCTCCTTGTGTATATCCCCATTGAGTGAGTGCCAGGTCGTTCTCCTTGTGTATCTCCCCGTTGGGTGAGTGCCAGGTCGTTCTCCTTGTGTATCTCCCCGTTGGGTGAGTGCCAGGTCGTTCTCCTTGTGTATCTCCCCGTTGGGGGAGTGCCAAGTTGTTCATCTTGTGTATCTCCCCGTTGGGTTAATGCCCAGTCGTTCTCCTTGTGTATCTCCCCGTTGGGTGAGTGCCAGGTCGTTCTCCTTCTGTATCTCCCCGTTGGGTGAGTGCCACGTCGTTATCCTTGTGTATCTCCCCGTTGGGTGTGTGCCAGGTTGTTCTCCTTGTGTATCTCCCCGTTGGGTGAGTGCCCGATCTTTCTCCTTGTGTATCTCCCGGTTGGGTGAGTACCAGGTTGTTCTCCTTATGTATCTCCCCGTTGGGTGAGAGCCAGTTTGTTCTCCTTGTGTATCTCCCCGTTGGGTGAGTGCCCGGTCGTTTTCTTTGTGTATCTCCCCGTTGGGTGAATGCCAGGTTGTTCTCCTTGTGTATCTCTCCGTTGGGTGTGTGCCCGGTCGTTCTCTTTGTGTATCTCCCCGTTGGGTGAATGCCAGGTCGTTCTCCTTGTGTATCTCCCCGTTGGGTGATTGCCTTGTTGTTCTCCTTGTGTATCTCCTCTTTGGGTGAGTGCCCGATCGTTCTTCTTGTGTATCTTCCTTTTGGGTGAGTGCCCGATCGTTCTCCTTGTGTATCTCCCCGTTGGGTGAGTGCCAGATTGTTCTCCTTATGTATCTCTGGGTTGGGTGAGTGCCAGGTTGTTCTCCTTGTGTATCTCTCCGATGGGTGAGTGCCAAGTCGTTCTCCTTGTGTATCTCCCCGTTGGGTGAGTGCCAGGTCGTTCTCCTTGTGTATCTCCCCGTTGGGTGAGTGCCAGGTTGTTCATCTTGTGTATCTCCCCGTTGGGTGAGTGCCCAATCTTTCTCATTGTGTATCTCCCCGTTGGGTGAGTGCCAGGTCGTTCTCCTTGTGTAGCTCCCCGTTGGGTGAGTGCCACGTCGTTATCCTTGTGTATCTCCCCTTTGGGTGAGTGCCCGATCTTTCTCCTTGTGTATCTCCCGGTTGGGTGAGTACCAGGTTGTTCTCCTTATGTATCTCCCCGTTGGGTGAGAGCCAGTTTGTTCTCCTTGTGTATCTCCCCGTTGGGTGAGTGCCCGGTCGTTCTCTTTGTGTATCTCCACGTTGGGTGAATGTCAGGTTGTTCTCCTTGTGTATCTCCCCGTTGGGTGAGTGCCTTGTTGTTCTCCTTGTGTATCTCCCCTTTGGGTGAGTGCCCGATCGTTCTTCTTGTTTATCTCCCCTTTGGGTGAGTGCCCGATCGTTCTCCTTGTGTATCTCCCCGTTGGGTGAGTGCCAGGTTGTTCTCCTTGTGTATCTCCCCGTTGGGTGAGTGCCAGGTCGTTCTCCTTGTGTATCTCCCCGTTGGGTGAGTGCCAGGTTGTTCTCCTTGTGTATCTCCCGGTTGGGTGAGTGCCAGGTTGTTCTCCTTGTGTATCTCCCCATTGGGTGAGTGCCAGGTCGTTCTCCTTGTGTATATCCACATTGTGTGAGTGCCAGGTTATTCTCCTTGTGTATATCCCCATTGGGTGAGTGCCAGGTTATTCTCCTTGTGCATCTCCACGTTGGGTGAATGCCAGGTTATTCTCCTTGTGTATCTCCCCGTTGGGTGAGTGCCCGATCGTTCTCCTTGTGTATCTCCCGGTTGGGTGAGTGCCAGGTTGTTCTCCTTGTGTACCTCCCCGTTGGGTGAGTGCCAGGTTGTTCTCCTTGTGTATAACCCCATTGAGTGAGAGCCAGGTCGTTCTCCTTGTGTATCTCCCCGTTGGGTGAGTGCCAGGTCGTTCTCATTGTGTATCTCCCCGTTGGGTGAGTGCCAGGTCGTTCTCCTTGTGTATATCCCCGTTGGGTGAGTGCCAGGTTGTTCATCTTGTGTATCTCCCCGTTGGGTGAGTGCCCAATCTGTCTCATTGTGTATCTCCCCGTTGGGTGAGTGCCAGGTCGTTCTCCTTGTGTATCTCCCCGTTGGGTGAGTGCCACGTCGTTATCCTTGTGTATCTCCCCGATGGGTGAGTGCCAGGTTGTTCTCCTTGTGTATCTCCCCGTTGGGTGAGTGCCCGATCTTTCTCCTTGTGTATCTCCCGGTTGGGTGAGTGCCATGTTGTTCTCCTTATGTATCTCCCCGTTGGGTGAGAGCCAGTTTGTTCTCCTTGTGTATCTCCCCGTTGGGTGAGTGCCCGGTCGTTCTCTTTGTGTATCTCCCCGTTGGGTGAATGTCAGGTTGTTCTCCTTGTGTATCTCCCCGTTGGGTGAGTGCCTTGTTGTTCTCCTTGTGTATCTCCCCTTTGGGTGAGTGCCCGATCGTTCTTCTTGTGTATCTCCCCGTTGGGTGAGTGCCCGGTCGTTCTCCTTGTGTATCTCCCCGTTGGGTGAGTGCCAGGTTGTTCTCCTTGTGTATCTCTCCGTTGAGTGAGTGCCAGGTTGTTCTCCTTGTGTATCTCCCCGTTGGTTGAGTGCCAGGTTTTTCTCCTTGTGTATCTCCACGTTGGGTGAGTGCCAGGTTATTCTCCTTGTGTATCTCCCCGTTGGGTGAGTGCTCGATCGTTCTCCTTGTGTATCTCCCGGTTGGGTGAGTGCCAGGTTGTTCTCCTTGTGTATATCCCCGTTGGGTGAGTGCCAGGTTGTTCTCCTTGTGTATATCCCCATTGAGTGAGTGCCAGGTCGTTCTCCTTGTGTATCTCCCCGTTGGGTGAGTGCCAGGTCGTTCTCCTTGTGTATCTCCCCGTTGGGTGAGTGCCAGGTCGTTCTCCTTGTGTATCTCCCCGTTGGGGGAGTGCCAAGTTGTTCATCTTGTGTATCTCCACGTTGGGTTAATGCCCAGTCGTTCTCCTTGTGTATCTCCCCGTTGGGTGAGTGCCAGGTCGTTCTCCTTCTGTATCTCCCCGTTGGGTGAGTGCCACGTCGTTATCCTTGTGTATCTCCCCGTTGGGTGTGTGCCAGGTTGTTCTCCTTGTGTATCTCCCCGTTGGGTGAGTGCCCGATCTTTCTCCTTGTGTATCTCCCGGTTGGGTGAGTACCAGGTTGTTCTCCTTATGTATCTCCCCGTTGGGTGAGAGCCAGTTTGTTCACCTTGTGTATCTCCCCGTTGGGTGTGTGCCCGGTCGTTCTCTTTGTGTATCTCCCCGTTGGGTGAATGCCAGGTCGTTCTCCTTGTGTATCTCCCCGTTGGGTGATTGCCTTGTTGTTCTCCTTGTGTATCTCCTCTTTGGGTGAGTGCCCGATCGTTCTTCTTGTGTATCTCCCCTTTGGGTGAGTGCCCGATCGTTCTCCTTGTGTATCTCCCCGTTGGGTGAGTGCCAGGTTGTTCTCCTTATGTATCTCTCGGTTGGGTGAGTGCCAGGTTGTTCTCCTTGTGTATCTCCCCGATGGGTGAGTGCCAGGTCGTTCTCCTTGTGTATCTCCCCGTTGGGTGAGTGCCAGGTCGTTCTCCTTGTGTATCTCCCCGTTGGGTGAGAGCCAGGTTGTTCATCTTGTGTATCTCCCCGTTGGGTGAGTGCCCAATCTTTCTCATTGTGTATCTCCCCGTTGGGTGAGTGCCAGGTCGTTCTCCTTGTGTAGCTCCCCGTTGGGTGAGTGCCACGTCGTTATCCTTGTGTATCTCCCCGTTGGGTGAGTGCCCGATCTTTCTCCTTGTGTATCTCCCGGTTGGGTGAGTACCAGGTTGTTCTCCTTATGTATCTCCCCGTTGGGTGAGAGCCAGTTTGTTCTCCTTGTGTATCTCCCCGTTGGGTGAGTGCCCGGTCGTTCTCTTTGTGTATCTCCACGTTGGGTGAATGTCAGGTTGTTCTCCTTGTGTATCTCCCCGTTGGGTGAGTGCCTTGTTGTTCTCCTTGTGTATCTCCCCTTTGGGTGAGTGCCCGATCGTTCTTCTTGTTTATCTCCCCTTTGGGTGAGTGCCCGATCGTTCTCCTTGTGTATCTCCCCGTTGGGTGAGTGCCAGGTTGTTCTCCTTGTGTATCTCCCCGTTGGGTGAGTGCCAGGTCGTTCTCCTTGTGTATCTCTCCTTTGGGTGAGTGCCAGGTCGTTTTCATTGTTTATCTCCCCGTTGGGTGAGTGCCCGGTCGTTCTCCTTGTGTAACTCCCCGTTGGGTGAGTGCCAGGTCGTTCTACTTGTGTATCTCCCCGTTGGGTGAGTGCCAGGTTTTTCTCCATGTTTATCTCCTCTTTGGGTGAGTTCCCGATCGTTCTTCTTGTTTATCTCCCCTTTGGGTGAGTGCCCGATCGTTCTCCTTGTGTATCTCCCCGTTGGGTGAGTGCCAGGTTGTTCTCCTTATGTATCTCCCGGTTGGGTGAGTGCCAGGTTGTTCTCCTTGTGTATCTCATCGTTGGGTGAGTGCCAGGTTGTTCTCCTTGTGTATATCCCCATTGAGTGAGAGCCAGGTCGTTCTCCTTGTGTATCTCCCCGATGGGTGAGTGCCAGGTCGTTCTCCTTGTGTATCTCCCCGTTGGGTGAGTGCCAGGTTGTTCTCCTTGTGTATATCCCCGTTGGGTGAGTGCCAGGTTGTTCTCCTTGTGTATTTCCCCATTGAGTGTGTGCCAGGTCGTTCTCCTTGTGTATCTCCCCGTTGGGTGAGTGCCAGGTCGTTCTCCTTGTGTATCTCCTCGTTGGGTGAGTGCCAGGTCGTTCTCCTTGTGTATCTCCCCGTTGGGGGAGTGCCAGGTTGTTCATCTTGTGTATCTCCCCGTTGGGTTAATGCCCAGTCGTTCTCCTTGTGTATCTCCCCGTTGGGTGAGTGCCAGGTCGTTCTCCTTCTGTATCTCCCCGTTGGGTGAGTGCCACGTCGTTATCCTTGTGTATCTCCCCGTTGGGTGTGTGCCAGGTTGTTCTCCTTGTGTATCTCCCCTTTGGGTGAGTGCCCGATCTTTCTCCTTGTGTATCTCCCGGTTGGGTGAGTACCAGGTTGTTCTCCTTATGTATCTCCCCATTGGGTGAGAGCCAGTTTGTTCTCCTTGTGTATCTCCCCATTGGGTTAGTGCCCGATCGTTCTCCTTGTGTATCTCCCGGTTGGGTGAGTGCCAGGATGTTCTCCTTATTTATCTCCCCGTTGGTTGAGAGCCAGATTGTTCTCCGTGTGTTTCTCCCCGTTGGGTGATTGTCATGTCGTTCTCCTTGTGTATCTCCCCGTTGGGTGAGTGCCAGGTTGTTCTCCTTGTGTATCTCACCGTTGGGTGAGTGCCAGTTTGTTCTCCTTGTGTATCTCCCCGTTGGGTGAGTGCCACGTCGTTATCCTTGTGTATCTCCCCGTTGGGTGAGTGCAAGGTCGTTCTCCTTGCGTATCTCCCCCTTGGGTGAGTGCCAGGTTGTTCTACTGGTGTATCTCCCCGTTGGGTGAGTGCCAGGTTTTTCTCCTTGTGTATCTCCCCGTTGGGTGAGTGCCAGGTTGTTCTCCTTGTGTATCTCCCCGTTGGGTGAGTGCCAGGTTGTTCTCCTTGTGTATCTCCCGGTTGGGTGAGTGCCAGGTTGTTCTCCTTGTGTATCTCCCCATTGGGTGAGGGCCAGGTCGTTCTCCTTGTGTATATCCCCATTGTGTGAGTGCCAGGTTATTCTCCTTGTGTATATCCCCATTCGGTGAGTGCCAGGTTATTCTCCTTGTGCATCTCCACGTTGGGTGAATGCCAGGTTATTCTCCTTGTGTATCTCCCCGTTGGGTGAGTGCCCGATCGTTCTCCTTGTGTATCTCCCGGTTGGGTGAGTGCCACGTTGTTCTCCTTGTGTATCTCCCCGTTGGGTGAGTGCCAGGTTGTTCTCCTTGTGTATATCCCCATTGAGTGAGAGCCAGGTCGTTCTCCTTGTGTATCTCCCCGTTGGGTGAGTGCCAGGTCGTTCTCATTGTGTATCTCCCCGTTGGGTGAGTGCCAGGTCGTTCTCCTTGTGTATATCCCCGTTGGGTGAGTGCCAGGTTGTTCATCTTGTGTATCTCCCCGTTGGGTGAGTGCCCAATCTGTCTCATTGTGTATCTCCCCGTTGGGTGAGTGCCAGGTCGTTCTCCTTGTGTATCTCCCCGTTGGGTGAGTGCCACGTCGTTATCCTTGTGTATCTCCCCGATGGGTGAGTGCCAGGTTGTTTTCCTTGTGTATCTCCCCGTTGGGTGAGTGCCCGATTTTCTCCTTGTGTATCTCCCGGTTGGGTGAGTGCCATGTTGTTCTCCTTATGTATCTCCCCGTTGGGTGAGTGCCTTGTTGTTCTCCTTGTGTATCTCCCCTTTGGGTGAGTGCCCGATCGTTCTTCTTGTGTATCTCCCCGTTGGGTGAGTGCCCGGTCGTTCTCCTTGTGCATCTCCCCGTTGGGTGAGTGCCAGGTTGTTCTCCTTGTGTATCTCATCGTTGAGTGAGTGCCAGGTTGTTCTCCTTGTGTATCTCCCCGTTGGTTGAGTGCCAGGTTATTCTCCTTGTGTATCTCCACGTTGGGTGAGTGCCAGGTTATTCTCCTTGTGTATCTCCCCGTTGGGTGAGTGCTCGATCGTTCTCCTTGTGTATCTCCCGGTTGGGTGAGTGCCAGGTTGTTCTCCTTGTGTATATCCCCGTTGGGTGAGCGCCAGGTTGTTCTCCTTGTGTATATCCCCATTGAGTGAGTGCCAGGTCGTTCTCCTTTTGTATCTCCCCGTTGGGTGAGTGCCAGGTCGTTCTCCTTGTGTATCTCCTCGTTGGGTGAGTGCCATGTCGTTCTCCTTGTGTATCTCCCCGTTGGGGGAGTGCCAAGTTGTTCATCTTGTGTATCTCCCCGTTGGGTTAATGCCCAGTCGTTCTCCTTGTGTATCTCCCCGTTGGGTGAGTGCCAGGTCGTTCTCCTTCTGTATCTCCCCGTTGGGTGAGTGCCACGTCGTTATCCTTGTGTATCTCCCCGTTGGGTGTGTGCCAGGTTGTTCTCCTTGTGTATCTCCCCGTTGGGTGAGTGCCCGATCTTTCTCCTTGTGTATCTCCCGGTTGGGTGAGTACCAGGTTGTTCTCCTTATGTATCTCCCCGTTGGGTGAGAGCCAGTTTGTTCTCCTTGTGTATCTCCCCGTTGGGTGAGTGCCCGGTCGTTTTCTTTGTGTATCTCCCCGTTGGGTGAATGCCAGGTTGTTCTCCTTGTGTATCTCCCCGTTGGGTGTGTGCCCGGTCGTTCTCTTTGTGTATCTCCCCGTTGGGTGAATGCAAGGTCGTTCTCCTTGTGTATCTCCCCGTTGGGTGATTGCCTTGTTGTTCTCCTTGTGTATCTCCTCTTTGGGTGAGTGCCCGATCGTTCTTCTTGTGTATCTCCCCTTTGGGTGAGTGCCCGATCGTTCTCCTTGTGTATCTCCCCGTTGGGTGAGTGCCCGATCGTTCTTCTTGTGTATCTCCCCGTTGGGTGAGTGCCCGGTCGTTCTCCTTGTGTATCTCCCCGTTGGGTGAGTGCTCGATCGTTCTCCTTGTGTATCTCCCGGTTGGGTGAGTGCCAGGTTGTTCTCCTTGTGTATATCCCCGTTGGGTGAGTGCCAGGTTGTTCTCCTTGTGTATATCCCCATTGAGTGAGTGCCAGGTCGTTCTCCTTGTGTATCTCCCCGTTGGGTGAGTGCCAGGTCGTTCTCCTTGTGTATCTCCCCGTTGGGGGAGTGCCAAGTTGTTCATCTTGTGTATCTCCCCGTTGGGTTAATGCCCAGTCGTTCTCCTTGTGTATCTCCCCGTTGGGTGAGTGCCAGGTCGTTCTCCTTCTGTATCTCCCCGTTGGGTGAGTGCCACGTCGTTATCCTTGAGTATCTCCCCGTTGGGTGTGTGCCAGGTTGTTCTCCTTGTGTATCTCCCCATTGGGTGAGTGCCCGATCTTTCTCCTTGTGTATCTCCCGGTTGGGTGAGTACCAGGTTGTTCTCCTTATGTATCTCCCCGTTGGGTGAGAGCCAGTTTGTTCTCCTTGTGTATCTCCCCGTTGGGTGAGTGCCCGGTCGTTTTCTTTGTGTATCTCCCCGTTGGGTGAATGCCAGGTTGTTCTCCTTGTGTATCTCCCCGTTGGGTGTGTGCCCGGTCGTTCTCTTTGTGTATCTCCCCGTTGGGTGAATGCCAGGTCGTTCTCCTTGTGTATCTCCCCGTTGGGGGAGTGCCAAGTTGTTCATCTTGTGTATCTCCCCGTTGGGTTAATGCCCAGTCGTTCTCCTTGTGTATCTCCCCGTTGGGTGAGTGCCAGGTCGTTCTCCTTCTGTATCTCCCCGTTGGGTGAGTGCCACGTCGTTATCCTTGAGTATCTCCCCGTTGGGTGTGTGCCAGGTTGTTCTCCTTGTGTATCTCCCCGTTGGGTGAGTGCCCGATCTTTCTCCTTGTGTATCTCCCGGTTGGGTGAGTACCAGGTTGTTCTCCTTATGTATCTCCCCGTTGGGTGAGAGCCAGTTTGTTCTCCTTGTGTATCTCCCCGTTGGGTGAGTGCCCGGTCGTTTTCTTTGTGTATCTCCCCGTTGGGTGAATGCCAGGTTGTTCTCCTTGTGTATCTCCCCGTTGGGTGTGTGCCCGGTCGTTCTCTTTGTGTATCTCCCCGTTGGGTGAATGCCAGGTCGTTCTCCTTGTGTATCTCCCCGTTGGGTGATTGCCTTGTTGTTCTCCTTGTGTATCTCCTCTTTGGGTGAGTGCCCGATCGTTCTTCTTGTGTATCTCCCCTTTGGGTGAGTGCCCGATCGTTCTCCTTGTGTATCTCCCCGTTGGGTGAGTGCCAGGTTGTTCTCCTTATGTATCTCTCGGTTGGTTGAGTGCCAGGTTGTTCTCCTTGTTTATCTCCCCGATGGGTGAGTGCCAGGTCGTTCTCCTTGTGTATCTCCCCGTTGGGTGAGTGCCAGGTCGTTCTCCTTGTGTATCTCCCCGTTGGGTGAGTGCCAGGTTGTTCATCTTGTGTATCTCCCCGTTGGGTGAGTGCCCAATGTTTCTCATTGTGTATCTCCCCGTTGGGTGAGTGCCAGGTCGTTCTCCTTGTGTAGCTCCCCGTTGGGTGAGTGCCACGTCGTTATCCTTGTGTATCTCCCCGTTGGGTGAGTGCCCGATCTTTCTCCTTGTGTATCTCCCGGTTGGGTGAGTACCAGGTTGTTCTCCTTATGTATCTCCCCGTTGGGTGAGAGCCAGTTTGTTCTCCTTGTGTATCTCCCCGTTGGGTGAGTGCCCGGTCGTTCTCTTTGTGTATCTCCACGTTGGGTGAATGTCAGGTTGTTCTCCTTGTGTATCTCCCCGTTGGGTGAGTGCCTTGTTGTTCTCCTTGTGTATCTCCCCTTTGGGTGAGTGCCCGATCGTTCTTCTTGTTTATCTCTCCTTTGGGTGAGTGCCCGATCGTTCTCCTTGTGTATCTCCCCGTTGGGTGAGTGCCAGGTTGTTCTCCTTGTGTATCTACCCGTTGGGTGAGTGCCAGGTCGTTCTCCTTGTGTATCTCTCCTTTGGGTGAGTGCCAGGTCGTTTTCATTGTTTATCTCCCCGTTGGGTGAGTGCCCGGTCGTTCTCCTTGTGTAACTCCCCGTTGGGTGAGTTCCAGGTCGTTCTACTTGTGTATCTCCCCGTTGGGTGAGTGCCAGGTTTTTCTCCATGTTTATCTCCTCTTTGGGTGAGTGCCCGATCGTTCTTCTTGTTTATCTCCCCTTTGGGTGAGTGCCCGATCGTTCTCCTTGTGTATCTCCCCGTTGGGTGAGTGACAGGTTGTTCTCCTTATGTATCTCCCGGTTGGGTGAGTGCCAGGTTGTTCTCCTTGTGTATCTCATCGTTGGGTGAGTGCCAGGTTGTTCTCCTTGTGTATATCCCCATTGAGTGAGAGCCAGGTCGTTCTCCTTGTGTATCTCCCCGATGGGTGAGTGCCAGGTCGTTCTCCTTGTGTATCTCCCCGTTGGGTGAGTGCCAGGTCGTTCTCCTTGTGTATCTCCCCGTTGGGTGAGTGCCCGATCTTTCTCCTTGTGTATCTCCCGGTTGGGTGAGTACCAGGTTGTTCTCCTTATGTATCTCCCCGTTGGGTGAGAGCCAGTTTGTTCTCCTTGTGTATCTCCCCGTTGGGTGAGTGCCCGGTCGTTTTCTTTGTGTATCTCCCCGTTGGGTGAATGCCAGGTTGTTCTCCTTGTGTATCTCCCCGTTGGGTGTGTGCCCGGTCGTTCTCTTTGTGTATCTCCCCGTTGGGTGAATGCCAGGTCGTTCTCCTTGTGTATCTCCCCGTTGGGTGATTGCCTTGTTGTTCTCCTTGTGTATCTCCTCTTTGGGTGAGTGCCCGATCGTTCTTCTTGTGTATCTCCCCTTTGGGTGAGTGCCCGATCGTTCTCCTTGTGTATCTCCCCGTTGGGTGAGTGCCAGGTTGTTCTCCTTATGTATCTCTCGGTTGGTTGAGTGCCAGGTTGTTCTCCTTGTTTATCTCCCCGATGGGTGAGTGCCAGGTCGTTCTCCTTGTGTATCTCCCCGTTGGGTGAGTGCCAGGTCGTTCTCCTTGTGTATCTCCCCGTTGGGTGAGTGCCAGGTTGTTCATCTTGTGTATCTCCCCGTTGGGTGAGTGCCCAATGTTTCTCATTGTGTATCTCCCCGTTGGGTGAGTGCCAGGTCGTTCTCCTTGTGTAGCTCCCCGTTGGGTGAGTGCCACGTCGTTATCCTTGTGTATCTCCCCGTTGGGTGAGTGCCCGATCTTTCTCCTTGTGTATCTCCCGGTTGGGTGAGTACCAGGTTGTTCTCCTTATGTATCTCCCCGTTGGGTGAGAGCCAGTTTGTTCTCCTTGTGTATCTCCCCGTTGGGTGAGTGCCCGGTCGTTCTCTTTGTGTATCTCCACGTTGGGTGAATGTCAGGTTGTTCTCCTTGTGTATCTCCCCGTTGGGTGAGTGCCTTGTTGTTCTCCTTGTGTATCTCCCCTTTGGGTGAGTGCCCGATCGTTCTTCTTGTTTATCTCTCCTTTGGGTGAGTGCCCGATCGTTCTCCTTGTGTATCTCCCCGTTGGGTGAGTGCCAGGTTGTTCTCCTTGTGTATCTACCCGTTGGGTGAGTGCCAGGTCGTTCTCCTTGTGTATCTCTCCTTTGGGTGAGTGCCAGGTCGTTTTCATTGTTTATCTCCCCGTTGGGTGAGTGCCCGGTCGTTCTCCTTGTGTAACTCCCCGTTGGGTGAGTTCCAGGTCGTTCTACTTGTGTATCTCCCCGTTGTTTGAGTGCCAGGTTTTTCTCCATGTTTATCTCCTCTTTGGGTGAGTGCCCGATCGTTCTTCTTGTTTATCTCCCCTTTGGGTGAGTGCCCGATCGTTCTCCTTGTGTATCTCCCCGTTGGGTGAGTGACAGGTTGTTCTCCTTATGTATCTCCCGGTTGGGTGAGTGCCAGGTTGTTCTCCTTGTGTATCTCATCGTTGGGTGAGTGCCAGGTTGTTCTCCTTGTGTATATCCCCATTGAGTGAGAGCCAGGTCGTTCTCCTTGTGTATCTCCCCGATGGGTGAGTGCCAGGTCGTTCTCCTTGTGTATCTCCCCGTTGGGTGAGTGCCAGGTCGTTCTCCTTGTGTATCTCCCCGTTGGGTGAGTGCCAAGTTGTTCATCTTGTGTATCTCCCCGTTGGGTGAGTGCCCAATCTTTCTCATTGTGTATCTCCCCGTTGGGTGAGTGCCAGGTCGTTCTTCTTGTGTAGCTCCCCGTTGGGTGAGTGCCACGTCGTTATCCTTGTGTATCTCCCCGTTGGGTGAGTGCCAGGTTGTTCTCCTTGTCTATCTCCCCGTTGGGTGAGTGCCCGATCTTTCTCCTTGTGTATCTCCCAGTTGGGTGAGTGCCAGGTTTTTCTCCTTATGTATCTCCCCGTTGGGTGAGATCCAGTTTGTTCTCCTTGTGTATCTCCCCGTTGGGTGAGTGCCCTGTCGTTCTCTTTGTGTATCTCCCCGTTGGGTGAATGTCAGGTTGTTCTCCTTGTGTATCTCCCGGTTGGGTGAGTGCCTTGTTGTTCTCCTTGTGTATCTACCCTTTGGGTGAGTGCCCGATCGTTCTTCTTGTGTATCTCCCCTTTGGGTGAGTGCCCGATCGTTCTCCTTGTGTATCTCCCCGTTGGTTGAGTGCCAGGTTGTTCTCCTTGTGTATTTCCCCGTTGGGTGAGTGCCAGGTCGTTCTCCTTGTGTATCTCTCCTTTAGGTGAGTGCCAGGTCGTTTTCCTTGTGTATCTCCCCGTTGGGTGAGTGTCCGGTCGTTCTCCTTGTGTAACTCCCCGTTGGGCGAGTGCCAGGTCGTTCTACTTGTGTATCTCCCCGTTGGGTGAGTGCCAGGTTGTTCTCCATGTTTATCTCCGTGTTGGGTGAGTGCCCGGTCGTTCTCTTTGTGTATCTCCCCGTTGGGTGAGTGCCAGGTCGTTCTCCTTGTGTATCTCCTCGTTGGGTGAGTGCCAGGTCGTTATCCTTGTGTATCTCCCCGTTGGGTGAGTGCCAGGTTGTTCTCCTTGTGTATCTCCCCATTGGGTTAGTGCCCGATCGTTCTCCTTGTGTATCTCCCGGTTGGGTGAGTGCCAGGATGTTCTCCTTATTTATCTCCCCGTTGGTTGAGAGCCAGATTGTTCTCCGTGTGTTTCTCCCCGTTGGGTGATTGTCATGTCGTTCTCCTTGTGTATCTCCCCGTTGGGTGAGTGCCAGGTTGTTCTCCTTGTGTATCTCACCGTTGGGTGAGTGCCAGTTTGTTCTCCTTGTGTATCTCCCCGTTGGGTGAGTGCAAGGTCGTTCTCCTTGTGTATCTCCCCGTTGGGTGAGTGCCTGATTGTTCTCCTTGTGTATCTCCCCTTAGGGTGAGTGCCCGATCGTTCTCCTTTTGTATATCCCCGTTGGGTGATTGCCAGGTCGTTATCCTTTGTATCTCCCCGTTGTGTGAGGGCACAATCGTTCTCCTTGTATATCTCCCGGTTGGGTGAGTGACAGGTTGTTCTCCTTGTGTATCTCCCCTTTGGGTGAGTGCCCGGTCGTTCTCTTTGTGTATCTCCCCGTTGGGTGAATGCCATGTCGTTCTCTTTGTGTATCTCCCCGTTGGGTGAGTGCCTTGTTGTTCTCCTTGTGTATCTCCCCTTTGGGTGAGTGCCCGATCGTTCTTCTTGTGTATCTCCCCATTTGGTGAGTGCCCGATCGTTCTGCTTGTGTATCTCCCCGTTGGGTGAGTGCCAGGTTGTTCTCCTTATGTGTCTCTCCGTTGGGTGAGTGCCAGGTTGTTCTCCTTGTGTATCTCCCCGTTGGGTGAGTGCCCGGTCGTTCTCCTTGTGTATCTCTCCGTTGGGTGAATGCCAGGTCGTTCTCCTTGTGTATCTCCCCGTTGGGTGAGTGCCGGTCGTTCTCCTTGTGTATCTCACCGTTGGGTGAGTGCCAGGTCGTTCTCCTTGTGTATCTCCCCGTTGGGTGAGTGCCATGTTGTTCTCCGTGTTTATCTCCGCGTTGGGTGAGTGCCCGGTCGTTCTCCTTGTGTATCTCCCCGTTGGGTGAGTGCCAGGTCGTTCTCCTTGTGTATCTCCTCGTTGGGTGAGTGCCAGGTCGTTATCCTTGAGTATCTCCCCGTTGGGTGAGTGCCAGGTTGTTCTCCTTGTGTATCTCCCCGTTGGGTGAGTGCCAGGTTGTTATCCTTGTGTATCTCCCCGTTGGGTGAGTGCCAGGTTGTTATCCTTGTGTATCTCCCCGTTGGGTGAGTGCCCGATCGTTCTGCTTGTGTATCTCCCCGTTGGGTGAGTGCCAGGTTGTTCTCCTTATGTATCTCCCCGTTGGGTGAGTGCCAGGTTGTTCTCCTTGTGTATCTCCCCGTTGGGTGAGTGCCCGGTCGTTCTCCTTGTGTATCTCTCCGTTGGGTGAGTGCCAGGTCGTTCTCCTTGTGTATCTCCCCGTTGGGTGAGTGCCCGGTCGTTCTCCTTGTGTATCTCACCGTTGGGTGAGTGCCAGGTCGTTCTCCTTGTGTATCTCCCCGTTGGGTGAGTGCCAGGTTGTTCTCCATGTTTATCTCCGCGTTGGGTGAGTGCCCGGTCGTTCTCCTTGTGTATCTCCCCGTTGGGTGAGTGCCATGTCGTTCTCCTTGTGTATCTCCTCGTTGGGTGAATGCCAGGTCGTTATCCTTGAGTATCTCCCCGTTGGGTGAGTGCCAGGTTGTTCTCCTTGTGTATCTCCCCGTTGGGTGAGTGCCAAATTGTTATCCTTGTGTATCTCCCCGTTGGGTGAGTGCCAGGTTATTCTCCTTTTGTATCTCCCCGTTGGGAGAGTGCCAGGTTTTTCTCCTTGTGTATCTCCCCGTTGGTTGAGTGCCAGGTTATTCTCCTTGTGTATCTCCCCGTTGAGTGAGTGCCAGGTTATTCTCCTTGTGTATCTCCCCGTTGGGTGAGTGCCAGGTTGTTATCCTTGTGTAACTCCCCGTTGGGTGATTGTCAGGTCGTTCTCTTTGTGTATCTCCCCGTTGGGTGAGTGCCAGGTTGTTCTCCTTGTGTATCTCCCCGTTGGGTGAGTGCAAGGTCGTTCTCCTTGTGTATCTCCCCGTTGGGTGAGTGCCTGATTGTTCTCCTATTGTATCTCCCCTTTGGGTGAGTGCCCGATCGTTCTCCTTTTGTATCTCCCCGTTGGGTGAGTGCCAGGTCATTATCCTTTGTATCTCCCCGTTGGGTGAGTGCACTATCGTTCTCCTTGTATATCTCCCCATTGGGTGAGTGCCCGATCGTTCTGCTTGTGTATCTCCCCGTTGGGTGAGTGCCAGGTTGTTCTCCTTATGTATCTCCCCGTTGGGTGAGTGCCAGGTTGTTCTCCTTGTGTATCTCCCCGTTGGGTGAGTGCCCGGTCGTTCTCCTTGTGTATTTCCCCGTTTGGTGAGTGCCAGGTCGTTCTCCTTGTGTATCTCCTCGTTGGGTGAGTGCCAGGTCGTTATCCTTGAGTATCTCCCCGTTGGGTGAGTGCCAGGTTGTTCTCCTTGTGTATCTCCCCGTTGGGTGAGTGCCAGGTTGTTATCCTTGTGTATCTCCCCGTTGGGTGAGTGCCCGATCGTTCTGCTTGTGTATCTCCCCGTTGGGTGAGTGCCAGGTTGTTCTCCTTATGTATCTCCCCGTTGGGTGAATGCCAGGTTGTTTTCCTTGTGTATCTCCCCGTTGGGTGAGTGCCCGGTCGTTCTCCTTGTGTATCTCTCCGTTGGGTGAGTGCCAGGTCGTTCTCCTTGTGTATCTCCCCGTTGGGTGAGTGCCAGGTCGTTCTCCTTGTGTATCTCACCGTTGGGTGAGTGCCAGGTCGTTCTCTTTGTGTATCTCCCCGTTGGGTGAGTGCCAGGTTGTTCTCCATGTTTATCTCCGCGTTGGGTGAGTGCCCGGTCGTTCTCCTTGTGTATCTCCCCGTTGGGTGAGTGCCATGTCGTTCTCCTTGTGTATCTCCTCGTTGGGTGAGTGCCAGGTCGTTATCCTTGAGTATCTCCCCGTTGGGTGAGTGCCAGGTTGTTCTCCTTGTGTATCTCCCCGTTGGGTGAGTGCCAGGTCGTTCTCCTTGTGTATCTCCCCGTTGGGTGAGTGCCAGGTTGTTCATCTTGTGTATCTCCCCGTTGGGTGAGTGCCCAATGTTTCTCATTGTGTATCTCCCCGTTGGGTGAGTGCCAGGTCGTTCTCCTTGTGTAGCTCCCCGTTGGGTGAGTGCCACGTCTTTATCCTTGTGTATCTCCCCGTTGGGTGAGTGCCCGATCTTTCTCCTTGTGTATCTCCCGGTTGGGTGAGTACCAGGTTGTTCTCCTTATGTATCTCCCCGTTGGGTGAGAGCCAGTTTGTTCTCCTTGTGTATCTCCCCGTTGGGTGAGTGCCCGGTCGTTCTCTTTGTGTATCTCCACGTTGGGTGAATGTCAGGTTGTTCTCCTTGTGTATCTCCCCGTTGGGTGAGTGCCTTGTTGTTCTCCTTGTGTATCTCCCCTTTGGGTGAGTGCCCGATCGTTCTTCTTGTTTATCTCTCCTTTGGGTGAGTGCCCGATCGTTCTCCTTGTGTATCTCCCCGTTGGGTGAGTGCCAGGTTGTTCTCTTTGTGTATCTACCCGTTGGGTGAGTGCCAGGTCGTTCTCCTTGTGTATCTCTCCTTTGGGTGAGTGCCAGGTCGTTTTCATTGTTTATCTCCCCGTTGGGTGAGTGCCCGGTCGTTCTCCTTGTGTAACTCCCCGTTGGGTGAGTTCCAGGTCGTTCTACTTGTGTATCTCCCCGTTGGGTGAGTGCCAGGTTTTTCTCCATGTTTATCTCCTCTTTGGGTGAGTGCCCGATCGTTCTTCTTGTTTATCTCCCCTTTGGGTGAGTGCCCGATCGTTCTCCTTGTGTATCTCCCCGTTGGGTGAGTGACAGGTTGTTCTCCTTATGTATCTCCCGGTTGGGTGAGTGCCAGGTTGTTCTCCTTGTGTATCTCATCGTTGGGTGAGTGCCAGGTTGTTCTCCTTGTGTATATCCCCATTGAGTGAGAGCCAGGTCGTTCTCCTTGTGTATCTCCCCGATGGGTGAGTGCCAGGTCGTTCTCCTTGTGTATCTCCCCGTTGGGTGAGTGCCAGGTCGTTCTCCTTGTGTATCTCCCCGTTGGGTGAGTGCCCGATCTTTCTCCTTGTGTATCTCCCGGTTGGGTGAGTACCAGGTTGTTCTCCTTATGTATCTCCCCGTTGGGTGAGAGCCAGTTTGTTCTCCTTGTGTATCTCCCCTTTGGGTGAGTGCCCGGTCGTTTTCTTTGTGTATCTCCCCGTTGGGTGAATGCCAGGTTGTTCTCCTTGTGTATCTCCCCGTTGGGTGTGTGCCCGGTCGTTCTCTTTGTGTATCTCCCCGTTGGGTGAATGCCAGGTCGTTCTCCTTGTGTATCTCCCCGTTGGGTGATTGCCTTGTTGTTCTCCTTGTGTATCTCCTCTTTGGGTGAGTGCCCGATCGTTCTTCTTGTGTATCTCCCCTTTGGGTGAGTGCCCGATCGTTCTCCTTGTGTATCTCCCCGTTGGGTGAGTGCCAGGTTGTTCTCCTTATGTATCTCTCGGTTGGTTGAGTGCCAGGTTGTTCTCCTTGTTTATCTCCCCGATGGGTGAGTGCCAGGTCGTTCTCCTTGTGTATCTCCCCGTTGGGTGAGTGCCAGGTCGTTCTCCTTGTGTATCTCCCCGTTGGGTGAGTGCCAGGTTGTTCATCTTGTGTATCTCCCCGTTGGGTGAGTGCCCAATGTTTCTCATTGTGTATCTCCCCGTTGGGTGAGTGCCAGGTCGTTCTCCTTGTGTAGCTCCCCGTTGGGTGAGTGCCACGTCGTTATCCTTGTGTATCTCCCCGTTGGGTGAGTGCCCGATCTTTCTCCTTGTGTATCTCCCGGTTGGGTGAGTACCAGGTTGTTCTCCTTATGTATCTCCCCGTTGGGTGAGAGCCAGTTTGTTCTCCTTGTGTATCTCCCCGTTGGGTGAGTGCCCGGTCGTTCTCTTTGTGTATCTCCACGTTGGGTGAATGTCAGGTTGTTCTCCTTGTGTATCTCCCCGTTGGGTGAGTGCCTTGTTGTTCTCCTTGTGTATCTCCCCTTTGGGTGAGTGCCCGATCGTTCTTCTTGTTTATCTCTCCTTTGGGTGAGTGCCCGATCGTTCTCCTTGTGTATCTCCCCGTTGGGTGAGTGCCAGGTTGTTCTCCTTGTGTATCTACCCGTTGGGTGAGTGCCAGGTCGTTCTCCTTGTGTATCTCTCCTTTGGGTGAGTGCCAGGTCGTTTTCATTGTTTATCTCCCCGTTGGGTGAGTGCCCGGTCGTTCTCCTTGTGTAACTCCCCGTTGGGTGAGTTCCAGGTCGTTCTACTTGTGTATCTCCCCGTTGGGTGAGTGCCAGGTTTTTCTCCATGTTTATCTCCTCTTTGGGTGAGTGCCCGATCGTTCTTCTTGTTTATCTCCCCTTTGGGTGAGTGCCCGATCGTTCTCCTTGTGTATCTCCCCGTTGGGTGAGTGACAGGTTGTTCTCCTTATGTATCTCCCGGTTGGGTGAGTGCCAGGTTGTTCTCCTTGTGTATCTCATCGTTGGGTGAGTGCCAGGTTGTTCTCCTTGTGTATATCCCCATTGAGTGAGAGCCAGGTCGTTCTCCTTGTGTATCTCCCCGATGGGTGAGTGCCAGGTCGTTCTCCTTGTGTATCTCCCCGTTGGGTGAGTGCCAGGTCGTTCTCCTTGTGTATCTCCCCGTTGGGTGAGTGCCAAGTTGTTCATCTTGTGTATCTCCCCGTTGGGTGAGTGCCCAATCTTTCTCATTGTGTATCTCCCCGTTGGGTGAGTGCCAGGTCGTTCTTCTTGTGTAGCTCCCCGTTGGGTGAGTGCCACGTCGTTATCCTTGTGTATCTCCCCGTTGGGTGAGTGCCAGGTTGTTCTCCTTGTCTATCTCCCCGTTGGGTGAGTGCCCGATCTTTCTCCTTGTGTATCTCCCAGTTGGGTGAGTGCCAGGTTGTTCTCCTTATGTATCTCCCCGTTGGGTGAGATCCAGTTTGTTCTCCTTGTGTATCTCCCCGTTGGGTGAGTGCCCTGTCGTTCTCTTTGTGTATCTCCCCGTTGGGTGAATGTCAGGTTGTTCTCCTTGTGTATCTCCCGGTTGGGTGAGTGCCTTGTTGTTCTCCTTGTGTATCTACCCTTTGGGTGAGTGCCCGATCGTTCTTCTTGTGTATCTCCCCTTTGGGTGAGTGCCCGATCGTTCTCCTTGTGTATCTCCCCGTTGGGTGAGTGCCAGGTTGTTCTCCTTGTGTATTTCCCCGTTGGGTGAGTGCCAGGTCGTTCTCCTTGTGTATCTCTCCTTTGGGTGAGTGCCAGGTCGTTTTCCTTGTGTATCTCCCCGTTGGGTGAGTGCCCGGTCGTTCTCCTTGTGTAACTCCCCGTTGGGCGAGTGCCAGGTCGTTCTACTTGTGTATCTCCCCGTTGGGTGAGTGCCAGGTTGTTCTCCATGTTTATCTCCGTGTTGGGTGAGTGCCCGGTCGTTCTCCTTGTGTATCTCCCCGTTGGGTGAGTGCCAGGTCGTTCTCCTTGTGTATCTCCTCGTTGGGTGAGTGCCAGGTCGTTATCCTTGTGTATCTCCCCGTTGGGTGAGTGCCAGGTTGTTCTCCTTGTGTATCTCCCCATTGGGTTAGTGCCCGATCGTTCTCCTTGTGTATCTCCCGGTTGGGTGAGTGCCAGGATGTTCTCCTTATTTATCTCCCCGTTGGTTGAGAGCCAGATTGTTCTCCGTGTGTTTCTCCCCGTTGGGTGATTGTCATGTCGTTCTCCTTGTGTATCTCCCCGTTGGGTGAGTGCCAGGTTGTTCTCCTTGTGTATCTCACCGTTGGGTGAGTGCCAGTTTGTTCTCCTTGTGTATCTCCCCGTTGGGTGAGTGCAAGGTCGTTCTCCTTGTGTATCTCCCCGTTGGGTGAGTGCCTGATTGTTCTCCTTGTGTATCTCCCCTTAGGGTGAGTGCCCGATCGTTCTCCTTTTGTATATCCCCGTTGGGTGATTGCCAGGTCGTTATCCTTTGTATCTCCCCGTTGTGTGAGGGCACAATCGTTCTCCTTGTATATCTCCCGGTTGGGTGAGTGACAGGTTGTTCTCCTTGTGTATCTCCCCGTTGGGTGAGTGCCCGGTCGTTCTCTTTGTGTATCTCCCCGTTGGGTGAATGCCATGTCGTTCTCTTTGTGTATCTCCCCGTTGGGTGAGTGCCTTGTTGTTCTCCTTGTGTATCTCCCCTTTGGGTGAGTGCCCGATCGTTCTTCTTGTGTATCTCCCCATTTGGTGAGTGCCCGATCGTTCTGCTTGTGTATCTCCCCGTTGGGTGAGTGCCAGGTTGTTCTCCTTATGTATCTCTCCGTTGGGTGAGTGCCAGGTTGTTCTCCTTGTGTATCTCCCCGTTGGGTGAGTGCCCGGTCGTTCTCCTTGTGTATCTCTCCGTTGGGTGAATGCCAGGTCGTTCTCCTTGTGTATCTCCCCGTTGGGTGAGTGCCGGTCGTTCTCCTTGTGTATCTCACCGTTGGGTGAGTGCCAGGTCGTTCTCCTTGTGTATCTCCCCGTTGGGTGAGTGCCATGTTGTTCTCCGTGTTTATCTCCGCGTTGGGTGAGTGCCCGGTCGTTCTCCTTGTGTATCTCCCCGTTGGGTGAGTGCCAGGTCGTTCTCCTTGTGTATCTCCTCGTTGGGTGAGTGCCAGGTCGTTATCCTTGAGTATCTCCCCGTTGGGTGAGTGCCAGGTTGTTCTCCTTGTGTATCTCCCCGTTGGGTGAGTGCCAGGTTGTTATCCTTGTGTATCTCCCCGTTGGGTGAGTGCCAGGTTGTTATCCTTGTGTATCTCCCCGTTGGGTGAGTGCCCGATCGTTCTGCTTGTGTATCTCCCCGTTGGGTGAGTGCCAGGTTGTTCTCCTTATGTATCTCCCCGTTGGGTGAGTGCCAGGTTGTTCTCCTTGTGTATCTCCCCGTTGGGTGAGTGCCCGGTCGTTCTCCTTGTGTATCTCTCCGTTGGGTGAGTGCCAGGTCGTTCTCCTTGTGTATCTCCCCGTTGGGTGAGTGCCCGGTCGTTCTCCTTGTGTATCTCACCGTTGGGTGAGTGCCAGGTCGTTCTCCTTGTGTATCTCCCCGTTGGGTGAGTGCCAGGTTGTTCTCCATGTTTATCTCCGCGTTGGGTGAGTGCCCGGTCGTTCTCCTTGTGTATCTCCCCGTTGGGTGACTGCCATGTCGTTCTCCTTGTGTATCTCCTCGTTGGGTGAATGCCAGGTCGTTATCCTTGAGTATCTCCCCGTTGGGTGAGTGCCAGGTTGTTCTCCTTGTGTATCTCCCCGTTGGGTGAGTGCCAAATTGTTATCCTTGTGTATCTCCCCGTTGGGTGAATGCCAGGTTATTCTCCTTTTGTATCTCCCCGTTGGGAGAGTGCCAGGTTTTTCTCCTTGTGTATCTCCCCGTTGGTTGAGTGCCAGGTTATTCTCCTTGTGTATCTCCCCGTTGAGTGAGTGCCAGGTTATTCTCCTTGTGTATCTCCCCGTTGGGTGAGTGCCAGGTTGTTATCCTTGTGTAACTCCCCGTTGGGTGATTGTCAGGTCGTTCTCTTTGTGTATCTCCCCGTTGGGTGAGTGCCAGGTTGTTCTCCTTGTGTATCTCCCCGTTGGGTGAGTGCAAGGTCGTTCTCCTTGTGTATCTCCCCGTTGGGTGAGTGCCTGATTGTTCTCCTTGTGTATCTCCCCTTTGGGTGAGTGCCCGATCGTTCTCCTTTTGTATCTCCCCGTTGGGTGAGTGCCAGGTCATTATCCTTTGTATCTCCCCGTTGGGTGAGTGCACTATCGTTCTCCTTGTATATCTCCCCATTGGGTGAGTGCCCGATCGTTCTGCTTGTGTATCTCCCCGTTGGGTGAGTGCCAGGTTGTTCTCCTTATGTATCTCCCCGTTGGGTGAGTGCCAGGTTGTTCTCCTTGTGTATCTCCCCGTTGGGTGAGTGCCCGGTCGTTCTCCTTGTGTATTTCCCCGTTTGGTGAGTGCCAGGTCGTTCTCCTTGTGTATCTCCTCGTTGGGTGAGTGCCAGGTCGTTATCCTTGAGTATCTCCCCGTTGGGTGAGTGCCAGGTTGTTCTCCTTGTGTATCTCCCCGTTGGGTGAGTGCCAGGTTGTTATCCTTGTGTATCTCCCCGTTGGGTGAGTGCCCGATCGTTCTGCTTGTGTATCTCCCCGTTGGGTGAGTGCCAGGTTGTTCTCCTTATGTATCTCCCCGTTGGGTGAATGCCAGGTTGTTTTCCTTGTGTATCTCCCCGTTGGGTGAGTGCCCGGTCGTTCTCCTTGTGTATCTCTCCGTTGGGTGAGTGCCAGGTCGTTCTCCTTGTGTATCTCCCCGTTGGGTGAGTGCCAGGTCGTTCTCCTTGTGTATCTCACCGTTGGGTGAGTGCCAGGTCGTTCTCTTTGTGTATCTCCCCGTTGGGTGAGTGCCAGGTTGTTCTCCATGTTTATCTCCGCGTTGGGTGAGTGCCCGGTCGTTCTCCTTGTGTATCTCCCCGTTGGGTGAGTGCCATGTCGTTCTCCTTGTGTATCTCCTCGTTGGGTGAGTGCCAGGTCGTTATCCTTGAGTATCTCCCCGTTGGGTGAGTGCCAGGTTGTTCTCCTTGTGTATCTCCCCGTTGGGTGAGTGCCAGGTTGTTATCCTTGTGTATCTCCCCGTTGGGTGAGTGCCAGGTTATTCTCCTTTTGTATCTCCCCGTTGAGAGAGTGCCAGGTTTTTCTCCTTGTGTATCTCCCCGTTGGTTGAGTGCCAGGTGATTCTCCTTGTGTATCTCCCCGTTGAGTGAGTGCCAGGTTATTCTCCTTGTGTATCTCCCCGTTGGGTGAGTGCCAGGTTGTTATCCTTGTGTATCTCCCCGTTGGGTGATTGTCAGGTCGTTCTCCTTGTGTATCTCCCCGTTGGGTGAGTGCCAGGTTGTTCTCCTTGTGTATCTCCCCGTTGGGTGAGTGCAAGGTCGTTCTCCTTGTGTATCTACCCTTTGGGTGAGTGCCCGATCGTTCTCCTTTTGTATCTCCCCGTTGGGTGAGTGCCAGGTCGTTATCCTTTGTATCTCCCCGTTGGGTGAGTGCACTATCGTTCTCCTTGTATATCTCCCGGTTGGGTGAGTGCCTGGTTGTTCTCCTTATGTATCTCCCCATTGGGTGAGTGCCCGGTCGTTCTCCTTGTGTATCTCCCCGTTGGGTGAGTGCCAGGTTGTTCTCCTTATGTATCTCCCCGATGGGTGAGTGCACGGTCGTTCTCCTTGTGTATCTCCCCGTTCGGTGAGTGCCAGGTTATTCTCCTTGTGTATCTCCCCGTTCGGTGAGTGCCAGGTCGTTCTCCTTGTGTATCTCCCCGTTGGGTGAGTGCCAGGTCTTTCTCCTTGTGTATCTCCCCGTTGGGTGAGTGCCAGTTCGTTATCCTTTGTATCTCCCCGTTTGGTGAGTGCCAGGTCGTTCTCCTTGTGTATCTCCCCGTTGGGTGAGTGCCCGATCGTTCTCCTTGTGTATCTCCCGGTTGGGTGAGTGCCAGGTTGTTCTCCTTATTTATCTCCCCGTTGGGTGAGAACCAGGTTGTTCTCCTTGTGTATCTCCCCGTTGGGGAAGTGCCAGGTCGTTCTCCTTATGTATATCCCCGTTGGGTGAGTGCCTGGTTGTTCTCCTTGTGTATCTCCCCGTTGGGTGAGTGCCCGGTCGTTCTCCTTGTGTATTTCCCCGTTTGGTGAGTGCCAGGTCGTTCTCCTTGTGTATCTCCTCGTTGGGTGAGTGCCAGGTCGTTATCCTTGAGTATCTCCCCGTTGGGTGAGTGCCAGGTTGTTCTCCTTGTGTATCTCCCCGTTGGGTGAGTGCCAGGTTGTTATCCTTGTGTATCTCCCCGTTGGGTGAGTGCCCGATCGTTCTGCTTGTGTATCTCCCCGTTGGGTGAGTGCCAGGTTGTTCTCCTTATGTATCTCCCCGTTGGGTGAATGCCAGGTTGTTTTCCTTGTGTATCTCCCCGTTGGGTGAGTGCCCGGTCGTTCTCCTTGTGTATCTCTCCGTTGGGTGAGTGCCAGGTCGTTCTCCTTGTGTATCTCCCCGTTGGGTGAGTGCCAGGTCGTTCTCCTTGTGTATCTCACCGTTGGGTGAGTGCCAGGTCGTTCTCTTTGTGTATCTCCCCGTTGGGTGAGTGCCAGGTTGTTCTCCATGTTTATCTCCGCGTTGGGTGAGTGCCCGGTCGTTCTCCTTGTGTATCTCCCCGTTGGGTGAGTGCCATGTCGTTCTCCTTGTGTATCTCCTCGTTGGGTGAGTGCCAGGTCGTTATCCTTGAGTATCTCCCCGTTGGGTGAGTGCCAGGTTGTTCTCCTTGTGTATCTCCCCGTTGGGTGAGTGCCAGGTTGTTATCCTTGTGTATCTCCCCGTTGGGTGAGTGCCAGGTTATTCTCCTTTTGTATCTCCCCGTTGAGAGAGTGCCAGGTTTTTCTCCTTGTGTATCTCCCCGTTGGTTGAGTGCCAGGTGATTCTCCTTGTGTATCTCCCCGTTGAGTGAGTGCCAGGTTATTCTCCTTGTGTATCTCCCCGTTGGGTGAGTGCCAGGTTGTTATCCTTGTGTATCTCCCCGTTGGGTGATTGTCAGGTCGTTCTCCTTGTGTATCTCCCCGTTGGGTGAGTGCCAGGTTGTTCTCCTTGTGTATCTCCCCGTTGGGTGAGTGCAAGGTCGTTCTCCTTGTGTATCTACCCTTTGGGTGAGTGCCCGATCGTTCTCCTTTTGTATCTCCCCGTTGGGTGAGTGCCAGGTCGTTATCCTTTGTATCTCCCCGTTGGGTGAGTGCACTATCGTTCTCCTTGTATATCTCCCGGTTGGGTGAGTGACTGGTTGTTCTCCTTATGTATCTCCCCATTGGGTGAGTGCCCGGTCGTTCTCCTTGTGTATCTCCCCGTTGGGTGAGTGCCAGGTTGTTCTCCTTATGTATCTCCCCGATGGGTGAGTGCACGGTCGTTCTCCTTGTGTATCTCCCCGTTCGGTGAGTGCCAGGTTATTCTCCTTGTGTATCTCCCCGTTCGGTGAGTGCCAGGTCGTTCTCCTTGTGTATCTCCCCGTTGGGTGAGTGCCAGGTCTTTCTCCTTGTGTATCTCCCCGTTGGGTGAGTGCCAGTTCGTTATCCTTTGTATCTCCCCGTTTGGTGAGTGCCAGGTCGTTCTCCTTGTGTATCTCCCCGTTGGGTGAGTGCCCGATCGTTCTCCTTGTGTATCTCCCGGTTGGGTGAGTGCCAGGTTGTTCTCCTTATTTATCTCCCCGTTGGGTGAGAACCAGGTTGTTCTCCTTGTGTATCTCCCCGTTGGGGAAGTGCCAGGTCGTTCTCCTTATGTATATCCCCGTTGGGTGAGTGCCTGGTTGTTCTCCTTGTGTATCTCCCCGTTGGGTGAGTGCCCAATCGTTCTCCTTGTGTATCTCCCGGTTGGGTGAGTGCCCGATCGTTCTTCTTGTTTATCTCTCCTTTGGGTGAGTGCCCGATCGTTCTCCTTGTGTATCTCCCCGTTGGGTGAGTGCCAGGTTGTTCTCCTTGTGTATCTACCCGTTGGGTGAGTGCCAGGTCGTTCTCCTTGTGTATCTCTCCTTTGGGTGAGTGCCAGGTCGTTTTCATTGTTTATCTCCCCGTTGGGTGAGTGCCCGGTCGTTCTCCTTGTGTAACTCCCCGTTGGGTGAGTTCCAGGTCGTTCTACTTGTGTATCTCCCCGTTGGGTGAGTGCCAGGTTTTTCTCCATGTTTATCTCCTCTTTGGGTGAGTGCCCGATCGTTCTTCTTGTTTATCTCCCCTTTGGGTGAGTGCCCGATCGTTCTCCTTGTGTATCTCCCCGTTGGGTGAGTGACAGGTTGTTCTCCTTATGTATCTCCCGGTTGGGTGAGTGCCAGGTTGTTCTCCTTGTGTATCTCATCGTTGGGTGAGTGCCAGGTTGTTCTCCTTGTGTATATCCCCATTGAGTGAGAGCCAGGTCGTTCTCCTTGTGTATCTCCCCGATGGGTGAGTGCCAGGTCGTTCTCCTTGTGTATCTCCCCGTTGGGTGAGTGCCAGGTCGTTCTCCTTGTGTATCTCCCCGTTGGGTGAGTGCCAAGTTGTTCATCTTGTGTATCTCCCCGTTGGGTGAGTGCCCAATCTTTCTCATTGTGTATCTCCCCGTTGGGTGAGTGCCAGGTCGTTCTTCTTGTGTAGCTCCCCGTTGGGTGAGTGCCACGTCGTTATCCTTGTGTATCTCCCCGTTGGGTGAGTGCCAGGTTGTTCTCCTTGTCTATCTCCCCGTTGGGTGAGTGCCCGATCTTTCTCCTTGTGTATCTCCCAGTTGGGTGAGTGCCAGGTTGTTCTCCTTATGTATCTCCCCGTTGGGTGAGATCCAGTTTGTTCTCCTTGTGTATCTCCCCGTTGGGTGAGTGCCCTGTCGTTCTCTTTGTGTATCTCCCCGTTGGGTGAATGTCAGGTTGTTCTCCTTGTGTATCTCCCGGTTGGGTGAGTGCCTTGTTGTTCTCCTTGTGTATCTACCCTTTGGGTGAGTGCCCGATCGTTCTTCTTGTGTATCTCCCCTTTGGGTGAGTGCCCGATCGTTCTCCTTGTGTATCTCCCCGTTGGGTGAGTGCCAGGTTGTTCTCCTTGTGTATTTCCCCGTTGGGTGAGTGCCAGGTCGTTCTCCTTGTGTATCTCTCCTTTGGGTGAGTGCCAGGTCGTTTTCCTTGTGTATCTCCCCGTTGGGTGAGTGCCCGGTCGTTCTCCTTGTGTAACTCCCCGTTGGGCGAGTGCCAGGTCGTTCTACTTGTGTATCTCCCCGTTGGGTGAGTGCCAGGTTGTTCTCCATGTTTATCTCCGTGTTGGGTGAGTGCCCGGTCGTTCTCCTTGTGTATCTCCCCGTTGGGTGAGTGCCAGGTCGTTCTCCTTGTGTATCTCCTCGTTGGGTGAGTGCCAGGTCGTTATCCTTGTGTATCTCCCCGTTGGGTGAGTGCCAGGTTGTTCTCCTTGTGTATCTCCCCATTGGGTTAGTGCCCGATCGTTCTCCTTGTGTATCTCCCGGTTGGGTGAGTGCCAGGATGTTCTCCTTATTTATCTCCCCGTTGGTTGAGAGCCAGATTGTTCTCCGTGTGTTTCTCCCCGTTGGGTGATTGTCATGTCGTTCTCCTTGTGTATCTCCCCGTTGGGTGAGTGCCAGGTTGTTCTCCTTGTGTATCTCACCGTTGGGTGAGTGCCAGTTTGTTCTCCTTGTGTATCTCCCCGTTGGGTGAGTGCAAGGTCGTTCTCCTTGTGTATCTCCCCGTTGGGTGAGTGCCTGATTGTTCTCCTTGTGTATCTCCCCTTAGGGTGAGTGCCCGATCGTTCTCCTTTTGTATATCCCCGTTGGGTGATTGCCAGGTCGTTATCCTTTGTATCTCCCCGTTGTGTGAGGGCACAATCGTTCTCCTTGTATATCTCCCGGTTGGGTGAGTGACAGGTTGTTCTCCTTGTGTATCTCCCCGTTGGGTGAGTGCCCGGTCGTTCTCTTTGTGTATCTCCCCGTTGGGTGAATGCCATGTCGTTCTCTTTGTGTATCTCCCCGTTGGGTGAGTGCCTTGTTGTTCTCCTTGTGTATCTCCCCTTTGGGTGAGTGCCCGATCGTTCTTCTTGTGTATCTCCCCATTTGGTGAGTGCCCGATCGTTCTGCTTGTGTATCTCCCCGTTGGGTGAGTGCCAGGTTGTTCTCCTTATGTATCTCTCCGTTGGGTGAGTGCCAGGTTGTTCTCCTTGTGTATCTCCCCGTTGGGTGAGTGCCCGGTCGTTCTCCTTGTGTATCTCTCCGTTGGGTGAATGCCAGGTCGTTCTCCTTGTGTATCTCCCCGTTGGGTGAGTGCCGGTCGTTCTCCTTATGTATCTCACCGTTGGGTGAGTGCCAGGTCGTTCTCCTTGTGTATCTCCCCGTTGGGTGAGTGCCATGTTGTTCTCCGTGTTTATCTCCGCGTTGGGTGAGTGCCCGGTCGTTCTCCTTGTGTATCTCCCCGTTGGGTGAGTGCCAGGTCGTTCTCCTTGTGTATCTCCTCGTTGGGTGAGTGCCAGGTCGTTATCCTTGAGTATCTCCCCGTTGGGTGAGTGCCAGGTTGTTCTCCTTGTGTATCTCCCCGTTGGGTGAGTGCCAGGTTGTTATCCTTGTGTATCTCCCCGTTGGGTGAGTGCCAGGTTGTTATCCTTGTGTATCTCCCCGTTGGGTGAGTGCCCGATCGTTCTGCTTGTGTATCTCCCCGTTGGGTGAGTGCCAGGTTGTTCTCCTTATGTATCTCCCCGTTGGGTGAGTGCCAGGTTGTTCTCCTTGTGTATCTCCCCGTTGGGTGAGTGCCCGGTCGTTCTCCTTGTGTATCTCTCCGTTGGGTGAGTGCCAGGTCGTTCTCCTTGTGTATCTCCCCGTTGGGTGAGTGCCCGGTCGTTCTCCTTGTGAATCTCACCGTTGGGTGAGTGCCAGGTCGTTCTCCTTGTGTATCTCCCCGTTGGGTGAGTGCCAGGTTGTTCTCCTTATGTATCTCCCCGTTGGGTGAGTGCCAGGTTGTTCTCCTTGTGTATCTCCCCGTTGGGTGAGTGCCCGGTCGTTCTCCTTGTGTATCTCTCCGTTGGGTGAGTGCCAGGTCGTTCTCCTTGTGTATCTCCCCGTTGGGTGAGTGCCCGGTCGTTCTCCTTGTGTATCTCACCGTTGGGTGAGTGCCAGGTCGTTCTCCTTGTGTATCTCCCCGTTGGGTGAGTGCCAGGTTGTTCTCCATGTTTATCTCCGCGTTGGGTGAGTGCCCGGTCGTTCTCCTTGTGTATCTCCCCGTTGGGTGAGTGCCATGTCGTTCTCCTTGTGTATCTCCTCGTTGGGTGAATGCCAGGTCGTTATCCTTGAGTATCTCCCCGTTGGGTGAGTGCCAGGTTGTTCTCCTTGTGTATCTCCCCGTTGGGTGAGTGCCAAATTGTTATCCTTGTGTATCTCCCCGTTGGGTGAGTGCCAGGTTATTCTCCTTTTGTATCTCCCCGTTGGGAGAGTGCCAGGTTTTTCTCCTTGTGTATCTCCCCGTTGGTTGAGTGCCAGGTTATTCTCCTTGTGTATCTCCCCGTTGAGTGAGTGCCAGGTTATTCTCCTTGTGTATCTCCCCGTTGGGTGAGTGCCAGGTTGTTATCCTTGTGTAACTCCCCGTTGGGTGATTGTCAGGTCGTTCTCTTTGTGTATCTCCCCGTTGGGTGAGTGCCAGGTTGTTCTCCTTGTGTATCTCCCCGTTGGGTGAGTGCAAGGTCGTTCTCCTTGTGTATCTCCCCGTTGGGTGAGTGCCTGATTGTTCTCCTTGTGTATCTCCCCTTTGGGTGAGTGCCCGATCGTTCTCCTTTTGTATCTCCCCGTTGGGTGAGTGCCAGGTCATTATCCTTTGTATCTCCCCGTTGGGTGAGTGCACTATCGTTCTCCTTGTATATCTCCCCATTGGGTGAGTGCCCGATCGTTCTGCTTGTGTATCTCCCCGTTGGGTGAGTGCCAGGTTGTTCTCCTTATGTATCTCCCCGTTGGGTGAGTGCCAGGTTGTTCTCCTTGTGTATCTCCCCGTTGGGTGAGTGCCCGGTCGTTCTCCTTGTGTATTTCCCCGTTTGGTGAGTGCCAGGTCGTTCTCCTTGTGTATCTCCTCGTTGGGTGAGTGCCAGGTCGTTATCCTTGAGTATCTCCCCGTTGGGTGAGTGCCAGGTTGTTCTCCTTGTGTATCTCCCCGTTGGGTGAGTGCCAGGTTGTTATCCTTGTGTATCTCCCCGTTGGGTGAGTGCCCGATCGTTCTGCTTGTGTATCTCCCCGTTGGGTGAGTGCCAGGTTGTTCTCCTTATGTATCTCCCCGTTGGGTGAATGCCAGGTTGTTTTCCTTGTGTATCTCCCCGTTGGGTGAGTGCCCGGTCGTTCTCCTTGTGTATCTCTCCGTTGGGTGAGTGCCAGGTCGTTCTCCTTGTGTATCTCCCCGTTGGGTGAGTGCCAGGTCGTTCTCCTTGTGTATCTCACCGTTGGGTGAGTGCCAGGTCGTTCTCTTTGTGTATCTCCCCGTTGGGTGAGTGCCAGGTTGTTCTCCATGTTTATCTCCGCGTTGGGTGAGTGCCCGGTCGTTCTCCTTGTGTATCTCCCCGTTGGGTGAGTGCCATGTCGTTCTCCTTGTGTATCTCCTCGTTGGGTGAGTGCCAGGTCGTTATCCTTGAGTATCTCCCCGTTGGGTGAGTGCCAGGTTGTTCTCCTTGTGTATCTCCCCGTTGGGTGAGTGCCAGGTTGTTATCCTTGTGTATCTCCCCGTTGGGTGAGTGCCAGGTTATTCTCCTTTTGTATCTCCCCGTTGAGAGAGTGCCAGGTTTTTCTCCTTGTGTATCTCCCCGTTGGTTGAGTGCCAGGTTATTCTCCTTGTGTATCTCCCCGTTGAGTGAGTGCCAGGTTATTCTCCTTGTGTATCTCCCCGTTGGGTGAGTGCCAGGTTGTTATCCTTGTGTATCTCCCCGTTGGGTGATTGTCAGGTCGTTCTCCTTGTGTATCTCCCCGTTGGGTGAGTGCCAGGTTGTTCTCCTTGTGTATCTCCCCGTTGGGTGAGTGCAAGGTCGTTCTCCTTGTGTATCTACCCTTTGGGTGAGTGCCCGATCGTTCTCCTTTTGTATCTCCCCGTTGGGTGAGTGCCAGGTCGTTATCCTTTGTATCTCCCCGTTGGGTGAGTGCACTATCGTTCTCCTTGTATATCTCCCGGTTGGGTGAGTGCCTGGTTGTTCTCCTTATGTATCTCCCCATTGGGTGAGTGCCCGGTCGTTCTCCTTGTGTATCTCCCCGTTGGGTGAGTGCCAGGTTGTTCTCCTTATGTATCTCCCCGATGGGTGAGTGCACGGTCGTTCTCCTTGTGTATCTCCCCGTTCGGTGAGTGCCAGGTTATTCTCCTTGTGTATCTCCCCGTTCGGTGAGTGCCAGGTCGTTCTCCTTGTGTATCTCCCCGTTGGGTGAGTGCCAGGTCTTTCTCCTTGTGTATCTCCCCGTTGGGTGAGTGCCAGTTCGTTATCCTTTGTATCTCCCCGTTGGGTGAGTGCCAGGTCGTTCTCCTTGTGTATCTCCCCGTTGGGTGAGTGCCCGATCGTTCTCCTTGTGTATCTCCCGGTTGGGTGAGTGCCAGGTTGTTCTCCTTATTTATCTCCCCGTTGGGTGAGAACCAGGTTGTTCTCCTTGTGTATCTCCCCGTTGGGGAAGTGCCAGGTCGTTCTCCTTATGTATATCCCCGTTGGGTGAGTGCCTGGTTGTTCTCCTTGTGTATCTCCCCGTTGGGTGAGTGCCCAATCGTTCTCCTTGTGTATCTCCCGGTTGGGTGAGTGCCCGATCTTTCTCCTTGTGTATCTCCCGGTTGGGTGAGTGCCAGGTTGTTCTCCTTATGTATCTCCCCGTTGGGTGAGAGCCAGTTTGTTCTCCTTGTGTATCTACACGTTGGGTGAGTGCCCTGTCTTCTCTTTGTGTATCTCCCCGTTGGGTGAATGCCAGGTTGTTTTCCTTGTGTATCTCCCCGTTGGGTGAGTGCCAGGTTATTCTCCTTGTGTATCTCCCCGTTGGGTGAGTGCCAGGTTGTTATCCTTGTGTATCTCCCCGTTGGGTGAGTGCCAGGTTGTTATCCTTTGTATCTCCCCGTTGGTTGAGTGCCAGTTTGTTCTCCTTGTGTATCTCCCCGTTGGGTGAGTGCCCGATCGTTCTCCTTGTGTATCTCCCGGTTGGGTGAGTGCCAGGTTGTTCTCCTTATTTATCTCCCCGTTGGGTGAGAACCAGGTTGTTCTCCTTGTGTATCTCCCCGTTGGGGAAGTGCCAGGTCGTTCTCCTTATGTATATCCCCGTTGGGTGAGTGCCTGGTTGTTCTCCTTGTGTATCTCCCCGTTGGGTGAGTGCCCAATCGTTCTCCTTGTGTATCTCCCGGTTGGGTGAGTGCCCGATCTTTCTCCTTGTGTATCTCCCGGTTGGGTGAGTGCCAGGTTGTTCTCCTTATGTATCTCCCCGTTGGGTGAGAGCCAGTTTGTTCTCCTTGTGTATCTACACGTTGGGTGAGTTCCCTGTCTTCTCTTTGTGTATCTCCCCGTTGGGTGAATGCCAGGTTGTTTTCCTTGTGTATCTCCCCGTTGGGTGAGTGCCAGGTCGTTCTCCTTGTGTATTTCCCCGTTGGGTGTGTGCCTTGTTGTTCTCCTTGTGTATCTCCCCTTTGGGTGAGTGCCCGATCGTTCTTCTTGTGCATCTCCCCATTGGGTGAGTACCCGATCGTTCTCCTTGTGTATCTCCCCGTTGGGTGAGTGCCAGGTTGTTCTCCTTATGTATCTCCCCGTTGGGTGAGTGCCAGGTTGTTCTCCTTGTGTATCTCCCCGTTGGGTGAGTGCCCGGTCGTTCTCCTTGTGTATCTCTCCGTTGGGTGAGTGCCAGGTCGTTCTCCTTGTGTATCTACCCGTTGGGTGAGTGCCCGGTCGTTCTCCTTGTGTATCTCCCCGTTGGGTGAGTGCCAGGTCGTTCTCCTTGTGTATCTCCCCGTTGGGTGAGCGCCAGGTTGTTCTCCATGTTTATCTCCGCGTTGGGTGAGTGCCCGGTCGTTCTCCTTGTGTATCTCCCCGTTGGGTGAGTGCCATGTCGTTCTCCTTGTGTATCTCCTCGTTGGGTGAGTGCCAGGTCGTTATCCTTGTGTATCTCCCCGTTGGGTGAGTGCCAGGTCGTTCTCCTTGTGTATCTTCCCGTTGGGTGAGTGCCAGGTCGTGATCCTTTGTATCTCCCCGTTGGGTGAGTGCCAGGTTGTTCTCCTTGTGTATCTCCCCGTTGGGTGAGTGCCCGATCGTTCTCCTTGTGTATCTCCCGGTTGGGTGAGTGCCAGGTTGTTCTCCTTAATTATCTCCCCGTAGGGTGAGAGCCAGGTTGTTCTCCTTGTGTATCTCCCCTTTGGATGAGTGCACAATCGTTCTCCTTGTGTATCTCCCCGTTGGGTGAGTGCCCGATCTTTCTCCTTTTTTATCTCCCGGTTGGGTGAGTGCCTGGTCGTTCTCCTTGTGTATCTCCCCGTTGGGTGAGTGCTATGTTGTTCTCCTTGTGTATCTCCCCGTTGGGTGAGTGCCAGGTTGTTCTCCTTGTGTATCTCCCCATTGGGTGAGTGCCAGGTTGTTCTCCTTGTGTATATCCCCATTGTGTGAGTGCCAGGTTATTCTCCTTGTGTATATCCCCATTGGGTGAGTGCCAGGTTATTCTCCTTGTGTATCTCCACGTTGGGTGAGTGCCAGGTTATTCTCCTTGTGTATATCCCCATTGGGTGAGTGCCAGGTTATTCTCCTTGTGTATCTCCACGTTGGGTGAGTGCCAGGTTTTTCTCCTTGTGTATCTCCCCGTTGGGTGAGTGCCAGGTTGTTATCCTTGTGTATCTCCCCGTTGGGTGAGTGCCAGGTTGTTATCCTTGTGTATCTCCCCGTTGGGTGAGTGCCCGATCGTTCTGCTTGTGTATCTCCCCGTTGGGTGAGTGCCAGGTTGTTCTCCTTATGTATCTCCCCGTTGGGTGAGTGCCAGGTTGTTCTCCTTGTGTATCTCCCCGTTGGGTGAGTGCCCGGTCGTTCTCCTTGTGTATCTCTCCGTTGGGTGAGTGCCAGGTCGTTCTCCTTGTGTATCTCCCCGTTGGGTGAGTGCCCGGTCGTTCTCCTTGTGAATCTCACCGTTGGGTGAGTGCCAGGTCGTTCTCCTTGTGTATCTCCCCGTTGGGTGAGTGCCAGGTTGTTCTCCTTATGTATCTCCCCGTTGGGTGAGTGCCAGGTTGTTCTCCTTGTGTATCTCCCCGTTGGGTGAGTGCCCGGTCGTTCTCCTTGTGTATCTCTCCGTTGGGTGAGTGCCAGGTCGTTCTCCTTGTGTATCTCCCCGTTGGGTGAGTGCCCGGTCGTTCTCCTTGTGTATCTCACCGTTGGGTGAGTGCCAGGTCGTTCTCCTTGTGTATCTCCCCGTTGGGTGAGTGCCAGGTTGTTCTCCATGTTTATCTCCGCGTTGGGTGAGTGCCCGGTCGTTCTCCTTGTGTATCTCCCCGTTGGGTGAGTGCCATGTCGTTCTCCTTGTGTATCTCCTCGTTGGGTGAATGCCAGGTCGTTATCCTTGAGTATCTCCCCGTTGGGTGAGTGCCAGGTTGTTCTCCTTGTGTATCTCCCCGTTGGGTGAGTGCCAAATTGTTATCCTTGTGTATCTCCCCGTTGGGTGAGTGCCAGGTTATTCTCCTTTTGTATCTCCCCGTTGGGAGAGTGCCAGGTTTTTCTCCTTGTGTATCTCCCCGTTGGTTGAGTGCCAGGTTATTCTCCTTGTGTATCTCCCCGTTGAGTGAGTGCCAGGTTATTCTCCTTGTGTATCTCCCCGTTGGGTGAGTGCCAGGTTGTTATCCTTGTGTAACTCCCCGTTGGGTGATTGTCAGGTCGTTCTCTTTGTGTATCTCCCCGTTGGGTGAGTGCCAGGTTGTTCTCCTTGTGTATCTCCCCGTTGGGTGAGTGCAAGGTCGTTCTCCTTGTGTATCTCCCCGTTGGGTGAGTGCCTGATTGTTCTCCTTGTGTATCTCCCCTTTGGGTGAGTGCCCGATCGTTCTCCTTTTGTATCTCCCCGTTGGGTGAGTGCCAGGTCATTATCCTTTGTATCTCCCCGTTGGGTGAGTGCACTATCGTTCTCCTTGTATATCTCCCCATTGGGTGAGTGCCCGATCGTTCTGCTTGTGTATCTCCCCGTTGGGTGAGTGCCAGGTTGTTCTCCTTATGTATCTCCCCGTTGGGTGAGTGCCAGGTTGTTCTCCTTGTGTATCTCCCCGTTGGGTGAGTGCCCGGTCGTTCTCCTTGTGTATTTCCCCGTTTGGTGAGTGCCAGGTCGTTCTCCTTGTGTATCTCCTCGTTGGGTGAGTGCCAGGTCGTTATCCTTGAGTATCTCCCCGTTGGGTGAGTGCCAGGTTGTTCTCCTTGTGTATCTCCCCGTTGGGTGAGTGCCAGGTTGTTATCCTTGTGTATCTCCCCGTTGGGTGAGTGCCCGATCGTTCTGCTTGTGTATCTCCCCGTTGGGTGAGTGCCAGGTTGTTCTCCTTATGTATCTCCCCGTTGGGTGAATGCCAGGTTGTTTTCCTTGTGTATCTCCCCGTTGGGTGAGTGCCCGGTCGTTCTCCTTGTGTATCTCTCCGTTGGGTGAGTGCCAGGTCGTTCTCCTTGTGTATCTCCCCGTTGGGTGAGTGCCAGGTCGTTCTCCTTGTGTATCTCACCGTTGGGTGAGTGCCAGGTCGTTCTCTTTGTGTATCTCCCCGTTGGGTGAGTGCCAGGTTGTTCTCCATGTTTATCTCCGCGTTGGGTGAGTGCCCGGTCGTTCTCCTTGTGTATCTCCCCGTTGGGTGAGTGCCATGTCGTTCTCCTTGTGTATCTCCTCGTTGGGTGAGTGCCAGGTCGTTATCCTTGAGTATCTCCCCGTTGGGTGAGTGCCAGGTTGTTCTCCTTGTGTATCTCCCCGTTGGGTGAGTGCCAGGTTGTTATCCTTGTGTATCTCCCCGTTGGGTGAGTGCCAGGTTATTCTCCTTTTGTATCTCCCCGTTGAGAGAGTGCCAGGTTTTTCTCCTTGTGTATCTCCCCGTTGGTTGAGTGCCAGGTTATTCTCCTTGTGTATCTCCCCGTTGAGTGAGTGCCAGGTTATTCTCCTTGTGTATCTCCCCGTTGGGTGAGTGCCAGGTTGTTATCCTTGTGTATCTCCCCGTTGGGTGATTGTCAGGTCGTTCTCCTTGTGTATCTCCCCGTTGGGTGAGTGCCAGGTTGTTCTCCTTGTGTATCTCCCCGTTGGGTGAGTGCAAGGTCGTTCTCCTTGTGTATCTACCCTTTGGGTGAGTGCCCGATCGTTCTCCTTTTGTATCTCCCCGTTGGGTGAGTGCCAGGTCGTTATCCTTTGTATCTCCCCGTTGGGTGAGTGCACTATCGTTCTCCTTGTATATCTCCCGGTTGGGTGAGTGCCTGGTTGTTCTCCTTATGTATCTCCCCATTGGGTGAGTGCCCGGTCGTTCTCCTTGTGTATCTCCCCGTTGGGTGAGTGCCAGGTTGTTCTCCTTATGTATCTCCCCGATGGGTGAGTGCACGGTCGTTCTCCTTGTGTATCTCCCCGTTCGGTGAGTGCCAGGTTATTCTCCTTGTGTATCTCCCCGTTCGGTGAGTGCCAGGTCGTTCTCCTTGTGTATCTCCCCGTTGGGTGAGTGCCAGGTCTTTCTCCTTGTGTATCTCCCCGTTGGGTGAGTGCCAGTTCGTTATCCTTTGTATCTCCCCGTTGGGTGAGTGCCAGGTCGTTCTCCTTGTGTATCTCCCCGTTGGGTGAGTGCCCGATCGTTCTCCTTGTGTATCTCCCGGTTGGGTGAGTGCCAGGTTGTTCTCCTTATTTATCTCCCCGTTGGGTGAGAACCAGGTTGTTCTCCTTGTGTATCTCCCCGTTGGGGAAGTGCCAGGTCGTTCTCCTTATGTATATCCCCGTTGGGTGAGTGCCTGGTTGTTCTCCTTGTGTATCTCCCCGTTGGGTGAGTGCCCAATCGTTCTCCTTGTGTATCTCCCGGTTGGGTGAGTGCCCGATCTTTCTCCTTGTGTATCTCCCGGTTGGGTGAGTGCCAGGTTGTTCTCCTTATGTATCTCCCCGTTGGGTGAGAGCCAGTTTGTTCTCCTTGTGTATCTACACGTTGGGTGAGTGCCCTGTCTTCTCTTTGTGTATCTCCCCGTTGGGTGAATGCCAGGTTGTTTTCCTTGTGTATCTCCCCGTTGGGTGAGTGCCAGGTTATTCTCCTTGTGTATCTCCCCGTTGGGTGAGTGCCAGGTTGTTATCCTTGTGTATCTCCCCGTTGGGTGAGTGCCAGGTTGTTATCCTTTGTATCTCCCCGTTGGTTGAGTGCCAGTTTGTTCTCCTTGTGTATCTCCCCGTTGGGTGAGTGCCCGATCGTTCTCCTTGTGTATCTCCCGGTTGGGTGAGTGCCAGGTTGTTCTCCTTATTTATCTCCCCGTTGGGTGAGAACCAGGTTGTTCTCCTTGTGTATCTCCCCGTTGGGGAAGTGCCAGGTCGTTCTCCTTATGTATATCCCCGTTGGGTGAGTGCCTGGTTGTTCTCCTTGTGTATCTCCCCGTTGGGTGAGTGCCCAATCGTTCTCCTTGTGTATCTCCCGGTTGGGTGAGTGCCCGATCTTTCTCCTTGTGTATCTCCCGGTTGGGTGAGTGCCAGGTTGTTCTCCTTATGTATCTCCCCGTTGGGTGAGAGCCAGTTTGTTCTCCTTGTGTATCTACACGTTGGGTGAGTTCCCTGTCTTCTCTTTGTGTATCTCCCCGTTGGGTGAATGCCAGGTTGTTTTCCTTGTGTATCTCCCCGTTGGGTGAGTGCCAGGTCGTTCTCCTTGTGTATTTCCCCGTTGGGTGTGTGCCTTGTTGTTCTCCTTGTGTATCTCCCCTTTGGGTGAGTGCCCGATCGTTCTTCTTGTGCATCTCCCCATTGGGTGAGTGCCCGATCGTTCTCCTTGTGTATCTCCCCGTTGGGTGAGTGCCAGGTTGTTCTCCTTATGTATCTCCCCGTTGGGTGAGTGCCAGGTTGTTCTCCTTGTGTATCTCCCCGTTGGGTGAGTGCCCGGTCGTTCTCCTTGTGTATCTCTCCGTTGGGTGAGTGCCAGGTCGTTCTCCTTGTGTATCTACCCGTTGGGTGAGTGCCCGGTCGTTCTCCTTGTGTATCTCCCCGTTGGGTGAGTGCCAGGTCGTTCTCCTTGTGTATCTCCCCGTTGGGTGAGCGCCAGGTTGTTCTCCATGTTTATCTCCGCGTTGGGTGAGTGCCCGGTCGTTCTCCTTGTGTATCTCCCCGTTGGGTGAGTGCCATGTCGTTCTCCTTGTGTATCTCCTCGTTGGGTGAGTGCCAGGTCGTTATCCTTGTGTATCTCCCCGTTGGGTGAGTGCCAGGTCGTTCTCCTTGTGTATCTTCCCGTTGGGTGAGTGCCAGGTCGTGATCCTTTGTATCTCCCCGTTGGGTGAGTGCCAGGTTGTTCTCCTTGTGTATCTCCCCGTTGGGTGAGTGCCCGATCGTTCTCCTTGTGTATCTCCCGGTTGGGTGAGTGCCAGGTTGTTCTCCTTAATTATCTCCCCGTAGGGTGAGAGCCAGGTTGTTCTCCTTGTGTATCTCCCCTTTGGATGAGTGCACAATCGTTCTCCTTGTGTATCTCCCCGTTGGGTGAGTGCCCGATCTTTCTCCTTTTTTATCTCCCGGTTGGGTGAGTGCCTGGTCGTTCTCCTTGTGTATCTCCCCGTTGGGTGAGTGCTATGTTGTTCTCCTTGTGTATCTCCCCGTTGGGTGAGTGCCAGGTTGTTCTCCTTGTGTATCTCCCCATTGGGTGAGTGCCAGGTTGTTCTCCTTGTGTATATCCCCATTGTGTGAGTGCCAGGTTATTCTCCTTGTGTATATCCCCATTGGGTGAGTGCCAGGTTATTCTCCTTGTGTATCTCCACGTTGGGTGAGTGCCAGGTTATTCTCCTTGTGTATATCCCCATTGGGTGAGTGCCAGGTTATTCTCCTTGTGTATCTCCACGTTGGGTGAGTGCCAGGTTTTTCTCCTTGTGTATCTCCCCGTTGGGTGAGTGCCCGATCGTTCTGCTTGTGTATCTCCCCGTTGGGTGAGTGCCAGGTTGTTCTCCTTATGTATCTCCCCGTTGGGTGAATGCCAGGTTGTTTTCCTTGTGTATCTCCCCGTTGGGTGAGTGCCCGGTCGTTCTCCTTGTGTATCTCTCCGTTGGGTGAGTGCCAGGTCGTTCTCCTTGTGTATCTCCCCGTTGGGTGAGTGCCAGGTCGTTCTCCTTGTGTATCTCACCGTTGGGTGAGTGCCAGGTCGTTCTCCTTGTGTATCTCCCCGTTGGGTGAGTGCCAGGTTGTTCTCCATGTTTATCTCCGCGTTGGGTGAGTGCCATGTCGTTCTCCTTGTGTATCTCCTCGTTGGGTGAGTGCCAGGTCGTTATCCTTGAGTATCTCCCCGTTGGGTGAGTGCCAGGTTGTTCTCCTTGTGTATCTCCCCGTTGGGTGAGTGCCAGGTTGTTATCCTTGTGTATCTCCCCGTTGGGTGAGTGCCAGGTTATTCTCCTTTTGTATCTCCCCGTTGAGAGAGTGCCAGGTTTTTCTCCTTGTGTATCTCCCCGTTGGTTGAGTGCCAGGTTATTCTCCTTGTGTATCTCCCCGTTGAGTGAGTGCCAGGTTATTCTCCTTGTGTATCTCCCCGTTTGGTGAGTGCCAGGTTGTTATCCTTGTGTATCTCCCCGTTGGGTGATTGTCAGGTCGTTCTCCTTGTGTATCTCCCCGTTGGGTGAGTGCCAGGTTGTTCTACTTGTGTATCTCCCCGTTGGGTGAGTGCAAGGTCGTTCTCCTTGTGTATCTACCCTTTGGGTGAGTGCCCGATCGTTCTCCTTTTGTATCTCCCCGTTGGGTGAGTGCCAGGTCGTTATCCTTTGTATCTCCCCGTTGGGTGAGTGCACTATCGTTCTCCTTGTATATCTCCCGGTTGGGTGAGTGCCTGGTTGTTCTCCTTATGTATCTCCCCATTGGGTGAGTGCCCGGTCGTTCTCCTTGTGTATCTCCCCGTTGGGTGAGTGCCAGGTTGTTCTCCTTATGTATCTCCCCGATGGGTGAGTGCACGGTCGTTCTCCTTGTGTATCTCCCCGTTCGGTGAGTGCCAGGTTATTCTCCTTGTGTATCTCCCCGTTCGGTGAGTGCCAGGTCGTTCTCCTTGTGTATCTCCCCGTTGGGTGAGTGCCAGGTCTTTCTCCTTGTGTATCTCCCCGTTGGGTGAGTGCCAGTTCGTTATCCTTTGTATCTCCCCGTTGGGTGAGTGCCAGGTCGTTCTCCTTGTGTATCTCCCCGTTGGGTGAGTGCCCGATCGTTCTCCTTGTGTATCTCCCGGTTGGGTGAGTGCCAGGTTGTTCTCCTTATTTATCTCCCCGTTGGGTGAGAACCAGGTTGTTCTCCTTGTGTATCTCCCCGTTGGGGAAGTGCCAGGTCGTTCTCCTTATGTATATCCCCGTTGGGTGAGTGCCTGGTTGTTCTCCTTGTGTATCTCCCCGTTGGGTGAGTGCCCAATCGTTCTCCTTGTGTATCTCCCGGTTGGGTGAGTGCCCGATCTTTCTCCTTGTGTATCTCCCGGTTGGGTGAGTGCCAGGTTGTTCTCCTTATGTATCTCCCCGTTGGGTGAGAGCCAGTTTGTTCTCCTTGTGTATCTACACGTTGGGTGAGTGCCCTGTCTTCTCTTTGTGTATCTCCCCGTTGGGTGAATGCCAGGTTGTTTTCCTTGTGTATCTCTCCGTTGGGTGAGTGCCAGGTTATTCTCCTTGTGTATCTCCCCGTTGGGTGAGTGCCAGGTTGTTATCCTTGTGTATCTCCCCGTTGGTTGATTGTCAGGTCGTTCTCCTTGTGTATCTCCCCGTTGGGTGAGTGCCAGGTTGTTCTCCTTGTGTATCTCCCCGTTGGGTGAGTGCAAGGTCGTTCTCCTTGTGTATCTACCCTTTGGGTGAGTGCCCGATCGTTCTCCTTTTGTATCTCCCCGTTGGGTGAGTGCCAGGTCGTTATCCTTTGTATCTCCCCGTTGGGTGAGTGCACTATCGTTCTCCTTGTATATCTCCCGGTTGGGTGAGTGCCTGGTTGTTCTCCTTATGTATCTCCCCATTGGGTGAGTGCCCGGTCGTTCTCCTTGTGTATCTCCCCGTTGGGTGAGTGCCAGGTCGTTCTCCTTGTGTATCTCCCCGTTGGGTGAGTGCCAGGTCGTTCTCCTTGTGTATATCCCCGTTGGGTGAGTGCCAGGTTGTTCATCTTGTGTATCTCCCCGTTGGGTGAGTGCCCAGTCGTTCTCCTTGTGTATCTCCCCGTTGGGTGAGTGCCAGGTCGTTCTCCTTGTGTATCTCCCCGTTGGGTGAGAGCCAGTTTGTTCTCCTTGTGTATCTCCCCGTTGAGTGAGCGCCCGGTCGTTCTCTTTGTGTATCTCCCAGTTGGGTGAATGCCAGGTTGTTCTCCTTGTGTATCTCCCCGTTGGGTGAGGGCCAGGTCGTTCTTCTTGTGTATCTCCCCTTTGGGTGGGTGCCCGATCGTTCTCCTTGTGTATCTTCCAGTTGGGTGAGTGCCAGGTTGTTCTCCTTATGTATCTCCCCGTTGGGTGAGAGCCCGTTTGTTCTCCTTGTGTATCTCCCCGTTGAGTGAGCGCCCGGTCGTTCTCTTTGTGTATCTCCCCGTTGGGTGAATGCCAGGTTGTTCTCCTTGTGTATCTCCCCGTTGGGTGAGAGCCAGTTTGTTCTTCTTGTGTATCTCCCCGTTGGATGAATGCCCGTTCGTTCTCTTTGTGTATCTCCCCGTTGGGTGAATGCCAGGTTGTTCTCCTTGTGTATCTCCCCGTTGGGTGAGTGCCAGGTCGTTCTCCTTGTGTATCTCCCCGTTGGGAGAGTGCCTTGTTGTTCTACTTGTGTATCTCTCCTTTGGGTGAATGCCCGATCGTTCTTCTTGTGTATCTCCCCTTTGGGTGAGTGCCCGATCGTTCTCCTTGTGTATCTCCCCGTTGGGTGAGTGCCAGGTTGTTCTCCTTATGTACCTCCCCGTTGGGTGAGTGCCAGGTTGTTCTCCTTATGTACCTCCCCGTTGGGTGAGTGCCTGGTTGTTCTCCTTGTGTATATCTCCTTTGGGTGAGTGCCCGATCGTTCTCCTTGTGTATCTCCCCGTTGGGTGAGTGCCAGGTTGTTCTCCTTGTGTATCTCCCCGTTCGGTGAGTGCCCGGTCGTTTTCCTTGTGTATCTCCCCGTTGGGTGAGTGCCAGGTCTTTCTCCATGTGTAACTCCCCGTTGGGTGAGTGCCAGGTCGTTATCCTTGTGTATCTCCCCGTTGGGTGAGTGCCAGGTTGTTCTCCTTGTGTATCTCCCCGTTGGGTGAGTGCCCGATCGTTCTCCTTGTGTATCTCCCGGTTGGGTGAGTGCCAGGTTGTTCTCCTTATTTATCTCCCCTTGGGTGAGAGCCAGGTTGTTCTCCTTGTGTATCTCCTGGTTGGGTGATTGTCAGGTCGTTCTCCTTGTGTATCTCCCCGTTGGGTGAGTGCCCGATCGATCTCCTTGTGTATCTCCCGGTTGGGTGAGTGCCAGGTCGTTCTCCTTGTGTATCTCCCCGTTGGGTGAGTGCCATGTTGTTTTCCTTGTGTATCTCCCCGTTGGGTGAGAGCCACGTTGTTCTCCTTGTGTATCTCCCCGTTGGGTGATTGTCAGGTCGTTCTCCTTGTGTGTCTCCCCGTTGGGTGAGTACCAGGTTATTCTCCTTGTGTATCTCCCCGTTGGGTGAGTGCCAGGTTGTTCTCCTTATGTACCTCCCCGTTGGGTGAGTGCCAGATTGTTCTCCTTGTGTATCTCCCCGTTGGGTGAGTGCCCGGTCGTTCTCCTTGTGTATCTCTCCGTTGGGTGAGTTCCATGTCGTTCTCCTTGTGTATCTCCCCGTTGGGTGAGTGCCCGGTCGTTCTCCTTTTGTATCTCCCCGTTGGGTGAGTGCCAGGTCGTTCTCCTTGTGTATCTCCCTGTTGGGTGAGTGCCAGGTCGTTCTCCTAGTGTATCTCCTCGTTGGGTGAGTGCCAGGTCGTTATCCTTGTGTATCTCCCCGTTGGGTGAGTGCCAGGTTGTTCTCCATGTTTATCTCCGCGTTGGGTGAGTGCCCGGTCGTTCTCCTTGTGTATCTCCCCGTTGGGTGAGTGCCAGGTCGTTCTCCTTGTGTATCTCCCCGTTGGGTGAGTGCCCGGTCGTTCTCCTTGTGTATATCCCCGTTGGGTGAGTGCCAGGTCGTTCTCCTTGTGTATCTCACCGTTGGGTGAGTGCCAGGTTGTTCTCCTTGTGTATCTCCCCGTTGGGTGAGTGCCAGGTCGTTCTCCTTGTGTATCTCCCGGTTGGGTGAGTGCCAGGATGTTCTCCTTATTTATCTCCCCGTTGGGTGAGAGCCAGATTGTTCTCCGTGTGTTTCTCCCCGTTGGGTGATTGTCAGGTCGTTCTCCTTGTGTATCTCCCCGTTGGGTGAGTGCCCGGTCGTTCTTATTGTATATCTCCCCGTTGGGTGAGTGCCATGTCGTTCTCCTTGTGTATCTCCCCGTTGGGTGAGTGCCAGGTTGTTCTCCATGTTTATCTCCGCGTTGGGTGAGTGCCAAGTCGTTCTCCTTGTGTATCTCCCCGTTGGGTGAGTGCCAGGTTGTTCTCCATGTTTATCTCCGCGTTGGGTGAGTGCCCGGTCGTTCTCCTTGTGTATCTCCCCGTTGGGTGAGTGCCAGGTCGTTCTCCTTGTGTATCTCCCCGTTGGGTGAGTGCCCGGTCGTTCTCCTTGTGTATCTCCCCGTTGGGTGAGTGCCAGGTCGTTCTCCTTATGTATCTCACCGTTGGGTGAGTGCCAGGTTGTTCTCCTTGTGTATCTCCCCGTTGGGTGAGTGCCAGGTCGTTCTCCTTGTGTATCTCCCGGTTGGGTGACTGCCAGGATGTTCTCCTTATTTATCTCCCCGTTGGGTGAGAGCCAGATTGTTCTCCGTGTGTTTCTCCACGTAGGGTGATTGTCAGGTCGTTCTCCTTGTGTATCTCCCCGTTGGGTGAGTGCCAAGTCGTTCTCCTTGTGTATCTCCCCGTTGGGTGAGAGCACGGTCGTTCTCCTTGTGTATCTCCCCGTTGGGTGAGTGCCTGAATGTTCTCCTTGTGTATCTCCCCTTTGGGTGAGTGCCCGATCGTTCTCCTTTTGTATCTCCCCGTTGGGTGAGTGCCAGGTCGTTATCCTTTGTATCTCCCCGTTGGGTGAGTGCACAATCGTTCTCCTTGTATATCTCCCGGTTGGGTGAGTGCCAGGTTGTTCTCCTTATGTATCTCCCCGTTGGGTGAGTGCCCGGTCGTTCTCCTTGTGTATCTCCCCGTTGGGTGAGTGCCAGGTCGTTCTCCTTGTGTATCTCCCCGTTGGGTGAGTGCACAATCGTTCTCCTTGTATATCTCCCGGTTGGGTGAGTGCCAGGTTGTTCTCCTTATGTATCTCCCCGTTGGGTGAGTGCCCGGTCGTTCTCCTTGTGTATCTCCCCGTTGGGTGAGTGCCAGGTCGTTCTCCTTGTGTATCTCCCCGTTGGGTGAGTGCCAGGTCGTTATCCTTTGTATCTCCCCGTTGGGTGAGTGCCAGGTTGTTCTCCTTATTTATCTCCCCGTTGGGTGAGAGCAAGGTTGTTCTCCTTGTGTATCTCCCCGTTGGGTGAGTGCCAGGTCGTTCTCCTTATGTATATCCCCGTTGGGTGAGTGACTGGTTGTTCTCCTTGTGTATCTCCCCTTTGGATGAGTGCACAATCGTTCTCCTTGTGTATCTCCCCGTTGGGTGAGTGCCATGTTGTTCTCCTTATGTATCGCCCCGTTGGGTGAGTGCCAGGTTGTCCTCCTTGTGTATCTCCCGGTTGGGTGAGTGCCAGGTTGTTCTCCTTATGTATCTCCCCGTTGGGTGAGAGCCAGTTTGTTCTCCTTGTGTATCTCCCCGTTGGGTGAATGCCCGTTCGTTCTCTTTGTGTATCTCCCCGTTGGGTGAATGCCATGTTGTTCTCCTTGTGTATCTCCCCTTTGGGTGAGTGCCAGGTCGTTCTCCTTGTGTATCTCCCCGTTGGGTGAGTGCCCGGTCGTTCTCCTTGTGTATCTCCCCGTTGGGTGTGTGCCAGGTCGTTATCCTTTGTATCTCCCCGTTGGGTGAGTGCCAGGTTGTTCTCCTTGTGTATCTCCCCGTTGGGTGAGTGCCCGATCGTTCTCCTTGTGTATCTCCCGGTTGGGTGAGTGCCAGGTTGTTCTCCTTATTTATCTCCCCGTTGGGTGAGAGCCAGGTTGTTCTCCTTGTGTATCTCCCCGTTGGGTGAGTGCCAGGTCGTTCTCCTTATGTATATCCCCGTTGGGTGAGTGCCCAATCGTTCTCCTTGTGTATCTCCCGGTTGGGTGAGTGCCCGATCTTTTTCCTTGTGTTTCTCCCGGTTGGGTGAGTGCCATGTTGTTCTCCTTATGTATCTCCCCGTTGGGTGAGAGCCAGTTTGTTCTTCTTGTGTATCTCCCCGTTGGATGAATGCCCGTTCGTTCTCTTTGTGTATCTCCCCGTTGGGTGAATGCCAGGTTGTTCTCCTTGTGTATCTCCCCGTTGGGTGAGTGCCAGGTCGTTCTCCTTGTGTATCTCCCCGTAGGGAGAGTGCCTTGTTGTTCTACTTGTGTATCTCTCCTTTGGGTGAGTGCCCGATCGTTCTTCTTGTGTATCTCCCCTTTGGGTGAGTGCCCGATCGTTCTCCTTGTGTATCTCCCCGTTGGGTGAGTGCCAGGTTGTTCTCCTTATGTACCTCCCCGTTGGGTGAGTGCCAGGTTGTTCTCCTTATGTACCTCCCCGTTGGGTGAGTGCCTGGTTGTTCTCCTTGTGTATATCTCCTTTGGGTGAGTGCCCGATCGTTCTCCTTGTGTATCTCCCCGTTGGGTGAGTGCCAGGTTGTTCTCCTTGTGTATCTCCCCGTTCTGTGAGTGCCCGGTCGTTTTCCTTGTGTATCTCCCCGTTGGGTGAGTGCCAGGTCTTTCTCCATGTGTAACTCCCCGTTGGGTGAGTGCCAGGTCGTTATCCTTGTGTATCTCCCCGTTGGGTGAGTGCCAGGTTGTTCTCCTTGTGTATCTCCCCGTTGGGTGAGTGCCCGATCGTTCTCCTTGTGTATCTCCCGGTTGGGTGAGTGCCAGGTTGTTCTCCTTATTTATCTCCCCGTTGGGTGAGAGCCAGGTTGTTCTCCTTGTGTATCTCCTCGTTGGGTGATTGTCAGGTCGTTCTCCTTGTGTATCTCCCCGTTGGGTGAGTGCCCGATCGATCTCCTTGTGTATCTCCCGGTTGGGTGAGTGCCAGGTCGTTCTCCTTGTGTATCTCCCCGTTGGGTGAGTGCCATGTTGTTTTCCTTGTGTATCTCCCCGTTGGGTGAGAGCCACGTTGTTCTCCTTGTTTATCTCCCCGTTGGGTGATTGTCAGGTCGTTCTCCTTGTGTGTCTCCCCGTTGGGTGAGTGCCTGGTTGTTCTCCTTGTGTATCTCCCCTTTGGATGAGTGCACAATCGTTCTCCTTGTGTATCTCCCCGTTGGGTGAGTGCCATGTTGTTCTCCTTATGTATCGCCCCGTTGGGTGAGTGCCAGGTTGTCCTCCTTGTGTATCTCCCGGTTGGGTGAGTGCCAGGTTGTTCTCCTTATGTATCTCCCCGTTGGGTGAGAGCCAGTTTGTTCTCCTTGTGTATCTCCCCGTTGGGTGAATGCCCGTTCGTTCTCTTTGTGTATCTCCCCGTTGGGTGAATGCCATGTTGTTCTCCTTGTGTATCTCCCCTTTGGGTGAGTGCCAGGTCGTTCTCCTTGTGTATCTCCCCGTTGGGTGAGTGCCCGGTCGTTCTCCTTGTGTATCTCCCCGTTGGGTGAGTGCCAGGTCGTTCTCCTTGTGTATCTCCCCGTTGGGTGTGTGCCAGGTCGTTATCCTTTGTATCTCCCCGTTGGGTGAGTGCCAGGTTGTTCTCCTTGTGTATCTCCCCGTTGGGTGAGTGCCCGATCGTTCTCCTTGTGTATCTCCCGGTTGGGTGAGTGCCAGGTTGTTCTCCTTATTTATCTCCCCGTTGGGTGAGAGCCAGGTTGTTCTCCTTGTGTATCTCCCCGTTGGGTGAGTGCCAGGTCGTTCTCCTTATGTATATCCCCGTTGGGTGAGTGCCCAATCGTTCTCCTTGTGTATCTCCCGGTTGGGTGAGTGCCCGATCTTTTTCCTTGTGTTTCTCCCGGTTGGGTGAGTGCCATGTTGTTCTCCTTATGTATCTCCCCGTTGGGTGAGAGCCAGTTTGTTCTTCTTGTGTATCTCCCCGTTGGATGAATGCCCGTTCGTTCTCTTTGTGTATCTCCCCGTTGGGTGAATGCCAGGTTGTTCTCCTTGTGTATCTCCCCGTTGGGTGAGTGCCAGGTCGTTCTCCTTGTGTATCTCCCGGTTGGGTGAGTGCCAGGATGTTCTCCTTATTTATCTCCCCGTTGGGTGAGAGCCAGATTGTTCTCCGTGTGTTTCTCCCCGTTGGGTGATTGTCAGGTCGTTCTCCTTGTGTATCTCCCCGTTGGGTGAGTGCCAGGTCGTTCTCCTTGTGTATCTCCCCGTTGGGTGAGTGCACGGTCGTTCTCCTTGTGTATCTCCCCGTTGGGTGAGTGCCTGAATGTTCTCCTTGTGTATCTCCCCTTTGGGTGAGTGCCAGGTCGTTATCCTTTGTATCTCCCCGTTGGGTGAGTGCCAGGTTGTTCTCCTTATTTATCTCCCCGTTGGGTGAGAGCCAGGTTGTTCTCCTTGTGTATCTCCCCGTTGGGTGAGTGCCAGGTCGTTCTCCTTATGTATATCCCCGTTGGGTGAGTGCCTGGTTGTTCTCCTTGTGTATCTCCCCTTTGGATGAGTGCACAATCGTTCTCCTTGTGTATCTCCCCGTTGGGTGAGTGCCATGTTGTTCTCCTTATGTATCGCCCCGTTGGGTGAGTGCCAGGTTGTCCTCCTTGTGTATCTCCCGGTTGGGTGAGTGCCAGGTTGTTCTCCTTATGTATCTCCCCGTTGGGTGAGAGCCAGTTTGTTCTCCTTGTGTATCTCCCCGTTGGGTGAATGCCCGTTCGTTCTCTTTGTGTATCTCCCCGTTGGGTGAATGCCAGGTTGTTCTCCTTGTGTATCTTTTCGTTGGGTGAGTGCCCGATCGTTCTTCTTGTGTATCTCCCCTTTGGGCGAGTGCCCGATCGTTCTCCTTGTGTATCTCCCCGTTGGGTGAGTGCCAGGTTGTTCTCCTTATGTACCTCCCCGTTGGGTGAGTGCCAGGTTGTTCTCCTTATGTAGCTCCCCGTTGGGTGAGTGCCTGGTTGTTCTCCTTGTGTATATCTCCTTTGGGTGAGTGCCCGATCGTTCTCCTTGTGTATCTCCCCGTTGGGTGAGTGCCAGGTTGTTCTCCTTGTGTATCTCCCCGTTCGGTGAGTGCCCGGTCGTTTTCCTTGTGTATCTCCCCGTTGGGTGAGTGCCAGGTCTTTCTCCTTGTGTAACTCACCGTTGGGTGAGTGCCAGGTCGTTATCCTTGTGTATCTCCCCGTTGGGTGAGTGCCAGGTTGTTCTCCTTGTGTATCTCCCCGTTGGGTGAGTGCCCGATCGTTCTCCTTGTGTATCTCCCGGTTGGGTGAGTGCCAGGTTGTTCTCCTTATTTATCTCCCCGTTGGGTGAGAGCCAGGTTGTTCTCCTTGTGTATCTCCTCGTTGGGTGATTGTCAGGTCGTCCTCCTTGTCTATCTCCCCGTTGGGTGAGTGCCAGGTTGTTCTCCTTGTGTATCTCCCCGTTGGGTGAGTGCCAGGTTGTTCTCCTTGTGTATCTCCCCGTTGGGTGAGTGCCATGTTGTTCTCCTTGTGTATCTCCCCGTTGGGTGAGTGCCAGGTCGTTCTCCTTGTGTATCTCCCCGTTGGGTGTGTGCCAGGTCGTTCTCCTTGTGTATCTCCCCGTTGGGTGAGTGCCAGGTCGTTATCCTTTGTATCTCCCCGTTGGGTGAGTGCCAGGTTGTTCTCCTTATTTATCTCCCCGTTGGGTGAGAGCCAGGTTGTTCTCCTTATGTATCTCCCCGTTGGGTGAGTGCCAGGTCGTTCTCCTTATGTATATCCCCGTTGGGTGAGTGCCTGGTTGTTCTCCTTGTGTATCTCCCCTTTGGATGAGTGCACAATCGTTCTCCTTGTGTATCTCCCCGTTGGGTGAGTGCCATGTTGTTCTCCTTATGTATCGCCCCGTTGGGTGAGTGCCAGGTTGTCCTCCTTGTGTATCTCCCGGTTGGGTGAGTGCCAGGTTGTTCTCCTTATGTATCTCCCCGTTGGGTGAGAGCCAGTTTGTTCTCCTTGTGTATCTCCCCGTTGGGTGAATGCCCGTTCGTTCTCTTTGTGTATCTCCCCGTTGGGTGAATGCCAGGTTTTTCTCCTTGTGTATCTCCCCGTTGGGTGAGTGCCCGGTCGTTCTCCTTGTGTATCTCCCCGTTGGGTGAGTGCCAGTTCGTTATCCTTTGTATCTCCCCGTTGGGTGAGTGTCAGGTTGTTCTCCTTGTGTATCTCCCCGTTGGGTGAGTGCCCGATCGTTCTCCTTGTGTATCTCCCGGTTGGGTGAGTGCCAGGTTGTTCTCCTTATTTATCTCCCCGTTGGGTGAGAGCCAGGTTGTTCTCCTTGTGTATCTCCCCGTTGGGTGAGTGCCAGGTCGTTCTCCTTATGTATATCCCCGTTGGGTGAGTGCCCAATCGTTCTCCTTGTGTATCTCCCGGTTGGGTGAGTGCCCGATCTTTTTCCTTGTGTTTCTCCCGGTTGGGTGAGTGCCAGGTTGTTCTCCTTATGTATCTCCCCGTTGGATGAGAGCCAGTTTGTTCTTCTTGTGTATCTCCCCGTTGGATGAATGCCCGTTCGTTCTCTTTGTGTATCTCCCCGTTGGGTGAATGCCAGGTTGTTCTCCTTGTGTATCTCCCCGTTGGGTGAGTGCCAGGTCGTTCTCCTTGTGTATCTCTCCGTTGGGTGAGTGCCTTGTTGTTCTACTTGTGTATCTCCCCTTTGGGTGAGTGCCCGATCGTTCTTCTTGTGTATCTCCCCTTTGGGTGAGTGCCCGATCGTTCTCCTTGTGTATCTCCCCGTTGGGTGAGTGCCAGGTTGTTCTCCTTATGTACCTCCCCGTTGGGTGAGTGCCAGGTTGTTCTCCTTATGTACCTCCCCGTTGGGTGAGTGCCTGGTTGTTCTCCTTGTGTATCTCTCCTTTGGGTGAGTGCCAGGTCGTTCTCCTTATGTATCTCCCCGTTGGGTGAGTGCCTGGTTGTTCTCCTTGTGTATTTCCCCTTTGGGTGAGTGCCCGATCGTTCTCCTTGTGTATCTCCCCGTTGGGTGAGTGCCAGGTTGTTCTCCTTGTGTATCTCCCCGTTGGGTGAGTGCCCGATCGTTCTCCTTGTGTATCTCCCGGTTGGGTGAGTGACAGGTTGTTCTCCTTATTTATCTCCCCGTTGGGTGAGTGCCAGGTTGTTCTCCTTGTGTATCTCCCCGTTGGGTGAGTGCCAGGTTGTTCTCCTTGTGTATCTCCTCGTTGGGTGATTGTCAGGTCGTTCTCCTTGTGTATCTCCCCGTTGGGTGAGTGCCATGTTGTTCTCCTTGTGTATCTCCCCGTTGGGTGAGTGCCAGGTTGTTCTCCTTGTGTATCTCCCCGTTGGGTGAGTGCCATGTTGTTCTCCTTGTGTATCTCCCCGTTGGGTGAGTGCCCGGTCGTTCTCCTTGTGTGTCTCCCCGTTGGGTGAGTGCCCGGTCGTTCTCCTTGTGTATCTCCCCGTTGGGTGAGTGCCAGGTCGTTCTCCTTGTATATCTCCCCGTTGGGTGAGTGCCAGGTCGTTCTCCTCGAGGTGTTGTGTGGGAAGAGTGTGTTGGCCAGGGTTAGCTTGTGACTATTGGTGAACTCCACGAGTCTCAGTCCTCTTTCGTTTGTTTCTCCTGTTCCAGAACGACCCACTCTGCCTGCTCACTGGTCGTATGAATCTGGACCGACCTTTGCTTCCCAGTCTATCGCATGCAAACCGGTGAAACGCTAGAACTTTCGCAAAGCACTCTGGATGATAATTTAACACATGAACGAAGGCGCCACCCAACGACTACCTCTACCTAACAAGAATTACATAAAAGGTGCCTACACGGAATTTTGTGATCTACTCGCCAAATCAACAAAACATGCCATTGTACGCAGATATATCAAGCGCGCGCTGGCGAGCTGAGAGATTGTTACTGCGAACAAAATAGTAGTTCACTGACAGTTGTTCCAATAGCAGGTAATTCAGTCTACAAGCTGCTGATGAATGCCAATATAAAACATTTTCTTGACAATGAGAGATACGCTGTTAGGTTGTCAAACAAGTGCCGACTTGCGCATTGGGTTATATATCGTCATGTTGGTAAAGGTAAGTGTTTTATATACATAACGCAGTGTTCAGTTCACAGTGTTGCATAAAAGTAGTTACACTTTACATCCTGGCAGACTTGTCAATCGAACACCATCTCGACATCTCTGGAAAGGATTCATTCATGCTGCAAATAATGCGAGAAGACTATTCGTACAGTCATATCCACCACAGTCTATAGCCAGGTACTCATTCATAGAGTTGAGTAAACTGGAACAACATAAAGTAAACGAACTTGCCCAAAGTTCGACGTATACACCACAGTCTATAGCCAGATACTCATTCATAGAGCTGAGTAAACTGGAACAACATAAAGTAAACGAACTTGTCCAAGGTTCGACATATCCACCACAGTCTATAGCCAGGTACTCATTCATAGAGCTGAGTAAACTGGAACAACATAAAGTAAACGAACTTGTCCAAGGTTCGACATATCCACCACAGTCTATAGCCAGGTACTCATTCATAGAGTTGAGTAAACTGGAGCAACATAAATAAACGAATTTGTCCAAGGTTCGACATATCCACCACAGTCTATAGCCAGGTACTCATTCATAGAGTTGAGTAAACTGGAACAACATAAAGTAAACGAACTTGCCCAAGGTTCGACATATCCACCACAGTCTATAGCCAGGCACTCATTCATAGAGCTGAGTAAACTGGAACAACATAAAGTAAACGAACTTGTCCAAGGTTCGACATAACCACCACAGTCTATAGCCAGGTACTCATTCATAGAGCTGAGTAAACTGGAACAACATAAAGTAAACGAACTTGTCCAAGGTTCGACATATCCACCACAGTCTATAGCCAGGTACTCATTCATAGAGCTGAGTGAAATGGAACAACATCAAGTAAACGAACTTGTCCAAGGTTCGACATACCCACCACAGTCTATAGCCAGGTACTCATTCATAGAGCTGAGTAAACTGGAACAACATAAAGTAAACAAACTTGTTCATGGTTCGACATATCCACCACAGTCTATAGCCAGGTACTCATTCATAGAGCTGAGTAAACTGGAACAACATGAAGTAAACAAACTTGTCCAAGGTTCGACATATCCACCACAGTCTATAGCCAGGTACTCATTCATAAAGCTGAGTAAACTGGAACAACATAAAGTAAACGAACTTGCCCAAGGTTCGACATATCCACCACAGTATATAGCCAGGTACTCATTCATAGAGCTGAGTAAATTGGAACAACATAAAGTAAACGAACTTGCCCAAGGTTCGACATATCCACCACAGTATATAGCCAGGTACTCATTCATAGAGCTGAGTAAATTGGAACAACATAAAGTAAACGCACTTGCCCAAGGTTCGACATATCCACCACAGTCTATAACCAGGCACTCATTCATAGAGCTGAGTAAACTGGAACAACATAAAGTAAACGAACTTGTCCAAGGTTCGATATATCCACCACAGTCTATAGCCAGGTACTCATTCATAGAGCTGAGTAAACTGGAACAACATAAAGTAAACGAACTTGTCCAAGGTTCGACATATCCACCACAGTCTATAGCCAGGCACTCATTCATAAAGCTGAGTAAACTGGAACAACATAAAGTAAACGAACTTGTCCAAGGTTCGACATATCCACCACAGTCTATAGCCAGGTACTCATTCATAGAGCTGAGTAAACTGGAACAACATAAAGTAAACGAACTTGTCCAAGGTTCGACATATCCACCACAGTCTATAGCCAGGCACTCATTCATAAAGCTGAGTAAACTGGAACAACATAAAGTAAACGAACTTGCCCAAGGTTCGACACCGCAACACATGATTCGAACCTGGGTTTTCTCGATTGTGAGTCTTCCAGTGCACCGCTCCGCTCGTGGATTTGGCCGTGTCCCAGTTTGCTGTCGTCTTACGTGTCGATATTATGCCGTTTCAACGAGCGTGACATACTAAGACGAGATGTACGTAAATAGAAACACGTACGTTTTGTAATTCTGTTCATCAAATACTTGTTGTGCAATTTCTTTGTTACAAACTGTTGACAGTGTCAACATTGTATTCGCTTATTATAAATATACAATTGCTTACCTTCAGAGTTGGTAGCCCCAAAACAGACGAGTGCCAAGATCAGATCTCGAAGCAGCGCCCGAACTGGTAGGACAAGCGGCTAAAATCGGGTCAGCTTATTAAAACGTTTCGGCGCCATTTCTGTGTGACACTTGATCAAATATCTCAAGTCCCATTACTGTCACACGACAAAACATCAATCGACTGAAGCGTTGACAATGCGGGCGATATGATATCACGATGTCTGGCACAGATCGACTTATGTGTGTGTATGGGTCGGGTCACTCAATCAACGCAACAGGTCAAATCGCCTATAATACAATATAAACTGCCTTTAGATCTCTATGACGTATTTCTCTTTGATGGTTACACACATTTTCCAATAAGCATCAGATACGTGTAAAGTAAAAAAGGTTAGTTTTTATATACCACAGTATCCAGTCCTCAGGACTGCTCAGAGCGCTTTACTCTTTAATCCCTGGCAGACCTGTTCAATCGTGCACCATCTCGACTTTTCTGGGAAGCATTCAGTCATGCTGCAATTAACGCGCGAAGACTATTCGTACACAAATATCCACCACTGTTTATAGCCAGGTACTCATTCATACAGCTGAGTGAACTGAAGCAATGTGGAGTAATTAAACGAACTAACCCAAGGTTCGACACCGCCGAATAGGATTCGAACCCGTGTTCTCTCAGTCGATAGTCCGGATCTTTTACCGCTGCGCTAGTGTATACAAATATAAAAATATGCTCAAATCTACCAATATTAAGATATACAGTGTTCTCGGCGATCATATCCACCACTAACAGCGAACCAGATTGAATTTTACTCAATTTGACCTTTGAACTTTGAAACTGTGATTGCGTATTGAATGCTAATCACGCCCTCTTTGAAAACAAAGCCTTCGAAGGCGTGTTACCGATGCATACTGTACGTACTGTGTTGTTCCTGGAAACATCTTCACTGCAAACAGTGCTGGTGACAGCCTTGACTACTGCCGTTACAACAGTAGTGGAATCGTGCTGGATCTGAAACGTGATCTACGAAGAAGGAGATGAAGACGCTGCGAACACTTTGGATCTGGATAACTAATCAACAAAGTTCTTTAGATACACTGCGCTGAGGTGTTACTTCTTCTATAGAGGTAGCGAGACACTATTGGATGAACATTTTACCCCTGCCTGCTTCGGCTATTTTATTTTCCCCGACAGACACACCGGGTTAAAGGAACGAATAGTTTATACTGTATCTTGCTAAAAATAAAAGGCAACGTGTGGCGAACGAAATTACCCAAGTTCCGAAACGGCTGTCGGTGCCATGATTCGACCCCGGTTCCTTTGATCGACAATCAGGCACTCTGACCGATCTACCTCCTCATGCACAGTCCAAGAGCTTGGTCGATTACAACAGTTCAAACCGCTCGGTGATTGTTCTGTCGTTCGTTCTCAACCGTTTCGATATTATTTACATGAAAATTGCAAGCGTTCGTGGGAAACCATTAAATAAAATATGTTGTTTTAATTGGGTGGGAAATATTTAGTCATTATACAGTTCAACAGGAGGTAATCATCACCCGTGTGTTGATGAACTTATAGGCAGCCGTGGCGGGAAACAACATAATGAACAGTGACACGAAACGTAAACTTAACCTGCGACCAAGAGAACTGTTTGAGGAGCAATAACCATTAATTGTTGTACATCACCACCATCACCACCACCATCATCATCACCACTACCACTACCACCACCACCACCACCGTCATCACCAACACCACCATCACCACCACCACCACCACCATCACCACCACCACCACCACCACCACCATCATCATCATCATCACCACCACCACCATCACCACCACCACCACCATCACCATCACCACCTTTAAAATATTATACTACTTAATAAATGAAAAACAAGAAACATACTGCCTCCTTTTAAAGGCTAAACTAAGTTTTAGAATGAGCCAGTGAAACGCCACAGTCCACACACTATGCAATTAGCTTGTGAAATATCATAGCTATTACGTTATCTTTTTCAGTGTGTCTTTAATCACTAGGTGGCGGACATGTGAAATGCAAAGCATCCTGGGATATCGGTCGACTTGACGTAGGTTATACTACATAGGGGTTTATCGTTCCTTTCATTTCTCTTTTGAAAGCTTTGATGAAACTATGTTTATCATTGCATCAGCATTCATATAAATGGCTCAGTCAATGAGTGTGAAACGTGGATTATAGATATACGAATAATCAACTCTTGTCTTCACTGTGTAATTGCGAGATTAGGTTATCTGTATTTCCACTAGTGCCAAAGCCAAGGTGGCCTGCATGCAAGTAAATCAGTTCCTTAGATACGTCTATGTATACAGATACCCCCTTCGCCGAATCTAATGAGTTATAATCTAAGTTGCTTAATCAGACGTCTTTTGCGGGGGAGCAACACAAGCATCATTGTGTGGAACGCAGTGGCGCAGTGCTTAGAACATCGAACTCTCAATGGAGAGAACCTGGGTTCGATTCCTGTGTTGCAGTTTTGAACCTTGGACAAATTCGTTCACTCTACGTTGCTCCAGTTTACTCAGCTGTATGAACGAGTAGTTAGCTACAGACGGTGGTGGATATTTGTGTAGGAATAGTCTTCACGCATTAAATACAGCGTGGCTGAATGCTTTCAAGAGAAGTAGAGACGGTGTTCGATCGAACAGGTTCTATCAGGGAGAAAAATGTAAAGCGCCTTGAGCAGTCCTAATGACTGGATACACCGCTATATAAGAACTTACCTTTTTCATAGGCGCTTATTAAGACGTCTCCACCAGTCGTAACATCGAAACAGCAAAAAACAACTGTAGTTGGCTATCTGTGAAATTACCTTTTCTGTGTCAGAATGCCAGCGTTATGCGATTCATTAAACAACTATTCGCGTCATTGCTGGGACGCTGCATTCGTTATTAACAATTATAATTTGACACTGTCATTCAACAAAGATCGAGCCAACGTGTGACGGTTAATGAACCCACGCGAGGGGATAGGGTTCTTGTCTAAAGTAGCCCGAAATGTAGTATAAAATGTACATAGACTGATCTTTTTTGTAATAAAGTCATGCTATCTAGAATACATCATATCTCTCTCGCTATCAGTCGCGATTGCGACTATGGCGGCTTGCTTGGTTCAACGTGCAGGTCTGTAGGAATCCTCTTCAGATCAGTCCGTCTTCGGCACTCTTTCGAATATATTATGTATTGTTTCTTTAGGGTTCAAAATGTTAAATGTTTCAGCAGTCAATATGTTAAATACCTACCTACGTACATACATACATACATTTCAGCGGTCACTATTAGAAGAGATACATGTTAAATTAGGTATGTGCCACATGATGTCACGATCAATACGATCAGATTGTGCACATTAAAAGGAGGCAGGTCTGTTCATAGTTTTTCATTAATTAATTAACATGATGTTGTTAAGACTATACTAACTATGTTGAAGGTATACTGCCCACCAAACTGTGTTTAGTAAGCCCGTAACAACGTTTGTAAATTGGAAGGCCGGACCACGTATCATGTTCAAATAGTAAACAAAAACAAAACATCCAGTTTCAAAACAAGCTTTATTGGCAATACGGCCGAGTTGGGCAGAGTTAACTGCAATACCCTTTGATGTTCAACGACGTCCCATTTTCCCACATTCGACCGAGCAGACTTCCTGCTACAAAATACTAACGCTAATTCCGGTTAGAGGAAGACTGTCTCCTTTTAAATATTACGTCGGTTTCCACGAAGTCGGCTCCTTCACGTGGTCCGCTTCACGACGGACGGGAGCTAACACGCCTTCGGACCACATCTGGTCAGCTGTTTACACCGATCCACGTGAGTTTCAGGTGTTGTTCTTGGCAGGCGCGTGAAGGGTCGGGGATGCCAGAATCTCAATTGAAGCAACATTTATAAGGGACCCGAGATGAGTTAGGAATGCGGTATATATATATATATATGTAATGAGCTCTACCTAAGACAGTACGCCATCTAGCGAGTAACTCGCACATACGATATGAACAAAACAGGACATGTGAATGACTCCATCTTGTCTGTAAGATAGGCTCGAATTGAATACATGATTGTGTGGTTGTACTAAGTTGTCTGGTCGTCTTTATATGTCAGAATCACTACATGAGGGCAGCGGGTTAGTAAACCTTGCCAGTCGACAGTCCGTCGTCAACGGTCAGTCAGTGAATTCGAACGATCAGCGAATTTGTACGGTCAGTCAATAAATTTGATCGGAAAATAAAATGCCGAAATTTAACGTGCCAGAGTCGATGTCATTCGACGCCCCGTCCAAATGGCCGGAATTGAAAGAGCGGTTTATGCGGTTCAGGATCGCGAATGAGTCTCGTCAGAAAACTAGACGCTATTACAGACGGCGTCGGTTGTCTGAAAACAGAGCCGGTGAGGATCATCCTGAAGGAAGACGCGCAGCCATCAGCCCTCACAGTCGCCCGCAGAGTGCCTATCCCAATTCTCCCCAAGGTCAAGGAGGAATTGGACCGTCTGGTATCTGCAGGGGTTATTGAGGCTATCACAAAGCCAACGCCGTGGTGTGCTCCCATGGTGCCTGAAAAAAAAAAATCGGGGAAGGTCCGACTGTGCGTCGATTTGAAAAAGCACAACCAGCATGTGCGTAGGGAGAGGTACATCCTACCCACCCTGGAGGACGTGACGTCGCGTTTATCGAGCGCTAAGGTGTTCTCGTCATTGGACGCCGAGAGCGGCTTCTAACAAATCCCTCTTGAGTCGTCAAGCCAAGAGCTGACGACGTTCATAACGCCCTTCGGTCGTTACTGGTACAAGCGACTGCCCTTCTGGATTACCTCTGCCCCGGAGATCTTCATGAGGAAGATGGTCGAAATCATCGCGGGGCTCGAGGGCACAATAGCATACATGGACGACATTCTAGTGTATGGGAAAGACGAAGCCGAGCACGAGACGCGCCTCGCGGAAGTCCTTAAAGTGCTTCGGGCAGCAGGCCTAAAGCTAATCGAGGATAAGTGTCACTATGGTCAAAAGGAAATTACGTTCCTTGGTCATAAGTTTACGCCAGACGGCGTCGTAGCAGACCACGAAAAGGTCGAGGCCATAACGAAATTGCCTCGTCCGACGTCTGTGCCACTTCTGAGGCAGATTCTCGGTATGGTCCATTACTTGGGTGCGTACTTACCGGACTTGCATGTCGCCACTCGTCCGTTGAATGATCTGCTCAAAGGAGATGCGGTCTGGGCATGGGGTCCCGACCAGGAGAATGCGTTCAATAAGCTGAAGCAGCTGGTGTCGTCAACGCCAGTGCTCGCCTATTACGACGTAACGAAGCCGACCGTAGTGAGCGCAGACGCCAATTCGTACGGTCTCGGGGGAGTGATCATGCAGGAAGGAAAACCGGTCGCATTCTGCTCCAGATCCCTCACTCCGGCTGAGCAGAGATACGCCCAGATCGAAAAGGAGTGTTTGGCGGGGGTGTGGGCGTGCGATAAATTTGATCGGTTCTTGTGCGGTCTGGGTCAATTCAAATTACTCACAGACCACAAACCGCTTGTACCCCTCATCAACAATAAAGATCTTGACAACACGCCACTCAGATGTCAACGACTTCTCATGCGACTGATGCGATATAACGCTAAGGCGGAGTATTCGCCTGGGAAGAGCCTTGTCATATCAGACGCACTCTCGCGGAGTCCGCTCGCTCCGCAGATGCATCGTTCTTCAACGGAGGACGACGTGAAGGCTCACGTTGACCTCGTTGTGTCGAACCTTCCGGTGTCACCCGGGAGGAGAAGCGAGCTGCAGTCGTCTACGAGTGATGACTCAACGCTTCAAGCCGCCATTCACTACACCATAGCAGGGTGGCCCCGCTATGAACAGGACGTTCCTGACAACCTGAAACGTCTCTTCAATGTCAGAAACCTCTTGTCAACGTCAAATGCCCTACTGATGTATGGAGGCAGAATCGTCATACCTGCCAGCATGCGAGCTGACATGCTAGATAGGATCCATAGAGGTCATCAGGGCGTTACGAAATGTCTTGAGCGAGTCAGGGTGTCGGTTTGGTGGCCGGAAATCACGCGAGACGTCAAACGCGTAGTGGGGGCCTGTGAGCATTGCCAGACGTACAGGCCTATTCAGCAGAAAGAGCCGTTGATGACGACACCACTTCCCTCGCGACCTTTAGGGAAGGTGGCGATCGACCTGTGTCTCCACCAATGTCAGAACTACCTCGTCATGGTAGATTACTACACAAGGTGGATTGAGGTACTTCACGTGCGGAGTACCACAACAGCGGCCTGCTTAACGAAGATGAAGGACGTCTTTGCGCGGTTCGGACTTCCGGACGAAATTGTGTCGGACAACGGTCCGCAATTTGTGTAGTCCGAGTTTAAGTTGTTCACGGAAGAACACGCCATCACTCACACGACGTCGAGTCCGTTTCTCCCGAATAGCAACGGGGAGGCGGAACGGGCTGTAAGGTCGGCCAAGGGCATCCTTCGGCAACGCGAGCCGTGGATGGCTTTGTTAATCTACCGTGACACGGTCATGGCCGCCACTCGTCATAGCCCTAACCAACTCCTGATTGGCAGACATGTCAAAACGAACCTGCCAACGCCACCGTCAGCCCTTCAGCCGTGTCGATCCAGTGACGAGGAAGTTCGCGAACACGACGAGCGTGCGAAACGCTCGTACGCGCACCACTACAATCGTCGACACGGTGTGCGCTCGTTACCATCCTTGTCGCCAGGTGACGAGGTGAGGGTGAAAACACCTCAACAGGCCGACTGGGCGGAGAAAGGCTCGGTCGTTCATGGTTGAGACGTCATCAGGTGCTGTGTACCGTCGCAACCGAGGCCACCTGCAGGCCACGGGTGAGGGTGATCCGCCAAACCAGCCGATCCTACTTATGCCCGTCGACGTGCCACTTGAGCCGAGTGTTGTGTCCAACCCGCCTGAGCTGCCGTCGAGTTCCACTCCGGTACCTCAGAGCCCAGGCTTGCGCAGATCCGCGAGACGCGGGCGTGGCCAAAAGCCTGATCACTTGATCGAAATGTGTTAGTTAGTGTGGTCATAATAATACCACCAGCGGTTGGCACTGTTGTGTCTGAGACAGGCCGTTTACTTTAATCTTTTGTAATTGCTTAATTGCAAGGGGAAATGTAATGAGCGCTACCTAAGACAGTACGCCATCTAGCGAGTAACTCGCGCATACGATATGAACAAAACAGGACATGTGAATGACTCCATCTTGTCTGTCAGATGGGCTCGAATTGAATACATGATTTTGTGGTTCTACTAAGTTGTCTGGTCGTCTTTATATGTCAGAATCACTACAATATATATCCAAGTAATTTTTCATTAACAACGGCACATATATGTAATGTGTTCTGACATGAGTGGATGTTGTGTTGTTTTTGCTGTACAGTTTCAGTTTTAAACTGAAGCAATGTGTTTTCTTGAAGCGAAAGGGGTTACCCGGAAACATCTTCATAAGCCAGGAGTGGTAGTTAACTAAACTGCATGTGGCAGATATCTAGTGTTCACTGGATTAGTTCTACAGACTGTCTACCTAAAACTGTCAGTCCATCGTGTCGTGTTGTCGGAACCGTGACGGACAATTGCTTGCATCACAGATCATAGGGCACATTTAATCTTTATTACCAGCAGTTGAGCTGTAATGTGTATTCAAATAATTACTTCTTCTTCCCGAACATTACATGTAATACCAGCCGCGATTGGCCGAAACGAAAGCAGCAGAATCTTGGAAGGCATCGATATTATTGGCTCAGCTTAAATTCAGTGTTTCGTTCTGACAAGGGGTATTGAGAATGATGTAATTAACACCGCCCCGTGGCGAGCTATGATTCGTATATAACCTCTAGATGATTTATTTTAAACATATATATTATACATATATATTATATATATATATATATATATACGTATATAGATATGTAAAGATATATATATATATATATGTACAATTGGTTTGGATACGTATATATATATATATATATATATATATGTACAATTATTGTTGTTCTCGTCGTCTTTCCCTGTCTTCAGGGGTGAGGTTGGTTTGGATACGTCGACATTTTCTTTCTCTTCCTCCTCATTGCACTTGTACTAGTTTCTCTACCACCCTTCTCCATTTTCCTTGGTCTTTTGCTCCTTTCCTCCATTTCCCTTTCCATCCCTCCAGTTCTCTCTTTACGGAATCCCCCCACCTCTGTCTCGGTCGCCCTCGTCTTCTTTTTCCCTCCAATCTCCGGGCATCGGCTTTCTTTGCCATCCGTTCTTCTCCCATTCGCTCCACATGTCCTGCCCAGTTCAACAGACTTCTCAATAGCTTCTTCTTAAAACTTTCTTTCATACCAACATCCTCCCTCAGCTCTTCCATTCTTCCCTTATCTATCCTTATTACCCTCGTAATTCTCCTAACCCAGTTGTTTTCGCACACACTTGTACCCTCTTCTGTTGTTTCTCTGTCATTGCTATAGTCTCTAGGCCATACAGGTAGGCTGGTGTCACACATGTGCATAGTACCTTTCCCTTGAGTATTCGCGACATGTGCCTGTCTCCCATCACACCTTCTATTTTCCTCCATGCATTCGCCCCTGCTTGTATTCTCCTGCGAATGTCTGTCTCTGAGGAGCCATCTCCACATACCGCTCCGCTCAGGTATACACAACTGTCTCTTTGTTTTAGTTTCTTCCTCTCTAGGTGTATGTCCAGTTCTTTGCTCTGTTGCCCAACCCACAACACCTCTGTCTTCTCCCGATTCACCTTCAGTCCGTGTTTGCTGAAGATATCCTTCCACTCTATCAGTTGTTCCTGTAAATCCGTTTCCCCGTCCGCTACCACCGCTAGATCGTCTGCATACAGTAGTTTCTGGAGAATATGTTTCTGCTATTCTAACCATTATTAATATTTCTTTTAGGAAACGGTTGCATTTTTGGAAGGACAATTATTGTCAGTAGTTATGTTCGTGCTGATAACATTTATTACAGAGCCTCTATCGTGTTAATTCTTACTGACGAAACAAGGAGTATTTTTCATGTTGTTTTCTATCAGTGTTTTTATACACAGACATGCGTACATTCAACGTCCGCGATGACCAAACCGTTTTCTCACATGAAATTAGGCCACATTTCCTGGGAAAACTCTTTTGGCAATGACGGAAGCCAACCTGGTCAGCTTCAGCTTTGACGGGCGCCAGAGGACAGAGCGGGGCCAAGATCTCAACTCTCACCCTCCTGCAGTCGACGCGGACTCCGGCGAGAAACTACAGACGGGCTTTACCGCATTGACGCGACTGTTCGCAGCTGTAGGCGAATAAACAACATCAAGGCGACTGTTCGGCAGCATCAACACCCTAATAACGAGGCCTGCAGCAAACGACAGACCAGCGTTTATTTTCCATCTGGTCACATTTATAACACGTTTTTAAGGATTCGTTGAAATGTGTCTCCACTGGCTACTTTTAACCTTGATGCCACGTTAAATAACAGGTGATTTACCTCGTGTGTTTTACGAATATATATATCATATATATATATATGTATATATTATATATAATATATATATATATGATAAATATATATATATATATATGTGTGTGTATGTGTACGTTCGTGCGTGCGTGTGTGTGTGTGTGGTTCAACGCAATTATTGCAGACATAGCAATGCTTCTAATGATCCAATTAAGAGGACTGTTTATAATTGTTCTAAAATGGTAACTATACGTAATGTTAACAAAGAGCACGGTGGCAGAAAGAGGACGGCTCGTTCAGCGGAGAATGTGAACAGAGTAAGAAAGACAGTTGTCTGCAGAGAGTAATATTCAGTTTTTGTTTTATACAAATGTGAACAATTAGTGCGTGTGTGCATGTGTGCGCGTGCGTGTGTGCATGTGTGCGTGTGTATGTGTGCTTGTGCGCGCGTGTGCGTGTGTGTGCGTGTGTGGTATGTGTGGGTGTGGGTGTGCGCGTGCGCCTGCGCCTGCGTGCGTGTGTGTGAGTGGGTGCTGACCTCACTCTACTTAGCTTCATATCAAGAAACATCACCATCGGCCAATAGTCGTCGACATCAGCCATTGTCTATGACCTCTCCACGTTCGTACTATAGTATTATGTTTGTTGAAAGTTGAATGACCACAGTTGGAGGAAATTGGTCACGTATAATACCAGGATACCAGGTAATCGACCAGTTAATAGACGATACCAGGTAATCGACGAATCAATAAATTCACATCGACTATAATATTATTGTTTCGCTGCTAACGTCGTTTGTACGTTGTGCCAGTTCTTAGTCACTCAGTGGTCAAGTGTCACCACTCTGTCAAAGGTGGGGTCAAGTACATGGGCATTATCGTGAATAAAGAATGTTTATTGTTCATGCCACTGCTACTACTACGGCCACCATCTCATTTCACCAAAACCACCACCACCACCACCTTCGTCAATATCACCGCCACACCATCATCACCACCACCACCACCATCACCACCATCATCACCACCACATTCACCATCACCACCACTTCCACCACCATCACCACCACCACCATCACCACCTCCACCACCACCACCACCACCACCACCACCACACCATAATAACCATCACCACCACACCAGCATTACCACCACCACCACACCATCATCATCACGTACTCTTTCTTGCACTAGAGGCGCCACTACACTGTTTGTTTACATTATTATAGTATTACACATAACCACAAGAGGTCAGCACTATAGTTACACGACAGGTCATTAGTCATAATTGTTTACTAGTAGGAATCCTCAGGAATGACTGATCCTAAACCCATCGATGTCCTTCGATCTTTTCTTCCGTATGGATATTCAAAACTACACGTATACTAGTTTCCTCTTTGCTTTGAGGTCTAACCTTGGCGCAGCCAGCTCGGATGTCTCAACTTGTGTACTTCATGCAATCTTCAACTTTCAAGTCAATGACTGCAATTAGCAAAACATGGGTGATCTGTTAATTAACTGGACTCAATTATTAATCATAGGATTAATAACTTAGACAAATTATAGGGGGGTGGCTTGTTTAATACAAGTAGACATGTATTATCAGGAGCATATATGGTCCATCCCTGGCCGACCGATGATGATGGAGTTAGCTATATAAGTTGTACGTTGTCCAAAATTTGGCCAGAAGCTTAGTACCAAGCCAAATTCAAAATAATAAATGGTAATAATGGCTGTTTACAAAATGGATGTTTTGTTAAATTTACACATTTCATGAACATAACTTTCAAACTGCACAGGATTGTGGGCATTATATAAGTCTGAAATGTGGACTTATGAAATTAATGTATCGACTTTGATCGAGGTGCAGCACAGATAAAAGGGTGGTTATAACAAAGAAATTGGGGTAACCAAGGACTAAACCATCTACTTGTTATGTAGGGAGTTTGCTCTGGATGGCAGTTTTGTTGAATCTAATTGTGCTTCATGGACTCTCTCACTATACATAGATTGCTAACATCAAATGGCATCACTTTATGTACACAATACATGCCATAAAAGCCTATTATTACATTATGAGGTTTTTTATAATGTAAATACGTTATTAATAGTTTTATAGAAAGTAAGAGGTACCCTAAAATAGAAGTGCACGAAAAGTTGACTATCTTAGGCCTAAAGGATTTCAACATTCTATTGTGTTACTCGTAGTTACAACTGCATCAATCAAGGCCGACCGACTGTTAAATCTATTAATGTCACAATGCCATTAGACACTTCAACAAAACCTGCTAGCTGGTTCCTACAGCATGTGCAGAAAGCCACTCAGCGCAGAGTTTTTTTTTACTAGCGCATGTGGAGTGGTTCGTTTTAACCTGTGTTTTGGTGGCATATTTCTGGTCATTTATCTCATTCACTGTTGGATCTTGTTACTGGTAGACTGACCTTTATTCTCGTTGTTTCCTATTTTTGAAATTTGACCAAATTTATGCTAAATTTCGTCGAATTGATGACATATAGCTAATTAGCCAATATTTACTCTTAATTTATTGTTAATGATAAATGACTGATTAATGTATATTTATTATCATATTTAATGTGAATGTACGACTTGCGTAAATTATATAAATATCTTTGTAATCATTGATTATATTGAAATGTGTCGGTCTATCAAGTTCATTTGTTAATTAGCCAATAATGACTTATTAATTAGTTAAGTTATTATTAATGTTAAATGACTTGTTAATGTATATTTATTACCATATTTAATGTGTACTCCAAATAGCCCAATCTTGGGCTAAAACAGGAGTGTGTAATGTTAGGTTATTGAGTGCGGTGAATGGAAGGTTCATGATGGCTGTTTAAAACGCAATGGGATGTTCTATTTCAATGATTTGTAATGGGATCATGTTCCTTATACGAACTGCTCGTGGGGGTGGTGGGTAGAAGGAGAAGACAGTGGCACTGATGCGGCACCTAGGGGCTAGGGAGTGACCACGGTTTCTTAACTGTATTAGAAGGCCTGGCGGGTGCTGATGTTGATAATGTTATTTAACATTTTACAAAATGTCATGGCTTGTTTGATGATGCGCTGTCGTTCAAGAGTTGGCCATCCTAGGGCGGTTACAAGGTCTGCTGAGTTGGTTTGGCATCTATGATCGTTTTTAACATAACTACTTCCTTGTTATCCGGGGAGGTGGTTTTTTGCTATGGTATGCCGACTATGACTACGTTAGGAGGAGTGTGTTGAGATCTGTACAGGTCCGTCAAAGATTCACAGAGAGCTTCAAGAGATTGAAGATTGTCATTACGAGGTCAGTAATAAGATGGTCATTACGAGGTCAGTAATAAGATGGTCATTAGGAGATCAGTAATAAGATGGTCATTACGAGGTCAGTAATAAGATGGTCAATGGGAGGTCAGTAATAAGATGGTCATTTGGAGGTCAGTAATAAGATGGTCATTAGGAGGTCAGTAATAAGATGGTCATTAGGAGGTCAGTAATAAGATGGTCATTAGGAGATCAGTAATAAGATGGTCATTACGAGGTCAGTAATAAGATGGTCATTAGGAGATCAGTAACAAGATGGTCATTACGAGGTCAGTAATAAGATGGTCATTGGGAGGTCAGTAATAAGATGGTCATTGGGAGGTCAGTAATAAGATGGTCATTGGGAGGTCAGTAATAAGATGGTCATTGGGAGGTCAGTAATAAGATGGTCATTGGGAGGTCAGTAATAAGATGGTCATTGGGAGGTCAGTAATAAGATGGTCATTAGGAGGTCAGTAATAAGACGGTCATTAGGAGATCAGTAATAAGATGGTCATTAGGAGGTCATTAATAAGATGGTCATTAGGAGGTCAGTAATAAGATGGTCATTAGTAGGTCAGTAATAAGATGGTCATTAAGTGGTCAGTAATAAGATGGTCATTAGGAAGTCAGTAATAAGATGGTCATTGGGAGGTCAGTAATAAGATGGTCATTAGGAAGTCAGTAATAAGATGGTCATTGGGAGGTCAGTAATAAGATTGTCATTGGGAGGTCAGTAATAAGATTGTCATTGGGAGGTCAGTAATAAGATGGTCATTGGGAGGTCAGTAATAAGATGGTCATTGGGAGGTCAGTAATAAGATGGTCATTGGGAGGTCAGTAATAAGACGGTCATTAGGAGGTCAGTAATAAGACGGTCATTAGGAGGTCAGTAATAAGATGGTCATTAGGAGGTCAGTAATAAGATGGTCATTAGGAGGTCAGTAATAAGATGGTCATTAGGAGGTCAGTAATAAGATGGTCATTAGGAAGTCAGTAATAAGATGGTCATTGGGAGGTCAGTAATAAGATTGTCATTGGGAGGTCAGTAATAAGATGGTCATTAGGAGGTCAGTAATAAGATGGTCATTAGGAGTTCAGTAATAAGATGGTCATTAGGAGGTCAGTAATAAGATGGTCATTAGGAGGTCAGTAATAAGATGGTCATTAGGAGGTCAGTAATAAGATGGTCATTAGGAGGTCAGTAATAAGATGGTCATTAGGAGGTCAGTAATGATATGGTCATTAGGAGGTCAGTAATAAGATGGTCATTGGGAGGTCAGTAATAAGATGGTCATTAGGAGGTCAGTAATAAGATGGTCATTAGGAGGTCAGTAATAAGATTGTCATTGGGAGGTCAGTAATAAGATGGCAATTAGGAGGTCAGTAATAAGATGGTCATTGGGAGGTCAGTAATAAGATGGTCATTAGGAGGTCAGTAATAAGATGGTCATTGGGAGGTCAGTAATAAGATGGTCATTGGGAGGTCAGTAATAAGATGGTCATTAGGAGGTCAGTAATAAGATGGTCATTAGGAGGTCATTAATAAGATGGTCATTAGGAGGTCAGTAATAAGATGGTCATTAGGAGGTCAGTAATAAGATGGTCATTGGGAGGTCAGTAATAAGATGGTCATTGGGAGGTCAGTAATAAGATGGTCATTGGGAGGTCAGTAATAAGATGGTCATTGGGAGGTCAGTAATAAGACGGTCATTAGGAGGTCAGTAATAAGACGGTCATTAGGAGGTCAGTAATAAGATGGTCATTAGGAGGTCAGTAATAAGATGGTCATTAGGAGGTCAGTAATAAGATGGTCATTAGGAGGTCAGTAATAAGATGGTCATTAGGAAGTCAGTAATAAGATGGTCATTGGGAGGTCAGTAATAAGATTGTCATTGGGAGGTCAGTAATAAGATGGTCATTAGGAGGTCAGTAATAAGATGGTCATTAGGAGTTCAGTAAGAAGATGGTCATTAGGAGGTCAGTAATAAGATGGTCATTAGGAGGTCAGTTATAAGATGGTCATTAGGAGGTCAGTAATAAGATGGTCATTGGGAGGTCAGTAATAAGATGGTCATTGGGAGGTCAGTAATAAGATGGTCATTGGGAGGTCAGTAATAAGACGGTCATTAGGAGGTCAGTAATAAGACGGTCATTAGGAGGTCAGTAATAAGATGGTCATTAGGAGGTCATTAATAAGATGGTCATTAGGAGGTCAGTAATAAGATGGTCATTAGGAGGTCAGTAATAAGATGGTCATTAAGTGGTCAGTAATAAGATGGTCATTAGGAAGTCAGTAATAAGATGGTCATTGGGAGGTCAGTAATAAGATGGTCATTAGGAAGTCAGTAATAAGATGGTCATTGGGAGGTCAGTAATAAGATTGTCATTGGGAGGTCAGTAATAAGATGGTCATTGGGAGGTCAGTAATAAGATGGTCATTGGGAGGTCAGTAATAAGATGGTCATTGGGAGGTCAGTAATAAGACGGTCATTAGGAGGTCAGTAATAAGACGGTCATTAGGAGGTCAGTAATAAGATGGTCATTAGGAGGTCAGTAATAAGATGGTCATTAGGAGGTCAGTAATAAGATGGTCATTAGGAGGTCAGTAATAAGATGGTCATTAGGAAGTCAGTAATAAGATGGTCATTGGGAGGTCAGTAATAAGATTGTCATTGGGAGGTCAGTAATAAGATGGTCAGTAGGAGGTCAGTAATAAGATGGTCATTAGGAGTTCAGTAATAAGATGGTCATTAGGAGGTCAGTAATAAGATGGTCATTAGGAGGTCAGTAATAAGATGGTCATTAGGAGGTCAGTAATAAGATGGTCATTAGGAGGTCAGTAATAAGATGGTCATTAGGAGGTCAGTAATGATATGGTCATTAGGAGGTCAGTAATAAGATGGTCATTGGGAGGTCAGTAATAAGATGGTCATTAGGAGGTCAGTAATAAGATGGTAATTAGGAGGTCAGTAATAAGATTGTCATTGGGAGGTCAGTAATAAGATGGCAATTAGGAGGTCAGTAATAAGATGGTCATTGGGAGGTCAGTAATAAGATGGTCATTAGGAGGTCAGTAATAAGATGGTCATTGGGAGGTCAGTAATAAGATGGTCATTGGGAGGTCAGTAATAAGATGGTCATTAGGAGGTCAGTAATAAGATGGTCATTAGGAGGTCAGTAATAATATGGTCATTAGTAGGTCAGTAATAAGATGGTCATTGGGAGGTCAGTAATAAGATGGTCATTAGGAGGTCAGTAATAAGATGGTCATTAGTAGGTCAGTAATAAGATGGTCATTGGGAGGTCAGTAATAAGATGGTCATTGGGAGGTCAGTAATAAGATGGTCATTGGGAGGTCAGTAATAAGATGGTCATTGGGAGGTCAGTAATAAGATGGTCATTAGGAGGTCAGTAATAACATGGTCATTAGGAGGTCAGTAATAAGATGGTAATTAGGAGGTCAGTAATAAGATGGTCATTGGGAGGTCGTTAATAAGATGGTAATTAGGAGGTCAGTAATAAGATGGTCATTAGGAAGTCAGTAATAAGATGGTCATTAAGAGGTCAGTAATAAGGTGGTCATTAGGAGGTCAGTCATAAGATGGTCATTGGGAGTTCAGTAATAAGATGGTCATTAGGAGGTCAGTAATAAGATGGTCATTAGGAGGTCAGTAATAAGATGGTCATTGGGAGGTCAGTAATAAGATGGTCATTAGGAGGTCAGTAATAAGATGGTCATTAGGAGGTCAGTAATAAGATGGTCATTAGGAGGTCAGTAATAAGATGGTAATTAGGAGGTCAGTAATAAGATGGTCATTGGGAGGTCGGTAATAAGATGGTAATTAGGAGGTCAGTAATAAGATGGTCATTAGGAGGTCAGTAATAAGATGGTCATTAGGAGGTCAGTAATAAGATGGTCATTAGGAGGTCAGTAATAAGATGGTCATTGGGAGGTCAGTAATAAGATGGTCATTAGGAGGTCAGTAATAAGATGGTCATTAGGAGGTCAGTAATAAGATGTACAGTATATATACGGATTTGTTTCATGCAAAGTGGATTTGTGTCCATACTATTTCATAATTTGAGGTAAGGTTTAGAAGTTTTTCTGCAACGATGTCATTACGGAAGGCTATAGGTCCTCCACCGCCATGGACATTTATATCCTTTCTGATGACATATTAGGTAGTAGAAATGAGTACGTTGGATGGTTTTCATCTATTTTGGTTTCAACCAGGAATATGATATCAGGACTGTTTGACTGGATTGTTGTCTTTATTTAGGTTGTCTGTTCGATGCTCTTTACGCTGTTGGTGTTTGTTGTAATATGGGACTCAATGTATTGTTTTAGAAGCATCACGGCATAATAATACATTATGTTGAAGTAGTCCGATATACACCGTCGTCATATTGAAGCTGTGTTTGTAATACTCAAGTTGAATACAACGGACGCAACTCATCATGGTGGCAGCTAAGTGAAACGCACACATGCCTTGTATCTGTTGAACAACTGTGACATAATATGATATTCTGTTTGTAGCAAACCGATAAGTAATATGATATTTGTTATTAGCGTGTTCCAAATGGCGCGGCAGTCAACCTGATTACGGCATGCCACACAACGCTAGGAAAAAAAAACAGCGTTGCACGCACACTGCACTGTTTCGCCGAAGCCGTTTATCCGCGACATCGGCGTTCCACTCGACAACACTATGTCGATGACGAATCAAGTGCGTCGTGTTTGCCGGGTGTCCTATTTTCATCGCGTTGCTTAGGAAATGTCTTACCACTAATGGCTGCAGAACCATTGTGAACGCCTTAGTCATGTCACGTATTGATTACGGCAATGCTGTGTTATATGGTCTGCTGGAGACGCACTTGCGAAAGCTGCAGATGGTACAGAATTCCGCAGCACGTCTCATTACCGGGATAAGGAGACGAGAACACATAACACATGTTCTGTACCGTCTTCACTGGTTGCTTATACGCCAGCGGATCGAATTCAAGCTATTGCTGCTGGTATATCGTGTAGTGCACCATATCGGCCCTGCGTACATTTCATCGCTCGTGACATCCTACACGCCGACCAGATCACTTAGATCGGCCGAACAAGGCCTGCTGACTGTTCCGAGATATCACCTTGAACATTATGACCGTCGTTCCTTCTCGGTGGCTGGCTCGATCCTGTGGAATGCCCTGCCTCATGCAGTCAGGCATGCAAACTGCGTTGCCACTTTCAAATCAGTTTTAAAGACATGCTTATTCCGACAGGCCTTTAAAGACTTTGCAGTCCGCATCAGTGACATTTGCGCAAAGTTTACATTCGGTTATGTACTTAGGTTGCGGTTATTTATTTATTTATTTATTATTATTACTTTTTAATTACCATATTATATGTATTTATTTTATTTTATTTAAGCACATTGTTTATTTTAGGTATTTAAACGGCTAATTCATTTAACTTGTGTATAATATATACATTTGTAAATGTATATATTTATTTTTATTTAGGTTTATCTAACTGACATTTTTATATGCTACTTTGAAGTAATTCTTTATCTTTCTATTTAATAATTCTATTTAATAAGTTTTAGGTCATTTAATGTATTTTACTCTACGATTGTCAGCGCATTTGAGCAGGTTTTTTTATCCGGACACACGGCGCTCTATAAATGCTTTATAATAAATAATAATTTAGTATAACATAGCTGAACAATAGTGCTGCATAATTCCGTAATATGTGCGTTAAAACAACCGACTCCCCCTCAATATGCAATGACTCGCCAGCATGAAGGCGTTCATGCTCATGCAAGGCATCCCGTTTCTATGTCACAACGTCACGTGACCAGCGTCTTGTTTTGGCCAAATCGTTTAGCTGTAGCTACCTGTAGTAATTATTATTCAGAGGGGTACCATTAAACGGTGGCTTCAAACTAGTGATAGTTACTTTTTGTGTTTGTTGACTGATGGTTAACATTGATTATTGTGTGTGGGTGTTTTTCCTTTAAATAAAACAAACTTAACTATGCATTATTTTAATGTATGACATCACACTTTTTCAGATACACCTTTTACTATTTGCAGTGCAATGTATCTAAATTTCTGTATGTAAAGTTCAGCCTAGCCCAAATATATTTTGCATACTTTTGCTTAATAATGTTTCTGGGAATATTAAATATGATGTGAATTTATACATAAAATGTTATGTCATGCTAAATATAGTGTTTTGCTAAAATTTAAATAAAGTGTTAAGACATGCAAATTTAACTAAATTAAACATGTTGTATTGTCTATATATATACTATTATGTTCCATTTGTCCACAGTTATATTTATATAAATGTCATTTTTCAAAATTACTGTGTTGTTTGTACATTTTAAATTTTCAAAATCAAACATATCATTATATCTCAATTGTGTTAAACCTTCTTCAAAGGAATTTGGCACAAATATTTCATGATAATATTCTCTGTGTATGTTAAGTATTATGCAGATTGAGATAAATAAATAAATTATTAAAAGCTGAATATTATGTTTTGTTCTACAATGCCCGAGCCTATATTATAGTACATAAATATATATATACAATGTGTACATAATATACTATATGTAAGTAGTATGATATTAAACTACAAGCTGTACACTGTTACTACATCTCATGTATTTAATTTAGTCGCATATTGCAAGTGCCCTTTTAACCACTGCTCACCGCCCTCTATGTGTCCTTTTATTAAAGTGGCACCCTGCCCTTTTGAAAACATGGGCAGAACGCTGAGACACATCGCAACTTGATTACGGCATGCCACACAACGCTAATTAACACAGCCTGTATGACGTCACCGCCGTGACGCTCGCTGCTGTAAACAAACAACGACATTGCTCGCTTGCTATTCTAACAACATGGCATCATGTATATCAATCATGGACTGATCCAGAGCCGATCTTGGTGATGTTATGGGGTTACTTAAACAAAAAACCCTCTTCTTAGAGGATAATAAAATTACAGCAGATATAGTGCAGGCGATAAAAATCTTCAGAGGCATAGGCGACGAGACCATCAGGTGACTAAATGCCAACGGTCTGACTGAGGACCAAATGAAAACTCCTTCACAGTTATGGGATTTCTTTCACAATCAAATAATGTTGTATTGTCTATATATACTATAATGTTCCATTTGTTCACAGTTATATTTATGTAAATGTCATTTTTGTCAAAATTACTATGTTGCTTGTACATTTAAAATTTTCAAAATCGAACATAACATTATATCTCAATTGTGTTAAACGTTTTTCAAAGGAATTTGACACACATATTTTCTGATAATATTAGTTGTGTATGTTAAGTATTATACAGATTGAGACAAATTAAAAAATTATGAAAAGCTGAATATTATGTTTTGTTCTACAATGCCCGAGCCTATATTACAGTATATTAATATATGTATACAATGTGTACATAATATACTATATGTAAGTAGTATGATATTAAACTATGTATTTAATTTGACACACATATTTCCTGATAATATTATTTGTGTATGTTAAGTATTATGCAGATTGGCACAAATTAAAAAGGTATGTAAAGCTGAATATTATGTTTTTGTTCTACAATACCCGAGCCTATACAATTAGTATAGTACATAAATATATGTATACACTGTGTACATAATATACTATATGTAAGTAATATAATATTAAACTACAAGCTGTACACTGTTACTACATGTCGTGTATTTAATTTAGTCGCATATTGCAAGTGCCCTTTTAACCACTGCTCACCGCACTCTATGTGTCCTTTTATTAAAATGGCACCCTGCCCTTTTGAAAACATGGGCAGAACGCTGAGACACATCGTGCTGGCAGCGAAGTGAAACGCACACACGCCTTGTATCTGTTGAAAAACTGTGACATGGCATTATGTTCTCTTTGCTTCAAACCCATAAGCAATATGACATTTGTTATTAGCGTGTTCCAAATTGCGCGGCACGCAACTTGATTACGGCATGCCACACAACGCTAATTAACATAGCTTTGCACGCACACTTCGCATGACCTATAAGCCTGTATGACGTCACCGCCGTTACGCTCGCTGCCGTAAACAAACAACGACATTGCTCGCTTGCTATTCTAACAACATGGCATCATGTATATCAATCATGGACTGATCCAGAGCCGATCTTGGTGATGTTATGGGGTTACTTAAACAAAAAACCCTCTTCTTAGAGGATGATAAAATTACAGCAGATATAGTGCAGGCGATAAAAATCTGCAGAGGCATAGGCGACGAGAGCATCAGGTGACTAAATGCCAACGGTCTGACTGAGGACCAAATGAAAACTCCTTCACAGTTATGGGATTTCTTTCACAATCAAATAATGTTGTATAGTCTATATATACTATAATGTTCCATTTGTTCACAGTTATATTTATCTAAATGTCATTTTTGTCCAAATTACTATGTTGGTTGTACATTTAAAATTTTCAAAATCGAACATAACATTATATCTCAATTGTGTTAAACGTTTTTCAAAGGAATTTGACACACATATTTTCTGATAATATTAGTTGTGTATGTTAAGTATTATACAGATTGAGACAAATTAAAAAATTATGAAAAGCTGAATATCATGTTTTGTTCTACAATGCCCGAGCCTATGAAATTATTATAGTACATGAATATATGTATACATTGTGTATATAATATACTATATGTAAGTAGTATGACATTAAACTACAAGCTGTACACTGTTACTACATCTCATGTATTTAATTTAGTCGCATATTGCAAGTGCCCTTTTAACCACTGCTCACCGCATTCTATGTCCTTTTATTAAAATGGCACCCTGCCCTTTTGAAAACATGGGCAGAACACTGAGACACATCGTGCTGGCTGCTAAATGAAACGCACACACGCCTTGCATCTGTTGAAAAACTGTGACATGGCATTATGTTCTCTTCTTAGAGGATGATAAAATTACAGCAGATATAGCGCAGGCGATAAAAATCTGCAGAGGCATAGGCGACGAGGGCCTCAGGTGGCTAAATGCCAACGGTCTGACTGATGACCAAAAGAAAACTCCTTCACAGTTATGGGATTTTTTCACAATAAAATAAAATATAATACATAGGCTGCTTCTTATGCGATATAGACAAAAGTCTGATGAGACATTTCATGATTTTGTCACACGCACAAGCACCATAGCACTTAAATGTGAATTCTCGGACGTTGAATTAAACGAACGCTTGTAGGAACTCATCATACCCAGCACCCCATATGATGACTTTCTCAAAGACCTGTTGGGAAAACCGAAAATATACACAACAGCAGACTCACTGGCTGAAGGGCGAAAATACGAAACAATAATCGCGGGTAATGCACAGCTACATAAATTGGCCCATGGTTCAAGAGAACTACAGGCAGTGCACACGCATGGACATAAATACTAAAACTGTAGAACCAGCCATAAATCCCGTCAATGTCCAACCTACCACGATGAATGCAATGCATGGGGAACCAAAGGCTACTGGGAGAAATGCTGTTGAAAGACTCGTCGAGGAAAACATACACGTCACGCAAGTACCAGAAGCACTCACAGACGGCAATGCAGCTCCCAGAGAGACAGTCGTAGCAGAGACAGATACAGCCAGAGAAGAGAAAAAGGCCAGAAAGCCAAAGAAACAATCTAAGAACCCGATGGTGAGACTTACCAAAAAGACTTCTACTCGGTTACTCTAAGCTGAAAGAGCCTTGACAGCATCAAACAAGACATTACAACTCGCGACGAGACACACACAAAGCTGAAAGAGCTTTGACAGCATCAAACAAGACATTACAACTCGCGACGAGTCATACATAAAGCCAAAAGAGTCTTGGCAGCATCAAACAAGACACTACAACTCGCGAAGAGTCATACGCAAATCTGAAAGAGCCTTGACAGCATCAAACAAGACACTACAACTCGCGACGAGACACACTCAAAGCTGAAAGAACCATGACAGCATCAAACAAGACATTACAACTCGCGAAGAGTCATACACAAAGTTGAAAGAGCCTTGACAGCATCAAACTAGACATTACAACTAGCGACGAGACACACACAAAGCTGAAAGAACCTTGACAGCATCAAACAAGACACTACAACTCGCGACAAGTCATACACAAAGCTGAAAGAGCCTTGACAGCATCAAACAATACACTACAACTCGCGACGATACACACACAAAGCTGAAAGAGCCTTGGCAGCATCAAACAAGACACTACAACTCGCGACGAGTCATAAACAAAGCTGAAAGAGCCTTGACAGCATCAAACAAGACACTACAACTCGAAACGAGACATACACAAAGCTGAAAGAGCCTTGTCAGCATCAAACAAGACACTACAACTCGCGACGAGTCATACACAGAGCTGAAAGAGCCTTGACAACATCAAACAATACACTACAACTCGCGACGATACACACACAAAGCTGAAAGAGCCTTGACAGCATCAAACAAGAATCTACAACTCGCGATGCGTCATACACAAAACTGAACGAGCCTTGGCAGCATCAAACAAGACACTACAACTCGCGACGAGTCACACACAGAGCTGAAAGAGCCTTGACAGCATCAAACAAGACATAACAACTCGCGACGAGACATACACAAAGCTGAAAGAGCCTTGGCAGTATCAAACAAGACACAACAACTCTCGACGACACATACACAAAGCTGAAAGAGCCTTGGCAGCATCAAACAAGACACTACAACTCGCGACGAGAGACACACAAAGCTGAAAGAGCCTTGACAGCATCAAACAAGACACTACAACTCGCGACGAGTCATACACAAAGCTGAAAGAGCCTTGACAGCATCAAAGAAGACATTACAACTCGCGACGAGAGACACACAAAGCTGAAAGAGCCTTGACAGCATGAAACAAGACATTACAACTCGCGACGAGAGACACACATAGCTGAAAGAGCCTTGGCAGCATCAAACAAGACATTACAACTCGCGACGAGTCATACACAAAGCTGAAAGAGCCTTGACAGCATCAAACAAGAATCTACAACTCGCGATGCGTCATACACAAAGCTGAACGAGCCTTGGCAGCATCAAACAAGACACTACAACTCGCGACGAGTCACACACAGAGCTGAAACAGCCTTGACAGCATCAAACAAGACATAACAACTCGCGACGAGACATACACAAAGCTGAAAGAGCCTTGGCAGCATCAAACAAGACACAACAACTCTCGACGACACATACACAAAGCTGAAAGAGCCTTGGCAGCATCAAACAAGACACTACAACTCGCGACGAGAGACACACAAAGCTGAAAGAGCATTGACAGCATCAAACAAGACACTACAACTCGCGACGAGTCATACACAAAGCTGAAAGAGCCTTGACAGCATCAAAGAAGACATTACAACTCGCGACGAGAGACACACAAAGCTGAAAGAGCCTTGACAGCATCAAACAAGACTCTACAACTCGCGACGAGAGACACACATAGCTGAAAGAGCCTTGGCAGCATCAAACAAGACTCTACAACTCGCGACGAGAGACACACAAAGCTGAAAGAGCCTTGACAGCATCAAACAAGACATTACAACTCGCGACGAGAGACACACAAAGCTGAAAGAGCCTTGACAGCATCAAACAAGACACTACAACTCGCGACGAGTCATACACAGAGCTGAAGATAAAACCTCCATGGATCCATAAAACGGACTGTGCTTTGCGGCTGAAGATCAACACAGGTGCATCAGGGAACACCTTACCGATGAGAACATTCCAGCAGATGTACGGCACACAAGAGTCACATGTACTGGAACCAGCGAACAACGTCAGACTAACAGCGTCCAATGGCGCAACCATCAACTGTCATGTGAAGATCGACATATACTGCAGTTACAAAGGCGACAAATGGATAAAGGCAACCTTTTATGTCGTTGATATACCATGCCCAGCTTGCAGCTGGTTACCATAAACGTGGACGGCGTAGCAGACGTAGGAAAGCGCACCACCGAGACGACAGAATGTCTGAATGCACGACTTTAAACGTGCTTATCCACAACGGTTTGACACTATCGGGAACTTCTCAGGGGAAGCAAAACTCCTCTTGAAGGACGACGCAGAGTCATTCATTGACGCACTCCGCAAGTGCAGTATCCACATGAAGGACAAACTGAAACGAGAACTCGAGAACATGGTCTCCAAAGGGTCATACGTAAAATAGAGGAGCACACCGACTGGTGTTCTACTCTGGCATATAGCACGAAGAGTGATGTATCGATCCACGACGTCTCAACGCAGCGCTACGCAGATGTCCTCACAAAATACGTACCTTGGAGGAAATCAACCCAGAACTCGATAAAGCCAAATTGTTTAGCAGGTTGGACACAAAAGCCGGATATTGGTAAGTTCATCTCAATGCAGATTCGCAGCTGCTACCTACGTTTCGTACACCATTAACATATTTTGCTGGCGAAGACTTCCCTTTGGGTTGAATATGTCTCTCAAAACATATTTCAAGTCACAATGGACCATATCCTGGAGGGCCTGAATGGGTTCACAGGGATCGGCAACGATGTGTGTGTGTATGTGGCGAAAACAATGAGGACCATAATAGGAACCTCATCACGCTGATGGACCGAGCACGCGAAGAAGGGTTGGTATTCAACTCTTCAAAATGCCTCATCAAGCTCATCAAGCAAAAGAGGATTTCATTCTTCGGAAACACCTACACCGACAATGGCATCTCACCTGACGACGACAAGATGCATGACATACAGAACACGCCGACACCTCAAAATCGGGAAGACCTGCACTGATTCATGGGGATGATGACGTATCTCTCACAATTCATTCCACACTTCGCAGAGAGAGCTCGAGCTCATGCACTACGAGGAATCTTAAAGAAAGTTGTGCCATGGGTGTGGGATGTACACCACCATAAGAGAGCTCATTCACTACGAGGACTCTTAAAGAAAGATGTGGCATGGCTGTGGGATGTAGACCACCATAAGAGAGCTCATACACTACGAGCACTCTCAAAGAAAGATATGCCATGGGTGTGGGATGTAGACCACCATAAGAGAGCTCATACACTACGAGGACTCTTAAAGAAAGATGTGCCATGGGTGTGGGTGTAGACCACAATAAGAGAGCTAATACACTACGAGGACTCTTAAAGAAAGATGTGCCATGGGTGTGGGATGTAGACCACCATAAGAGAGCTCATACACTACGAGGACTCTTAAAGAAAGATGTGTCATGGGTGTGGGATGTAGACCACCATAAGAGAGCTCATACACTACGAGGACTCTTAAAGAAAGTTGTGCCATGGGTGTGGGATGTAGACCACCATAAGAGAGCTCATACACTACGAGGACTCTTAAAGAAAGATGTGTCATGGGTGTGGGATGTAGACCACCATAAGAGAGCTCATTCACTACGAGGACTCTTAAAGAAAGATGTGGCATGGGTGTGGGATGTAGACCACCATAAGAGAGCTCATACACTACGAGGCCTCTTAAAGAAAGATGTGCCATGGGTGTGGGATGTAGACCACCATAAGAGAGCTCATTCACTACGAGGACTCTTAAAGAAAGATATACCATGGGTGTGGGATGTAGACCACCATAAGAGAGCTCATACACTACGAGGACTCTTAAAGAAAGATGTGCCATGGGTGTGGGATGTAGACCACCATAAGAGAGCTCATACACTACGAGGACTCTTAAAGAAAAATGTGCCATGGGTGTGGGATGTAGACCACCATAAGAGAGCTCATACACTACGAGGACTCTTAAAGAAAGATGTGCCATGGGTGTGGGATGTAGACCACCATAAGAGAGCTCATTCACCACGAGGACTCTTAAAGAAAGATGTGGCATGGGTGTGGGATGTAGACCACCATAAGAGAGCTCATACACTACGAGGCCTCTTAAAGAAAGATGTGCCATGGGTGTGGGATGTAGACCACCATAAGAGAGCTCATTCACTACGAGGACTCTTAAAGAAAGATATACCATGGGTGTGGGATGTAGACCACCATAAGAGAGCTCATACACTACGAGGACTCTTAAAGAAAGATGTGCCATGGGTGTGGGATGTAGACCACCATAAGAGAGCTCATACACTACGAGGACTCTTAAAGAAAAATGTGCCATGGGTGTGGGATGTAGACCACCATAAGAGAGCTCATACACTACGAGGACTCTTAAAGAAAGATGTGCCATGGGTGTGGGATGTAGACCACCATAAGAGAGCTCATTCACCACGAGGACTCTTAAAGAAAGATGTGGCATGGGTGTGGGATGTAGACCACCATAAGAGAGCTCATACACTACGAGGACTCTTAAAGAAAGATGTGCCATGGGTGTGGGATGTAGACCACCATAAGAGAGCTCATTCACTACGAGGACTCTTAAAGAAAGATGTGGCATGGGTGTGGGATGTAGACCACCATAAGAGAGCTCATTCACTACGAGGACTCTTAAAGAAAGATGTGCCATGGGTGTGGGATGTAGACCACCATAAGAGAGCTAATTCACTATGAGGACTCTTAAAGAAAGATGTGGCATGGGTGTGGGATGTAGACCACCATAAGAGAGCTCATACACTACGAGGACTCTTAAAGAAAGATGTGCCATGGGTGTGGGATGTAGAACACCATAAGAGAGCTCATTCACTACGAGGACTCTTAAAGAAAGATGGGCCATGGGTGTGGGATGTAGACCACCATAAGAGAGCTCATACACTACGAGGACTCTTAAAGAAAGATGTGCCATGGGTTTGGGATGTAGACCACCATAACAGAGCTCATTCACTACGAGGACTCTTAAAGAAAGATGTGCCATGGGTGTGGGATGTAGACCACCATAAGAAAACTCATACACTACGAGGACTCTTAAAGAAAGATGTGTCATGGGTGTGGGATGTAGACCACCATAAGAGAGCTCATACACTACGAGGACTCTTAAAGAAAGATGTGCCATGGGTGTGGGATGTAGACCACCATAACAGAGCTCATTCACTACGAGGACTCTTAAAGAAAGATGTGCCATGGGTGTGGGATGTAGACCACCATAAGAGAGCTCATACACTACGAGGACTCTTAAAGAAAGATGTGCCATGGGTGTGGGATGTAGACCACCATAAGAGAGCTCATACACTACGAGGACTCTTAAAGAAAAATGTGCCATGGGTGTGGGATGTAGACCACCATAAGAGAGCTCATACACTACGAGGACTCTTAAAGAAAGATGTGCCATGGGTGTGGGATGTAGACCACCATAAGAGAGCTCATTCACCACGAGGACTCTTAAAGAAAGATGTGGCATGGGTGTGGGATGTAGACCACCATAAGAGAGCTCATACACTACGAGGACTCTTAAAGAAAGATGTGCCATGGGTGTGGGATGTAGACCACCATAAGAGAGCTCATTCACTACGAGGACTCTTAAAGAAAGATGTGGCATGGGTGTGGGATGTAGACCACCATAAGAGAGCTCATTCACTACGAGGACTCTTAAAGAAAGATGTGCCATGGGTGTGGGATGTAGACCACCATAAGAGAGCTAATTCACTATGAGGACTCTTAAAGAAAGATGTGGCATGGGTGTGGGATGTAGACCACCATAAGAGAGCTCATACACTACGAGGACTCTTAAAGAAAGATGTGCCATGGGTGTGGGATGTAGAACACCATAAGAGAGCTCATTCACTACGAGGACTCTTAAAGAAAGATGGGCCATGGGTGTGGGATGTAGACCACCATAAGAGAGCTCATACACTACGAGGACTCTTAAAGAAAGATGTGCCATGGGTTTGGGATGTAGACCACCATAACAGAGCTCATTCACTACGAGGACTCTTAAAGAAAGATGTGCCATGGGTGTGGGATGTAGACCACCATAAGAAAACTCATACACTACGAGGACTCTTAAAGAAAGATGTGTCATGGGTGTGGGATGTAGACCACCATAAGAGAGCTCATACACTACGAGGACTCTTAAAGAAAGATGTGCCATGGGTGTGGGATGTAGACCACCATAACAGAGCTCATTCACTACGAGGACTCTTAAAGAAAGATGTGCCATGGGTGTGGGATGTAGACCACCATAAGAGAGCTCATACACTACGAGGACTCTTAAAGAAAGATGTGCCATGGGTGTGGGATGTAGACCACCATAAGAGAGCTCATACACTACGAGGACTCTTAAAGAAAAATGTGCCATGGGTGTGGGATGTAGACCACCATAAGAGAGCTCATACACTACGAGGACTCTTAAAGAAAGATGTGCCATGGGTGTGGGATGTAGACCACCATAAGAGAGCTCATTCACCACGAGGACTCTTAAAGAAAGATGTGGCATGGGTGTGGGATGTAGACCACCATAAGAGAGCTCATACACTACGAGGACTCTTAAAGAAAGATGTGCCATGGGTGTGGGATGTAGACCACCATAAGAGAGCTCATTCACTACGAGGACTCTTAAAGAAAGATGTGGCATGGGTGTGGGATGTAGACCACCATAAGAGAGCTCATTCACTACGAGGACTCTTAAAGAAAGATGTGCCATGGGTGTGGGATGTAGACCACCATAAGAAAGCTAATTCACTATGAGGACTCTTAAAGAAAGATGTGGCATGGGTGTGGGATGTAGACCACCATAAGAGAGCTCATACACTACGAGGACTCTTAAAGAAAGAAGTGCCATGGGTGTGGGATGTAGAACACCATAAGAGAGCTCATTCACTACGAGGACTCTTAAAGAAAGATGGGCCATGGGTGTGGGATGTAGACCACCATAAGAGAGCTCATACACTACGAGGACTCTTAAAGAAAGATGTGCCATGGGTTTGGGATGTAGACCACCATAACAGAGCTCATTCACTACGAGGACTCTTAAAGAAAGATGTGCCATGGGTGTGGGATGTAGACCACCATAAGAAAACTCATACACTACGAGGACTCTTAAAGAAAGATGTGTCATGGGTGTGGGATGTAGACCACCATAAGAGAGCTCATACACTACGAGGACTCTTAAAGAAAGATGTGCCATGGGTGTGGGATGTAGACCACCATAACAGAGCTCATTCACTACGAGGACTCTTAAAGAAAGATGTGCCATGGGTGTGGGATGTAGACCACCATAAGAGAGCTCATACACTACGAGGACTCTTAAAGAAAGATGTGCCATGGGTGTGGGATGTAGACCACCATAAGAGAGCTCATACACTACGAGGACTCTTAAAGAAAGATGTGCCATGGGTGTGGGATGTAGACCACCATAAGAGAGCTCATTCACTACGAGGACTCTTAAAGAAAGATGTGCCATGGGTGTGGGATGTAGACCACCATAAGAGAGCTCATTCACTACGAGGACTCTTAAAGAAAGATGTGCCATGGGTGTGGGATGTAGACCACCATAAGAGAGCTCATACACTACGAGGACTCTTAAAGAAAGATGTGCCATGGGTGTGGGATGTAGACCACCATAAGAGAGCTCATACACTACGAGGACTCTTAAAGAAAGATGTGCCATGGGTGTGGGATGTAGACCACCATAAGAGAGCTCATTCACTACGAGGACTCTTAAAGAAAGATGTGCCATGGGTGTGGGATGTAGACCACCATAAGAGAGCTCATTCACTACGAGGACTCTTAAAGAAAGATGTGCCATGGGTGTGGGATGTAGACCACCATAAGAGAGCTCATTCACTACGAGGACTCTTAAAGAAAGATGTGCCATGGGTGTGGGATGTAGACCACCATAAGAGAGCTCATACACTACGAGGACTCTTAAAGAAAGATGTGCCATGGGTGTGGGATGTAGACCACCATAAGAGAGCTCATACACTACGAGGACTCTTAAAGAAAGATGTGCCATGGGTGTGGGATGTAGACCACCATAAGAGAGCTCATTCACTACGAGGACTCTTAAAGAAAGATGTGCCATGGGTGTGGGATGTAGACCACCATAAGAGAGCTCATTCACTACGAGGACTCTTAAAGAAAGATGTGCCATGGGTGTGGGATGTAGACCACCATAAGAGAGCTCATTCACTACGAGGACTCTTAAAGAAAGATGTGCCATGGGTGTGGGATGTAGACCACCATAAGAGAGCTCATACACTACGAGGACTCTTAAAGAAAGATGTGCCATGGGTGTGGGATGTAGACCACCATAAGAGAGCTCATACACTACGAGGACTCTTAAAGAAAGATGTGCCATGGGTGTGGGATGTAGACCACCATAAGAGAGCTCATTCACTACGAGGACTCTTAAAGAAAGATGTGCCATGGGTGTGGGATGTAGACCACCATAAGAGAGCTCATTCACTACGAGGACTCTTAAAGAAAGATGTGCCATGGGTGTGGGATGTAGACCACCATAAGAGAGCTCATTCACTACGAGGACTCTTAAAAAAAGATGTGCCATGGGTGTGGGATGTACACCACCATAAGAGAGCTCATACACTACGAGGACTCTTAAAGAAAGATGTGCCATGGGTGTGGGATGTAGACCACCATAACAGAGCTCATTCACTACGAGGACTCTTAAAGAAAGATGTGCCATGGGTGTGGGATGTAGACCACCATAAGAGAGCTCATACACTACGAGGACTCTTAAAGAAAGATGTGCCATGGGTGTGGGATGTAGACCACCATAAGAGAGCTCATTCACTACGAGGACTCTTAAAGAAAGATGTGCCATGGGTGTGGGATGTAGACCACCATAAGAGAGCTCATTCACTACGAGGACTCTTAAAGAAAGATGTGCCATGGGTGTGGGATGTAGACCACCATAAGAGAGCTCATTCACTACGAGGACTCTTAAAGAAAGATGTGCCATGGGTGTGGGATGTAGACCACCATAAGAGAGCTCATACACTACGAGGACTCTTAAAGAAAGACGTGCCATGGGTGTGGGATGTAGACCACCATAAGAGAGCTCATACACTACGAGGACTCTTAAAGAAAGATGTGCCATGGGTGTGGGATGTAGACCACCATAAGAGAGCTCATTCACTACGAGGACTCTTAAAGAAAGATGTGCCATGGGTGTGGGATGTAGACCACCATAAGAGAGCTCATTCACTACGAGGACTCTTAAAGAAAGATGTGCCATGGGTGTGGGATGTAGACCACCATAAGAGAGCTCATTCACTACGAGGACTCTTAAAAAAAGATGTGGCATGGGTGTGGGATGTACACCACCATAAGAGAGCTCATACACTACGAGGACTCTTAAGGAAAGATGTGCCATGGGTGTGGGATGTAGACCACCATAAGAGAGCTCATTCACTACGAGGACTCTTAAAGAAAGATGTGCCATGGGTGTGGGATGTAGACCACCATAAGAGAGCTCATACACTACGAGGACTCTTAAAGAAAGATGTGGCATGGGTGTGGGATGTAGACCACCATAAGAGAGTTCATGCATTACGAGGACTCTTAAAGAAAGATGTGGCATGGTTGTGGGATGTACACCACCATAAGAGAGTTCATTCACTACGAGGACTCTTAAAGAAACATGTGCCATGGGTGTGGGATGTAGACCATCATAAGAGAGCTCATGCATTACGAGGACTCTTAAAGAAAGATATGCCATGGCTGTGGGATGTAGACCACCATAAGAGAGCTCATACACTACGAGGACTCTTAAAGAAAGATATGCCAAGGCTGTGGGATGTAGACCACCATAAGAGAGCTCATACACTACGAGGACTCTTAAAGAAAGATATGCCATGGCTGTGGGATGTAGGCCACCATAAGAGAGCTCATACACTACGAGGACTCTTAAAGAAAGATATGCCAAGGCTGTGGGATGTAGGCCACCATAAGAGAACTCATACACTACGAGGACTCTTAAAGAAAGATATGCCAAGGCTGTGGGATGTAGACCACCATAAGAGAGCTTATACACTACGAGGACTCTTAAAGAAAGATATGCCAAGGTTGTGGGATGTAGACCACCATAAGAGAGCTCATACACTACGAGGACTCTTAAAGAAAGATATGCCAAGGCTGTGGGATGTAAACAACCATAAGAGAGCTCGTACGCTACGAGGACTCTTAAAGAAAGATATTCCAAGGCTGTGGGATGTAGGCCACCATAAGAGAGCTCATACACTACGAGGACTCTTAAAGAAAGATATGCCAAGGCTGTGGGATGTAGACCACCATAAGAGAGCTTATACACTACGAGGACTCTTAAAGAAAGATATGCCAAGGTTGTGGGATGTAGACCACCATAAGAGAGCTCATACACTACGAGGACTCTTAAAGAAAGATATGCCAAGGCTGTGGGATGTAAACAACCATAAGAGAGCTCGTACGCTACGAGGACTCTTAAAGAAAGATATTCCAAGGCTGTGGGATGTAGGCCACCATAAGAGAGCTCATACACTACGAGGACTCTTAAAGAAAGATTTGCCATGGCTGTGGGATGTAAACCACCATAAGAGAGCTCATACACTACGAGGACTCTTAAAGAAAATATGCCATGGGTGTGGGATGTTGACCACCATAAGAGAGCTCATTCACTACGAGGACTCTTAAACAAAGATGTGCCATGGGTGTGGGATGTAGGCCACCATAAGAGAGCTCATACACTACGAGGACTCTTAAAGAAAGATGTGCCATGGGTGTGGGATGTAGACCACCATAAGAGAGCTCATACACTACGAGGACTCTTAAAGAAAGATATGCCATGGCTGTAAGATGTAAACCACCATAAGAGAGCTCATACACTACGAGGACTCTTAAAGAAAATATGCCATGGGTGTGGGATGTAGGCCACCATAAGAGAGCTCATACACTACGAGGACTCTTAAAGAAAATATGCCATGGGTGTGGGATGTAGACCACCATAAGAGAGCTCATACACTACGAGGACTCTTAAAGAAAATATGCCATGGGTGTGGGATGTAGGCCACCATAAGAGAGCTCATACACTACGAGGACTCTTAAAGAAAGATGTGCCATGGGTGTGGGATGTAGGCCACCATAAGCGAGCTCATACACTACGAGGACTCTTAAAGAAAGATGTGCCATGTGTGTGGGATGTAGACCACCATAAGAGAGCTCATACACTACGAGGACTCTTAAAGAAAGATGTGCCATGGGTGTGGGATGTAGACCACCATAAGAGAGCTCATACACTACGAGGATTCTTAAAGAAAGATGTGCCATGGGTGTGGGATGTAGACCACCATAAGAGAGCTCATTCACTACGTTACTCTTAAAAAAAGATGTGCCATGGGTGTGGGATGTACACCACCATAAGAGAGCTCATACACTACGAGGACTCTTAAAGAAAGATGTGCCATGGGTGTGGGATGTAGGCCACCATAAGAGAGCTCATACACTACGAGGACTCTTAAAGAAAGATGTGCCATGGGTGTGGGATGTAGACCACCATAAGAGAGCTCATACACTAGGATGACTCTTAAAGAAAGATGTGCCATGGGTGTGGGATGTAGACCACCACAAGATAGATCATTCACTACGAGGACTCTTAAAGAAAGATGTTCCATGGGTGGGGGATGTAGGCCACCATAAGAGAGCTCATGCATTAAGATGACTCTTAAAGAAAATTGTGCCACGGGTGTGGGATGTAGGCCACCGTAAGAGAGCTCATACACTACGAGGACTCTTACAGAAAGATGTGCCAAGGCTGTGGGATGTAGACCATCATAAGATAGCTCATACACTACGAGGACTCTTAAAGAAAGATGTGGCATAATATTTGTGTGTACACATGTTACACTGCTTCACAGTGTTCAACATTGTAATTAACATAATGCTTTTTTGTACACATGTTACACTGCTTCACACTGTTCAATATCGTACTTAACATAATACTTTTGAGTTCACATGTTACACTGCTTCACAGTGTTCAACATCATAATTAACATAATACTTTTGTGTACACATGTTACACTGCTTTACAGTGTTCAACATCATACTTAACATAATACTTTTGTGTACACATTTTACACTGCTTCAGAGTGTTCAACATCATACTTAACATAATACTTTCGTGTACACATGTTACACTGCTTCACAGTATTCAACATCATACTTAACATAATACTTTTGTGTACACATTTTACACTGCTTCAGAGTGTTCAACATCATACTTAACATAATACTTTTATGTACACATATTACATTGCTTCACAGTGTTCAACATCGTACTTAACATAATACTTTTGTGTACACATTTTACACTGCTTCATAGTATTCGACATCATACTTAACATAGTACTTTTGTGTACACCTGTTTCACTGCTAACAGTGTTCAATATCATACTTAACATAATACTTTTGTGTAAACATGTTACACTGCTTCAGTGTTCAACATCAGACTTAACATAATACTTTTGTGTACACATGTTACACTGCTTCAGTGTTCAACATCGTACTTAACATAATACTTTTGTGTACACATGTTACACTGCTTCACAGTGTTCAACATCATACTTAACATAATACTTTTGTGTACACATGTTACACAGCTTCAGTGTTCAACATCATACTTAACATAATACTTTTGTGTACACATGTTACACTGCTTCAGTGTTCAACATCATACTTAACATAATACTTTTGTTATACACATGTTACTCTGCTTCAGTGTTCAACATCGTACTTAACATAATACTTTTGTGTACACATGTTACACTGCTTCAGTGTTCAACATCATACTTAACATAATACTTTTGTGTACACATGTTACACTGCTTCAGTGTTCAACATCATACTTAACATAATACTTTTGTGTACACATGTTACACTGCTTCACAGTGTTCAACATCATACTTAACATAATACTTTTGTGTACACATGTTACACTGCTTCAGTGTTCAACATCATACTTAACATAATACTTTTGTGTACACATGTTACACTGCTTCACAGTGTTCAACATCATACTTAACATAATACTTTTGTGTACACATGTTACACTGCTTCAGTGTTCAACATCATACTTAACATAATACTTTTGTGTACACATGTTACACTGCTTCAGTGTTCAACATCGTACTGAACATAGTACACATGAAACGATCTGATATTTGTTTTGCATCATTGGTAACTTCCCCTTTCTTTTCCGCTATTTATTTTCACACTCGTGTATTCGCGCAAATTTGCAGCTCATTTTTTTATTGTCGTTCTAATTCTCCAGAGCCGCTTTTAACCGGCGCCGCAACACGACCTATACAATCTGAATGCCAATCTTCCATAGAGTACTAACTCAATAGTATTAATTTGTTTTTCAACTGCAACGAACAACGGCCTTACGACAACGTCGTAGTCACATACAATTTAAAACAAAGACCTCACATATTATCCAAATTGTTTTGCGCGACGATCTCTCTGGCGTGAATGGCAATTCAAAATATTGCGCTGCGGAGTACTTTTGAGCCAAATTGAAGTGAAGAGCTGCAAGTTTCCGATAGTGGGACGGGCAGAACTTGGGGCCGCCAATCAGACTAGCAGAAGGTGAAGACTTTATACGCAATTTAAATGACATATGTCTCCACGCAGTATCCTTAAGAGTTTCCAACGAACGCTAGCTTTTCATGTGCATAGTATATTATATTAAATTATATTATATGATATTATATTATATTATATTATATTATATTATATTATATTATATTATATTATATTATATTATATTATATTATATTATATTATATTATATTAGCAATACGGTCGTCAACGAATAACAAAACAATCAAGTGAATTGTATTCCCGAATTTTTGGATTTGGAAATACAATTCTGGTGGTGTGGCGCCAAATTATATTTTTGATAAGGGTGTCGAAAACATTTATTACTCCACTGGCACTGCTGTTCCGTTGTTTTTGTTATTTTTCCTTCACTGCATCTACCATCGTCTGTCAAGAATTCACCCTTCTCGCAGTCAGCCATCTCAGATGTGGACTTCCCATTTTTTTGTCACCATTTATTCTCAGACTGGTTTGTTCGGGCAAACTTGCAGCTTTTTTGTTGTTGCCGGTTTAATTTTCCAGAGCCGCTTGTATCCGGCGCTGAAACACGACCTCAGACATTTGAATGTCAATGCTCCATAGAGTACTAATTAATTATTAATTATGTTTTTCAATTGCACTGATCAGCAGCCATCAGTTTACCACAATAACTCCGTATTTGCATACAATTTCAAACAAAGACCTGATATATTATCATGTAAAACGTTCTCCGAAACGACGGTCATGTAGGTGTATCTGGCAGCTCGACGCCATGCACTGCGGAGACCTTCAAACCCACAATGAAGGATCGAGAACAAGTTCCGGTGAGTTGGATGGGCACAACTCAGCGCCGGCAATACGACCATTATAATGTAAAGAGTTTCACATTGTTGAGTCAGTTCGGTTTTATTTTGTGAACTTTTCCTTCATGCCAGCGCAGTGGAGGCTTAGTTGGAGGGCAGTTTGCGCTAGCTGATCCCACCTTGCCTAAATGATAAAATCACATCAGATTCCGATATCTCGCCCTTGAAAACATACTTATTGAGGCCAACATCATCATTCTACTGTATTTAGAACGGCAAAATCTACAGTTTAGTTCTGCGCGGCGGCCATATTGGATGCTCCAAAAAGCCAAGCGGGTAGCAATTGGCCACCCTGCCAACATTTCATCTACACACCAAGTACTATCGAAACATACAAAAAACTGATTGTAAACAGACATTGCAAGGTTTTCTAGAAGTATGGGCTCCTGCTACTGGTCTTTAATAAAATCGAAGATTTAAAATGCTTTCGTTGTATTATCACCTGAAAACTGAAAATACACAGTTATGTTAACATGGCGGCCATTTTTAAAATATAACAGCCATCTTTGATGTTCCTGTACATTTGGAGTGCGTAAAATATAGCAGCCATCTTTGATGCTCATGTATATTTGGAGTGCGTACAATTATAGCAGCCATCTTTGATGTTCATGTATATTTGGAGTGCGCAAAAACAAGACTTTAAACTGGCGAGCTCGAATTGTTTTTTAATATTTATATCCCCCAAAATATTTGAAAAAATTTCGGCCACTTTGACTCCACCTACTTATAAAAAATGATACTGTTGGGGGCGATACGCCTACCAGCCAAGGATACTTTAAGCCTAGGCAGGCGTTTTGTCCCGCCGTTTTGGCACGATCCGCAGACATCATTATGCTTTTGTAGCCACACATGGGAAGGTAATGATGAGTTCCCCGTCGACGGTGCCGCTGAAAGTTGAACTGGAAACTCATATCCATATCCACACAATGACGATGGCCTCGTATGACCAAATGCCTTCTGATTTCAGACGTCTAGCATACGACATGGCAATGACCACGAGGAGAGGCCACCACTCGTTCAACCAGACGCACAACTTGGTCTGAAAAAACCGGCTGATGGACGGGCGGTTGCGTATTTAATAATGTTCAAGTTAGCCGCTGTTACATGGTGCGCCATTTTGAGACAACACTATTTGATAGTCTCCTGCGTTTTTGATATATATATATGTATATGTAGGAACCTAAGTTCATCTGTTTTACAACAACTTGTTATCCCTAAAACTAAGTTTAACATTGGCAAACGTCTTTTTCTGTAGCTGTATCAAAAATTCGGAATTATCTCCAAATCACCTTAAATTCATCTGAAAACAAAGCTACATTTCGTGATAAACTCAAGACTTATTTGTTTCAAATTGCATTCCCAACATATACCTTAGCCGGAACCTCGCTCCAGTGATTCCAATTGCGAGCTCAGATGTATCGAAGTTATACAAGTTTCTTAATATCACATATATTATACACGGGGACTCAAATCAAATACTTACACACTCAAAACGGCTGTAGAATGCTAGCCTGGTAAAACAAACACACACGTATAGATGTCGTGTTATTGTGTATTACAGTTTTAACAACGTTGTCAGTACAAAGTGCTGTGCAGGTGACTCTGTGCTTAATAGCTCGATATTGATTTGTGAATTGATGTGGGAGTATGATCAACACATACATACAATACTCATTGTTATGTAGTATAATGTTTATTTGTGAATTGATGTGGGAGTATGATCAACACATACATACAATACTCATTGTTATGTAGTGTAATGTTTATTTGTGAATAGAAGTGGGAGTATGATCAACAAATAAATACAACACTCATTGTTATGTAGTGTAATGATTATTTGTGAATTGATGTGGGAGTATGATCAACACATAAATACAACACTCATTGTTATGTAGTGTAATGTTTATTTGTGTATTGATGTGGGAGTATGATCAACACATAAATACAACACTCATTGTTATGTAGTGTAATGTTTATTTGTGAATTTATGTGGGAGTATGATCAACACATAAATACAACACTCATTGTTATGTAGTGTAGTGTTTATTTGTGAATTGATGTGGGAGTATGATCAACACATACATACAGCACTCATTGTTATGTAGTGTAATGTTTATTTGTGAATTGATGTGGGAGTATGATCAACACATAAATACAACACTCATTGTTATGTAGTGTAATGTTTATTTGTGAATTGATGTGGGAGTATGATCAACACATACATACAACACTCATTGTTATGTAGTGTAATGTTTATTTGTGAATTTATGTGGGAGTATGATCAACACATAAATACAACACTCATTGTTATGTAGTGTAGTGTTTATTTGTGAATTGATGTGGGAGTATGATCAACACATACATACAACACTCATTGTTATGTAGTGTAATGTTTATTTGTGAATTGATGTGGGAGTATGATCAACACATAAATACAACACTCATTGTTATGTAGTGTAATGTTTATTTGTGAATTTATGTGGGAGTATGATCAACACATACATACAACACTCATTGTTATGTAGTGTAATGTTTATTTGTGAATTGATGTGGGAGTATGATCAACACATAAATACAACACTCATTGTTATGTAGTGTAATGTTTATTTGTGAATTGATGTGGGAGTATGATCAACACATACATACAACACTCATTGTTATGTAGTGTAATGTTTATTTGTGAATTTATGTGGGAGTATGATCAACACATACATACAACACTCATTGTTATGTAGTGTAATGTTTATTTGTGAATTGATGTGGGAGTATGATCAACACATAAATACAACACTCATTGTTATGTAGTGTAATGTTTATTTGTGAATTGATGTGGGAGTATGATCAACACATACATACAAAACTCATTGTTATGTAGTGTAATGTTTATTTGTGAATTGATGTGGGAGTATGATCAACACATAAATACAACACTCATTGTTATGTAGTGTAATGTTTATTTGTGAATTTATGTGGGAGTATGATCAACACATAAATACAACACTCATTGTTATGTAGTGTAGTGTTTATTTGTGAATTGATGTGGGAGTATGATCAACACATACATATAGCACTCATTGTTATGTAGTGTAATGTTTATTTGTGAATTGATGTGGGAGTATGATCAACACATACATACAGCACTCATTGTTATGTAGTGTAATGTTTATTTGTGAATTGATGTGGGAGTATGATCAACACATAAATACAACACTCATTGTTATGTAGTGTAATGTTTATTTGTGAATTGATGTGGGAGTATGATCAACAAATAAATACAACACTCATTGTTATGTAGTGTAGTGTTTATTTGTGAATTGATGTGGGAGTATGATCAACACATCAATACAACACTCATTGTTATGTACTGTAGTATTTATTTGTGAATTGATGTGGGAGTATGATCAACAAATACATACAACACTCATTGTTATGTAGTGTAGTGTTTATTTGTGAATTGATGTGGGAGTATGATCAACAAATACATACAACACTCATTGTTATGTAGTGTAGTGTTTATTTATGAATTTATGTGGGAGTATGATCAACACATAAATACAACACTCATTGTTATGTAGTGTAATGTTTATTTGTGAATTGATGTGGGAGTATGATCAACACATAAATACAACACTCATTGTTATGTAGTGTAATGTTTATTTGTGAATTGATGTGGGAGTATGATCAACAAATAATGCAACACTCATTGTTATGTAGTGTAATGTTTATTTGTGAATTGATGTGGGAGTATGATCAACAAATAAATGCAACACTCATTGTTATGTAGTGTAATGTTTATTTGTGAATTGATGTGGGAGTATGATCAACAAATACATACAACACTCATTGTTATGTAGTGTAGTGTTTATTTGTGAATTGATGTGGGAGTATGATCAACAAATACATACAACACTCGTTGTTATGTAGTGTAGTGTTTATTTGTGAATTGATGTGGGAAAATGATCAACAAATACATACAACACTCATTGTTATGTAGTGTAGTGTTTATTTGTGAATTGATGTGGGAGTATGATCAACACATAAATACAACACTCATTGTTATGTAGTGTAATGTTTATTTGTGAATTGATGTGGGAGTATGATCAACACATACATACAACACTCATTGTTATGTAGTGTAGTGTTTATTTGTGAATTGATGTGGGAGTATGATCAACACATAAATACAACACTCATTGTTATGTAGTGTAGTGTTTATTTGTGAATTGATGTGGGAGTATGATCAACACATACATACAACACTCATTGTTATGTAGTGTAATGTTTATTTGTGAATTGATGTGGGAGTATGATCAACACATAAATACAACACTCATTGTTATGTAGTGTAATGTTTATTTGTGAATTGATGTGGGAGTATGATCAACACATAAATACAACACTCATTGTTATGTAGTGTAATGTTTATTTGTGAATTGATGTGGGAGTATGATCAACACATACATACAACACTCATTGTTATGTAGTGTAATGTTTATTTGTGAATTTATGTGGGAGTATGATCAACACATACATACAACACTCATTGTTATGTAGTGTAATGTTTATTTGTGAATTGATGTGGGAGTATGATCAACACATAAATACAACACTCATTGTTATGTAGTGTAATGTTTATTTGTGAATTGATGTGGGAGTATGATCAACACATACATACAAAACTCATTGTTATGTAGTGTAATGTTTATTTGTGAATTGATGTGGGAGTATGATCAACACATAAATACAACACTCATTGTTATGTAGTGTAATGTTTATTTGTGAATTTATGTGGGAGTATGATCAACACATAAATACAACACTCATTGTTATGTAGTGTAGTGTTTATTTGTGAATTGATGTGGGAGTATGATCAACACATACATATAGCACTCATTGTTATGTAGTGTAATGTTTATTTGTGAATTGATGTGGGAGTATGATCAACACATAAATACAACACTCATTGTTATGTAGTGTAATGTTTATTTGTGAATTGATGTGGGAGTATGATCAACACATACATACAACACTCATTGTTATGTAGTGTAATGTTTATTTGTGAATTTATGTGGGAGTATGATCAACACATAAATACAACACTCATTGTTATGTAGTGTAGTGTTTATTTGTGAATTGATGTGGGAGTATGATCAACACATACATACAGCACTCATTGTTATGTAGTGTAATGTTTATTTGTGAATTGATGTGGGAGTATGAGCAACACATAAATACAACACTCATTGTTATGTAGTGTAATGTTTATTTGTGAATTGATGTGGGAGTATGATCAACAAATAAATACAACACTCATTGTTATGTAGTGTAGTGTTTATTTGTGAATTGATGTGGGAGTATGATCAACACATCAATACAACACTCATTGTTATGTACTGTAGTATTTATTTGTGAATTGATGTGGGAGTATGATCAACAAATACATACAACACTCATTGTTATGTAGTGTAGTGTTTATTTGTGAATTGATGTGGGAGTATGATCAACAAATACATACAACACTCATTGTTATGTAGTGTAGTGTTTATTTATGAATTGATGTGGGAGTATGATCAACACATAAATACAACACTCATTGTTATGTAGTGTAATGTTTATTTGTGAATTGATGTGGGAGTATGATCAACACATAAATACAACACTCATTGTTATGTAGTGTAATGTTTATTTGTGAATTGATGTGGGAGTATGATCAACAAATAATGCAACACTCATTGTTATGTAGTGTAATGTTTATTTGTGAATTGATGTGGGAGTATGATCAACAAATAAATGCAACACTCATTGTTATGTAGTGTAATGTTTATTTGTGAATTGATGTGGGAGTATGATCAACAAATACATACAACACTCATTTTTATGTAGTGTAGTGTTTATTTGTGAATTGATGTGGGAGTATGATCAACAAATACATACAACACTCGTTGTTATGTAGTGTAGTGTTTATTTGTGAATTGATGTGGGAAAATGATCAACAAATACATACAACACTCATTGTTATGTAGTGTAGTGTTTATATGTGAATTGATGTGGGAGTATGATCAACACATAAATACAACACTCATTGTTATGTAGTGTAATGTTTATTTGTGAATTGATGTGGGAGTATGATCAACACATACATACAACACTCATTGTTATGTAGTGTAGTGTTTATTTGTGAATTGATGTGGGAGTATGATCAACAAATACATACAACACTCATTGTTATGTAGTGTAGTGTTTATTTATGAATTGATGTGGGAGTATGATCAACACATAAATACAACACTCATTGTTATGTAGTGTAATGTTTATTTGTGAATTGATGTGGGAGTATGATCAACACATAAATACAACACTCATTGTTATGTAGTGTAATGTTTATTTGTGAATTGATGTGGGAGTATGATCAACAAATAATGCAACACTCATTGTTATGTAGTGTAATGTTTATTTGTGAATTGATGTGGGAGTATGATCAACAAATAAATGCAACACTCATTGTTATGTAGTGTAATGTTTATTTGTGAATTGATGTGGGAGTATGATCAACAAATACATACAACACTCATTGTTATGTAGTGTAGTGTTTATTTGTGAATTGATGTGGGAGTATGATCAACAAATACATACAACACTCGTTGTTATGTAGTGTAGTGTTTATTTGTGAATTGATGTGGGAAAATGATCAACAAATACATACAACACTCATTGTTATGTAGTGTAGTGTTTATTTGTGAATTGATGTGGGAGTATGATCAACACATAAATACAACACTCATTGTTATGTAGTGTAATGTTTATTTGTGAATTGATGTGGGAGTATGATCAACACATACATACAACACTCATTGTTATGTAGTGTAGTGTTTATTTGTGAATTGATGTGGGAGTATGATCAACACATAAATACAACACTCATTGTTATGTAGTGTAGTGTTTATTTGTGAATTGATGTGGGAGTATGATCAACACATACATACAACACTCATTGTTATGTAGTGTAATGTTTATTTGTGAATTGATGTGGGAGTATGATCAACACATAAATACAACACTCATTGTTATGTAGTGTAATGTTTATTTGTGAATTGATGTGGGAATATGATCAACAAATAAATGCAACACTCATTGTTATCTAGTGTAATGTTTATTTGTGAATTGATGTGGGAGTATGATCAACACATACATACAGCACTCATGATTATGTAGTGTAATGTTTATTTGTGAATTGATGTGGGAGTATGATCAACAAATACATACAATACTCGTTGTTATGCAGTGTAATGTTTATTTGTGAATTGATGTGGGAGTATGATCAACACATAAATACAACACTCATTGTTATGTAGTGTAGTGTTTATTTGTGAATAGTTGTGGGAGTATGATCAACAAATAAATACAACACTCATTGTTATGTAGTGTAATGTTTATTTGTGAATTGATGTGGGAGTATGATCAACACATCAACACAACACTCATTGTGATGTAGTGTAATGTTTATTTGTGAATTGATGTGGGAGTATGATCAACACATAAATACAACACTCATTGTTATGTAGTGTAATGTTTATTTGTGAATTGATGTGGGAGAATGACCAACACATCAACACAACACTCATTGTGATGTAGTGTAATGTTTATTTGTGAATTGATGTGGGAGTATGATCAACACATAAATACAACACTCATTGTTATGTAGTGTAATGTTTATTTGTGAATTGATGTGGGAGTATGATCAACACATACATACAACACTCATTGTTATGTAGTGTAGTGTTTATTTGTGAATTGATGTGGGAGTATGATCAACAAATACATACAACACTCATTGTTATGTAGTGTAGTGTTTATTTATGAATTGATGTGGGAGTATGATCAACACATAAATACAACACTCATTGTTATGTAGTGTAATGTTTATTTGTGAATTGATGTGGGAGTATGATCAACACATAAATACAACACTCATTGTTATGTAGTGTAATGTTTATTTGTGAATTGATGTGGGAGTATGATCAACAAATAATGCAACACTCATTGTTATGTAGTGTAATGTTTATTTGTGAATTGATGTGGGAGTATGATCAACAAATAAATGCAACACTCATTGTTATGTAGTGTAATGTTTATTTGTGAATTGATGTGGGAGTATGATCAACAAATACATACAACACTCATTGTTATGTAGTGTAGTGTTTATTTGTGAATTGATGTGGGAGTATGATCAACAAATACATACAACATTCGTTGTTATGTAGTGTAGTGTTTATTTGTGAATTGATGTGGGAAAATGATCAACAAATACATACAACACTCATTGTTATGTAGTGTAGTGTTTATTTGTGAATTGATGTGGGAGTATGATCAACACATAAATACAACACTCATTGTTATGTAGTGTAATGTTTATTTGTGAATTGATGTGGGAGTATGATCAACACATACATACAACACTCATTGTTATGTAGTGTAGTGTTTATTTGTGAATTGATGTGGGAGTATGATCAACAAATACATACAACACTCGTTGTTATGTAGTGTAGTGTTTATTTGTGAATTGATGTGGGAAAATGATCAACAAATACATACAACACTCATTGTTATGTAGTGTAGTGTTTATTTGTGAATTGATGTGGGAGTATGATCAACACATAAATACAACACTCATTGTTATGTAGTGTAATGTTTATTTGTGAATTGATGTGGGAGTATGATCAACACATACATACAACACTCATTGTTATGTAGTGTAGTGTTTATTTGTGAATTGATGTGGGAGTATGATCAACACATAAATACAACACTCATTGTTATGTAGTGTAGTGTTTATTTGTGAATTGATGTGGGAGTATGATCAACACATACATACAACACTCATTGTTATGTAGTGTAATGTTTATTTGTGAATTGATGTGGGAGTATGATCAACACATAAATACAACACTCATTGTTATGTAGTGTAATGTTTATTTGTGAATTGATGTGGGAATATGATCAACAAATAAATGCAACACTCATTGTTATCTAGTGTAATGTTTATTTGTGAATTGATGTGGGAGTATGATCAACACATACATACAGCACTCATGTTTATGTAGTGTAATGTTTATTTGTGAATTGATGTGGGAGTATGATCAACAAATACATACAATACTCGTTGTTATGCAGTGTAATGTTTATTTGTGAATTGATGTGGGAGTATGATCAACACATAAATACAACACTCATTGTTATGTAGTGTAGTGTTTATTTGTGAATAGTTGTGGGAGTATGATCAACAAATAAATACAACACTCATTGTTATGTAGTGTAATGTTTATTTGTGAATTGATGTGGGAGTATGATCAACACATCAACACAACACTCATTGTGATGTAGTGTAATGTTTATTTGTGAATTGATGTGGGAGTATGATCAACACATAAATACAACACTCATTGTTATGTAGTGTAATGTTTATTTGTGAATTGATGTGGGAGAATGACCAACACATCAACACAACACTCATTGTGATGTAGTGTAATGTTTATTTGTGAATTGATGTGGGAGTATGATCAACACATAAATACAACACTCATTGTTATGTAGTGTAATGTTTATTTGTGAATTGATGTGGGAGTATGATCAACACATACATACAACACTCATTGTTATGTAGTGTAGTGTTTATTTGTGAATTGATGTGGGAGTATGATCAACAAATACATACAACACTCATTGTTATGTAGTGTAGTGTTTATTTATGAATTGATGTGGGAGTATGATCAACACATAAATACAACACTCATTGTTATGTAGTGTAATGTTTATTTGTGAATTGATGTGGGAGTATGATCAACACATAAATACAACACTCATTGTTATGTAGTGTAATGTTTATTTGTGAATTGATGTGGGAGTATGATCAACAAATAATGCAACACTCATTGTTATGTAGTGTAATGTTTATTTGTGAATTGATGTGGGAGTATGATCAACAAATAAATGCAACACTCATTGTTATGTAGTGTAATGTTTATTTGTGAATTGATGTGGGAGTATGATCAACAAATACATACAACACTCATTGTTATGTAGTGTAGTGTTTATTTGTGAATTGATGTGGGAGTATGATCAACAAATACATACAACACTCGTTGTTATGTAGTGTAGTGTTTATTTGTGAATTGATGTGGGAAAATGATCAACAAATACATACAACACTCATTGTTATGTAGTGTAGTGTTTATTTGTGAATTGATGTGGGAGTATGATCAACACATAAATACAACACTCATTGTTATGTAGTGTAATGTTTATTTGTGAATTGATGTGGGAGTATGATCAACACATACATACAACACTCATTGTTATGTAGTGTAGTGTTTATTTGTGAATTGATGTGGGAGTATGATCAACACATAAATACAACACTCATTGTTATGTAGTGTAGTGTTTATTTGTGAATTGATGTGGGAGTATGATCAAAACATACATACAACACTCATTGTTATGTAGTGTAATGTTTATTTGTGAATTGATGTGGGAGTATGATCAACACATAAATACAACACTCATTGTTATGTAGTGTAATGTTTATTTGTGAATTGATGTGGGAATATGATCAACAAATAAATGCAACACTCATTGTTATCTAGTGTAATGTTTATTTGTGAATTGATGTGGGAGTATGATCAACACATACATACAGCACTCATGTTTATGTAGTGTAATGTTTATTTGTGAATTGATGTGGGAGTATGATCAACAAATACATACAATACTCGTTGTTATGCAGTGTAATGTTTATTTGTGAATTGATGTGGGAGTATGATCAACACATAAATACAACACTCATTGTTATGTAGTGTAGTGTTTATTTGTGAATAGTTGTGGGAGTATGATCAACAAATAAATACAACACTCATTGTTATGTAGTGTAATGTTTATTTGTGAATTGATGTGTGAGTATGATCAACACATCAACACAACACTCATTGTGATGTAGTGTAATGTTTATTTGTGAATTGATGTGGGAGTATGATCAACACATAAATACAACACTCATTGTTATGTAGTGTAGTGTTTATTTGTGAATTTATGTGGGAGTATGATCAACACATAAATACAACACTCATTGTTATGTAGTGTAGTGTTTATTTGTGAATAGTTGTGGGAGTATGATCAACAAATAAATACAACACTCATTGTTATGTAGTGTAATGTTTATTTGTGAATTGATGTGGGAGAATGACCAACACATCAACACAACACTCATTGTGATGTAGTGTAATGTTTATTTGTGAATTGATGTGGGAGTATGATCAACACATAAATACAACACTCATTGTTATGTAGTGTAGTGTTTATTTGTGAATTGATGTGGGAGTATGATCAACACATAAATACAACACTCATTGTTATGTAGTGTAGTGTTTATTTGTGAATAGTTGTGGGAGTATGATCAACAAATAAATATAACACTCATTGTTATGTAGTGTAATGTTTATTTGTGAATTGATGTGGGAGTATGACCAACACATCAACACAACACTCATTGTGATGTAGTGTAATGTTTATTTGTGAATTGATGTGGGAGTATGATCAACACATAAATACAACACTCATTGTTATGTAGTGTAGTGTTTATTTGTGAATTTATGTGGGAGTATGATCAACGAATAAATACAACACTCATTGTTATGTAGTGTAATGATTATTTGTGAATTGATGTGGGAGTATGATCAACAAATAAATACAACACTCATTGTTATGTAGTGTAGTGTTTATTTGTGAATTGATGTGAGAGTATGATCAACAAATAAATACAACACTCATTGTTATGTAGTGTAATGATTATTTGTGAATTGATGTGGGAGTATGATCAACAAATAAATACTACACTCATTGTTATGTAGTGTAATGTTTATTTGTGAATTGATGTGGGAGTATGATCAACACATACATACAGCACTCATTGTTATGTAGTGTAATGTTTATTTGTGAATTGATGTGGGAGTATGATCAACACATACACACAGCACTCATTGTTATGTAGTGTAATGTTTATTTGTGAATTGATGTGGGAGTATGATCAACAAATACATACAACACTCATTGTTATGTAGTGTAATGTTTATTTGTGAATTGATGTGGGAGTATGATCAACACATAAATACAACACTCATTGTTATGTAGTGTAATGTTTATTTGTGAATTGATGTGGGAGTATGATCAACAAATAAATACAACACTCATTGTTATGTAGTGTAGTGTTTATTTGTGAATTGATGTGGGAGTATGATCAACACATCAATACAACACTCATTGTTATGTACTGTAGTATTTATTTGTGAATTGATGTGGGAGTATGATCAACAAATACATACAACACTCATTGTTATGTAATGTAGTGTTTATTTATGAATTGATGTGGGAGTATGATCAACACATAAATACAACACTCATTGTTATGTAGTGTAATGTTTATTTGTGAATTGATGTGGGAGTATGATCAATACATAAATACAACACTCATTGTTATGTAGTGTAATGTTTATTTGTGAATTGATGTGGGAGTATGATCAACAAATAATGCAACACTCATTGTTATGTAGTGTAATGTTTATTTGTGAATTGATGTGGGAGTATGATCAACAAATAAATGCAACACTCATTGTTATGTAGTGTAATGTTTATTTGTGAATTGATGTGGGAGTATGATCAACAAATACATACAACACTCATTGTTATGTAGTGTAGTGTTTATTTGTGAATTGATGTGGGAGTATGATCAACAAATACATACAACACTCGTTGTTATGTAGTGTAGTGTTTATTTGTGAATTGATGTGGGAAAATGATCAACAAATACATACAACACTCATTGTTATGTAGTGTAGTGTTTATTTGTGAATTGATGTGGGAGTATGATCAACACATAAATACAACACTCATTGTTATGTAGTGTAGTGTTTATTTGTGAATTTATGTGGGAGTATGATCAACACATAAATACAACACTCATTGTTATGTAGTGTAATGTTTATTTGTGAATTGATGTGGGAGTATGATCAACACATAAATACAACACTCATTGTTATGTAGTGTAGTGTTTATTTGTGAATTTATGTGGGAGTATGATCAACACATAAATACAACACTCATTGTTATGTAGTGTAATGTTTATTTGTGAATTGATGTGGGAGTATGATCAACAAATAAATACAACACTCATTGTTATCTAGTGTAATGTTTATTTGTGAATTGATGTGGGAGTATGATCAACAAATACATACAACACTCATTGTTATGTAGTGTAGTGTTTATTTGTGAATTGATGTGGGAGTATGATCAACACATAAATACAACACTCATTGTTATGTAGTGTAATGTTTATTTGTGAATTGATGTGGGAGTATGATCAACAAATAAATGCAACACTCATTGTTATCTAGTGTAATGTTTATTTGTGAATTGATGTGGGAGTATGATCAACACATACATACAGCACTCATTGTTATGTAGTGTAATGTTTATTTGTGAATTGATGTGGGAGTATGATCAACAAATACATACAATACTCGTTGTTATGCAGTGTAATGTTTATTTGTGAATTGATGTGGGAGTATGATCAACACATAAATACAACACTCATTGTTATGTAGTGTAATGTTTATTTGTGAATTGATGTGGGAGTATGATCAACACATAAATACAACACTCATTGTTATGTAGTGTAGTGTTTATTTGTGAATAGTTGTGGGAGTATGATCAAAAAATAAATACAACACTCATTGTTATGTAGTGTAATGTTTATTTGTGAATTGATGTGGGAGTATGACCAACACATCAATACAACACTCATTGTGATGTAGTGTAATGTTTATTTGTGAATTGATGTGGGAGTATGATCAACAAATACATACAACACTCATTGTTATGTAATGTAGTGTTTATTTATGAATTGATGTGGGAGTATGATCAACACATAAATACAACACTCATTGTTATGTAGTGTAATGTTTATTTGTGAATTGATGTGGGAGTATGATCAACACATAAATACAACACTCATTGTTATGTAGTGTAATGTTTATTTGTGAATTGATGTGGGAGTATGATCAACAAATAATACAACACTCATTGTTATGTAGTGTAATGTTTATTTGTGAATTGATGTGGGAGTATGATCAACAAATAAATGCAACACTCATTGTTATGTAGTGTAATGTTTATTTGTGAATTGATGTGGGAGTATGATCAACAAATACATACAACACTCATTGTTATGTAGTGTAGTGTTTATTTGTGAATTGATGTGGGAGTATGATCAACAAATACATACAACACTCGTTGTTATGTAGTGTAGTGTTTATTTGTGAATTGATGTGGGAAAATGATCAACAAATACATACAACACTCATTGTTATGTAGTGTAGTGTTTATTTGTGAATTGATGTGGGAGTATGATCAACACATAAATACAACACTCATTGTTATGTAGTGTAGTGTTTATTTGTGAATTTATGTGGGAGTATGATCAACATATAAATACAACACTCATTGTTATGTAGTGTAATGTTTATTTGTGAATTGATGTGGGAGTATGATCAACACATAAATACAACACTCATTGTTATGTAGTGTAGTGTTTATTTGTGAATTTATGTGGGAGTATGATCAACACATAAATACAACACTCATTGTTATGTAGTGTAATGTTTATTTGTGAATTGATGTGGGAGTATGATCAACAAATAAATACAACACTCATTGTTATCTAGTGTAATGTTTATTTGTGAATTGATGTGGGAGTATGATCAACAAATACATACAACACTCATTGTTATGTAGTGTAGTGTTTATTTGTGAATTGATGTGGGAATATGATCAACACATAAATACAACACTCATTGTTATGTAGTGTAATGTTTATTTGTGAATTGATGTGGGAGTATGATCAACAAATAAATGCAACACTCATTGTTATCTAGTGTAATGTTTATTTGTGAATTGATGTGGGAGTATGATCAACACATACATACAGCACTCATTGTTATGTAGTGTAATGTTTATTTGTGAATTGATGTGGGAGTATGATCAACAAATACATACAATACTCGTTGTTATGCAGTGTAATGTTTATTTGTGAATTGATGTGGGAGTATGATCAACACATAAATACAACACTCATTGTTATGTAGTGTAATGTTTATTTGTGAATTGATGTGATCAACACATAAATACAACACTCATTGTTATGTAGTGTAGTGTTTATTTGTGAATAGTTGTGGGAGTATGATCAAAAAATAAATACAACACTCATTGTTATGTAGTGTAATGTTTATTTGTGAATTGATGTGGGAGTATGACCAACACATCAATACAACACTCATTGTGATGTAGTGTAATGTTTATTTGTGAATTGATGTGGGAGTATGATCAACACATAAATACAACACTCATTGTTATGTAGTGTAGTGTTTATTTGTGAATTTATGTGGGAGTATGATCAACAAATAAATACAACACTCATTGTTATGTAGTGTAATGATTATTTGTGAATTGATGTGGGAGTATGATCAACAAATAAATACAACACTCATTGTTATGTAGTGTAGTGTTTATTTGTGAATTGATGTGAGAGTATGATCAACAAATAAATACAACACTCATTGTTATGTAGTGTAATGATTATTTGTGAATTGATGTGGGAGTATGATCAACAAATACACACAACACTCATTGTTATGTAGTGTAGTGTTTATTTGTGAATTGATGTGGGAGTATGATCAACACATAAATACAACACTCACTGTTATGTAGTGCAATGTTTATATGTGAATTGATGTGGGAGTATGATCAACAAATACATACAACACTCATTGTTATGTAGTGTAGTGTTTATTTGTGAATTGATGTGGGAGTATGATCAACACATAAATACAACACTCATTGTTATGTAGTGTAATGTTTATTTGTGAATTGATGTGGGAGTATGATCAACAAATAAATGCAACACTCATTGTTATCTAGTGTAATGTTTATTTGTGAATTGATGTGGGAGTATGATCAACACATACATACAGCACTCATTGTTATGTAGTGTAATGTTTATTTGTGAATTGATGTGGGAGTATGATCAACAAATACATACAATACTCGTTGTTATGCTGTGTAATGTTTATTTGTGAATTGATGTGGGAGTATGATCAACACATAAATACAACACTCATTGTTATGTAGTGTAGTGTTTATTTGTGAATTGATGTGGGAGTATGATCAACACATAAATACAACCCTCATTGTTATGTAGTGTAGTGTTTATTTGTGAATAGTTGTGGGAGTATGATCAAAAAATAAATACAACACTCATTGTTATGTAGTGTAATGTTTATTTGTGAATTGATGTGGGAGTATGACCAACACATCAATACAACACTCATTGTGATGTAGTGTAATGTTTATTTGTGAATTGATGTGGGAGTATGATCAACACATAAATACAACACTCATTGTTATGTAGTGTAGTGTTTATTTGTGAATTTATGTGGGAGTATGATCAACAAATAAATACAACACTCATTGTTATGTAGTGTAATGATTATTTGTGAATTGATGTGGGAGTATGATCAACAAATAAATACAACACTCATTGTTATGTAGTGTAGTGTTTATTTGTGAATTGATGTGAGAGTATGATCAACAAATAAATACAACACTCATTGTTATGTAGTGTAATGATTATTTGTGAATTGATGTGGGAGTATGATCAACAAATAAATACTACACTCATTGTTATGTAGTGTAATGTTTATTTGTGAATTGATGTGGGAGTATGATCAACACATACATACAGCACTCATTGTTATGTAGTGTAATGTTTATTTGTGAATTGATGTGGGAGTATGATCAACACATACACACAGCACTCATTGTTATGTAGTGTAATGTTTATTTGTGAATTGATGTGGGAGTATGATCAACAAATACATACAACACTCATTGTTATGTAGTGTAATGTTTATTTGTGAATTGATGTGGGAGTATGATCAACACATAAATACAACACTCATTGTTATGTAGTGTAATGTTTATTTGTGAATTGATGTGGGAGTATGATCAACAAATAAATACAACACTCATTGTTATGTAGTGTAGTGTTTATTTGTGAATTGATGTGGGAGTATGATCAACACATCAATACAACACTCATTGTTATGTACTGTAGTATTTATTTGTGAATTGATGTGGGAGTATGATCAACAAATACATACAACACTCATTGTTATGTAATGTAGTGTTTATTTATGAATTGATGTGGGAGTATGATCAACAAATACATACAACACTCATTGTTATGTAGTGTAATGTTTATTTGTGAATTGATGTGGGAGTATGATCAACACATAAATACAACACTCATTGTTATGTAGTGTAATGTTTATTTGTGAATTGATGTGGGAGTATGATCAACAAATAATGCAACACTCATTGTTATGTAGTGTAATGTTTATTTGTGAATTGATGTGGGAGTATGATCAACAAATAAATGCAACACTCATTGTTATGTAGTGTAATGTTTATTTGTGAATTGATGTGGGAGTATGATCAACAAATACATACAACACTCATTGTTATGTAGTGTAGTGTTTATTTGTGAATTGATGTGGGAGTATGATCAACAAATACATACAACACTCGTTGTTATGTAGTGTAGTGTTTATTTGTGAATTGATGTGGGAAAATGATCAACAAATACATACAACACTCATTGTTATGTAGTGTAGTGTTTATTTGTGAATTGATGTGGGAGTATGATCAACACATAAATACAACACTCATTGTTATGTAGTGTAATGTTTATTTGTGAATTGATGTGGGAGTATGATCAACACATAAATACAACACTCATTGTTATGTAGTGTAGTGTTTATTTGTGAATTGATGTGGGAGTATGATCAACACATAAATACAACACTCATTGTTATGTAGTGTAATGTTTATTTGTGAATTGATGTGGGAGTATGATCAACACATACATACAACACTCATTGTTATGTAGTGTAATGTTTATTTGTGAATTGATGTGGGAGTATGATCAACACATAAATACAACACTCATTGTTATGTAGTGTAATGTTTATTTGTGAATTGATGTGGGAGTATGATCAACAAATAAATACTACACTCATTGTTATGTAGTGTAATGTTTATTTGTGAATATGATCAACAAATAAATACAACAATACTATATATATATATAATTACATATGTATATAAATATATATATATAAATATATATATACATATATGTATATATATATATATATATATATAGGGAGACGAGATAGATAGAAGGTAAGGGAGATATATATATATATATATATATATATATATATATCACTCACTCACTCATTCACTCACTCACTCATTCACTCACTCACTCACTCACGCACTCGCTCTCGCTCTCTCTCTCTCTCTCTCTCTCTCTCTCTCTCTCTCTCTCTCTCTCTCTCTCTCTCTCTCTCTCTCTCTCTCTCTCTCTCTCTCTCTCTCTCTCTCTCTCTCTCTCTCTCTCTCTCTCTCTCTCTCTCTCTCTCTCTCTCTCTCTCTCTCTCTCTCTCTCTCTCTCTCTCTCTCTCTCTCTCTCTCTCTCTCTCTCTCTCTCTCTCTCTCTCTCTCTCTCTCTCTCTCTCTCTCTCTCTCTCTCTCTCTCTCTCTCTCTCTCTCTCTCTCTCTCTCTCTCTCTCTCTCGCTTTCTCTGTATCTCTCTCCCTCACACACTCTCTCTCTCTGTATATCTATCCCTCTCTCTGATACATATTATTATTATTAGTAGTAGTAGTAGTAATAGTAGTAGTAGTAGCAGTTGTTGCTGTTGTTGTTGTAAATGCAATACATGTTCGAAGTGGTGTGTCTTCAGATCGTTCTTAATTGTCGACAGGAAGCCTGTTTTTGGCCGTTCCGTACAATCTAGAGCAAAGTTGCATTACGCCCACGTTCACAAGTAGTCACTCGTCCCGACGCCTTCGTGGATACGCATAAATTATATGTTATGCCGTCAGCTGTAGCATCGCACGAACTATACACTGGTCTCATTGTCCTATCACAGAATGTCAGGCAGATTATTGATTGTTGAGTGTCAAACTGCGCTATATCATAGCGTCAGCAGAGACAACGCATCAGTCGACTGACAAATTGCCCAGCGATTGTCTCGACGAATCAGGAGTTGTTCGGTAATTTTTTTAGACTTAGATAAAGTTTAGAAAAAAACCTAAATGGCGCCTCGACGTTTGAACAAGCTGACCCGGCCTCAGCCGTCTGTCCCAGTCTGGCCGCTGTTCCGAGATCTGATCTTGGCAATGGTCTTTTTCTGGGCTACCAACTCAGAAGGTAAGCACGTATTCTGTATTTACAACATGGGAGTGCTATTTTGAAACTGTCAACTGTTTGTGGTATGACGATTGTCATTGAATAACTGAATGGGTGAATGCAACAATCACTATATAATTAGTATTAAAACATTTTCTTTGATAAACATATGTCCGTACGAAACGTACGAGTTACTACTATATACGAAAAGAACGTCATTATATTATGTTCATCAATACAGTCATGAGACAGTCCTATGTCATATATAATCACATAAGTTTTGCGATACAGTTGAAACTGTCAAGCTGTGACAATTCACAATACGAGATTGCCAAATATACAAAACAATCATCTTAATAATTTGTCCCACATTGATCATCTCACCAGGCATCATCATCAGAATAATCACCAAGTTGTCCCACATCCATCATCTCACCATGCATCATCATCAGAATAATCACCAAGTTGTCCCACATCCATCATCTCACCAGGCATCATCATCAGAATAATCACCAAGTTGTCCCACATTGATCATCTCACCAGGCATCATCATCAGAATAATCACCAAGTTGTCCCACATTCATCATCTCACCAGGCGTCATCATCAGAATAATCACCAAGTTGTCCCACACCCATAATCTCACCAGGCATCATCATCAGAATAATCACCAAGTTGTCCCACATTGATCATCTCACCAGGCATCATCATCAGAATAATCACCAAGTTGTCCCACATCCATCATCTCACCAGGCATCATCATCAGAATAATCACCAAGTTGTCCCACATCCATCATCTCACCATGCATCATCATCAGAATAATCACCAAGTTGTCCCACATCCATCATCTCACCAGGCATCATCATCAGAATAATCACCAAGTTGTCCCACATTGATCATCTCACCAGGCTTCATCATCAGAATAATCACCAAGTTGTCCCACATCCATCATCTCACCAGGCATCATCATCAGAATAATCACCAAGTTGTCCCACATTCATCATCTCACCAGGCGTCATCATCAGAATAATCACCAAGTTGTCCCACATCCATCATCTCACCAGGCATCATCATCAGAATAATCACCAAGTTGTCCCACATTGATCATCTCACCAGGCGTCATCATCAGAATAATCACCAAGTTGTCCCACATCCATCATCTCACCAGGCATCATCATCAGAATAATCACCAAGTTGTCCCACATCCATCATCTCACCAGGCTTCATCTTCAGAATAATCACCAAGTTGTCCCACATTGATCATCTCACCAGGCATCATCATCAGAATAATCACCAAGTTGTCCCACATTCATCATCTCACCAGGCGTCATCATCAGAATAATCACCAAGTTGTCCCACATTGATCATCTCACCAGGCATCATCATCAGAATAATCACCAAGTTGTCCCACATCCATCATCTCACCAGGCTTCATCATCAGAATAATCACCAAGTTGTCCCACATTGATCATCTCACCAGGCATCATCATCAGAATAATCACCAAGTTGTCCCACATTGATCATCTCACCAGGCATCATCATCAGAATAATCACCAAGTTGTCCCACATTCATCATCTCACCAGGCGTCATCATCAGAATAATCACCAAGTTGTCCCACATTGATCATCTCACCAGGCGTCATCATCAGAATAATCACCAAGTTGTCCCACATCCATCATCTCACCAGGCTTCATCATCAGAATAATCACCAAGTTGTCCCACATTGATCATCTCACCAGGCATCATCATCAGAATAATCACCAAGTTGTCCCACATTGATCATCTCACCAGGCATCATCATCAGAATAATCACCAAGTTATCCCACATTCATCATCTCACCAGGCATCATCATCAGAATAATCACCAAGTTATCCCACATTCATCATCTCACCAGGCATCATCATCAGAATAATCACCAAGTTGTCCCACATTCATCATCTCACCAGGCATCATCATCAGAATAATCACCAAGTTATCCCACATTCATCATCTCACCAGGCATCATCATCAGAATAATCAACAAGTTGTCGCACATTCATCATCTCACCACGCATCATCATCAGAATAATCACCAAGTTGCCCCACATTCATCATCTCACTAGGCATCATCATCAGAATAATCACCAAGTTGTCCCACATCCATCATCTCACCAGGCATCATCATCAGAATAATCACTAAGTTGTCCCACATTGATCATCTCACCAGGCATCATCATCAGAATAATCACCAAGTTATCCCACATTCATCATCTCACCAGGCATCATCATCAGAATAATCACCAAGTTATCCCACATTCATCATCTCACCAGGCATCATCATCAGAATAATCACCAAGTTGTCCCACATTCATCATCTCACCAGGCATCATCATCAGAATAATCACCAAGTTGTCCCACATTCCTCATCTCACCAGGCATCATCATCAGAATAATCACCAAGTTATCCCACATTCATCATCTCACCAGGCATCATCATCAGAATAATCACCAAGTTGTCCCACATTCATCATCTCACCAGGCATCATCATCAGAATAATCACCAAGTTGTCCCACATTCATCATCTCACCAGGCATCATCATCAGAATAATCAACAAGTTGTCGCACATAATAACGCATTCTAACATACATTACAGTTGAGACTGCTGAGTTATGACAGCTCAGTGTGTCAACAAAACAAGCAATAATCACCAAGTTGTCGCACATAATAACGCATTCTAACATCCATTACAGTTGAGACTGTTGTGTTATGACAGCTCAGTGTGTCAACAAAACAAGCAATAATCACCAAGTTGTCACACATAATAACACATTCTAACATACATTACAGTTGAGAGTGTTGAGTTATGACAACTCAGTGTGTCAACAAAACAAGCAATAATCACCAAGTTGTCACACATAATAACACATTCTAACATCCATTACAGTTGAGACTGTTGTGTTATGACAACTCAGAGTGTCAACAAAACAAGCAATAATCACCAAGTTGTCGCACATAATAACACATTCTAACATACATTACAGTTGAGAGTGTTGAGTTATGACAACTCAGTGTGTCAACAAAACAAGCAATAATCACCAAGTTGTCGCACATAATAACGCATTCTAACATCCATTACAGTTGAGACTGCTGAGTTATGACAGCTCAGTGTGTCAACAAAACAAGCAATAATCACCAAGTTGTCCCACATAATAACACATTCTAACATCCATTACAGTTGAGACTGTTGAGTTATGACAACTCAGTGTGTCAACAAAACAAGCAATAATCACCAAGTTGTCGCACATAATAACACATTCTAACATCCATTGCAGTTGAGACTGTTGAGTTATGACAACTCAGTGTGTCAACAAAACAAGCAATAATCACCAAGTTGTCGCACATAATAACGCATTCTAACATCCATTACAGTTGAGACTGTTGAGTTATGACAATTCAGTGTGTCAACAAAACAAGCAATAATCACCAAGTTGTCGCACATAATAACACATTCTAACATCCATTACAGTTGAGACTGTTGAGTTATGACAACTCAGCGTGTCAACAAAACAAGCAATAATCACCAAGTTGTCGCACATAATAACGCATTCTAACATCCATTACAGTTGAGACTGTTGAGTTATGACAACTCAGCGTGTCAACAAAACAAGCAATAATCACCAAGTTGTCCCACATAATAACGCATTCTAACATACATTACAGTTGAGACGATTGAGTTATGACAACTCAGTGTGTCAACAAAACAAGCTATAATCACCCAGTTGTCGCACATAATAACGCATTCTAACATACATTACAGTTGAGACTGTTGAGTTATGACAACTCAGTGTGTCAACAAAACAAGCAATAATCACCAAGTTGTCGCACATAATAACACATTCTAACATACATTACAGTTGAGACTGTTGAGTTATGACAACTCAGCGTGTCAACAAAACAAGCAATAATCACCAAGTTGTCGCACATAATAACACATTCTAACATACATTACAGTTGAGACTGTTGAGTTATGACAACTCAGTGTGTCAACAAAACAAGCAATAATCACCAAGTTGTCGCACATAATAACACATTCTAACATCCATTACAGTTGAGACTGTTGAGTTATGACAACTCAGCGTGTCAACAAAACAAGCAATAATCACCCAGTTGTCGCACATAATAACACATTCTAACATACATTACAGTTGAGACTGTTGAGTTATGACAACTCAGCGTGTCAACAAAACAAGCAATAATCACCCAGTTGTCGCACATAATAACACATTCTAACATACATTACAGTTGAGACTGTTGAGTTATGACAACTCAGTGTGTCAACAAAACAAGCAATAATCACCAAGTTGTCGCACATAATAACGCATTCTAACATACATTACAGTTGAGACTGTTGAGTTGTGACAACTCAGTGTGTCAACAAAACAAGCAATGTCACACAAATCGTAGTACCTATTTGTTTAGTCTGTAATATTCAACTACGTTTCATTGGAGTAATCACCAGGAGATGCTGCGTCGTATTATTTTCACATAATTTATTGAGATTGACCTTGTTGTGTTAAAGTACAAATTAAAATACAAGTTTTGCTCAATATATCACCAAAATGGTCTTATCAATTTACTTCATCTGATTACATGGTTATACTACTCCAGCAAACGCTCGAAGCGAGTGCGCAAGAAGATCGATTGTCTTTAATGTTTTCGAAAAACACAATATTCGGCCATTAATTAAAACATGTTACATGTCCGATACATACAAAACACAATATTCGGCCATTAATTAAACGTGTTACATGTTCGATACATACAAAACACATTGTGACTATAATAAAATACAGGCCAATAAATGTATCACTCTGATAGCGGTGAATAATAATGATGTTTTCACAGGACGTTTTGTTAGTCTTGCACGTTTTATATGATATTTCTCGCTACATTCATTACATCAATACTTGTGCCAGGCAGTACATTTTACCAAACGTGTCTTGTACAATGTAGGCGTGAACTTAATGGCGCGAGAACGACATTAATATTGGGGGGCTGCCGGAGCTTCAGTGCTGTTGAAATTTTTTGGCCGCCGCAACACATATTCCTGGGTGGGGGGCAGAACCCTACGCCTGCCCTCCAATTGCCACCCCCCTTTCACGGTCGCCGAAAACACCTTAATATATCCTATCAGAAAACCTTGACTTGCACCCGCCCTTGACGCTCGCCAAAACAAACATTAACGCTCACATTTACTTGGGGAGAAACATATGTATGCCCCCCAGCGAAATTCAGGGAGTAGCTGCCCCCTGCCCCTGTTCCCAAGTCTATGCGAGAACAACATGTATCGGCAGCCACAGTATTATATATGTTTTGTATACCCTTTCACTTCATCGTTCCCGCAATTCATTATCCTTCTGCAAATGTGATTTGTGGCTTCATCTGTAGATATATATATATATATATTTATTGGAAATAGAACACACATCACAAAACATAAGCAAGTGTACGCAACATCCCATAAAATGAAGCACTAAACAATTACACAAGTGTAATATCACAGTGGACATCTTTCGGACATCTTCCAATCTTTTACCGTGATGATCATATCTGCGCAAGTGCAATGCCAACTTATTCGAACATAAGTTGTGTCGTGAAAACACGTTTGTAAAAGAATACCTTTTACTCACCGCTCCCAACCCTCAACTTGAGTGTAGTTGTAGGATGTGACGTGTATTGGAGTCTGCTGTGCATTGCTTGGTTTATGTAGCGAGAGATAGACACACACAAGGTGTGGTTGGATAATGGCAATGCCCTTTAATTGCATCTAGTAAAGTAATGTATAGACATGACAATGGGCATTGCCGTTGGCCTAGATAAAAAAGGCAACACCCCTTACAAGCGTAGAGGAGTCATAAATGTCTGTCAATGCGGTCTCTTTCATTTATAACACTGCCTTCAGACGATATAACCGTTCCTTTCCATATTTACTCACGCATACGCGGACTTTAACCAACACACCAACATCAACATTAGCACAAACATGCGCGCTGCAGCACAAACATACGCATACACACACACACACACACACACACACACACACACACACACACACACACACACACACACACACACACACACACACACACACTCATTCACTCACACGTACATACACACACGCCCGCGCACGCACACACACACACGGAAACAATCACACTAACAGAAACATACACACACGCCCGCGCACGCACACACACACGGAAACAATCACACTAACAGAAACATACACATTAGTAGTAATAGAGGTTGAGTAGCGTAGAGGTTGGAGTGCCCCGGTGCAAACCCCATGTTAAGAGATAGGACTTTTGCACCGGGGCACTCCAAACCCTTTCCCGCCAATTATGCAAATGAGGTCTTTGGAGTGGCCTTGTGCAAGTGTAATTGACCAATCACGAGCGAGCTGGGCATTATGGGCGTGGCTAGTTATGCAAATGAGCTTGGAAAAGTAGTTCCGACCCCGGGTTAAAGCATAGGGATTTTAACCCCATGTTAAAGCATAGGCCATTTTTATCGTAAAGGTATCCGACAACTTTTCGAATTTTTATCCCACGTTAAAGCATAGGCCCTTTTTATCGCAAAGGTATCCGACCACTTTTCGAATTTTTATCCCACGTTAAAGCATAGGCCCTTTTTATCGCAAAGGTATCGACCACTTTTCGAATTTTTATCCCATGTTAAAGCATAGGCCATTTTTATCGTAAAGGTACGCGACCACTTTTTGACAAAAATAACATACCGAACACCATTTGAATATGTCACACACGTGATTGCTTGACCCAGAGGCCGAGGCTTCGCCAAGGAATCGAGCCTTTATTTGTTTGACTATGACATGTCGAAAATGTGGTGTTATAGTAAGGCGTAATTTACAATAAAAGGATTATAAATTCAACGGAGACTGTTTTGTCTGAAGTAATGTATACGAAATGTACATTACATATAGGACTATGTTATACCAGAGCCTATAGCCTCGTTTTGTTTTGTTTTTCGAACAGAGCGACCATTTTGGAATTATACCTTTGGTGTATGTTACAAAAACCCGTACTCGAGACGTGTCTGGACACGTTTGTTTGTCGCAAGCACGCGCATCCTGTATGACGTCATGGTATGCGCTGTAATTTTGTACACGAAGTGAGTTGTTCAAGCAGATAGTGCTTTGGTTAGACCTTGTGTTGAACTTGCGCGTATGTAATGTAATCCCTTTATATAACGTCATGATGCAGTGACGTCATGAGCAGTGACATCATCAAACTGCTATGCGCAGTAATTTTGTACACGAAGTGAGTTGGTCAAGCAGGTAGTACTTTGGTTAGACCTTGTATTGAACTTGCGCGTGTGTAATGTAATCCCTTCATGTGACGTCAATTAAATAAGTAATTGCGCATGCGCAATAGTAACCACTCGACCTCTCGACCCATACAATCAACCCGGACCAACAGCCAACGACCAGTTCAACGACCAGTCAGCCTTCTCCGCCTACGGGCCCACTCGATCTCTCGACCCCGTCAAGCAACCCGGACCAACAGTCAACAACCAGTTCAACGATCAGTCCGATGAACAGTTTGACGACCAGTTTGACGATCAAACCAATTTCGTCTCCGTCATCAGCTCCGGCAATCAACCCAACCAGCAACCTGACATTGTCACCTCCGACGAAGCGTCAGAAGGTGTTGCCTCGTTATACTTGCCGTATGTGTGGCAGTACATTCAAGTATAAAGGGAATTGGCCCGCTCATGTGAAGCAGGGCTGCTGCCAAAGGAAGCAAGATAAACAGCGGCGACGTAAACAACTACGACCATCGCAGAGGCCCTTCACCTGCCCGTGTCGACAGAGACGATTAACAACAAAGGGATACCATCGACACTAACTCCCGATCATGCTATAGCGAGTGAAAAATCTCCCTGTTAACTGTTATCTGTGTAAAATTTTGGTCAAACTGGTTGTCATGTACGTTATAAGTCCTACCAGTACTAAAAAATTCTGAGTCCTACCAGCCCTAAAAAGTTCTGAGTCCTACCGACACTAAAACGTTATAAGTACTACCAACACAAAAAATTCTGAGTCCTACCAGCACTAAAACGTTATAAGTCCTACCGACACTAAAAAGTTCTGAGTCCTACCAACACTAAAAAGTTCTGAGCCCTACCGACCCTAAAAAGTTCTGAGCCCTACCGACCCTAAAAAGTTCTGAGTCCTACCAGCACTAAAACGTTATAAGCCCTACCGACACTAAAAAGTTCTGAGTCCTACCGACACTAAAACGTTATAAGTCCTACCAACACTAAAAATTTCTGAGTCCTACCAACCCTAAAAAGTTCTGAGTCCTACCAGCCCTAAAAAGTTCTGAGTCCTACCAGTACTAAAAAGTTATAAGTACTACCGACCCTAAAAAGTTCTGAGTCCTACCAACACTAAAACGTTATAAGTCCTACCGACCCTAAAAAGTTCTGAGTCCTACCGACACTAAAACGTTATAAGTCCTACCAACCCTAAAAAGTTCTGAGTCCTACCAACACTAAAACGTTATAAGTACTACCAACAGTAAAAAGTTCTGAGTCCTACCAACACTAAAACATTATAAGTCCTACCGACACTAAAAAGTTCTGAGTCCTACCAACCCTAAAAAGTTCTGAGTCCTACCAGCCCTAAAAAGTTCTGAGTCCTACCGACACTAAAACGTTATAAGTCCTACCAACCCTAAAAAGTTCTGAGTCCTACCAACACTAAAACGTTATAAGCCCTACCGACACTAAAAAGTTCTGAGTCCTACCGACACTAAAACGTTATAAGTCCTACCAACACTAAAAAGTTCTGAGTCCTACCAACACTAAAAAGTTATAAGTACTACCAGCCCTAAAAAGTTCTGAGTCCTACCGACACTAAAACGTTATAAGTCCTACCGACCCTAAAAAGTTCTGAGTCCTACCAACACTAAAACGTTATAAGTCCTACCGACCCTAAAAAGTTCTGAGTCCTACCGACACTAAAACGTTATAAGTCCTACCAACCCTAAAAAGTTCTGAGTCCTACCAACCCTAAAAAGTTCTGAGCCCTACCGACACTAAAAAGTTCTGAGTCCTACCAACCCTAAAACATTATAAGTCCTACCGACACTAAAAAGTTCTGAGTCCTACCAACCCTAAAAAGTTCCGAGTCCTACCAGCCCTAAAAAGTTCTGAGTCCTACCGACACTAAAACGTTATAAGTCCTACCAACCCTAAAAAGTTCTGAGTCCTACCGACAATAAAACGTTCTGAGTCCTACCGACACTAAAAAGTTATAATTCCTACCAGTACTAAAAAGTTATAAGTACTACCAGCCCTAAAAAGTTCTGAGTCCTACCGACACTAAAACGTTATAAGTACTACCGACCCTAAAAAGTTCTGAGTCCTACCGACACTAAAACGTTATAAGTCCTACCGACACTAAAAAGTTCTGAGTCCTACCGACACTAAAACGTTATAAGTCCTACCAACCCTAAAAAGTTCTGAGTCGTACCAACACTAAAACGTTATAAGTCCTACCAACACTAAAAAGTTCTGAGTCCTACCAACCCTAAAAAGTTCTGAGCCCTACCGACACTAAAAAGTTCTGAGTCCTACCAACCCTAAAAAGTTCTGAGTCCTACCAGCCCTAAAAAGTTCTGAGTCCTACCGACACTAAAACGTTCTGAGTCCTACCGACACTAAAAAGTTATAATTCCTACCAGTACTAAAAAGTTATAAGTACTACCAGCCCTAAAAAGTTCTGAGTCCTACCGACACTAAAACGTTATAAGTACTACCGACCCTAAAAAGTTCTGAGTCCTACCGACACTAAAACGTTATAAGTCCTACCGACACTAAAAAGTTCTGAGTCCTACCGACACTAAAACGTTATAAGTCCTACCAACCCTAAAAAGTTCTGAGTCGTACCAACACTAAAACGTTATAAGTCCTACCAACACTAAAAAGTTCTGAGTCCTACCAACCCTAAAAAGTTCTGAGCCCTACCGACACTAAAAAGTTCTGAGTCCTACCAACCCTAAAAAGTTCTGAGTCCTACCAGCCCTAAAAAGTTCTGAGTCCTACCGACACTAAAACGTTATAAGTACTACCAACCCTAAAAAGTTCTGAGTCCTACCAACACTAAAACGTTATAAGTACTACCAACACTAAAAAGTTCTGAGTCCTACCGACACTAAAACGTTCTGAGTCCTACCGACACTAAAACGTTATAAGTCCTACCAGTACTAAAAAGTTCTGAGTCCTACCAGCCCTAAAAAGTTCTGAGTCCTACCGACACTAAAACGTTATAAGTACTACCAACCCTAAAAAGTTCTGAGTCCTACCAGCACTAAAACGTTATAAGTCCTACCAACCCTAAAAAGTTCTGAGTCGTACCAACACTAAAACGTTATAAGTCCTACCAACACTAAAAAGTTCTGAGTCCTACCAACCCTAAAAAGTTCTGAGCCCTACCGACACTAAAAAGTTCTGAGCCCTACCAACCCTAAAAAGTTCTGAGTCCTACCGACACTAAAACGTTATAAGTACTACCAACCCTAAAAAGTTCTGAGTCCTACCAACACTAAAACGTTATAAGTACTACCAACACTAAAAAGTTCTGAGTCCTACCGACACTAAAACGTTGTGAGTCCTACCGACACTAAAACGTTATAAGTCCTACCAGTACTAAAAAGTTCTGAGTCCTACCAGCCCTAAAAAGTTCTGAGTCCTACCGACACCAAAACGTTATAAGTACTACCAACCCTAAAAAGTTTAGAGTCCTACCAGCACTAAAACGTTATAAGTCCTACCAACCCTAAAAAGTTCTGAGTCCTACCAACACTAAAACGTTATAAGTCCTACCAACACTAAAAAGTTCTGAGTCCTACCAACACTAAAACGTTATAAGTCCTACCAACACTGAAAAGTTCTGAGTACTACCATCAATAAAACGTTATAAGTCCTACCGTCACTAAAAAGTTCTGAGTCCTACCATCACTAAAAAGTTCTGAGTACTACCGACACTAAAAACGGAGGGGTTTGACGCGATAACACGTCTATTTGCTCCCTTTTGGAGCAAATCTCACGCGATAACCCATCTATTTGCTCCCTTTTGGAGCAAATCTCACGCGATAACACGTCTATTTGCTCCCTTTTGGAGCAAATCTCACGCGATAACCCATCTATTTGCTCCCTTTTGGAGCAAATCTCACGCGGTAACACGTCTATTTGCTCCCTTTTGGAGCAAATCTCACGCGATAACCCATCTATTTGCTCCCTTTTGGAGCAAATCTCACGCGATAACACGTCTATTTGCTCCCTTTTGGAGCAAATCTCACGCGATAACCCATCTATTTGCTCCCTTTTGGAGCAAATCTCACGCGATAACACGTCTATTTGCTCCCTTTTGGAGCAAATCTCACGCTTTAGTGAGTGAGTTAGTGAGTGAGTGAGTGATCTTGTCTCGTGTCATCCGAAGTCTCGTGACACATCTCGGTCGTAGTCTCGTCTCTTGTCTCGTGTCATCCGAAGTCTCGTGACACCTCTCGGTCATAGTCTCGTCTCTTGTCTCGTGACATCCGAAGTCTCGTGACACATCTCGGTCGTAGTCTCGTGACATATCTCGGTCATAGTCTCGTCTCGTGTCATCCGTAGTCTCGCGGGATCTCTCGGTCATAGTCTCATCTCTTGTCTCGTGTCATCCGAAGTCTCGTAACATATCTCGGTCATAGTCCCGTCTCTTGTCTCGTATCATCCGAAGTCTCGTGACACATTTCGGTCATAGTCTCGTGACACATCTCGGTCATAGTCCCGTCTCTTGTCTCGTCCGTACTCTCGTGTGATGTGACATCCGTAGTCTCGTGACATATCTCGGTCATAGTCCCGTCTCTTGTCTCATCCGTACTCTTGTGTGATGTGACATCCGTAGTCTCGCGGCATATCTCGGTCCTAGTCTCGTCTCTTGTCTCGTGCCATCCGAAGTCTCGTGACACATCTCGGTCGTAGTCTCATCTCTTGATGTATCTATGTATCTATGTATGAATCTATGAGTTCATTTTCGATTACCCATGCCAGGTTATTTGTTTTACGACAGAAGTCGGTTTCGAAGGTTTAACGAAGAAGCACGAATTTAAATACTATAGTGCGAAAAAGGATAAAAACATTCTAATGTCCCTGTGTACACTTGACCCTTAATACGGTAAACTATATAGATACTGGTACATCTTATCTGGGAGATTATTATGTATCTGTACTGTTCTAACATAACGCTTCACTTTCCTCGAACAATGAAAATAGCGAGTACTGCGCTGTCTTTTTATTGCTATAGGCTCTTTGGTATCAAAACGATCGAGTCGCCATTGTGGATCATTCATAGCGTGTTTATTTATTTAATAATGATGTTGAACGTAATTATACACATACGTACATACGTGCATACATATAGGTTAAGAATGATAGTGTGATAAAAGGTTGCCGTCTAGGTACAGATGAGACATACATGTAGATGAAACTTGAACAAGGAATACCCCTTCAAAACAGTTTACAAACAGGATACCCACTGTGACCGTTGGTAAGTACTATGATATTCTGTCAAATACTGTTACATGACAACCAGTTTGACCAAAATTTTACACAGATAGCTGGTAGTTTGAATGTTTTAGCTGACAAGTTCGTATAACTTCCTTAACACGGGACAAATACACAGAACCTTGAGGCTTGATTTATACCAGTTTATACCAGTTAACAGGGAGATTTTTCACTCGCTATAGCATGATCGGGAGTTAGTGTCGATGGTGTCCCTTTGTTGTTAATCGTCTCTGTCGACACGGGCAGGTGAAGGACCTCTGCGATGGTCGTAGTTGTTTACGTCGCCGCTGTTTATCTTGCTTCCTTTGGCAGCAGCCCTGCTTCACATGAGCGGGCCAATTCCCTTTATACTTGAATGTACTGCCACACATACGGCAAGTATAACGAGGCAACACCTTCTGACGCTTCGTCGGAGGTGACAATGTCAGGTTGCTGGTTGGGTTGATTGCCGGAGCTGATGACGGAGACGAAATTGGTTTGATCGTCGAACTGGTCATCAAACTGTTCATCGGACTGATCGTTGAACTGGTTGTTGACTGTTGGTCCGGGTTGCTTGACGGGGTCGAGAGATCGAGTGGGCCCGTAGGCGGAGAAGGCTGACTGGTCGTTGAACTGGTCGTTGGCTGTTGGTCCGGGTTGATTGTATGGGTCGAGAGGTCGAGTGGTTACTATTGCGCATGCGCAATTACTTATTTAATTGACGTCACATGAAGGGATTACATTACACACGCGCAAGTTCAATACAAGGTCTAACCAAAGTACTACCTGCTTGACCAACTCACTTCGTGTACAAAATTACTGCGCATAGCAGTTTGATGATGTCACTGCTCATGACGTCACTGCATCATGAAGTTATATGAAGGGATTACATTACATACGCGCAAGTTCAACACAAGGTCTAACCAAAGCACTATCTGCTTGAACAACTCACTTCGTGTACAAAATTACAGCGCATACCATGACGTCATACAGGATGCGCGTGCTTGCGACAAACAAACGTGTCCAGACACGTCTCGAGTACGGGTTTTTGTAACATACACCAAAGGTATAATTCCAAAATGGTCGCTCTGTTCGAAAAACAAAACAAGGCTATAGGCTCTGGTATAACATAGTCCTATATGTAATCTACATTTCGTATACTTTACTTCAGACAAAACAGTCTCCGTTGAATTTATAATCCTTTTATTGTAAATTACGCCTTACTATAACACCACATTTTCGACATGTCATAGTCAAACAAATAAAGGCTCGATTCCTTGGCGAAGCCTCGGCCTCTGGGTCAAGCAATCACGTGTGTGACATATTCAAATGGTGTTCGGTATATGTTATTTTTGTCAAAAAGTGGTCGCGTACCTTTACGATAAAAATGGCCTATGCTTTAACATGGGATAAAAATTCGAAAAGTGGTCGATACCTTTGCGATAAAAAGGGCCTATGCTTTAACGTGGGATAAAAATTCGAAAAGTGGTCGGATACCTTTACGATAAAAATGGCCTATGCTTTAACATGGGGTTAAAATCCCTATGCTTTAACCCGGGGTCGGAACTACTTTTCCAAGCTCATTTGCATAACTAGCCACGCCCATAATGCCCAGCTCGCTCGTGATTGGTCAATTACACTTGCACAAGGCCACTCCAAAGACCTCATTTGCATAATTGGCGGGAAAGGGTTTGGAGTGCCCCGGTGCAAAAGTCCTCTCTTAACATGGGGTTTGCACCGGGGCACTCCAACCTCTACGCTACTTAACCTCTATTACTACTCACATTAGATTAAACACATTTTAAGAACAAGAACACACGAACACACACACATACGCGCACAATCCCGTATTTAACCATTTTAGAGATGTTAACATATCAATATATATATATATAGTCACACACACACACACACATATATATATATATATATATATATATATATATATATATATGACTACTACAATAATCCAAATGAGGTAAGACCATAGTGTTATATAATGTAACCCGACTCGAAAGAGGAATAAATGGACTAGTACGTTTCAATACACCGAGTGATCTGTTAATTTTATGTGTAACATTTTCTACATGTGTGTTAAATGTGACATCCTGATCAATAGTGACACCAATATATTTATAGGATTCAGCCTGTTCAATGTTTGACCTTGTAGAGATAGGTCTAGAGTTGGAGCATTTAGATGTTTACGTTTTTGTGTTGAACACAGCAGCATACATTTGGTTTTACCAATGTGAAGAGTGAGTTTGTTGGCATCTAACCAGTTACTAACATTGCATAGATCTGTTTGAAGAATATGGGTGATATCATGAATGTTGTTAGCAAGATTATCTGTAGTATATAATGCAGTATCGTCAGCATACATGTTTACTCTACAGTAGTCTAGAGACACTGGTAGGTCATTTAGATATACAAGAAATAACAAGGGTCCAAGGATAGAACCCTGTATCAACATATAGATATTCTGAAGACTGTCCATTTATGGTGGCACTTGGAGTTCTGTTTGTAAGATATGGTTTAAACCAATCAGAATTAATTCCATAGTATGATCATTTGTCCATGAGTATATTGTGATTCACAGTGTCAAATGCCTTCCTTAGATCTAAAGCAATCAGTCCAACTATATTATAATAAACATCCACTATATTATCAATAATAATAACATACCCAGTTATTTTACATGAATATTTTCTCCACAACTTCCGATCCACGTGAGACACGACATACAGTGTCCAGATTAATGAGGTTCCAATTGTAATGTCCTGTAGCTCATAATAATCATGTTTCGTATCTATAATAAACATTGTGATCTGTCCCCTTTCTTTCTGATTACACACGCATGCGTAGACAGGACTTCCGAGAGTCTCGTGGCATTCATGTTTACGCGATACTGACTATCGTGTTTCTTTACAATTAAGCACGTTGATCCACACCAATAAGATATTGGTATGTTTGTACTTTATATAAACATCATAGCAATGTATATTAACATCTCATATAAATATTGAAATTATATACTTTGACAGTGCGCATGCATCACTGCCATCAGGTGTCGTGCATTCTTGTTTTGTTCTCCTACGTTTATTGTTAAAATAACAAATTGTAAAGACTGTCATTATTCAGAATTTACAGACATGCAATAGTAACATCATCACAATACGTCCATATAAATACATTTGCGCTCAATTAGTCCAAAGTTATAGTACATTAAATTATATTGCCTAACAACCAACGCAAACTTTTAAATTAAAATGGCGGATTTGTCAACAATAAGCAGAGTGCGCGAAACCAAAAATCGTATCCAAAGCAACTCAAATAATCGGTGCATTCTTACAAAATTAATGTACATTACCTTGAGTCATTAAATATATGTACATTAGTTATATCAGTCACATAAGGTGAAGTATGTGCGCATGCGTCAGGAGCAGTCGTATCTTTTACTGGTTCTAGTGTTTATCGTTAACATCACGAATTAAAAAAACTTTTACCAGTTCAAACTTACAGATGTATAATAGTATCACTATTAGAATACAACCTTGTAATAACACTTCCAATCAAACTATTGAGGACGACAAGCACCCTGGCAGTGACCACCCTCAGAGCCAGCATAGAAAGGTCGGCTTGGCGATAATAATGTTCTGAAAAATTACAAAATCTTCAAACTAATGAAGGTGGTCATAACAAAGAAGAAGAAGAATAATACTAGTTGAATGAGATATATACATATGCAGACTAGTCAGTTTATAGAACATTGCAGAATGTTGGAAACAACTAGAACAAGAAGATGGCGCGGAGGTATAAACCAATAAGCACTAAACGCGCGCGTAACCCACATTTCTTCAAAATTTAATGTATGAACTAAACAGTCATTGTTTACATTAAAAAACTTAAATTATATACATCTTAGCCTAAAACATACATACAAGTCCGAATTGTAGGCTGTCAGTAACCATGCAACCATAAACCAGCAGTAAATAATGTACACTATAAACTGTCTTTATGTGGGACAGTGTTCCCTGTTAATGTAGTGGTGTTACTCACTCAGAATCGTAGCTAGTTTGCTGTAAATAACAAGGCAGATGTAAGTTTATACCAGAGCTTTGTATTAAGCTAAACATTAAACCATACAATACAATATGTACATGAAGTGCCTTAGCTTATGTAATTCTAATAAATAAGTTACAGAAAAGGTGAGGGGAACCAACCACACACAGGTGGTGGAACCCGCCCGTAAATTGCCAAAACTAAACCCCTGTGCAGAAGGGGAAAGCGTCAAAGCGCCCCAAAAACCCCTTCGCTACATCATGTAGAGAGATGAATACAAGAAATCTCACTTCTTCCCAACCGTGAGGTCAGTTGGAATTGACCTATGTCCAACCTCATAATTACAAACATTCTATACAAATATCCAACATGCATATACAAATTATCAAACATATAATTCTACCAAACCAGCAATTGTAAACATGACATGATAAATTGACCAGACATACTAGCGGTCAGATGTGGCAATAAACCACCACACAAAGTGTTCCAATATAAATCTGCAAACTGGGATAAGCTTAAATACGACATACAACAACTAACAACAACATACCTTGACACGAACCCAAACTCAAGAGATACCAACACAAATTGGAACTTTTTCCGGAATAATCACTTTATTAGTGAACAATAATATTCCCAGCTGCAAAACCAAAACAAAAACCCACCTCCCCTGGATAACACGTGAAATAACAAGAATGCAAAGAAAACGTAACGAGAGCCATGAAAAAGCAAAACAAACTGGACATAATAACGACTGGGAAAGATTTAGGCAATTTCGAAAACAAGTCACTAAAGCTGCAGCCAAATCCTGCTCAGACTATCTAAACAATCACATTGGAGACAGCCTAAATACAAACCCAAAACAATTCTGGTCATCCATTAAAGCAAACAAATGAGAATACATTGGCATCCCTACACTGCAAGCAAACGACCAACCAATCACAAACGATCACAACAAAGCAAATATACTTTACAACCAAGTCAGTTCCGTGTTTACTCAAGAAATCTAAAGAAATTTACCCCATCCCCGATCTAGCTCCAACTGAAAAACCTAAACCAAAATAAAGCGACAGACCCAGAAGAACTCCCAGCCAGAGTCCTAAAAGAGACTGCAGTGGAAATAGCCCCCATCATCACACACATTTTCCAGCAGTCATACAACACTTGCAAACTGCCAGATGACTGGCTCCAAGCACTAGTAACACCAATACACAAAAAAACATAAAAATCAGCTCCCGTACTTAGAGACCAATTTTGCTAACATACATCCTCTGCAAAGTTATGGAGCACATTATTCTAAGCAATATGTGGAAACACTTACACAAACACATCATCCTCCACTTCCAACATGGATTCCAGCCAGGTCTGTCTTGTGAATCCCAACTCCTCGAGACAGTCCACGACTGGATGACTGCTATGGACAGTAAGACACAAATAAATGCCATCCCACTTGATTTCGCCAAAGCTTTCGCCAAAGTCCCACATAAACGCCTCCTATCCAAATTAGCTTTCTACGGAATAACTGGAAACACAAAACTGGATCAAATCGTTTCTATCCAATCGCAAACAGAGTCTCAGTCAATGGAGCCATGTCGGACAGAACAGATGTTACATCCAGTGTACCACAGGGCTCAGTCCTATTTTTACTATACATAAACAACATAAATGAAAATGTCCAATCTCCGAAACCGACCACGAAATTCTCCAATCCGACCTGATCAAACTCCAAACATGGTCTGACAAATGGCAAATGAAATTTAACATATCTAAATGTGTGCATGTTCCAATAGCAAACCAAACCAAACCGAGACTACATTCATATTCACTCTTTGGCATGCCACTCTCTATTGTATCTAGCCACCCATATCTTGGAGTAAAATTAGATTCTAAACTAACCTTGGCAAACCATATCACTGACATAGCTTCCAACTCTTCAAAAGTCCTAGGCATGATCAAACGAACCCTCGGACCATGCAAACCCGAGGCAACAAAAACAGCCTATAACATGCTAATCCGACCAAAACTCGAGTATGCCTCTCCCATATGGAATCCACACATTACCACCAAAATTAAACACCTTGAACGAGTACAACACTGTGCTGCCAGATTTGTCAAACATGATCATAGACGCCAAACAAACTCAGCAGACCTGATAGCCACCCTTGGATGGCCAACTCTTGAAAGATGACGCATTATCAAACAAGCCATGACATAAAATATTAAATAACAATCAACATCACCCCCCACCAGGTCTACTAACAAAGTCAACATCACCCCCCACCAGGTCTACTAACACAGTCAACAAACCGTGGCCACTACATAGCCCCTAGGTGCCGCATCAATGCAGCTGTCTTCTCTTTCTATCCCCGAGCAGTTCGAATCTGGAATATGATCCCACCACAAATTACTGAACTAGAAAACCCCATAGCATTTCAAACAGCAAGCATGAACCTTCCTTTCACCACACCCAATCACCTAAATTGCCTATAAAATAAACAAACAAACTACCCACAACGCATACACACAAACAAGCACCACAAACTCCTGCGTTAGCTCAAGTTTGGGCTGTTTGGAGTAATTCGACTAAGACTAAGACCTAAGACATAAACTAGGCATTATTAAAATAGCTCTAGATTAGCAACACCTTACTCTAAGTAAGGAATAATATCCCCCCACTGTTTTATTATCTCCTGAGCTTATTAACAAGCCCTCCTTCAGGTGCACAACTGTCACCCCTGTGTTTTAAAATACACTTGAGTCCTGAGTCACTCCAGGACTATAACTTACTAATATTCATATACCCTACCATCTACCTGTTTGTAGTTTAACAAATATGCATTTACCCTGGATCACAAAAACATAATGAGACTACAAAGAAAACTCACACTAATGCTAAGAAAACAAAGAAAAAGAAACATTTCGAACATTTCTAAAACCTAAGAAAAGAAATCAACAAAGAAATAACCAAATCCTACAACAGCTACATCAATAACATCATTGGCGAAAGACCACAAACCCTAAGTGATTCTGGCCCTTCATTAAACAAACAAAAACAGAAAGACCACGAACCCTAAGTGATTCTGGCCCTTCATTAAACAAACAAAAAACAGAAAACCTGGGCATCCCAACACTAAAAGCAAATGGCAACATGCAGACAAGTTATCATGACAATGCAGACATATTAAGTGCACCACTTCAAATAAGTTTTCACCAAAGAACAACTTCCTATCCCAACTAAAAGCTCATCACCATTCCCTTCAATCCGAACACTTGATATCGGATTAAATGGCATAAAATTATTCGCCGATGATTCGATCCTATACAGAGAAATCCAAACATCTGCAGATCATAACATCCTTCAAACAGACCTAAACAAACTACCGACTGGACAGTCAAGTGTCAAATGAACTTCAATATCCCAAAGTGTCACCTTCTCAGAATAAACACAAACCAAGCCACTTAACCTACACCATCTCCAACCAACCAGTGTCCAAGTCGATTCACACTCCTATCTCTAAACTGTCGTGGACAAAGCATGTCCACACCACTGCATCTCAATCCGCTAGAACACTTGGCCTCACTCAACGCACTCTCCACCCTGCAACATATAAAGTTAAGGAAACAGTCTACAATATGTTAGTAAGACCAAAACTATAGTACGGAGCTGTAGCCTGGAATCCCTATTCACAAAATAACATTGATACCCTTGAAAACAAATTATGGGACTTGGTTAACACAATTATTTGTTTTACTTTTTTAAAATTATATTTCAAATTTAGTTTCACGCATCCTTTGTAATGCGCACTGCACAACTCCTAGGTTAGCCCCAGAAAGAAGGGGCTGTATGGAGAAACAACTCTTAGGTTAGCCCCAGAAAGAAGGGGCTGTATGGAGAAACAACTCTTAGGTTAGCCCCAGAAAGAAGGGGCTGTATGGAGAAACAACTCTTAGGTTAGCCCCAGAAAGAAGGGGCTGTATGGAGAAACAACTCCTAGGATAGCCCCAGAAAGAAGGGGCTGTATGGAGAAACAACTCCTAGGTTAGCCCCAGAAAGAAGGGGCTGTATGGAGAAACAACTCCTAGGTTAGCCCCAGAAAGAAGGGGCTGTATGGAGAAACAACTCCTAGGTTAGCCCCAGAAAGAAGGGGCTGTATGGAGAAACAACTCCTAGGTTAGCCCCAGAAAGAAGGGGCTGTATGGAGAAACAACTCCTAGGTTAGCCCCAGAAAGAAGGGGCTGTATGGAGAAACAACTCCTAGGTTAGCCCCAGAAAGAAGGGGCTGTATGGAGAAACAACTCCTAGGTTAGCCCCAGAAAGAAGGGGCTGTATGGAGAAACAACTCCTAGGTTAGCCCCAGAAAGAAGGGGCTGTATGGAGAAACAACTCCTAGGTTAGCCCCAGAAAGAAGGGGCTGTATGGAGAAACAACTCCTAGGTTAGCCCCAGAAAGAAGGGGCTGTATGGAGAAACAACTCCTAGGTTAGCCCCAGAAAGAAGGGGCTGTATGGAGAAACAACTCCTAGGTTAGCCCCAGAAAGAAGGGGCTGTATGGAGAAACAACTCCTAGGTTAGCCCCAGAAAGAAGGGGCTGTATGGAGAAACAACTCCTAGGTTAGCCCCAGAAAGAAGGGGCTGTATGGAGAAACAACTCCTAGGTTAGCCCCAGAAAGAAGGGGCTGTATGGAGAAACAACTCCTAGGTTAGCCCCAGAAAGAAGGGGCTGTATGGAGAAACAACTCCTAGGTTAGCCCCAGAAAGAAGGAGCTGTATGGAGAAACAACTCCTAGGTTAGCCCCAGAAAGAAGTCGCTGTATGGAGAAACAACTCCTAGGTTAGCCCCAGAAAGAAGGGGCTGTATGGAGAAACAACTCCTAGGTTAGCCCCAGAAAGAAGGGGCTGTATGGAGAAACAACTCCTAGGTTAGCCCCAGAAAGAAGGGGCTGTATGGAGAAACAACTCCTAGGTTAGCCCCAGAAAGAAGGGGCTGTATGGAGAAACAACTCCTAGGTTAGCCCCAGAAAGAAGGGGCTGTATGGAGAAACAACTCCTAGGTTAGCCCCAGAAAGAAGGGGCTGTATGGAGAAACAACTCCTAGGTTAGCCCCAGAAAGAAGGGGCTGTATGGAGAAACAACTCCTAGGTTAGCCCCAGAAAGAAGGGGCTGTATGGAGAAACAACTCCTAGGTTAGCCCCAGAAAGAAGGGGCTGTATGGAGAAACAACTCCTAGGTTAGCCCCAGAAAGAAGGGGCTGTATGGAGAAACAACTCCTAGGTTAGCCCCAGAAAGAAGGGGCTGTATGGAGAAACAACTCCTAGGTTAGCCCCAGAAAGAAGGGGCTGTATGGAGAAACAACTCCTAGGTTAGCCCCAGAAAGAAGGGGCTGTATGGAGAAACAACTCCTAGGTTAGCCCCAGAAAGAAGGGGCTGTATGGAGAAACAACACTTAAGACTTAATTCATATAAGTAACCTGGCATCGATTTCATCGGGTAGTTGCACAAGTTCACATTCACAAAGTCCACAAAAAGTATATAGTTAAAAAACCAGAAGGTTAACTTTAATAAGCCTCAAGCTGATAATCAGTTGTTCGAACTATAACTGTTGTTTCTTTCTGTATCAGCTGCTGGGGGCCTCAGACGTGGAACTCTGATTGTTGCTCAATACTACCACAAAAAATATATAGTTACTTTTGGGTGTTTTTTTTGGATTTTGCAAAGATACTAAACCAATGTTAAGGGAGCACGCATAATTTATGATGGACAAGCTTAGTTTTCGTCAAGGAGCCTATATTTAGACAGGAGGCGTCACTGAGCGAGATCATGGCAGTCTATAATGCAAGTTTTTGTCTGCCATTTGGGAGGCTGGCACATGTGTCTGAAGTCCTGCCCCAGTTAGACAAAAAAAAGGTAGTGTGTGTTTGAGATGTGATTTTTTTTACAAAATTCGTATGCTCTGACATAAGTGCAGTTAAGTAGTCAGACTTCCTGGTGTGATTGTAGAAGCTGTTGACAGTAAAATGGTGTATTTTTGAGCTGATTTTCCTAAGCGGAAAGATATTTGGCAGCAATAGACTATTTGACCCTTTAGCCGGAGTACTGCTTGCATCCATTTGTACATTTTGATGGTTGACATACATACAGGCATTTTACGAGAGCTAGAAATATTAGATTTTGACTAAACTCACTTGACCAGCATGATAATGAGATGATGGCAACAGCAGGTAAGAAGTTTCAGAATTTTTGTAGGTTACGTTTTCTTATAATCATTCAAAATTCTAACATGGCAACCAATTGGAAAACTAACTGTAGACTGACCCCGTCTGTGCATCCGTTCTGGCTTGGCGCGCCTCCAGAATGGTGGACTGACCGCTCCATTGACGTACTTTTTTGAACAATGGGAACAGCGCGCGCTGGACCGTCTTGTAAATTGATACACGGTCTGTGGTTTTCATTGCATGCAATGTGGATGTAGGTCAGTAATCCTGGTGTGTCCATCGAGTTCATGTCCCACGTCTCTATTATAAAACAGTAGATTACATTTTATTCTGTGGACCTATAACTCTGTTAGTTTTGTAGGTATGTGGCTGAAATTTTATTTGACCATTAGGAGGGTTCGTAGATTTAGATTTTTTAAAATTTGCCCGGGGTCCAATATTTCAAAAGCGTGCAGTTCCAGGGGTGGATCGTAGTGTTTTTCTGTTATTATAAAGATAATAATGCTTTCTACAAATATGTCTCTGTATATATACAGAAAGTGTGATTAGGTCTTATGTTATGCATGTTTGAAAATCCTGAACGCATAACCCTGCAACTACATTAAAGGTAGATGACCAGTTCCATGAAGCGTGCATTTCAGAGTTTAGTTTGAAAGCAGAACTGTCGACTCTATCAAGCCTTATTATAAGTCCAGACAGTGAGATCAATACGAATACTATAACAACACTTGTCCGAGTACAATTTATTGACCCCACCCTGGACACACCAGAAGGTTATCTTTACTAAGTCCAGACAGTGAGATCAATACGAATACTATAACAACACTTGTCAGAGTACAATTTATTGACCCCACCCTGGACACACCAGAAGGTTATCTTTACTAAGTCCACACAGTGAGATCAATACGAATACTATAACAACACTTGTCTGAGTACAATTTATTGACCCCACCCTGGACACACCAGAAGGTTATCTTTACTAAGTCCACACAGTGAGATCAATACGAATACTATGACAACACTTGTCTGAGTACAATTTATTGACCCCACCCTGGACACACCAGAAGGTTATCTTTACTAAGTCCACACAGTGAGATCAATACGAATACTATAACAACACTTGTCTGAGTACAATTTATTGACCCCACCCTGGACACACCAGAAGGTTATCTTTACTAAGTCCACACAGTGAGATCAATACGAATACTATAACAACACTTGTCTGAGTACAATTTATTGACCCCACCCTGGACACACCAGAAGGTTATCTTTACTAAGTCCACACAGTGAGATCAATACGAATACTATAACAACACTTGTCTGAGTACAATTTATTGACCCCACCCTGGACACACCAGAAGGTTATCTTTACTAAGTCCACACAGTGAGATCAATACGAATACTATGACAACACTTGTCTGAGTACAATTTATTGACCCCACCCTGGACACACCAGAAGGTTATCTTTACTAAGTCCACACAGTGAGATCAATACGAATACTATAACAACACTTGTCTGAGTACAATTTATTGACCCCACCCTGGACACACCAGAAGGTTATCTTTACTAAGCCTCTTACTGATAATTAGTTGTTGGAACTATAACTGTTGTTTCTTTCTGTGTCAGCTGCTGGTGGCCTCAGACGTGGGACTCTGATTGTTGCTCAATACAAACACATACTCGTAATGGAACCGGACTCGTCTTCACCAAGATCAATCATCAGTGGAAGTAAGTAACAAGACGCAATGACAGTGACATAATGTAGTTATATGGACCATTCTTGGCAGTGATATAACGTAGTTTTGTATACATATGGACCATTCTTGGCAGTGATATAATGTAGTTTTGTATACATATGAACCATTCTTGGCAGTGATATAATGTAGTTTTGTATACATATGGACCATTCTTGGCAGTGATATAATGTAGTTTTGTATACATATGGACCATTCTTGGCAGTGATATAATGTAGTTTTGTATACATATGGACCATTCTTGCCAGTGATATGATGTAGTTTTGTATACATATGGACAATTCTTGTCAGTGATATAATGTAGTTTTGTATACATATGGACCATTCTTGGCAGTGATATAACATAGTTTTGTATACATATGGACAATTCTTGTCAGTGATATAACGTAGTTTTGTATACATATGGACCATTCTTGGCAGTATATAACGTAGTTTTGTGTACATATGGACCATTCTTGGCAGTGATGTAATGCAGTTTTGTATATATATGGACCATTCTTGGCAGTGATATAAAGTAGTTTTGTATACATATGGACCATTCTTGGCAGTGATATTATATAGTTTTGTATACATATGGACCATTCTTGGCAGTGATATAATGTAGTTTTGTATGCATATGGACCATTCTTGGCAGTGATATAATGTAGTTTTGAATACATATGGACCATTCTTGGCAGTGATATAATGTAGTTTTTTTGTTATACATATGGACCATTCTTGGCAGTGATATAATGTAGTTTTGTATACATATGGACCATTCTTGGCAGTGATATAATGTAGTTTTGTATATGTATATGGACCATTCTTGGCAGTGATATAACATAGTTTTGTATACATATGGACCATTCTTGGCAGTGATATTATTTAGTTTTGTATACATATGGACCATTCTTGGCAGTGATATAATGTAGTTTTGTATGCGTATGGACCATTCTTGGCAGTGATATAATGTAGTTTTGTATACATATGGACCATTCTTGGCAGTGATATAATGTAGTTTTGTATACATATGGACCATTCTTGGTGGTGATATAATGTAGTTTTGTATACATATGGACCATTCTTGGCAGTGATATAATGTAGTTTTTTTGTTATACATATGGACCATTCTTGGCAGTGATATAATGTAGTTTTGTATACATATGGACCATTCTTGGCAGTGATATTATATAGTTTTGTATACATATGGACCATTCTTGGCAGTGATATAATGTAGTTTTGTATGCATATGGACCATTCTTGGCTGTGATATAACGTAGTTTTGTGTACATATGGACCATTCTTGGCAGTGATATAGTGTAGTTTTGTATACATATGGACCATTCTTGGCAGTGATATAGTGTAGTTTTGTATACATATGGACCATTCTTGGCAGTGATGTAATGAAGTTTGGTATATATATGGACCATTCTTGGCAGTGATATAAAGTAGTTTTGTACACATATGGACCATTCTTGGCAGTGATATTATATAGTTTTGTATACATATGGACCATTCTTGGCAGTGATATAATGTAGTTTTGTATGCATATGGACCATTCTTGGCGGTGATATAATGTAGTTTTGAATACATATGGACCATTCTTGGCAGTGATATAATGTAATTTTTTTGTTATACATATGGACCATTCTTGGCAGTGATATAATGTAGTTTTGTATACATATGGACCATTCTTGGCAGTGATATAATGTAGTTTTGTATATGTATATGGACCATTCTTGGCAGTGATATAACATAGTTTTGTATACATATGGACCATTCTTGGCAGTGATATTATTTAGTTTTGTATACATATGGACCATTCTTGGCAGTGATATAATGTAGTTTTGTATGCGTATGGACCATTCTTGGCAGTGATATAATGTAGTTTTGTATACATATGGACCATTCTTGGCAGTGATATAATGTAGTTTTGTATACATATGGACCAATCTTGGCAGTGATGTAATGTAGTTTTGTATACATATGGACCAATCTTGGCACTGATGTAATGTAGTTTTGTATACATATGGACCATTCTTGGCAGTAATATAATGTAGTTTTGTATACATATGGACCATTCTTGGCAGTGATATGATGTAGTTTTGTATATATATATGGACCATTCTTGGCAGTGATATGATGTAGTTTTGTATATATATGCACCATTCTTGGCAGTGATATCTTGTAGTTTTGTATACATATGGACCATTCTTGGCAGTGATATAACATAGTTTTGTATACATATGGACCATTCTTGGCAGTGATATAACGTAGTTTTGTATATATATGGACCATTCTTGGCAGTGATATAACGTAGTTTTGTATACATATGGACCATTCTTGGAAGTAATATAACGTAGTTTTGTGTACATATGGACCATTCTTGGCAGTGATATAGTGTAGTTTTGTATACATATGGACCATTCTTGGCAGTTATATAGTGTAGTTTTGTATACATATGGACCATTCTTGGCAGTGATGTAATGCAGTTTTGTATATATATGGACCATTCTTGGCAGTGATATAACGTAGTTTTGTATACATATGGACCATTCTTGGCAGTGATATATAGTTTTGTATACATATGGACCATTCTTGGCAGTGATATAACATAGTTTTGTATACATATGGACCATTCTTGGCAGTGATATAACATAGTTTTGTATACATATGGACCATTCTTGGCAGTGATATAATGTAGTTTTATATACATATGGACCATTCTTGGCAGTGATATAATGTAGTTTTGTATACATATGGACCATTCTTGGGAGTGATGTAATGTAGTTTTGTATACATAAGGACCTTTCTTGGCAGTGATATAATGTAGTTTTGTATACATATGGACCATTCTTGGCAGTGATATAATGTAGTTTTGTATAAATATGGACCATTCTTGGCAGTGATATAATGTAGTTTTGTATACATATGGACCATTCTTGGCAGTGATATAATGTAGTTTTGTATACATATGGACCAATCTTGGCAGTGATGTAATGTAGTTTTGTATACATATGGACCAATCTTGGCACTGATGTAATGTAGTTTTGTATACATATGGACCATTCTTGGCAGTAATATAATGTAGTTTTGTATACATATGGACCATTCTTGGCAGTGATATGATGTAGTTTTGTATATATATATGGACCATTCTTGGCAGTGATATGATGTAGTTTTGTATATATATGCACCATTCTTGGCAGTGATATAATGTAGTTTTGTATACATATGGACCATTCTTGGCAGTGATATAACATAATTTTGTATATATATGGACCATTCTTGGCAGTGATATAACATAGTTTTGTATACATATGGACCATTCTTGGCAGTGATATAATGTAGTTTTGTATACATATGGACCATTCTTGGCAGTAATATAACGTAGTTTTGTGTACATATGAACCATTCTTGGCAGTGATATAGTGTAGTTTTGTATACATATGGACCATTCTTGGCAGTGCTATAGTGTAGTTTTGTATACACATGGACCATTCTTGGCAGTGATATAACATAGTTTTGTATACATATGGACCATTCTTGGCAGTGATATTATATAGTTTTGTATACATATGGACTTCTTGGCAGTGATATAATGTAGTTTTGTATGCATATGGACCATTCTTGGCGGTGATATAATGTAGTTTTGTATACATATGGACCATTCTTGGCAGTGATATAATGTAGTTTTTTTGTTATACATATGGACCATTCTTGGCAGTGATATAATGTAGTTTTCTATACATATGGACCATTCTTGGCAGTGATATAACATAGTTTTGTATACATATGGACAATTCTTGTCAGTGATGTAATGTAGTTTTGTATACATAAGGACCTTTCTTGGCAGTGATATAATGTAGTTTTGTATACATATGGACCATTCTTGGTAGTGATATAATGTAGTTTTGTATAAATATGGACCATTCTTGGCAGTGATATAATGTAGTTTTGTATAAATATGGACCATTGGCAGTGATATAATGTAGTTTTGTATACATATGGACCATTCTTGGCAGTGATATAATGTAGTTTTGTATACATATGGACCATTCTTGGCAGTGATATAATGTAGTTTTGTATACATATGGACCATTCTTGGCAGTGATATAATGTAGTTTTGTATACATATGGACCAATCTTGGCAGTGATGTAATGTAGTTTTGTATATATATATGGACCATTCTTGGCAGTGATATGATGTAGTTTTATATATATATGCACCATTCTTGGCAGTGATATGATGTAGTTTTGTATACATATGTACCATTCTTGGCAGTGATATAGTGTAGTTTTGTATACATATGGACCATTTTTGGCAGTGATATAGTGTAGTTTTGTATACATATGGACCATTCTTGGCAGTGATGTAATGCAGTTTTGTATATATATGGACCATTCTTGGCAGTGATATAACATAGTTTTGTATACATATGGACCATTCTTGGCAGTGATATGATGTAGTTTTGTATACATATGTACCATTCTTGGTAGTGATATAGTGTAGTTTTGTATACATATGGACCATTCTTGGCAGTGATATAGTGTAGTTTTGTATACATATGGACCATTCTTGGCAGTGATGTAATGCAGTTTTGTATATATATGGACCATTCTTGGCAGTGATATAACGTAGTTTTGTATACATATGGACCATTCTTGGCAGTGATATAATGTAGTTTTGTATACATATGGACCATTCTTTGCAGAGATATAATGTAGTTTTGTATACATGTGGACCATTCTTGGCAGTGATATAATGTAGTTTTGTATATATATATGGACCATTCTTGGCAGTGATATAACATAGTTTTGTATACATATGGACCATTCTTGGCAGTGATATTATATAGTTTTGTATACATATGGACCATTCTTGGCAGTGATATAATGTAGTTTTGTATGCGTATGGACCATTCTTGGCAGTGATATAATGTAGTTTTGTATACATATGGACCATTCTTGGCAGTGATATAATGTAGTTTTGTATACATATGGACCATTCTTGGCAGTGATATAATGTAGTTTTGTATGCATATGGACCATTCTTGGCAGTGATATAATGTAGTTTTGTATGCATATGGACCATTCTTGGCAGTGATATAATGTAGTTTTGTATGCATATGGACCATTCTTGGCAGTGATATAATGTAGTTTTGTATGCATATGGACCATTCTTGGGAGTGATATAATGTAGTTTTGTATACATATGGACCATTCTTGGCAATGATATAATGTAGTTTTGTATACATATTGACCATTCTTGGCAGTGATATAATGTAGTTTTGTATATATATATGGACCATTCTTGGCAGTGATATAATGTAATTTGGTATCCATACTGGTATGGACCATTCCATGAAGACTTACAAAGGATAGTTCAAATATTAAATACAAGTAGTTGCTATAAATTAATTTGTGGAAAGACGTCTGCATGACTGGGTTATTAATACACAATCTCGTGAATATTGCTCCATATAAAGACAGTGTACACCCCTTTTGAAGATTCTTGAACCAACCAGTCAGTGTCAGCTTTTTTTAACTGGTCCAGATCAATTTTGAAATGACCCTGTTGAATTTGAAATGGCCCAACTAATTTACAAACCACATGGACATATTTCCATTTTTCCACATTCTTTAATGACACACGTGAATGTCTTGATTGCTCAAACTCTACCTAAAGCTAGTAGTAGTACTTTTATTTAACTGTAAACTCTACCTAAAGCTAGTAGTAGTACTTGTATTTAACTGTAAACTCTGTCTAAAGCTAGTAGTAGTACTTGTATTTAACTGTAAACTCTGCCTAAAGCTAGTAGTAGTACTTGTATTTAACTGTAAGCTCTACCTAAAGCTAGTAGTAGTACTTGTATTTAACTGTAAACTCTGTCTAAAGCTAGTAGTAGTACTTGTATTGAACTGTAAACTCTGCCTAAAGCTAGTAGTAGTGCTTGTATTTAACTGTAAACTCTGCCTAAAGCTAGTAGTAGTGCTTGTATTTAACTGTAAACTCTGTCTAAAGCTAGTAGTAGTACTTGTATTTAACTGTAAACTGTGCCTAAAGCTAGTAGTAGTACTTGCATTTAACTGTAAACTCTGCCTAAAGCTAATAGTAGTACTTGTATTTAACAGTATTAGTGTTGCATGTATACAGTACATTTGCCACCTTTTTAAGGTGTTTCCCGGTTTATTCGCATGATAACACCACCAAACTACATGGCCTTTACCTTGCCGATGTTGGTGACGTTACGAAATACACTTTTGTTACCAGTCAAATTTTGAATTAGGCCGTATTTATTTGTAGATAAAGAACAATATGCTTGCCTAACTTTGACCTACCACCGAGAAAACTTCCAAACACTATATAAAATTTAGTAAAAAAACACGGCAAAACTGTAAAAATGGTGTTCAGCCTGACTCTTGGGAAAACTGCACTGTTGGTGGAGATGCCGATGTTTAGACTTGGCGTTTGTTGGCTTTGCTATAGAGAACCGAAAGTGTGACGTCACGCTGCAGCGCTGGTTCCAACAAATGTCTCCCGTCGTATCTGTTAGTGTGACGTCACGCTGCAGCGCTGGTTCCAACAAATGTCTCCCGTCGTATCTGTTAGCATGGGGTTATGTTTTGTTCCAAACTGTAATCATTATTCTGAAAGTCATACTTGTAGTTCTTTATGGTTCCCATAAGTTGAAAGTGAGAAGTATATATGGATGAAACAAATTAGGTATTTTATGTATTCTGGAATGTAAAAAGGATATCTTAATGCAAGCTAAGTATTTGATAATATCCTGAAATATGGAACAACATCTATTTCAGGCTGAGAAGTCAGGGAGCAGTAATTAAGTTGGCGTTTTGGTGAGCCTCAAGCGGAGGTGCAATTGGCCGGTTTAATAGTATGGAGGAGAAATAGTTTCACTTATTTTCCAAGCGTTCTTCGAGGTGCTGTGCATGCTAGTATGGAGGAGAAATAGTTTCACTTATTTTCCAAGAGTTCTTCGAGGTGCTGTGCATGCTAGTATGGAGGAGAAATAGTTTCACTTATTTTCCAAGCGTTCTTCGAGGTGCTGTGCATGCTAGTATGGAGGAGAAATAGTTTCACTTATTGTCCAAGTGTTCTTCGAGGTGTTGTGCATGCTAGTATGGAGGAGAAATAGTTTCACTTATTGTCCAAGTGTTCTTCGAGGTGCTGTGCATGCTAGTATGGAGGAGAAATAGTTTCACTTATTGTCCAAGCGTTCTTCGAGGTGTGGTGCATGCTAGTATGGAGGAGAAATAGTTTCACTTATTTTCCAAGCGTTCTTCGAGGTGCTGTGCATGCTAGTATGGAGGAGAAATAGTTTCACTTATTGTCCAAGCGTTCTTCGAGGTGTGGTGCATGCTAGTATGGAGGAGAAATAGTTTCACTTATTTTCCAAGCGTTCTTCGAGGTGCTGTGCATGCTAGTATGGAGGAGAAATAGTTTCACTTATTGTCCAAGCGTTCTTCGAGGTGCTGTGCATGCTAGTATGGAGGAGAAATAGTTTCACTTATTGTCCAAGCGTTCTTCGAGGTGCTGTGCATGCTAGTATGGAGGAGAAATAGTTTTATTTATTGTCCAAGCGTTCTTCGAGGTGCTGTGCATGCTAGTATGGAGGAGAAATAGTTTCACTTATTGTCCAAGAGTTCTTTGAGGTGTGGTGCATTCTAGTATGGAGGAGAAATAGTTTCACTTATTGTCCAAGTGTTCTTCGAGGTGCTGTGCATGCTAGTATGGAGGAGAAATAGTTTCACTTATTGTCCAAGCGTTCTTCGAGGTGCTGTGCATGCTAGTATGGAGGAGAACTAGTTTCACTTATTGTCCAAGAGTTCTTCGAGGTGCTGTGCATGCTAGTATGGAGGAGAAATAGTTTCACTTATTTTCCAAGCGTTCTTCGAGGTGCTGTGCATGCTAGTATGGAGGAGAAATACTTTCACTTATTGTCCAAGCGTTCTTCGAGGTGCTGTGCATGCTAGTATGGAGGAGAAATAGTTTCACTTATTGTCCAAGCGTTCTTCGAGGTGCTGTGCATGCTAGTATGGAGGAGAAATAGTTTTATTTATTGTCCAAGCGTTCTTCGAGGCGCTGTGCATGCTAGTATGGAGGAGAAATAGTTTCACTTATTGTCCAAGCGTTCTTTGAGGTGTGGTGCATGCTAGTATGGAGGAGAAATAGTTTCACTTATTGTCCAAGCATTCTTCGAGGTGCTGTGCATGCTAGTATGGAGGAGAAATAGTTTCACTTATTGTCCAAGCGTTCTTTGAGGTGCTGTGCATGCTAGTATGGAGGAGAAATAGTTTCACTTATTGTCCAAGCGTTCTTCAAGGTGCTGTGGATGCTTTTATGGAGGAGAAATAGTTTCACTTATTGTCCAAGCGTTCTTCAAGGTGCTGTGGATGCTAGTATGGAGGAGAAATAGTTTCACTTATTGTCCAAGCGTTCTTTGAGGTGTGGTGCATGCTAGTATGGAGGAGAAATAGTTTCACTTATTGTCCAAGCGTTCTTCGAGGTGTGGTGCATGCTAGTATGGAGGAGAAATAGTTTCACTTATTGTCCAAGAGTTCTTCGAGGTGCTGTGCATGCTAGTATGGAGGAGAAATAGTTTCATTTATTTTCTAAGCGTTCTTCGAGGTGCTGTGCATGCTAGTATGGAGGAGAAATAGTTTCACTTATTTTCCAAGTGTTCTTCGAAGTGCTGTGCATGCTAGTATGGAGGAGAAATAGTTTCACTTATTGTCCAAGTGTTCTTCGAGGTGCTGTGCATGCTAGTATGGAGGAGAAATAGTTTCACTTATTGTCCAAGTGTTCTTCGAGGTGCTGTGCATGCTAGTATGGAGGAGAAATAGTTACACTTATTGTCCAAGTGTTCTTCTAGGTGCTGTGCATGCTAATATGGAGGAGAAATAGTTTCATTTATTTTCTAAGCGTTCTTCGAGGTGCTGTGCATGCTAGTATGGAGGAGAAATAGTTTCACTTATTTTCCAAGTGTTCTTCGAAGTGCTGTGCATGCTAGTATGGAGGAGAAATAGTTTCACTTATTGTCCAAGTGTTCTTCGAGGTGCTGTGCATGCTAATATGGAGGAGAAATAGTTTCACTTATTGTCCAAGTGTTCTTCGAGGTGCTGTGCATGCTAGTATGGAGGAGAAATAGTTTCACTTATTGTCCAAGTGTTCTTCGAGGTGCTGTGCATGCTAGTATGGAGGAGAAATAGTTTCACTTATTGTCCAAGCATTCTTCGAGGTGCTGTGCATGCTAGTATGGAGGAGAAATAGTTTCACTTATTGTCCAAGCATTCTTCGAGGTGCTGTGCATGCTAGTATGGAGGAGAAATAGTTTCACTTATTGTCCAAGCGTTCTTGAAGGTGCTGTGGATGCTAGTATGGAGGAGAAATAGTTTCACTTATTGTCCAAGCGTTCTTCAAGGTGCTGTGGATGCTAGTATGGAGGAGAAATAGTTTCACTTATTGTCCAAGCGTTCTTTGAGGTGTGGTGCATGCTAGTATGGAGGAGAAATAGTTTCACTTATTGTCCAAGCGTTCTTCGAGGTGTGGTGCATGCTAGTATGGAGGAGAAATAGTTTCACTTATTGTCCAAGAGTTCTTCGAGGTGCTGTGCATGCTAGTATGGAGGAGAAATAGTTTCATTTATTTTCTAAGCGTTCTTCGAGGTGCTGTGCATGCTAGTATGGAGGAGAAATAGTTTCACTTATTTTCCAAGTGTTCTTCGAAGTGCTGTGCATGCTAGTATGGAGGAGAAATAGTTTCACTTATTGTCCAAGTGTTCTTCGAGGTGCTGTGCATGCTAGTATGGAGGAGAAATAGTTTCACTTATTGTCCAAGTGTTCTTCGAGGTGCTGTGGATGCTAGTATGGAGGAGAAATAGTTTCACTTATTGTCCAAGTGTTCTTCGAGGTGCTGTGCACGCTAATATGGAGGAGAAATAGTTTCATTTATTTTCTATGCGTTCTTCGAGGTGCTGTGCATGCTAGTATGGAGGAGAAATAGTTTCACTTATTTTCCAAGTGTTCTTCGAGGTGCTGTGCATGCTAGTATGGAGGAGAAATAGTTTCACTTATTGTCCAAGTGTTCTTCGAGGTGCTGTGCATGCTAGTATGGAGGAGAAATAGTTTCACTTATTGTCCAAGCGTTCTTCGAGGTGTGGTGCATGCTAGTATGGAGGAGAAATAGTTTCACTTATTTTCCAAGCATTCTTCGAGGTGCTGTGCATGCTAGTATGGAGGAGAAATAGTTTCACTTATTGTCCAAGCGTTCTTCGAGGTCTGGTGCATGCTAGTGTGGAGGAGAAATAGTTTCACTTATTTTCCAAGTGTTCTTCGAGGTGTGCAAGCTAGTATGGAGGAGAAATAATTTCACTTATTGTCCAAGCGTTCTTCGAGGTGTGGTGCATGCTAGTATGGAGAGAAATAGTTTCACTTATTGTCCAAGCATTCTTCGAGGTGTGGTGCATGCTAGTATGGAGGAGAAATAGTTTCACTTATTTTCCAAGCGTTCTTCGAGGTTCTGTGCATGCTAGTATGGAGGAGAAATAGTTTCACTTATTGTCCAAGCATTCTTCGAGGGGTGGTGCATGCTAGTATGGAGGAGAAATAGTTTCACTTATTGTCCAAGCGTTCTTCGAGGTGTGGTGCATGCTAGTATGGAGGAGAAATAGTTTCACTTATTGTCCAAGCGTTCTTCGAGGTGCTGTGCATGCTACTATGGAGGAGAAATAGTTTCACTTATTGTCCAAGCGTTCTTCGAGGTGTGGTGCATGCTAGTATGGAGGAGAAATAGTTTTACTTATTGTCCAAGTGTTCTTCGAGGTGTGGTGCATGCTAGTATGGAGGAGAAATAGTTTCACTTATTTTCCAAGCGTTCTTCGAGGTGTGGTGCATGCTAGTATGGAGGAGAAATAGTTTCACTTATTTTCCAAGTGTTCTTCGAGATGCAGTGCATGCTAGTATGGAGGAGAAATAATTCGTAGTAGCGCTAAGTTTGAAAATATGAAAAAAAATTACAAGAAATTGGTCCAAATCGAAGACAGTGGCCAGTTTTCGTGGTTGCAAGGCTCACAGTTATATGTTCATACACATTTGTGGAGTTAATGTGCAATACATAATATATTATGATTAACGTTACTGCTAATTAACTGCATAATGTGTTTATTAACTTTGTATAGTTAGTTATTTTGTTAACAGGATATTTACATTAAAAAATGTGTTAATAGTCATGTTGTTGACATTTTATATAACCGTTGGCACTTGATGAATATTATATATCATCAAAACCCTCCAACTGCAGGCTCACAACAAATACAACTGCACCCCTCTTGAGGCTCACTAAAATCCCCATCTGTACCCCCACATAAGGTTCCCCAAAACCCTCTGACTGCATCCTCATTGATGGTGAACAAAAAATGTCAACTTATATAATGACCTCTCCTTAACTTCTCAGCCTGAAACTTATTTTGTTCCTTATTTCACGATATTACCAAATCCTTCGACATTGCCAATTTCGTACGTGAATTAAATAGTATTGACATGTTCTCCTTTCGCATTTTGCACTGAAAATAGCGCGATGCACAACAGAAAACTGTGTTGGTCGGCGACCGATATTGTCAGGGCGATAAAATAGCTCACGTTACAAAATTATGTTCACGTTCCAGAATATAAAAAATACCAAATTTATTTCACCCCTGTTGGCTTCTCACTTTCAACTTATGGGAACCATAAAGAACTACACGCATGACTTTCAGAATATTGATTACAGCGTAGAACAAAACGTAACGCCATGTTAACAGATACGGCTGAAAACATGATGTCATCACTTCGGTTCTCTATTGAATGCAACCGTTCGCGTGACAAAAGTTCAGTTTTTACAAACTATTGTTGAATTATTACCAAAGTTGCGTTCACCGTCTCCTATAACTGAGTTGGGTCAAAGAAGTCTAACAAACTATGCATCGGATGCGTCCTAGCCATGTCCGTTGAGAAAAAGCGGTGGAGTTTGTGAAAATGCGGCGTCTGGTTGATAACTTGAAAATTTTGGTGAATTGAATTGGCGGGATGGATTTTGAATCAATGGCCGCCGTTAGCTGCCGTATCTCAGAAACCGTTCAGTAACTTTTTCTCTAATTTTGCATAGACACACCTTAGGATACTGCCACTATGCAAGAGAAATCTGTATTTGATTGAATCATTCTAAGGGCACCTAATGACTCCCAAAAGGACCACAAAACTGGTAAATTTTCACATTTTACCTATTTTTTAAGGGGTCATACTGAAACAACCAAATGTCAACCATTAGAAGAGTTGACATAGTTCCGCTATACACATGAAATCTGTATTTGATTGAATCATTCTAGTATCATCAGCATATAGTAGAACATACATTTTCAAGAAAATGTCTACATCATCATCACTAAGGTTGTAAATTTCACCAGCTGCCATGTCAAGTCCCTTATAATTATGACTAACAGTGTTCAAAATCATTCAGGTAAATAGCAAATAACAAAGGAGACAAGTTTTCTCCTTGTGGTAACTCTACATCACATGAGAAGAAGGCTGACACAGCCCCCAAAAATGCAAAATGTTTACACTATCTAGTGATTTGGTTTTGAGAAGGGCCCTTGAGACTATCCCCTAACAGTAGATTTTGTGTATTGTGCCAGAAACAGAACGCTATTCCCCTTCCCATAACATCTGTCACATGTGGAGTCTGTGTCTTGCATGGATATCTGTTTTGATGCAGTTGTTTTATATAAGCAGGAAGTTTGTGAAATTAGTTATTCTTAGGCCACAGAAAAGTAATTCCCGGTTTCTCATCAATGAATGTATTTAAAAATATGTGCCACAACATTTTATTTTCTATTATAATTATTCTTCTAAATGCCAAACATGGTGCAATAAGTTAACAGTAAACATGTCAACATTTTACTTCCATCATAACCCTTAATGATCTGTAACTATGATTCGTCAAAAAACATTTGATTAATAATTACCTACAGGGTTGTTTGATTTCTGCCGAGCAGAAATTGTTTCTGCCCGGCAGAAATGGCTACAATAGGAAATACATCAGTTTCTTTCTGTACCTGTCTACGTATGATAACCATTTGTTCTCCCTCCTCACAATAAACATCACATGAATGATAAAAGGAAGATCACTGCCACTTAACTTGTGAATTATTATTATTATAAAACTGTTCTGCTACTGCTCGGTGGACAGTTAATTAATGGCTCAAGTTCAAATAATAATAATAATAAGTTTATTTGTCCACTAAGAGGAAATACATTTGCACTGAGGAGGGAGCATAATTAAACATAGTATTTAAATCACATTGCAGTATGTACATGATAGAATCAAGTACGTAAACAGTTGCTAATTAGTAATACTGAGTGTTGTACATAGATAATGGTACAATCATGAACCATGAATCATTCAGCCATGACGTGCCAGCAGTAGTAAATAAATTAAACACATTAAAACAGTATGAATAAATATGCTAAAACAATATGGCAATATTAAAAGACACTTATAACATTGATCAATGACGTGATGTCTCTATGACTGGCTCAGGAACTTGACAGAAGATGGAATGAACGATTTCAGGGCACGCCGAGTTCGTACAGTTGGCATTCTGTGCCTCCTTCAAGAGGGGAGAAGGTCATACTGGTCGTGTAAGAAGTGGGTGGGGTCAGACAAAATTGTCTTTGCCATTTGAGGGTTCTCGACATGTACAATTGCTGTAAACTGGTTTCAGGTGTACAGCATCCAGCGATCTTGCAAGAAGTGGTATATAGCTTATTTAGTTTCCCTCTGTTTTTGACCGAGAGATTTCCCCACCAGCAAATAAGCCCAAAAGTCATAACACTTTTCACAAATGAAGTGTGAAACAGAGACAGGATATTTCTGTCAACGAGCGTTGCATTGAGTTTTCTCAGGAAGTACAATCTTTACTGGCCTTTTTTGTATAGGGTCATTGTATGATCATCCCACCTTAGTTTGTCATCAATTGTAGTACCAATATATTTGTATGTATGAATAATTTCAATGTTTTGCCCTTTGATGTTGACTGGATTGGAATGATGTACACCTGATCGAAAGTCTATTACAATTTCCTTGGTCTTGATAATATTCAACTCAAGGTAGTTGTCCATGATACAAAATGATCTACATTACTTCTGTACTCACTTTTGTCATTTGAGATCAGACCAACGAGAGCTGTGTCATCTGCATATTTGAAACAGTGGCAGCTTGAACACGTACTTCTACAAGAATGTGTGTAGATGGCATATAGAAATGGTGACAGCTCACACCCTTGAGGGGCTCCAGTGGAGGTAGACACACATGGTGACAGCTCACACCCTTGAGGGGCTCCAGTGGAGATAGACACATGGTGAGAGCACACACCCTTGAGGGGTTCCAGTGGAGGTAGAGACACATGGTGACAGCTCACACCCTTGAGGGGTTCCAGTGGAGGTAGAGACACATGGTGACAGCTCACACCCTTGAGGGGTTCCAGTGGAGATAGAGACACATGGTGACAGCTCACACCCTTGAGGGGCTCCAGTGGAGATAGAGACACATGGTGAGAGCACACACCCTTGAGGGGCTCCAGTGGAGGTAGACACACATGGTGACAGCTCACACCCTTGAGGGGCTCCAGTGGAGATAGACACATGGTGAGAGCACACACCCTTGAGGGGTTCCAGTGGAGGTAGAGACACATGGTGACAGCTCACACCCTTGAGGGGTTCCAGTGGAGGTAGAGACACATGGTGACAGCTCACACCCTTGAGGGGCTCCAGTGGAGATAGAGACACATGGTGAGAGCACACACCCTTGAGGGGCTCCAGTGGAGGTAGAGACACATGGTGAGAGCACACACCCTTGAGGGGCTCCAGTGGAGATAGAGACACATGGTGAGAGCACACACCCTTGAGGGGCTCCAGTGGAGGTAGAGACACATGGTGAGAGCACACACCCTTGAGGGGCTCCAGTGGAGGTAGAGACACATGGTGAGAGCACACACCCTTGAGGGGCTCCAGTGGAGATAGACACACATGGTGAGAGCACACACCCTTGAGGGGCTCCAGTGGAGATAGAGACACATGGTGAGAGCACACACCCTTGAGGGGCTCCAGTGGAGGTAGAGACACATGGTGAGAGCACACACCCTTGAGGGGCTCCAGTGGAGATAGAGACACATGGTGAGAGCACACACCCTTGAGGGGCTCCAGTGGAGGTAGAGACACATGGTGAGAGCACACACCCTTGAGGGGCTCCAGTGGAGATAGACACACATGGTGAGAGCACACACCCTTGAGGGGCTCCAGTGGAGGTAGAGACACATGGTGACAGCACACACCCTTGAGGGGCTCCAGTGGAGGTAGACACATGGTGACAGCACACACCCTTGAGGGGCTCCAGTGGAGGTAGACACACATGGTGACAGCACACACCCTTGAGGGGCTCCAGTGGAGGTAGAGACACATGGTGAGAGCACACACCCTTGAGGGGCTCCAGTGGAGGTAGACACACATGGTGAGAGCACACACCCTTGAGGGGCTCCAGTGGAGGTAGAGACACATGGTGACAGCACACACCCTTGAGGGGCTCCAGTGGAGGTAGAGACACATGGTGAGAGCACACACCCTTGAGGGGCTCCAGTGGACGTAGACACACATGGTGAGAGCACACACCCTTGAGGGGCTCCAGTGGAGGTAGACACACATGGTGAGAGCACACACCCTTGAGGGGCTCCAGTGGAGGTAGAGACACATGGTGACAGCTCACACCCTTGAGGGGCTCCAGTGGAGGTAGACACACATGGTGAGAGCACACACCCTTGAGGGGCTCCAGTGGAGATAGAGACACATGGTGAGAGCACACACCCTTGAGGGGCTCCAGTGGAGGTAGAGACACATGGTGACAGCACACACCCTTGAGGGGCTCCAGTGGAGGTAGACACACATGGTGAGAGCACACACCCTTGAGGGGCTCCAGTGGAGGTAGAGACACATGGTGAGAGCACACACCCTTTGAGGGGCTCCAGTGGAGGTAGAGACACATGGTGACAGCACACATCCTTGAGGGGCTCCAGTGGAGGTAGAGACACATGGTGAGAGCACACACCCTTGAGGGGCTCCAGTGGAGGTAGACACACATGGTGAGAGCACACACCCTTGAGGGGCTCCAGTGGAGGTAGACACACATGGTGAGAGCACACACCCTTGAGGGGCTCCAGTGGAGGTAGAGACACATGGTGAGAGCACACACCCTTGAGGGGCTCCAGTGGAGGTAGACACACATGGTGAGAGCACACACCCTTGAGGGGCTCCAGTGGAGGTAGACACACATGGTGACAGCTCACACCCTTGAGGGGCTCCAGTGGAGGTAGACACACATGGTGAGAGCACACACCCTTGAGGAGCTCCAGTGGAGATAGAGACACATGGTGAGAGCACACACCCTTGAGGGGCTCCAGTGGAGGTAGAGACACATGGTGACAGCACACACCCTTGAGGGGCTCCAGTGGAGGTAGAGACACATGGTGAGAGCACACACCCTTGAGGGGCTCCAGTGGAGGTAGAGACACATGGTGACAGCTCACACCCTTGAGGGGCTCCAGTGGAGGTAGACACACATGGTGAGAGCACACACCCTTGAGGGGCTCCAGTGGAGGTAGAGACACATGGTGACATCACACACCCTTGAGGGGCTCCAGTGGAGGTAGAGACACATGGTGAGAGCACACACCCTTGAGGGGCTCCAGTGGAGGTAGAGACACATGGTGACAGCACACACCCTTGAGGGGCTCCAGTGGAGGTAGAGACACATGGTGAGAGCACACACCCTTGAGGGGCTCCAGTGGAGGTAGAGACACATGGTGACAGCACACACCCTTAAGGGGCTCCAGTGGAGGTAGACACACATGGTGAGAGCACACACCCTTGAGGGGCTCCAGTGGAGGTAGAGACACATGGTGACAGCTCACACCCTTGAGGGGCTCCAGTGGAGATAGAGACACATGACCATTGATGTTTACATTCTGTGCGCGGTTGGTGAGGAAACTATGGATAAGCATGACAAATTGTTTACCAACTCCGAGACCAATCAGTTTTCTAATCATCAAGTGCAGCTGAATTGTGTTAAATGCTGATGAAATACCTATGAATAGGATTCTAGCATACGAGCGAAGACGTTCAAGGTGTTCGTGAACGACATTTAGCATAGACAAGGTGGCATCTTCCACACTGCGTTTAGTTCTGTATGCGAATTGCAGAGGATCAGCTAGGTGTTCAACCTCGGGTAACATATATTTCAGCACTGTTCTCTCAAACGATTTCATCAACAGTGATGTAAGAGCGATAGGTCTGTTGTCATTGGGATATACTGGGCTAGGCTGGACGGTTTTCACACCTGCATGGTAGTTTAGGCTCACTATAGTGCTGGCAGCTACTAAACCTATAGGCTTGTGTGAAAGAAGAAGAAGAACTAACTTCAAAGCTCCATTGCATCCATTTAGCCAGACAGCAGTCACTGTCCCATACCACATGCCTTTTTGTTTTTGTTTTTGATTTGCATTAGTACCTCATCTTGTGTGAATGGTCTGTTTATGTGTACCACCAAAGTGCAAAAGTGTTACATTATCTAGTGATGTGGTTTTGAGAAGGGCCCTTGAGACCACCCCTAACAGTAGATTTTGTTTATTGTGCCAGAAAGCCAGCAGCATGACTAAACTCTGCAGCCTAGTGCTATTGTTCCATTGACCCCTTGACTAATCTTTAATTGGTCACAGGGCCCAGGCAGAGTAGACACACTTGGTTTGCAACTGTTAGACTGAACAGTTGTTTTTGTTAATTTATTTTGATGTTCATTTAATTATTATAAAATGGTGTGACTGTGGTGTCTATTGGTTAAAGATGTATTGTCTGTAGAAACCTGTAGGTGATAAGCATAGAAAATTTATATTCTGGACAACTATAGAGTGAAATATCCTACACTTTATTGACATCAAATGCATTCTACTGTTCTGTTTACACTTGCCATGCCTTGTGTAGACATGGTACTGTGTAAATCAGTTGTATCAATATAGACTAATAATTACAGATTCACAATATAGTTGACCCCTGAAACAACCAAATGTCAACCATTAGAATAGTTGATAGTTCCGCTATACACAAGCAAGAAATCTGTATTTGATTGAATCATTCTAGTGTCATCAGCATATAGTAGAACATACATTTTCTACATCATCATCCCTAAGGTTGTTGTAAATTTCACCAGCTGCCATGTCAAGTCCGTTATAATTGTGACTAACAGTGTTCAAAATGATTCAGGTAAATAGTAAATAACAAAGGACACAAATGTTCTCCTTGCCATACCTATACATCACATGAGAAGAAGGCTGACACAGCCTGGACCTGATTTATACATGATTTAGCATTTTCGTACATGTTGTATACAACTTTCAACACATTACCATTAAAACCGCATGAAAGGACCGGTCTACTAAATCAAATGCTTTCTTATAATCGACTGCCAGTTCTTCACCTATTACATTCGCTTTGTTTAGGTATGTGGTCAGTCTGGTGTTCTGAACAATCACTAAGAATTAATGAACACTTGTGCAGAATGTCACCCACTTGGCAGGTTTAATGGATCTATTAAACAATTTGAGGACACTGCTTAGGCCTCACTCTGGACACTCACTCACAGTGTTGTGTATTGTCTTAGTTGGTGCATTGAGCTAATCTACTTGACCATGAATCAGTGGTGGCTCTGGTTGTGTATTACACCCAGCTGTGGAGCTAAGATTCTCTGCCTGCTATTGTTTGATGGAAACTGTGACTAATGTGTAATTGGTCACTGGCAGTAGCTTGTGTCAACAGACAGCATTAAGCCACTAGACCCCTGTTAAACTGGACAGTTGCCTGTAGGTTTTGAACTGTGTCAAACAGTGAGTCTTCCTTTTGCTCTCAAATAATCTGTCCTCTTAGTTTTACACATAAAGACATAATCTGGCATAACTTGATCAGTCTTTATAGCAGCACATTTGTACGTCCAGTGTATCATTGCAACCTAACACACATATTACATACTGTGTGCCACATTTGAATGTCGTGCATTTAATATTTCCATGCAATCCATTTGCATATATAATGTAAAACTTCAACAGCCATTTTCTTCATTTTCACTATTTGACCCCTACCATGTTCAATGCTCCATAACTTCGCAAATTTTTGTAACAGTCATAATTTTTGAAACCATGTAAAGCACCCTACCAAACCTTTATAAAGATGTAAGAAAACAATGTGACAATTTGTCCGACTTATCACTCATTTGGTCAGCCGGGGTCACACATAGACGTATTAGTCCAAAGGACTTCAGGGCCACTTGGCCCATTTTTTAGGCATATGGACCATTCGTGGCAGGGGTATAGTGTAGTTTTTGTAGACGTATGGACCATTCGTGGCAGGGGTATAATGTAGTTTTTGTAGACGTGTGGACCATTCGTGGCAGGGGTATAGTGTAGTTTTTGTAGACATGTGGACCATTCGTGGCAGGGGTATCATGTAGTTTTGTAGACGGTGGACCATTCGTAGCAGGGGTATCATGTAGTTTTGTAGATGTGTGGACCATTCGTGGCAGGGTTATCATGTAGTTTTGTAGATGTGTGGACCATTCGTGGCAGGGGTATCATGTAGTTTTATAGACGTGTGGACCATTCGTGGCAGGCGTATCATGTAGTCTTGTAGACGTGTGGACCATTCGTGACAGGGGTATCATGTAGTTTTGTATACGTGTGGATCATTCGAGGCTGGGGTACGTAGTTTTGTATACGTGTGGACCATTCGAGGCTGGGGTATGTAGTTTTGTAGACGTGTGGACCATTCGTTTTCAGGGGTATCATGTAGTTTTTGTAGACGTGTGGGCCATTCATGGCAGGGGTATCATGTAGTTTTTGTAAACATGTGGACCATTCATGACAGGGGTATCATGTAGTTTTTGTAAACGTGTGGACCATTTGTGGCAGGGTTATAATGTAGTTTTTGTAGACGTGTGGACCATTCGTGGCAGGGGCAACATGTAGTTTTGTAGACGGTGGACCATTCGTGGCAGGGGCATCATGTAGTTTTGTAGACATGTGGACCATTCGTGGCAGGGGTATCATGTAGTTTTGTAGATGTGTGGACCATTCGTGGCAGGGGTATAATGTAGTTTTGTATACGTGTGGACCATTCGAGGCTGGGATATGTAGTTTTGTAGACGTGTGGACCATTCGTGGCAGGGGTATCTTGTAGTTTTTGTAGACGTGTGGACCATTCGTGGCAGGGGTATCATGTAGTTTTTGTAAACGTGTGGACTATTCGTGGCAGGGGTATGATGTAGTTTTTGTAAACGTGTGGACCATTCGTGGCAGGGGCAACATGTAGTTTTGTAGTCGTGTGGACCATTCGTGGCAGGGGTATCATGTAGTTTTGTAGACGTGTGGACCATTCGTGTCAGACAAAAGAAAGACGACTGGTCACAATGAGGAGTGGGCCAGGACTTGTGACTGCCTGTACAGATACAAAAGAAAGACGACTGGTCACAATGAGGAGTGGGTCAGGACTTGTGACTGCCTGTACAGATACAAAAGAAAGACGACTGGCCACAATGAGGAGTGGGCCAGGACTTGTGACTGCCTGTACAGATACAAAAGAAAGACGACTGGCCACAATCAGGAGTGGGCCAGGACTTGTGACTGCCTGTACAGATACAAAAGAAAGACGACTGGCCACAATCAGGAGTGGGCCATGACTTGTGACTGCCTGTACAGATACAAAAGAAAGACGACTGGCCACAATCAGGAGTGGGCCATGACTTGTGACTGCCTGTACAGATACAAAAGAAAGACGACTGGTCACAATCAGGAGTGGGTCAGGACTTGTGACTGCCTGTACAGATACAAAAGAAAGACGACTGGCCACAATGAGGAGTGGGCCAGGACTTGTGACTGCCTGTACAGATACAAAAGAAAGACGACTGGCCACAATGAGGAGTGGGTCAGGACTTGTGACTGCCTGTACAGATACAAAAGAAAGACGACTGGCCACAATGAGGAGTGGGCCAGGACTTGTGACTGCCTGTACAGATACAAAAGAAAGACGACTGGCCACAATGAGGAGTGGGCCAGGACTTGTGACTGCCTGTACAGATACAAAAGAAAGACGACTGGTCACAATCAGGAGTGGGCCAGGACTTGTGACTGCCTGTACAGATACAAAAGAAAGACGACTGGTCACAATGAGGAGTGGGCCAGGACTTGTGACTGCCTGTACAGATACAAAAGAAAGACGACTGGCCACAATGAGGAGTGGGCCAGGACTTGTGACTGCCTGTACAGATACAAAAGAAAGACGACTGGCCACAATCAGGAGTGGGCCAGGACTTGTGACTGCCTGTACAGATACAAAAGAAAGACGACTGGCCACAATCAGGAGTGGGCCAGGACTTGTGACTGCCTGTACAGATACAAAAGAAAGACGACTGGCCACAATGAGGAGTGGGCCATGACTTGTGACTGCCTGTACAGATACAAAAGAAAGACGACTGGCCACAATGAGGAGTGGGCCAGGACTTGTGACTGCCTGTACAGATACAAAAGAAAGACGACTGGCCACAATGAGGAGTGGGCCAGGACTTGTGACTGCCTGTACAGATACAAAAGAAAGACGACTGGCCACAATGAGGAGTGGGCCATGACTTGTGACTGCCTGTACAGATACAAAAGAAAGACGACCAGCCACAATCAGGAGAGGGCCAGGACTTGTGACTGCCTATACAGATACAAAAGAAAGACGACTGGCCACAATCAGGAGTGGGCCAGGACTTGTGACTGCCTGTACAGATACAAAAGAAAGACGACTGACCACAATCAGGAGTGGGCCAGGACTTGTGACTGCCTGTACAGATACAAAAGAAAGACGAATGGCCACAGTGAGGAGTGGGCCAGGACTTGTGACTGCCTGTACAGATACAAAAGAAAGACGACTGGCCACAATCAGGAGTGGGCCAGGACTTGTGACTGCCTGTACAGATACAAAAGAAAGACGACTGGCCACAATGAGGAGTGGGCCATGACTTGTGACTGCCTGTACAGATACAAAAGAAAGACGACTGGTCACAATCAGGAGTGGGTCAGGACTTGTGACTGCCTGTACAGATACAAAAGAAAGACGACTGGCCACAATGAGGAGTGGGCCAGGACTTGTGACTGCCTGTACAGATACATAAGAAAGATTACTGGCCACAATGAGGAGTGGGCCAGGACTTGTGACTGCCGGTACAGATACAAAAGAAAGACGACTGGCCACAATCAGGAGTGGGCCAGGACTTGTGACTGCCTGTACAGATACAAAAGAAAGACGATTGGCCACAATGAGGAGTGGGCCAGGACTTGTGACTGCCTGTACAGATACAAAAGAAAGACGACTGGCCACAATGAGGAGTGGGCCATGACTTGTGACTGCCTGTACAGATACAAAAGAAAGACGACTGACCACAATGAGGAGTGGGCCATGACTTGTGACTGCCTGTACAGATACAAAAGAAAGACGACTGGCCACAATGAGGAGTGGGCCAGGACTTGTGACTGCCTGTACAGATACATAAGAAAGACGACTGGCCACAATGAGGAGTGGGCCAGGACGTGTGACTGCCTGTACAGATACATAAGAAAGACGACTGGCCACAATCAGGAGTGGGCCAGGACGTGTGACTGCCTGTACAGATACAAAAGAAAGACGACTGGCCACAATGAGGAGTGGGCCAGGACTTGTGACTGCCTGTACAGATACAAAAGAAAGACGACTGGCCACAATCAGGAGTGGGCCAGGACTTGTGACTGCCTGTACAGATACAAAAGAAAGACGACTGGCCACAATGAGGAGTGGGCCAGGACTTGTGACTGCCTGTACAGATACAAAAGAAAGACGACTGGCCACAATGAGGAGTGGGCCATGACTTGTGACTGCCTGTACAGATACAAAAGAAAGACGACTGGCCACAATGAGGAGTGGGCCAGGACTTGTGACTGCCTGTACAGATACATAAGAAAGACGACTGGCCACAATGAGGAGTGGGCCAGGACTTGTGACTGCCTGTACAGATACAAAAGAAAGACGACTGGCCACAATGAGGAGTGGGTCATGACTTGTGACTGCCTGTACAGATACAAAAGAAAGACGACCAGCCACAATCAGGAGAGGGCCAGGACTTGTGACTGCCTGTACAGATACAAAAGAAAGACGACTGGCCACAATCAGGAGTGGGCCAGGACTTGTGACTGCCTGTACAGATACAAAAGAAAGACGACTGACCACAATCAGGAGTGGGCCAGGACTTGTGACTGCCTGTACAGATACAAAAGAAAGACGACTGGTCACAATCAGGAGTGGGTCAGGACTTGTGACTGCCTGTACAGATACAAAAGAAAGACGACTGGTCACAATGAGGAGTGGGTCAGGACTTGTGACTGCCTGTACAGATACAAAAGAAAGACGACTGGCCACAATGAGGAGTGGGCCATGACTTGTGACTGCCTGTACAGATACAAAAGAAAGACGACTGACCACAATCAGGAGTGGGCCAGGACTTGTGACTGCCTGTACAGATACAAAAGAAAGACGACTGGCCACAATGAGGAGTGGGCCAGGACTTGTGACTGCCTGTACAGATACAAAAGAAAGACGACTGGCCACAATGAGGAGTGGGCCAGGACTTGTGACTGCCTGTACAGATACAAAAGAAAGACGACTGGCCACAATGAGGAGTGGGCCAGGACTTGTGACTGCCTGTACAGATACAAAAGAAAGACGACTGGTCACAATCAGGAGTGGGTCAGGACTTGTGACAGCCTGTACAGATACAAAAGAAAGACGACTGGCCACAATGAGGAGTGGGCCAGGAATTGTGACTGCCTGTACAGATACAAAAGAAAGACGACTGGTCACAATCAGGAGTGGGTCAGGACTTGTGACTGCCTGTACAGATACAAAAGAAAGACGACTGGCCACAATCAGGAGTGGGCCAGGACTTGTGACTGCCTGTACAGATACAAAAGAAAGACGACTGGCCACAATGAGGAGTGGGCCAGGACTTGTGACTGCCTGTACAGATACAAAAGAAAGACGACTGGCCACAATGAGGAGTGGGCCAGGACTTGTGACTGCCTGTACAGATACAAAATAAAGACGACTGGTCACAATCAGGAGTGGGTCAGGACTTGTGACAGCCTGTACAGATACAAAAGAAAGACGACTGGCCACAATGAGGAGTGGGCCAGGAATTGTGACTGCCTGTACAGATACAAAAGAAAGACGACTGGTCACAATCAGGAGTGGGTCAGGACTTGTGACTGCCTGTACAGATACAAAAGAAAGACGACTGGCCACAATCAGGAGTGGGCCAGGACTTGTGACTGCCTGTACAGATACAAAAGAAAGACGACTGGCCACAATTAGGAGTGGGTCAGGACTTGTGACTGCCTGTACAGATACAAAAGAAAGACGACTGGCCACAATGAGGAGTGGGCCAGGACTTGTGACTGCCTGTACAGATACAAAAGAAAGATGACTGGCCACAATCAGGAGTGGGCTAGGACTTGTGACTGCCTGTACAGATACAAAAGAAAGACGACTGGCCACAATCAGGACTGGGACATGACTTGTGACTGCCTGTACAGATACAAAAGAAAGACGACTGGCCACAATCAGGAATGGGCCAGGACTTGTGACTGCCTGTACAGATACAAAAGAAAGACGACTGGCCACAATCAGGAATGGGCCAGGACTTGTGACTGCCTGTACAGATACAAAAACAGATATTACTTAAAGAGCAGTCCTAATGAATAAACATAATATGTACTGGGCAGTGTGGACAGTTTCACATGGGACTGGCCCTAGTGTTCCAGATTTGTTGACATGTCTGGGACAGTGTCTAGTCACTAACACTAGTCTCTGGGGAATAATCTGGCTGCCTGCCATTGTGATTAATCAAGATAATATCAACAGAGGGAGTGTAGGTGCCTTTTGGCAGCAGAACCATTGGGGTTCTAATCTAATCAATTCTAATCAAAATGCACAATACCAATATAATGTCTTATATTCAATGTTGTATTAACACAACTACTAAAACAATATATACTTAACAAAACTAAACATGATTAAAATAGACTTTCTATACCATTCCAACAATTGCTGGCGGCCATCTTGCCAAAGCTCATTAAGACATTCCTCCCAGAGACAGAGATCAGCAGTCCAGTCTCCATCTCCCTCATAATCAGTAATCAAAGTCATTACTAAGTAATTACAGCTAAACATGTAACTCACTTACATCCATGGATGCCCAGTTCTCTACCACACATTATGATACAATTATAAATGGAAAGTACTGCTTTATAAGGTGTAAATCACAATTCGAAACTTACCAAAACCACAGGGTGAGTTGATTGTAGAAGGTGCCTGGGTCCCACTGACTGGGGCAGTTAGGCCCCCCAACCCCCCCCCCCCCGACCACATGTGACCACTGTCACCAAATTAGGTTTAAACAACTCAATAATTATTACTATGATCAGCAACCTGTCCAGTAAGTATAACTAGCAACAAGATAACTATGTAGAAGAAGAATATTTAATAAACTGTGTTCACTCAAATGTGATACGTTATCATAGGTGCTGCCATGTGGTGGTGATTATTAAAACTACAATATATTTCTAGTGACCGTGTCACATCTGTGTAAAAAAGATAATTTCTGTACGGGGTGGGGGTCGGTTACATTCGATGTTGGGTAACCTGGTGGCGGAGTGACCCCCACCGTTACGGTGGTAGTGGTAAATATAGTGCAGTCATGTAGTTAGTCATGTTAGTAAGTAGATGTCTCGGAAGTTATATGCTTAGAAATTGTAGGAATTGCTTAACAATGCTGTTGGGGCCGGCATGCTTCCTGTGTATTGATGTATGTATATATGGTGTGGTTTTATGTATATATGGTGTTGTTTAATATGTGTTAGTGAATAAATGTCATTAAGTTGGCCTGTTTCAATCAACATTGGTCTTGTATCGTTGCTTTGCACAGAAAGGTGTATGTGACAGGGGTGCATACAATAATATCTGTACAACTTCCAACCAAAAAAATCATCAGGCATGTTTGAAATCATAGAAATGTTGTTACCCTTTTAAGACATGTTTATCATGCCATCCGCTTTCTCCTAAACTATACACTTCTCATAATGTTTGTCTCCAGTACTGGTTGGATTATGCTACGAGAAGTCAAACAGTAGAAATCTTTCTCCTAAACTATATACTTCTCATAATGTTTGTCTCCAGTACCGGTTGGATTATGCTACAAGAAGTCAAACAGTACAAATCTTTCTCCTAAACTATACACTTCTCATAATGTTTGTCTACAGTACCGGTTGGATTATGCTACAAGAAGTCAAACAGTAGAAATATTTCTCCTAAACTATACACTTCTCATAATGTTTGTCTCCAGTACCGGTTGGATTATGCTACAAGAAGTCAAACAGTACAAATCTTTCTCCTAAACTATACACTTCTCATAATGTTTGTTACCAGTACCGGTTGGATTATGCTACAAGAAGTCAAACAGTACAATCTTTCTCCTAAACTATACACTTCTCATAATGTTTGTCTCCAGTACCGGTTGGATTATGCTACAAGAAGTCAAACAGTACAAATCTTTCTCCTAAACTATACACTTCTCATAATGTTTGTTACCAGTACCGGTTGGATTATGCTACAAGAAGTCAAACAGTACAAATCTTTCTCCTAAACTATACACTTCTCATAATGTTTGTTACCAGTACCGGTTGGATTATGCTACAAGAAGTCAAACAGTACAAATCTTTCTCCTAAACTATACACTTCTCATAATGTTTGTTACCAGTACCGGTTGGATTATGCTACAAGAAGTCAAACAGTACAAATCTTTCTCCTAAACTATACACTTCTCATAATGTTTGTCTCCAGTACCGGTTGGATAATGCTACAAGAAGTCAAACAGTACAAATCTTTCTCCTAAACTATACACTTCTCATAATGTTTGTCTCCAGTACCGGTTGGATTATGCTACAAGAAGTCAAACAGTACAAATCTTTCTCCTAAACTATACACTTCTCATAATGTTTGTCTCCAGTACCGGTTGGATTATGCTACAAGAAGTCAAACAGTACAAATCTTTCTCCTAAACTATACACTTCTCATAATGTTTGTCTCCAGTACCGGTTGGATTATGCTACAAGAAGTCAAACAGTACAAATCTTTCTCCTAAACTATACACTTCTCATAATGTTTGTCTCCAGTACTGGTTGGATTATGCTACAAGAAGTCAAACAGTACAAATCTTTCTCCTAAACTATACACTTCTCATAATGTTTGTCTCCAGTACCGGTTGGATTATGCTACAAGAAGTCAAACAGTACAAATCTTACTCCTAAACTATACACTTCTCATAATGTTTGTTACCAGTACCGGTTGGATAATGCTACAAGAAGTCAAACAGTACAAATCTTACTCCTAAACTATACACTTCTCATAATGTTTGTCTCCAGTACCGGTTGGATTATGCTACAAGAAGTCAAACAGTACAAATCTTTCTCCTAAACTATACACTTCTCATAATGTTTGTCTCCAGTACCGGTTGGATTATGCTACAAGAAGTCAAACAGTACAAATCTTTCTCCTAAACTATACACTTCTCATAATGTTTGTTACCAGTACCGGTTGGATTATGCTACAAGAAGTCAAACAGTACAAATCTTTCTCCTAAACTATACACTTCTCATAATGTTTGTCTCCAGTACTGGTTGGATTATGCTACGAGAAGTCAAACAGTACAAATCTTTCTCCTAAACTATACACTTCTCATAATGTTTGTCTCCAGTACCGGTTGGATTATGCTACAAGAAGTCAAACAGTACAAATCTTTCTCCTAAACTATACACTTCTCATAATGTTTGTCTCCAGTACCGGTTGGATTATGCTACAAGAAGTCAAACAGTACAAATCTTTCTCCTAAACTATACACTTCTCATAATGTTTGTCTCCAGTACCGGTTGGATTATGCTACAAGAAGTCAAACAGTACAAATCTTTCTCCTAAACTATACACTTCTCATAATGTTTGTCTCCAGTACTGGTTGGATTATGCTACAAGAAGTCAAACAGTACAAATCTTTCTCCTAAACTATACACTTCTCATAATGTTTGTCTCCAGTACCGGTTGGATTATGCTACAAGAAGTCAAACAGTACAAATCTTTCTCCTAAACTATACACTTCTCATAATGTTTGTCTCCAGTATTGGTTGGATTATGCTACGAGAAGTCAAACAGTACAAATCTTTCTCCTAAACTATACACTTCTCATAATGTTTGTCTCCAGTACCGGTTGGATTATGCTACAAGAAGTCAAACAGTACAAATCTTTCTCCTAAACTATACACTTCTCATAATGTTTGTCTCCAGTACTGGTTGGATTATGCTACAAGAAGTCAAACAGTACAAATCTTTCTCCTAAACTATACACTTCTCATAATGTTTGTCTCCAGTACCGGTTGGATTATGCTACAAGAAGTCAAACAGTACAAATCTTTCTCCTAAACTATACACTTCTCATAATGTTTGTCTCCAGTACCGGTTGGATTATGCTACAAGAAGTCAAACAGTACAAATCTTTCTCCTAAACTATACACTTCTCATAATGTTTGTTACCAGTACCGGTTGGATTATGCTACAAGAAGTCAAACAGTACAAATCTTTCTCCTAAACTATACACTTCTCATAATGTTTGTCTCCAGTACTGGTTGGATTATGCTACAAGAAGTCAAACAGTACAAATCTTTCTCCTAAACTATACACTTCTCATAATGTTTGTCTCCAGTACCGGTTGGATTATGCTACAAGAAGTCAAACAGTACAAATCTTTCTCCTAAACTATACACTTCTCATAATGTTTGTCTCCAGTACCGGTTGGATTATGCTACAAGAAGTCAAACAGTACAAATCTTTCTCCTAAACTATACACTTCTCATAATGTTTGTTACCAGTACCGGTTGGATTATGCTACAAGAAGTCAAACAGTACAAATCTTTCTCCTAAACTATACACTTCTCATAATGTTTGTCTCCAGTACCGGTTGGATTATGCTACAAGAAGTCAAACAGTACAAATCTTTCTCCTAAACTATACACTTCTCATAATGTTTGTCTCCAGTACCGGTTGGATTATGCTACAAGAAGTCAAACAGTACAAATCTTTCTCCTAAACTATACACTTCTCATAATGTTTGTCTCCAGTACCGGTTGGATTATGCTACAAGAAGTCAAACAGTACAAATCTTTCTCCTAAACTATACACTTCTCATAATGTTTGTTACCAGTACCAGTTGGATTATGCTACAAGAAGTCAAACAGTACAAATCTTTCTCCTAAACTATACACTTCTCATAATGTTTGTCTCCAGTACCGGTTGGATTATGCTACAAGAAGTCAAACAGTACAAATCTTTCTCCTAAACTATACACTTCTCATAATGTTTGTTACCAGTACCAGTTGGATTATGCTACAAGAAGTCAAACAGTACAAATCTTTCTCCTAAACTATACACTTCTCATAATGTTTGTTACCAGTACCGGTTGGATTATGCTACAAGAAGTCAAACAGTACAAATCTTTCTCCTAAACTATACACTTCTCATAATGTTTGTCTCCAGTACCGGTTGGATTATGCTACAAGAAGTCAAACAGTACAAATCTTTCTCCTGAACTATACACTTCTCATAATGTTTGTTACCAGTACCGGTTGGATTATGCTACAAGAAGTCAAACAGTACAAATCTTTCTCCTAAACTATACACTTCTCATAATGTTTGTCTCCAGTACCGGTTGGATTATGCTACAAGAAGTCAAACAGTACAAATCTTTCTCCTAAACTATACACTTCTCATAATGTTTGTCTCCAGTACCGGTTGGATTATGCTACGAGAAGTCAAACAGTACAAATCTTTCTCCTAAACTATACACTTCTCATAATGTTTGTCTCCAGTACCGGTTGGATTATGCTAAAAGAAGTCAAACAGTACAAATCTTCCCACATCTGTATTGTAATTTGTGCCCATTATGTAAGTTGTCACCAACACAGGTATATATGACACACTACAGTGTTTAATCTACTTCAACGCTCAAGCATGTATGTAAGTTGTCACCAACACAGCTATATATGACACACTACAATGTTTAATCTACTTCAACACTCAAGCATGTATGTAAGTTGTCACCAACACAGCTATATATGACACACTACAGTGTTTAATCTACTTCAACGCTCAAGCATGTATGTAAGTTGTCACCAACACAGCTATATATGACACACTACAGTGTTTAATCTACTTCAACGCTCAAGCACCTATGTAAGTTGTCACCAACACAGCTATATATGACACACTACAATGTCTAATCTACTTCAACGGTCAAGCATGTGTGTAAGTTGTCATCAACACAGCTATATATGACACACTACAGTGTTTAATCTACTTCATCGGTCAAGCATGTATGTAAGTTGTCATCAACACAGCTATATATGACACACTACAATGTCTAATCTACTTCAACAGTCAAGCATGTATGTAAGTTGTCACCAACACAGCTATATATGACACACTACAATGTTTAATCTACTTCAACGCTCAAGCACCTATGTAAGTTGTCACCAACACAGCTATATATGACACACTACAGTGTTTAATCTACTTCAACAGTCAAGCATGTATGTAAGTTGTCATCAACACAGCTAGATATGACACACTACAATGTTTAATCTACTTCAACGCTCAAGCATGTATGTAAGTTGTCATCAACACAGCTATATATGACACACTACAATGTTTAATCTACTTCAACGGTCAAGCATGTATGTAAGTTGTCACCAACACAGCTATATATGACACACTACAATGTTTAATCTACTTCAACGGTCAAGCATGTATGTAAGTTGTCATCAACACAGCTATATATGACACACTACAATGTTTAATCTACTTCAACGGTCAAGCATGTATGTAAGTTGTCATCAACACAGCTAGATATGACACACTACAATGTTTAATCTACTTCAACGCTCAAGCATGTATGTAAGTTGTCATCAACACAGCTATATATGACACACTACAGTGTTTAATCTACTTCAACGCTCAAGCATGTATGTAAGTTGTCACCAACACAGCTATATATGACACACTACAATGTTTAATCTACTTCAACGCTCAAGCATGTATGTAAGTTGTCACCAACACAGCTATATATGACACACTACAATGTTTAATCTACTTCAACAGTCAAGCATGTATGTAAGTTGTCACCAACACAGCTATATATGACACACTACAATGTTTAATCTACTTCAACACTCAAGCATGTATGTAAGTTGTCATCAACACAGCTATATATGACACACTACAGTGTTTAATCTACTTCAACGCTCAAGCATGTATGTAAGTTGTCACCAACACAGCTATATATGACACACTACAGTGTTTAATCTACTTCAACGGTCAAGCATGTATGTAAGTTGTCACCAACACAGCTATATATGACACACTACAGTGTTTAATCTACTTCAACAGTCAAGCATGTATGTAAGTTGTCACCAACACAGCTATATATGACACACTACAATGTTTAATCTACTTCAACGGTCAAGCATGTATGTAAGTTGTCACCAACACAGCTATATATGACACACTACAATGTTTAATCTACTTCAACAGTCAAGCATGTATGTAAGTTGTCACCAACACAGCTATATATGACACACTACAATGTTTAATCTACTTCAACACTCAAGCATGTATGTAAGTTGTCACCAACACAGCTATATATGACACACTACAATGTCTAATCTACTTCAACGGTCAAGCATGTGTGTAAGTTGTCACCAACACAGCTATATATGACACACTACAATGTCTAATCTACTTCAACGGTCAAGCATGTGTGTAAGTTGTCACCAACACAGCTATATATGACACACTACAGTGTTTAATCTACTTCAACAGTCAAGCATGTATGTAAGTTGTCACCAACACAGCTATATATGACACACTACAATGTCTAATCTACTTCAACAGTCAAGCATGTATGTAAGTTGTCACCAACACAGCTATATATGACACACTACAATGTCTAATCTACTTCAACAGTCAAGCATGTATGTAAGTTGTCACCAACACAGCTAGATATGACACACTACTGTGTTTAATCTACTTCAACGCTCAAGCATGTATGTAAGTTGTCACCAACACAGCTAGATATGACACACTACAATGTCTAATCTACTTCAACAGTCAAGCATGTATGTAAGTTGTCACCAACACAGCTATATATGACACACTACAGTGTTTAATCTACTTCAACGGTCAAGCATGTATGTAAGTTGTCACCAACACAGCTATATATGACACACTACAATGTCTAATCTACTTCAACGCTCAAGCATCTATGTAAGTTGTCACCAACACAGCTATATATGACACACTACAGTGTTTAATCTACTTCAACACTCAAGCATGTATGTAAGTTGTCACCAACACAGCTAGATATGACACACTACAATGTCTAATCTACTTCAACGCTCAAGCATGTATGTAAGTTGTCACCAACACAGCTATATATGACACACTACAATGTCTAATCTACTTCAACAGTCAAGCATGTATGTAAGTTGTCACCAACACAGCTATATATTTTCATAAGTCCGTATCACTACTCACATAGTTCTCAACTACACCGTGTATCACTACGCATCACTATAGGCCCTACATGAAGTCCACCATATAGACATGCATATATAACATTTCCCTCCAGGACTAATTATGAAAACGTCTACTAATATTACTCACTAGTGTAACTTCTTCTGTGTGCCTATAGCAAAACTATAGCAAACTGATCTACCCAATGAACGTAGTAACATAGTTATGTACTAGCAATGTAATTCAATAAAACAATACCATTTAACCATGTTACTGCCTGAGTCCTATCATGAGCTGCTTGCTGTTGGAGGGCGTCTTATGTCAACTCGTTGTCCTTCCTCTGATTCAGTGATGACATAGAACCCACCAAGTACCCCACCAAGTACCCCACCAAGAACCCCACCAAGTACCCCACCAAGTACCCCACCAAGTACCCCACCAAGTACCCCACCAAGTACCCCACCAAGTACCCCACCAAGTACCCCACCAAGTACCCCACCAAGTACCCCACCAATACCCCACCAAGTACCCCACCAAGTACCCCACCAAGTACCCCACCAAGTACCCCACCAAGTACCCCACCAAGTACCCCACCAAGTACCCCACCAAGTACCCCACCAAGTACTCGTGATGATCAGTCGTTGCAGTCAGTGGTAACTCTGTCAGAGGCATGTTAGTCGAATTTACCCTTGAACCCATACCATGTCTCCTTCCCTGAATTATCTACAGAACACTTTGTTGCTAGGCTGGAGCTGACAGTTCGAAAACTTCGACTGGTACACATGATGAACAGGTATCATCGATATTGCAGACCCTGTATCAAGCTCCTTAACTAACACAACATTATTCACAGTTGGATGTACAATGATAGCAGATGCGTCAACAATCATGCAATCAGTTTCACAATCATGCAGTGCATGTACATCTAGCACATTTGAAACGTCATTCTGACTATCGTCAGTATCGACTGTCACAGACACAGTATGCACCGGTCGCTGTCGCTCAGTGTTCTTGTGTTTACCACACTCACGTTTGTCTTGCACTTGGCACATCTTGGCAAAGTATCGACTGTCACAGACACAGTATGCACCGGTCGCTGTCGCTCAGTGTTCTTGTGTTTACCACACTCACGTTTGTCTTGCACTTGGCACATCTTGGCAAAGTATCGACTGTCACAGACACAGTATGCAACGGCCGCTGTCGCTCAGTGTTCTTGTGTTTACCACACTCACGTTTGCCTTGCACTTGGCACATCTTGGCAAAGTATCGACTGTCACAGACACAGTATGCACCGGTCGCTGTCGCTCAGTGTTCTTGTGTTTACCACACTCACGTTTGCCATGCACTTGGCACATCTTGGCAAAGTATCGACTGTCACGGACACAGTATGCACCGGACGCTTTCGCTCAGTGTTCTTGTGTTTACCACACTCACGTTTGCCTTGCACTTGGCACATCTTGGCAAAGTATTGACTGTCACAGACACAGTATGCACCGGTCGCTGTCGCTCAGTGTTCTTGTGTTTACCACACTCACGCCCATGGCATAGGAAATGGTATAATAAACTGGATAGAACAATGGCTGATTGACAGAAGACAACGTGTAGTAGTTGATGGGGAGGCTTCAAACTGGAAATCGGTATTGAGTGGGGTACCACAGGGATCAGTATTAGGTCCTATATTATTCTTAATATACATCAACGATTTGGATGATGAAATAACAAGCAAGGTGTTGAAATTTGCGGATGATACAAAAGTGTTTAGAAGGATTAAAAGTGATGGAGATAGACAGCATTTACAAGATGATCTTGACAGGTTGATGAAATGGTCTGAAAAATGGCAAATGATGTTCAATTTTGGGAAATGTAAATGCCTCCACATAGGACATGGGAACGAAGAGGTAGAATATACAATGGGGGGTACTGTACTAAGTACTACTGTTAAAGAAAAGGACTTAGGGTTAACCGTTAGTGCTGATATGAAGATTTCAGAGCAGTGCGGAATTGCAGCTTCAAAGGGAAATCAAATCCTTGGATTAATTAGGCGAAACATAACGTATAAGGAAAAAGAGCTAATAATACCGCTGTACAAAACAATAGTTAGGCCTCATTTAGAATATTGTATTCAAGCGTGGAGGCCATATCGCAGGAAGGACATAGATATGCTAGAAAGAGTGCAGAGGAGAGCAACTAAAATGATACCAAATCTGAGGGATCTTAGTTATGAAATACGCCTAAAAAAATGCGGTTTAACAACACTAGAGACCAGGAGATTGAGAGGAGATCAGATAGAAGTGTTTAAAATATTGAAGGGTTATGAAAATATTGATAGAAATATGTTTTTCTCAGTTAAGAAAGATAGAAGGACTAGAGGACATGATCTTGCATTAGCAAAGGAGCAGAGTAGATTGGATATAAGAAAGTTTTCATTTTCACAAAGGACTGTAAATGAATGGAACAGATTACCTGCTGATTGTGTGGGTGCTAGTAGCGTGAATATGTTTAAAAATAAAATCTACACATACCTCAGACGGGCTGGATACACATAGATAAAAAGGTCGGACTCTCGAAAAGCCAAGGGCTTCCTTGTCCACCTGCTACCTAGAGTTAATTCTCTGGGTGGCAATCTTGTTAAATCTTGTTAAACACTCTGCGGCCAGAGTCGTATTACGTATTAGGCGGGGCGATCGACAGAGCATCACTGCAGCACTGAATAGCCTGCACTGGTTGCCGGTGAAGTGGCGCATTCAGTACAAGTTACTCGTGCTTGTGTTCACCGCCCTTCACGACAAGACGCCGGCCTACCTCGCGTCATTGATTTCACCATACGTGCCATGCCGCGCACTTCGATCAACTGACTGTGGACTATTAACTGTACCGCGGCACAACCTTGAGCGGTACGGCCGTCGCTCGTTCTCGTGCGCAGGACCGACCCTCTGGAATGCGTTGCCGGAAGATTTATGACTGATACAGTGCATAGACACATTTAAAGCTCGTCTTAAAACACACTATTTTAAACTCGCTTTTAATGTTTAGCCGTCATAATTTTATACTTTAGTCGTCATACCACATATTTATTTTTTATCTGACATTTTAATTGAAACTAATAATGTATTACTGTAGTTACTTATTAATTAACTCATATCTATATATTTATAATATATTTATCTCGCAATTTACTATATAGTTGTTTTATATAGTTATGTATTTATATATATACTTATTTTTACTACGTATGATATATAATATAATTTACATCAATATTATCTTTGATTTAATTTCTCTAGTTCAGTTTTGTATTTATATGTTTTACTTGTATTATTATTATTATATTTATTTCTTATAATTTCTAACGACTATTGTCAACACTACTGAACAGAGTTCTACTTTGGATTTTAGTGTATAAATAAAGTTATTATTATTTATTATTATTATTATGTGTACATATATTGTGTTACTGTAGCCAGTCTTTATTGTAGACTCTGTAAACACTATTGAACAGGGTCTTACTCTGGATACCAGTGTCTAAATAAAGTTCATTATTATTATAATTTTACGTGATTGTAGGTTACATGTGGGCTGTCACAGTGGACGAAGTTCATGGCTTTGTCTACTGGAGTGACTATAAAACAGTGAGACGGGCGAGACTCGACGGCTCCAACAAGACAGACATCTACCGAGGTAACTTGAACTGTACATTAACGATCACTTGTTATGGAGTGTTCTATGATAATACACACAGTAGCATATAATTACATATTGCTAACAGGCAGCGTAGTGACATATGTTTGGGGTATTATGACAGACCCCGTAAAAGTACCACACTATTTCCACAGTCTCCATACGTTAGTAGCTTCAACTTTCAATCGGATTCAGACAGTATTTTGGGTGGGTCCATAATTTGCCCCCACCAACCGATATCTGCAGCTTTACTACATTTTGCAACTGGACATGGGTACAGACTGGTTGATATCAGCAAACGTTTCCTCTGTTTCCTTAGGCTAAATTGTTAGTTGTATATCTTTGGTTGAATTCAGCAATTTTCTTGGTGAGTGCATTTTTTTCACCTCCACTCAATTAGGCCTGTATATGCCAGAAGCTGGACTAACGTTTAATCCTGGGTTTAAACGTAGGACTAAATTAGTCCGTATGCCAGAAAATGGACTAAATTTAGACCATATGCCAGAAGGTGGATTAACTTTAATCCCAGGTTTAGTCCACTGGATTAAACCTCAAAAGTTGGTCCTGCTCCAGGCAGAGATGGGGTGATTACAATACAAATGTAATCGATTACGATTATGATTACTATGAAGATGTATGAGTATGATTATGAGTAAGATTGCTCAGAAAACAAAATGTAGTTGATTATGAGTACGATTATTGTGTATGTGACCTTCTTTGAACTCAAAGGCATTGATCTTTTTCTGTTGCTAATATCGTAGCTGTCCCCGCTAGATAAAGGGGGAGGTACCAATTAAATTAAGTCACAACAAGATCAAGTAAAACTAGAATCAATATTTATTACACACACATGCACACGTACACGCACACGCCCACGCACACGCACACACACACACACACACACATGCATACACGTACACGCACACGCACACGCACACACACACACACATGCACACATGCACACATGCACACGTATACGCACACGCCCACGCGCACACACACACGCACACACACACACACACACGACACCCTGCATGTTCTTGCTCCTGCCTACCAACAATCTATAATTCTCTGTATCTAAACTAGCCTTTACACTGTGATATCATCAACGTAGACTAGTACTGTACACTGTGATATCATCAACGTAGACTAGTACTGTACACTGTGATATCATCAACGTAGACTAGTACTGTACACTGTCATATCATCAACGTAGACTAGTACTGTACACTGTGATATCATCAACATAGACTAGTACTGTACACTGTCATATCATCAACGTAGACTAGTACTGTACACTGTGATATCATCAACGTAGACTAGTACTGTACACTGTGATATCATCAACGTAGACTAGTATTGTACACTATGATATCATCAACGTAGACTAGTATTGTACACTATGATATCATCAACGTAGACTAGTACTGTACACTGTGATATCATCAACGTAGACTAGTGCTGTACACTGTGATATCATCAACGTAGACTAGTACTGTACACTATGATATCATCAACGTAGACTAGTATTGTACACTGTGATATCGTCAACGTAGACTAGTACTGACTTAAACAGTAACCATTGAAACACTGTTGTCAGAGCAACATAGAACGATATTGGGCTGTTGGAAAGTCAATATGGTAAACAGTTTCACTGATACTGTCCTTTCTGTTTAATAAATGGACTCTTGTGTTTACTGTCAGGATATAAAGGTAATTGTCAGAACCCACAAGACATGTCTAATACTGTGAAGTATTTTGCGTCAGCCTCCCCGATTGCATCCCAGATATCTTCCAACTGTGGCAATGGAAAGCTCATTTTCCATGTTATTGCATTTAACTTGCGATAGTCAACTGCAAAACGATAGGTCTGATCTTGTTTGCGGATCATGACCAGTGGCTTTAACCACAAGGGACCACCATTCAAATGTATAGGATTCAGTAGGACCATGGTCTTACAACTCATCTATTTGTCTCTCAATTTCTTCTTGAATTTTTGGCGAAGCACAATAAAACCGTTGTGAGACTGGTTTTGCATTGTCTGTGTCTATGTGGTGGTGGTGCATTGTCTGTGTCTATGTGGTGGTGGTGCATTGTCTGTGTCTATGTGGTGGTGGTGCATGTTTGTAGCTCCCAATTCTTTCATATTTACAACAAAGGTGCTTCTGTTGTTTTTGAGAATTTTGTTAAGATCAGCTTTCTGATTTTCATCTAAATCTGAATCCGTCATATCAAATGTTAGATCTGACAACGGTGACTCCATTTTACTGCCATTAACTGAAATCTCGGGAGCGTCAATGTTAGTGACGTCACATTCACTATCTGACACGTCCATCATATATGTTGGCCGTACCCTGTAGCATATTGCTACAATCTGTCTCCTTATCAGTGTTACAGCGTGATCTGCACTGTTTACTACTGGACAGACTGTCCTCTTGCCTTTTGGTTTTACAACACATGTTGTAACCTTAAGTTCTGGATTAGTCAGTTCCATAGACATGACTGATTCTGTCACTAAATAATCACCATTATGTGGCCGAGTTAAATCAACAGGATATGTCATATCTGATCTAGCAGGCACACATACAAACTAGACCTTGATGCTAGCTGCTCTAACTTGAACGTCCTCTTCCCTGCCAACGTGATTTCACCCAATTGAAAATTTAGTTTTGCTTTATGCTTTGTGAGGAAATCCATCCCTAATATTAGTGCATGGTGACCCTCTAGTACATGAAAGTCTTGCTCAAAGCAGTCGCCAGATATATGAATTGAAAGCACCACTCTGTCCGTCACTCTGTGTGATTTTCCTCCCACACCAGTGACTTTTCCCAATTTTGGAGAAATGTGTTTTACCAGTTTCTTGGATACTTTGACCTGAAATGTTTCTAAAATGACCGAAATGTAGGCCGCACTGTCCATAAGAGCCTGACACGTGGATCCTCCTACTCTTACTGATAATAGGTTTTCCTGACATTGCTCGTCTGCTAAAGACAGGGTAAATTCAGCTGATTTGAAATTTTTACATTTGTTTAGTTTCTTTCTGATCTTCCTGTTGTGCCTGTTGGTTTTAACAGGCACACCCTTTCATTGCCTAGGTCCTACCTGGCACTGGCTTCTAAAGTGACCATATTGGTGAAATGTATGACATTGTCTTCCTACGGCCGGACAACCCTGATAGAAGGTACTACACCACCTACCTGAACGACAACACGGCTGGTCCTGTTGATGTGATGTCCTCTGCGGGCGACTCGCAGTGTTTCCACGTGTCCAGCGTCCTGAGCCCAGTGGTGGTGACTCGAAGTGTACAGTTTGTCCAGACATCTGTGGTTGTCTCTCATAGTTTCCATTCATCGGTGGCCAAAATTGCACGATGGCAACTCATATTGTACTGTTCGTCTTCCTGTAGAACACTCTGGTGTGTGATGACGGCGTTCACTGTAGTGGTCCCTGGTATCCAGCTGGGCCACAATGCGTTCCTCGATTGCTGATGCCACTGTTGCAATCTGTTGCATCATGTCTACCTTCGGTGGAGCTGTCATAGCGCTCAACACTGCAGGGCATAGAAGGAGGTCTGTACACTTTGTGGCTGCGACTGCTCCACGAATGGGGCCACAGTCTCATGCAGTCCACCCATGATGAGGCGCACCTTCTGTATCTCGGTCAGGTGCAGACCACGAGTGGCACTGAGCACAATGGCAGTAAAGTCTGCGATCGACTTATGGCTGTTGCTGGTGTTGGCATAAGTCCCGCTCTTGTCGCCAGAGTGCTTGCTGCGATACCCGCAAGCAGGAAGCTGTGTCGCAGTGGTGGCCAGTTCTGCTTGACCACATCTTCCAGCGAGTGGTACAATGTCAGGGCAAGGCTGTTGTTCTTGCAGGTTTTGGAGTCTGGCGTATCGTTCAAAATGTTCCAACAAGCAGTCAGGCTCTGTGATGTTACCATCAAATGTTTGAACAGAATACCCTGGCCTAGGTGTTGACACAGCAGCATTTTTGATTTGATCTATGAGGGCAGTAAGTACCTATGCCTCTGTGGCAATACTGGCATTTTCCGAGTTGGTAGCCATCTTGTTTGCTGCGGTGTGTGATCGTGTTCGACTGGCCGGAACATCTGTCTCTTTACCCATAAAATAGTAGTTACATTTCCCAGAACTAGACTTTATACTAAAACACTAAACTATAGATTTTTCCCCCCCTACCCGGATTCTCAACCAAGTTATCGTAGCAGTCCCCGCTAGATAAAGGGGGGAGATACCAGTTAAATTAACTTACAACAAGATCAAGTAAACTAGAATCAATATTTATTATACTCTCTATCTCTTACCCTGCAGGTTCTCGCTCCTGCCTACCAACAACCTAATTTTCCCTCTACAATTATCTACATCTAAACTAGCCTGTCTATGGAATTTAAATCAACCAATGGGGGGCTTCATCTTCCCAGCCAAGTACACCCAAAGACAAAGCCATCTACTAGATTACTGATAATTAATAACATGTGGTTTCTCCAAGACTTCAACATCCCTTAGAGAAATGTGATTACCATTCTTATCTGAGAGGGCAAGCCTGGCAATGGCTACTGTTGGTTTCAGCCCTGCCTCCTGCATGTTATGTCATTTAAGTCATCACCCATCCCTCTAGCATCTAATCACTAATGTTCATTTACAACCTACTCAATTATTCATTCATAACCTAATTAATATAATGAGCCCTACCACACTAAGACAATATCTAGTGTTCTAACTGATTATTGCTATACAGGTTTTATTAATATTAATTGCAATAATGAAAACTGTTTTAGGCATATTAGGCATATTACAATATGAAAGAATAAAGCAGCCAAAAAGTTTGCATAGCTTTGTTATTAATATGAAACAGAATAATTACATAGTTATCCATCCTGGTACATGGAAGAGCACCTCAGTAGATATGTCACATCTTAACATTTGTCACAGTTTCACACAACTTTCACAAGACACACTAACAGGTGTTCACAAATGTTGGTAGCAGGTCAAAAGCTTGGCTACTTTTTCTTGGGACTGAGGGCAGGACTAATTCAATTGATCTATTCAGCAATTGGAGGATGCATGCCACTCAGAATGTTGGGCGTTGTCTTAGTTGATTAGTTGAGCTCATTGACCATTTTGGAATTAGTGGTGGCTCTGATAGTTTATAGACTGTAGTTGACAGTCAAACGATATTCTTGTTGCATGTGATGAACATTAGTGCCTCAAACTTTGATTCAGTCAGGCGGCAGCTAAAAAACTTCTCTACATGTGCTGAGGTAGCAGGAATTGTCAGGTACTTCTGAGACAGGTGGGACAGGATGGGCAGACGGACTGATCTTGTATGTTAGTATTCAATTGGATCTTCGTTCTCAGTAACACACGGTAGGGACAAATATGTTTCGATCTCCTCAGCTGTGCTTGAAGTGGATGATGGTATGGCCTCCTGGACTCCCATGAAGCCGAACAGCTTGTACCGTATGGTTGGTGGAGAAGAGGAAGATGATCCTGGCTGGGATTGAGCAGATGATACTGGAGGAGGAGTCAATATATTTGCAGCAGCAAGGAAAGATGTCCTCTGCTTCTGTGCCTCGCACGAATCCTTGCACCAGGCCAACTTGAAGCGGGGGTCCAATGTGGCAGCCAACTGGAAGGATGTCTGTTCCTTACAGACAGACAGGCGGTGCTCAATGGACTTCTACAGTGATTCTGCCATCTTACAGTTGAACTTTGCTTTGATCTGCACCAGCTGAGACCTGAGTCCATGCACACTAGGGACACTAAGCTGCTGTCACTACTTTGTCACCCTTTGTAAAGTATATTGCTGCTTTAAAGGGAGCAAGGATTTCACAAAGTTCTTCCATCAGAATCATATCATGGTGTGTCAGCTTGTGCACAGTGTCTAGTTGGTCCAACTTCTGATGGATCCGCAGTTCAGACCGTATCATGGTGATCTTGGAGCTTCATCTAGTTACATTGGCTGCCTACAACTTCCGGTGGCCTTCCTTCAAGCAGTTCAGTGCTGACTGTCGACTTACAAGCAAGAGACACAATGTTGGAAGCCTTCGTGATCACACTACGTAGATCACCAGCTGCCTTCATCCCATCATTCTCGACAAGCTGAGTAGTGTGAACAAAACAACCATCATGCTGGGGGAGGTAGACAAACACAACCCTGGACACGTCATCATCTAACTCTGTGTCACTGTCCTCAGTATCCGTAGTGTCGTCACTGTCACTAGGGTTGTAGGAGTTGTAGCCTGGGAGTTTATTTGCCCTCACCATGTTTGATGCGTTGTCTGATACAATGAATGCATCTGTCTGGCTTTTATGGGCTCTTAAGAATGTCAGTAAAATGGCCCCTGGACTCATAGGCTTGTGTGAACTGGCTTCAAAGGACCACTGAATCCCTTTAGCCATACAGCAGTCCCACTGTCCCGGTATCTAACAAGGCTTGTGTGGACAGTTGGCAGGAGAACTGACTTCAAAGGACCACTGAATCCCTTTAGCCATACAGCAGTCACACTGTCCCGGTATCTAACAAGGCTTGTGTGGACAGTTGGCAGGAGAACTGGCTTCAAAGGACCACTGAATCCCTTTAGCCATACAGCAGTCACACTGTCCCAGTATCTAACAAGGCTTGTGTGGACAGTTGACAGGAGAACTGGCTTCAAAGGACCACTGAGTCCCTTTAGCCATACAGCAGTCACACTGTCCCAGTATCTAACAAGGCTTGTGTGGACAGTTGACAGGAGAACTGGCTTCAAAGGACCACTGAGTCCCTTTAGCCATACAGCAGTCACACTGTCCCGGTATCTAACAAGGCTTGTGTGGACAGTTGGCAGGAGAACTGGCTTGAAAGGACCACTGAATCCCTTTAGCCATACAGCAGTCCCACTGTCCTGGTATCTAACAAGGCTTGTGTGGACAGTTGGCAGGAGAACTGACTTCAAAGGACCACTGAATCCCTTTAGCCATACAGCAGTCACACTGTCCCGGTATCTAACAAGGCTTGTATGGACAGTTGGCAGGAGAACTGGCTTCAAAGGACCACTGAATCCCTTTAGCCATACAGCAGTCACACTGTCCCAGTATCTAACAAGGCTTGTGTGGACAGTTGGCAGGAGAACTGACTTCAAAGGACCACTGAATCCCTTTAGCCATACAGCAGTCACACTGCCCCAGTATCTAACAAGGCTTGTGTGGACAGTTGACAGGAGAACTGGCTTCAAAGGACCACTGAATCCCTTTAGCCATACAGCAGTCACACTGTCCCGGTATCTAACAAGGCTTGTGTGGACAGTTGGCAGGAGAACTGACTTCAAAGGACCACTGAATCCCTTTAGCCATACAGCAGTCACACTGTCCCGGTATCTAACAAGGCTTGTGTGGACAGTTGGCAGGAGAACTGACTTCAAAGGACCACTGAATCCCTTTAGCCATACAGCAGTCCCACTGTCCCAGTATCTAACAAGGCTTGTGTGGACAGTTGGCAGGAGAACTGACTTCAAAGGACAATTGAATCCCTTTAGCCATACAGCAGTCACACTGTCAAGGTATCTAACAAGGCTTGTGTGGACAGTTGGCAGGAGAACTGGCTTCAAAGGACCACTGAATCCCTTTAGCCATACAGCAGTCACACTGTCCCAGTATCTAACAAGGCTTGTGTGGACAGTTGGCAGGAGAACTGACTTCAAAGGACCACTGAATCCCTTTAGCCATACAGCAGTCACACTGCCCCAGTATCTAACAAGGCTTGTGTGGACAGTTGACAGGAGAACTGGCTTCAAAGGACCACTGAATCCCTTTAGCCATACAGCAGTCACACTGTCCTGGTATCTAACAAGGCTTGTGTGGACAGTTGGCAGGAGAACTGACTTCAAAGGACCACTGAATCCCTTTAGCCATACAGCAGTCACACTGTCCCGGTATCTAACAAGGCTTGTGTGGACAGTTGGCAGGAGAACTGACTTCAAAGGACCACTGAATCCCTTTAGCCATACAGCAGTCACACTGTCACAGTATCTAACAAGGCTTGTGTGGACAGTTGGCAGGAGAACAATCTAACATGCAGACCTGGGTTAAATTCTTAATTGAATTGGAATTGAATTGATCACAAGTTCACAACAATGCATGAATTTGAAATGAATTGGAATTGAATTGATCACAAAATTGCATAAATTTGAAATTGAATTGGAATTGATTTGATTACAAAAATGTACGAATTGAAATCAAATGAATCAAAACAGATTGAATTGGAATTGAATCCCGCAAAACAAAATGGATTGAATTAACTGATCGTAACAGAAAATATATTTACTATGTTTTTCTACAAACTACAAAATATATATTAATTTTTTATGTTTTTGGATGTGTATTTTTGGTTATAGACCAAAATAAAGCAACCAACATTAAAACTACCAGTATTTATATGCACGAAAGGATTTGTCACCAGACAAAACATGAGCTGCAATTCTTTGTCTAGCAGTTCTCTGGTCTCTCAGTCCCTATGTATTCCATTTTTACTAGCAGCATGGAACAGAGCTGTCAAGTGCTAATTGACCACCAGAGAGGGCAGAGACCAACATTAGTGTTTGCTGATGGAGTTAGTTAGCCTTTGCCAATGTCCAGAGTTCTGCATCCCCTTTCTTCCAGATCTGCTACCAAGGGCCATAATTCCCAGAGGGGCGATCATAAATCCTGCAGTATGGCTTCAAGTTGATACTAAAGCCTACCAAACTAATCAAATTGATGTGATTGAAATTTGTATGTTGTTCATTAGTAATAGAAAAGTAATATCTAGGTAAATTACTATTACATTGTTTCCTATTACAAATACATTGTGTTTTGTTCAACCTATTACTATTACATACATTTGAATATTTGTAATCGTTACTACTACATATTACTATTACCCCAGACCTGAATTCCCTACATGCCTGATGACAACAATCAATGACATACATAAAACATACCTACATGGTAATGGAATTACATTTAAAACAGCACCCATATCATCTTATAAATTTACACAACGGTCTCACAAGAAGATGTAATTGAAACAGTTCATTCATAATGAATGATGTGTACCAACATATAAAAAAACAATTTGTCATTATCTGGCTTAGGATTAAGTTATTACTTAAATACACATAAATTGCAGTCATCAGTGTTTTCCATGTTACATTTGGAGCATAGCTGAGCGGGATGAATATGTGCCTTCATAACCCCACTTGGACATAACCCCACTGGCCAAAATCAAATACCCGGGTATAATTATTAACATCAATCACTAATAAAATTTATATGTTTTTCATAATGTGTATTATTTGTGTCTTCTCAGCAAATATTGTAGTAAATAAAAACATGATACCTTTATCACAAATTACATCACATTCTTAAAACATTCAACTAATGCCATATTCCACTTTGTGTCTTTTCAGCAAATATTGTAGTAAATAAAAACATGATACATTTATCACAAATTACATCACATTCTTAAAACATTCAACTAATGCCATATTCCACTTTGTGTCTTTTCAGCAAATATTGTAGTAAGTAAAAACGATGCATTTATCTCAAATTCAGGTCTGAACAAAATTCTAGTCACTTTCTTCCAACAAATTCCCTTAACTGTCTTTCTGCTTTGTGCTTCATATAGTGTTAGTTGTATCTAGTAATGTATTTATAAAAAGGTAGTTCTGATCAGTTTATTCAAACATCTACAAAGTACACCCATTACTGACCACTAGGTTGTAAATGCCCAAGTGGTCAGCCTACGGGTGGTGTATGCATAACTGCCCAGATCACCAACTGCCCATATGGTACACATACAATCTCATACAGATTACGTACCTGGAGGTGTTTCAGGAGGTTGGAGGTGGTCTTGCTGGTTGCCGATATATAGATAGCACAGTACTTGCAGTTGGCTTTAAAGACGTTGTCAGTGCATTCTGGCATCCCAAAATGAGTATACGCAGCGGATGACTTGGCAGGCGATGCCAAACTTTTACTAAATACTTGTGTCTTAAGAGATAGCTTTATTAGACAGATAGCAGATCACAATATGTCGCATAGACAGTTGGAATTGAAATAAACTCCACTTCTTAGCTCTGAAGTATTTATAGTGAAACATCAACTTGCCCTATTAAACTGCTGGTTTAGTGGTCCTAGCTCCAGTCCCAGGTACTGTGCATACAATGACTGAGCCACTGGTGAAACAATGGGAAAAGATCAGTGGGATCATAGGATTATAAATCCATGGCTTCAGATAAAACTGCTCAATGACAAAATGTAGGAGTAGCAAACCAATTACTCCACTGTGTTGTGTTGGGGTGACAGGCCACCTATGGCCTACATACACACGCACACATGCACACAAGTGCGCACGCACGCACGCACACACGCACGCACGCACGCACGCACATACACGCACAAACACACACAAGCAAGCACACCAATTACAATTGTGTATTTAGAGCAGCAGGGGGGGGGACAAAACACGGTTTCAGAATGAAATACAAATATGTTGCATTTTAAAATTTCAAATACCCTCTAAAATGTCAAATACAAATACACATGATGAAATAAATTGCAATAATCAAATTAAAAAAACAGAGTGTCAGATTCAAATATGCTATACATATCAGATAGGTCAAACACAGAATACAATGATGAACTGAGACAGGTTTACCCTTAGACAGAGTAGTCAGGGATTTAGCAGCTGACCAGCCAGTCAGGAGGTAGGAGCCATGACCAGTCATTCACACCATACTAACAGTGCAAACAGTACAGGTGCCATGGCTTCTAAAATTACAAAACAAGGTGGTAGAGGAGGCTTATTTACTGCAGTGCTTCCCAGAGCCTGTCAGTATAATAACTTTGTACTACAACAGTACAGGTGCCATGGCTTCTAAAATTACAAAACAAGGTGGTAGAGGAGGCTTATTTACTGCAGTGCTTCCCAGAGCCTGTCACTATAATAACTTTGTACTACAACAGTACAGGTGCCATGGCTTCTAAAATTACAAAACAAGGTGGTAGAGGAGGCTTATTTACTGCAGTGCTTCCCAGAGCCCGTCAGTATAATAACTTTGTACTACAACAGTACAGGTGCCATGGCTTCTAAAATTACAAAGCAAGGTGGTAGAGGAGACTTATTTACTGCAGTGCTTCCCAGAGCCTGTCAGTATAATAACTTTGTACTACAACAGTACAGGTGGCATGGCTTCTAAAATTACAAAACAAGGTGGTAGGGGAGGCTTATTTACTGCAGTGCTTTCCAGAGCCTGTCACTATAATAACTTTGTACTACAACAGTACAGGTGGCATGGCTTCTAAAATTACAAAACAAGGTGGTAGGGGAGGCTTATTTACTGCAGTGCTTTCCAGGGCCTGTCAGTATAATAACTTTGTACTACAACAGTACAGGTGGCATGGCTTCTAAAATTACAAAACAAGGTGGTAGAAGAGACTTATTTACTGCAGTGCTTCCCAGAGCCTGTCAGTATAATAACTTTGTACTACAACAGTACAGGTGGCATGGCTTCTAAAATTACAAAACAAGGTGGTAGAAGAGACTTATTTACTGCAGTGCTTCCCAGAGCCTGTCAGTATAATAACTTTGTACTACAACAGTACAGGTGGCATGGCTTCTAAAATTACAAAACAAGGTGGTAGAAGAGGCTTATTTACTGCAGTGCTTCCCAGAGCCTGTCAGTATAATAACTTTGTACTACAACAGTACAGGTGGCATGGCTTCTAAAATTACAAAACAAGGTGGTAGAAGAGACTTATTTACTGCAGTGCTTCCCAGAGCCTGTCAGTATAATAACTTTGTACTACAACAGTACAGGTGGCATGGCTTCTAAAATTACAAAACAAGGTGGTAGGGGAGACTTATTTACTGCAGTGCTTCCCAGAGCCTGTCAGTATAATAACTTTGTACTACAACAGTACAGGTGGCATGGCTTCTAAAATTACAAAACAAGGTGGTAGGGGAGGCTTATTTACTGCAGTGCTTTCCAGAGCCTGTCAGTATAATAACTTTGTACTACAACAGTACAGGTGGCATGGCTTCTAAAATTACAAAACAAGGTGGTAGAAGAGACTTATTTACTGCAGTGCTTCCCAGAGCCTGTCAGTATAATAACTTTGTACTACAACAGTACAGGTGGCATGGCTTCTAAAATTACAAAACAAGGTGGTAGAAGAGACTTATTTACTGCAGTGCTTCCCAGAGCCTGTCAGTATAATAACTTTGTACTACAACAGTACAGGTGGCATGGCTTCTAAAATTACAAAACAAGGTGGTAGAAGAGGCTTATTTACTGCAGTGCTTCCCAGAGCCTGTCAGTATAATAACTTTGTACTACAACAGTACAGGTGGCATGGCTTCTAAAATTACAAAACAAGGTGGTAGAAGAGACTTATTTACTGCAGTGCTTCCCAGAGCCTGTCAGTATAATAACTTTGTACTACAACAGTACAGGTGGCATGGCTTCTAAAATTACAAAACAAGGTGGTAGGGGAGACTTATTTACTGCAGTGCTTCCCAGAGCCTGTCAGCTAGTATAATAACTTTGTACTACAACAGTACAGGTGGCATGGCTTCTAAAATTACAAAGCAAGGTGGTAGGGGAGACTTATTTACTGCAGTGCTTTCCAGAGCCTGTCAGTATAATAACTTTGTACTACAACAGTACAGGTGGCATGGCTTCTAAAATTACAAAACAAGGTGGTAGGGGAGGCTTATTTACTGCAGTGCTTTCCAGAGCCTGTCAGTATAATAACTTTGTACTACAACAGTACAGGTGGCATGGCTTCTAAAATTACAAAACAAGGTGGTAGAAGAGGCTTATTTACTGCAGTGCTTCCCAGAGCCTGTCAGTATAATAACTTTGTACTACAACAGTACAGGTGGCATGGCTTCTAAAATTACAAAACAAGGTGGTAGAAGAGACTTATTTACTGCAGTGCTTCCCAGAGCCTGTCAGTATAATAACTTTGTACTACAACAGTACAGGTGGCATGGCTTCTAAAATTACAAAACAAGGTGGTAGGGGAGACTTATTTACTGCAGTGCTTCCCAGAGCCTGTCAGCTAGTATAATAACTTTGTACTACAACAGTACAGGTGGCATGGCTTCTAAAATTACAAAGCAAGGTGGTAGGGGAGACTTATTTACTGCAGTGCTTCCCAGATCCTGTCAGTATAATAACTTTGTACTATGACAGTACAGTACAGCTTCTCTGGGGAGAGAAGGTATTAACTAGGGAAATCTAACTTAATTTTTATGTAACTGAAATGCTCAATTGTAATAGAAAGGTAATAGCTCAATTACTATTACATTTATTAGATTATTTCTGGTATGTAGCCATTTCTATCTGTCTAATCTATCTACTTGCATTGTAAGTATGAAAAAAAATGTAATCATGATTACGATTACTTTGGCAATGTAATCGAGTACGATTATGATTATTTGGCTTTTGTGACCAATGTAATCGAGTACGAGTACTCAAAAAGTAGCCCATGATTACCACGAGTACGATTACCCCGAGTACGATTACCATGAGTACGATTACCATGAGTACGATTACCCCGAGTACGATTACCACGAGTATGATTACCCTGAGTACAATTACCCCGAGTACGATTACCCCGAGTACGATTACCACGAGTACGATTACCACGAGTACGATTACCCCGAGTACGATTACCCCGAGTACGATTACCCCGAGTACGATTACCCCGAGTACGATTACCCCGAGTACGAGTACCCCGAGTACGATTACCCCATCTCTGGCTCCAAGGTAGGGTTAGTGGTGGACTTCCTCTCACAAATCAATAACTCTCACAAAATAATAATTAATCATTTGTGTAGCATATTGTAGTGATTTCAAACTAAAACCACTCTTTTACACACGTTGCTACAGGTTTCAATGCGATTATATTATTTTATATATACCTCAAAGTGTGTAAATCTATGTTTACTCAGGAAATCAATAGAATTACTATAAAATGACTATAAGGTATTTTAACAACTTTATTATACACTTCATTGAATCAGTGTGGGTTTATTTAAACAGATATGTTATTAATTGTTATTTGTTAATTAATGCATTTAAGTAAATTAATTAATATTTCCAGAATGTAGTTTAATTAACTTTACTACAAACAAATTGTAATTTAATTGACTAATTCCCATTTAACTCTCAATTAAATGTTCATTTAAAATTGGCTGCTAATGAGTATTCCATGTCCATGTTACGTGTAGGTATGTCCTCCTGTTTCTTACACAAAATGGTCATATCTTTATGTAATCTGCATAATGTAATAATTATTTTTAATTCAATTAAAGTCAACATAATTGAACAATATGATTAATTAATTAATTGTAATTTGCCTGTTGTGTGATGTTGATTGGTTAACTTCTGAGTTAATTTGCCTACTATCTGCATTGCACAGTGAAATTAACTATGTTCTGTTACACATCTACTTTTATTAATTAATATTTACAGAAACTCAACTTTAATTCAATAGTTTTACTAAACATGTTAACGTGTTTTTATTAATTACAATATGAGTCATTTAGGAATTTGATCAGCAATTTTAACAACACATAATGTAATTATTGCTGTTAATAGAAATACAGTTAAAGGGAATAAAAACACCTATTGCTTGAATTCATGTTATATTACATCCTACTATCTATTTCCACGTCCACCAAGCCAAAAAATAAAAAATTCAATGAATTAGAAATTCCACTTTTTATGCTGTGCATCTGGACATTTTCGAATATGCATATTTTTGGCGCGCTTTTCGGGATGCTGAGATGTGACGTCACTTATGACTCAAACTCGCATCAGGCCGACCCTTTCCATGCATTCAGAGCATGTTTACAAGTATAGCTTTTGGGTCGAAACGAGCGTCAGAATTAGTTATTGTGCAATATTCCAATGTAATACAAACCTGAGTCATTATAGAGGAACAAGCAGTTATCTTACGGTTCCACATGAATCACATTTTATTCAAAACAACGAATGCCAATGGGCCTACAAGTCGACTAGCTTTCGCCGAACTTGGGCTCGTCTTCAGAATAATTATATCGAATGCAACCAACAGGAGATAATCTACACCAATAAACATACATAGCAAGCATATATTGTATCCAGCTACAGAAAGTAACGTGCATAATCTCATAATATCACTAGAATATCGATATATGAAGGAGTTGTACAGTTTATCATAACAACTTAATTCAGTCAGAGAGTTTACGCTGGCGCCGCTAGCTCAGTGGGTAGGCGCGTTGGTTTCTTGTCACTTATTTTACAATCGGGCGATGCCGGTTCAATCCTGACACCATGCAAACCATTGATTTTCTTTACACTTTTTTTGTTTATGTTTTCATTTTATACTATAATGCACTGTTTGTAAATAATTTTCATTTTTGTAGTAATTATTTCTTCGCCACAAAAATGAAATTACGGTCATTATATAACAATGTTTCTACGTTTTATTTATCCAAACAAATATAATGTAATGGATATATAATTTATTAATTGTACATATGTTGTATGGTAATATTGTAATTATATATGTGAAAACAGAGTGTGATCTGTCTGGATAAATACAATTTAGAAACGTTGTTATATATAATGACCATGTTTTCATTTTTGTGGCAAATAAATAATTACTACAAAAATAAAAATATACTTACAAACAGTGCATCATAGTATACAAAATGATTTGGTTTATATTACTTCGTGAAAACATAAACAACAAAAAGTGTAAAGAAAATCAATGGTTTGCATGCTGTCAGGATTGAACCGGCGTCGCCCGATTGTAAAGAAGAAACCAACGCGTCTACCATCTGAGCTAGCGGCACCAACAGTAATTCACTGACTGATTTAAGTTGTTACGATAAATTGTACAACTCCTGCTTCATATATCGATATTCTTGTGATATTATGAAATTATACACGTTACTTTCTTTAGCTCGATACAATATCTGTTTGCTATGTATGTTTATTGGTGTAGATTATCTCCCTTTGGTTGCATTCGATATAACTAATCGATTCATGTGGAACCGTAAGATAACTGCTTGTTCCTCTATGATGACTAGTGTTTGTATTACGTCGGAATATTGCACAATAACTCATTCTGACGCTCGTTTCGACCCAAAAGCTATCCTCACAAACATGCTCTGAATGCATGGAAAGGGTCAGCCTGATGCGAGTGTGTGTCATAAGTGACATCACGATACCACGTGATCGCCTAGTTCATTAAAATTTAATTTTCTGCTGGAATCGCTTCACAGACGGGATTAAAATCGAATTTATGCAACAAATGTATTTCTGTATTTGTATTTATGTTGTCAAATGCTACATACAATATTAGACTTTGTGTACACATGGAAAAATTATTTTAGCTAATGCATTATTTTTATTTCCTTTAATATAATTGAGTAATTGCATACATTAATTTAATTAACCTAATAAATATGTGATGTTAATTGGTAAACATTTGAGTTAATTATAACTAATAGTTAATTGTAATTAATAATTAACTTCTCAAGTTAATTGCCCCATGTTTGCATTGCATACTGTAATTAACTGATTAAAAATAATTCATTGACATTTCCACAAACGTTTAGTTGAATGTAATTAACTAACTTTACCTGAACGCGTTAAATTTATTTAATTGATAAAGTCCCAATTAAATCAAAAATTATGTATTTATTTTAAATTCAAGTTCTAACAGACATACGTAAATAGACAGGCAGCCAGCCTGCCAGCCAGCTGGACAGGCGGACACACAGACAGACAGACATACATAAATAGACAGGCATCCAGCCTGCCAGCCAGATGGATAGACGGAGAGACAGATAGACATACATAAATAGACAGGCACCCAGCCTGCCAGCTGGACAGGCAAACAGACATACATACATAAATAGACAGGCAGCCAGCCTGCCAGCCAGTCAGCTAGACAGGCGGACATACATACATGCATAAATAGCTAGGCAGCCAGCTGGACAGATGGAAAGACATATATTCATAAACTGACAGGCTGCCAGCCAGTCAGCTGGACAGGCGGACAGACAGACACACATCAATAGACAGGCAGCCAGCTGGACAGGTGGACAGACATATATTCATAAATTGACAGGCAGCCAGCCTGCCAGCCAGTCAGCTAGACAGACGGACAGACATACATGCATAAATAGCTAGGCAGCCGGCTGGACAGGTGGACAAACATATATTCATAAATTTGCAGGCTGCCAGCCAGTCAGCTGGACAGACGGACAGACAGACACACATAAATAGACAGGCAGCCAGCTGGACAGGTGGACAGACATATATTCATAAATTGACAGGCAGCCAGTCTGCCAGCCAGCCAGCTGGACAGGTGGACAGATATATATTCATAAATAGACAGGCAGCCAGCTGGACAGGTGGACATTCATTAATTGACAGGCAGCCAGTCTGCCAGCCAGCCAACTGTACAGGTGGACAGACATATAGTCATAAATAGACAGGCAGCCAGTCTGCCAACCAGTCAGCTGGACAGGTGGACAGACATATATTCATAAATTGACAGGCAGCCAGCCTGCCTGCCAGTCAGCTGGACAAGTGGACATACATATATTCATAAATCGACAGGCAGCCAGCTGGACAGGTGGACAGACATATATTCATAAATTGACAGGCAGCCTGTCTGCCAGCCAGCCAGCTGGACAGGTGGACAGACATATATTCATAAATAGACAGGCAGCCAGCTGGACAGGTGGACAGACATATATTCATAAATTGACAGGCAGCCAGCCTGCCTGCCAGTCAGCTGGACAGGTGGACAGACATATATTCATAAATAGACAGGCAGCCAGCTGGACAGGTGGACAGACATATATTCATAAATTGACAGGCAGCCTGTCTGCCAGCCAGCCAGCTGGACAGGTGGACAGACATATATTCATAAATAGACAGGCAGCCAGCTGGACAGGTGGACAGACATATATTCATAAATTGACAGGCAGCCAGTCTGCCAGCCAGCCAGCTGGACAGGTGGACATACATATAGTCATAAATAGACAGGCTGCCAGCCTGCCAGCCAGCCAGCTGGACAGGTGGACAGACATATAGTCATAAATAGACAGGCAGCCAGCCTGCCTGCCAGTCAGCTGGACAGGTGGACATACGTATATTCATAAATTGATAGACAGCCAGTCTGCCAGGCAGCCAGCTGGACAGGTGGACAGACATATAGTCATAAATAGACAGGCAGCCAGCCTGCCTGCCAGTCAGCTGGACAAGTGGACAGACATATATTAATAAATTGACAGGCAGCCAGTCTGCCAGCCAGCCAGCTGGACAGGCGGACAGACAGACATACATAAATAGACAGACAGCCAGCCTGCCAGCCAGCTGGACAGGCGGACAGACAGACATACATAAATAGACAGGCAGCCAGCCTGCCAGCCAGCTGGACAGGCGGAAAGACAGACATACATAAATAGACAGGCAGCCAGCCTGCCAGCCTGCCAGCCAGCTGGACAGACGGACAGACAGACATGCATATGTCAACATAATAAATTTTTTCTCAAAACTGTTATCTTCAAAACATTATGTTGACATGTTGATGCACATGTAGCCAATAGTTACTGCTCATGATCAAGGTGATCTGTTGATGCACATGTAGCCACTAGTCACTGCTCATGGTCAAGGTGATCTGTTGATGCACATGTAGCCACTAGTCACTGCTCATGATCAAGGTGATCTGTTGATGCACATGTAGCCACTAGTCACTGCTCATGATCAAGGTGATCTGTTGATGCACATGTAGCCACTAGTCACTGCTCATGGTCAAGGTGATCTGTTGATGCACATGTAGCCACTAGTCACTGCTCATGATCAAGGTGATCTGTTGATGCACATGTAGCCACTAGTCACTGCTCATGATCAAGGTGATCTGTTGATGCACATGTAGCCACTAGTCACTGCTCATGATCAAGGTGATCTGTTGATGCACATGTAGCCACTAGTCACAGCTCATGATCAAGGTGATCTGTTGATGCACATGTAGCCCCTAGTCACTGCCCATGATCAAGGTGATCTGTTGATGCACATGTAACCACGAGTCACTGCCCATGATCAAGGTGATCTGTTGATGCACATGTAGCCCCTAGTCACTGCTCATGATCAAGGTGATCTGTTGATGCACATGTAGCCACTAGTCACTGCTCATGATCAAGGTGATCTGTTGATGCACATGTAACCACGAGTCACTGCCCATGATCAAGGTGATCTGTTGATGCACATGTAGCCACTAGTCGCTGTCCATGATCAAGGTGATCTGTTGATGCACATGTAGCCACTAGTCACTGCTCATGATCAAGGTGATCTGTTGATGCACATGTAGCCACTAGTCGCTGCCCATGAGCAAGGTGATCTGTTGATGCACATGTAGCCACTAGTCACTGCTCATGATCAAGGTGATCTGTTTATGCACATGTCGCCACTAGTCACTGCTCATGATCAAGGTGATCTGCTCTATGTACAGCCATGCTAAAGTACATCCAGCCACGTGAAATATGAGACCCTGTAGTTTCCCACCAAAATGTTGGAAATGCCCTGGGAATTCCACTAGAGGGCCCCTAATAACAACAATAACATGGGTTTAATCATAGGATTAGTAAATCCCAGGTCTAAAATGTTCTGGCGTACGGACTAGCTTAGTCCCAGAATTAACTTAATCCCAGGTTTAACAAATCCCAGGATTAACTAATCCTGGGACTAAGTTAGTCCACTTTCTGGCTTACGGGCCTTAGATATCGGTACATACTGGTTGACGTCAACCGTTTTACCTGCTTTCTTATGGTATTAGCTTAAACATCATCCCGAATAGCTTTAGGGTCATTCCATGTGAATTAAACCAATATTTCTAATTTTTTTGGTACTCGTCTCTTCAATTTTTCATGAATTGGTGACAGAATTTGGTAAATTGAATGCAGGGGTGGCAAATCGCCAGCTCACCCGTCAGTGGTGTCTTGGGGGAATTCGCATGCAGCGCCCCATTCGTGTGGTTGTATCCACAAGATCAACAACGTTTATGAAGCCGCCAAGTGCACACCGGGACCATCTTGCAGCCGTCCCATGTGGAAAATGGAATCTACCCATCTTTGTAAACACCAACATAAGATCTCTGGGGCCTAAAATAATATAACTCGCACAAGTACTAAAACTTAACTGCACTGATGTCGCGACAATAACAGAGACTTGGTTTAGGGAAGACACACCGGAGGAATACATCTGTGTGCCAGGATATTTCCACACCAGGAAAGATCTACCAACAGACGTATTGGAGGGGTCATGTGCCTAATAAAACATGGCAACCCTTTCAAGGAATGGACAGAACTACGAACAAACGAAATTAGCAGTATAAGGGTCCCATGTAGTCTGGCTTTCATTCTTATTGCCTCAGTTTGAATTATGTTAACTGTGAGTCTACCAAAGGCTGCTGAAGCTAAAGTTATTCGTCTGTCAACGTGTCTCTGTAGAAGGTTCTATGCTCCCAAGGAAGCAGAACTCTCCTACAGTCTCGAGTTCTTCATTTTCTATGATGATGTGCTTGTCTGAAGAAGTGATTAATAATAATAATAATAATAAACATTGTGTATTCACGATAACCTTATAAAATATACATTTTATCTTCCTAAGGGTCGTGATTGTAAAATATTAGCGTACAAGTAAATGTTATTTAAATGCTAAACAAATTATTTAAAAGTAGTTAAGATATACTTAAATACATATTACAATTTAGAAATTAGAATTGCATAAATAACATTTGTAAAACATATAGCATCAATATATAAAGTAAAAAACGCTGAGTTAGAATGTTCATTACGTTGTTTGTCCATGTTGTCTAATTAAACACATTCTGCAAATATGCTCTCTTAAACGCACTTAGAGAGCTGCATTTTCTTATTTCTGGATTTAAAGTATTCCATATTTGTGCGCCATTAACAGCTATAGAGTTCTTGAAGATGTTTGTTCGTGCTCTTGGAACATACAAATCCTCTCTTGTATTTGACCGTGTTGTTCTTGTCGAAACGTTCGAGACAGATTTGAACAGTAGCGCACACATTGTAGTCAGGAGCCAGTCCCTTTACTGCCTCGAACACCAATTGAGATTGTCTGTATTTCACGCGCTCTGGCAGTGGCAGCCAGTTTAGTTGTTTCAATAGTGGAGCACTTGGAGCTCTGCATTCAGAGTCTGTTATGATTCTGGCAGCACGTCTTCGTAGTTTGTAGATGCGTTCAGATGAATTTGCATTGCCCCAGAGTGTGCTGCAATAGTCCATGTGTGGTAGAACGTATTTGCCAGTGGAAATGTTTTCGACATGCTACGAAGCACGGTCGGGCATGCGATCGGATGCGCGATCGAACGTATTGAATATTGAATGATGATTCCTAATTTGTATGTATATGTTTTGTTCAAAGCATGTGATTCACATTTTAATGCCACTTACAACATGGCACATATAAGTTGTTTCATTAGGACACATTTAATTGCCACAATTTGCTAAATATTTGTAACAAAACTATAACAAATTAGCAAACATACTTAATATGGAATCCCAATTTGTATATACAATTAAAATTGTATACAAAGAATAATGGACTATGGAAGGTAATGTCTGGAATTATAAAGCATTTGTTTTTTGTACAAGTACCATATCATAATATAAAAAATACTACAGTTCGATTTTGTTTAATTTCCAAAACAAAATATTACAATTTGTTTTTAATAAGTCGCCATGCAATGGCTATAATAAGTTACAGTTATTAATTAAAACATTGTGTATTCATGTTGCTGTGAATATTCCAGTTGTTAAACTATAAATCAGTCAAAACATTAATTAAATTAATTAGCAAGCGCTCCATGCCTTAGACCACCCATTGGATAATGCCTTAGACCACCCGTTGGATAATGCCTTAGACCACCCGTTGGATAATGCCTTAGACCACCCGTTGGATAATGCCTTAGACCACCCGTTGGATAATGCCTTAGACCACCCGTTGGATAATGCCTTAGACCACCCGTTGGATAATGCCTTAGACCACCCGTTGGATAATGCCTTAGACCACCCGTTGGATAATGCCTTAGACCACCCGTTGGATAAAGCCTTAGACCACCCGTTGGATAATGCCTTAGACCACCCGTTGGATAATGCCTTAGACCACCCGTTGGATAATGCCTTAGACCACCCGTTGGATAATGCCTTAGACCACCCGTTGGATAATGCCTTAGACCACCCGTTGGATAATGCCTTAGACCACCCGTTGGATAATGCCTTAGACCACCCGTTGGATAATGCCTTAGACCACCCGTTGGATAATGCCTTAGACCACCCGTTGGATAATGCCTTAGACCACCCGTTGGATAATGCCTTAGACCACCCGTTGGATAATGCCTTAGACCACCCGTTCACCCGTTGGATAATGCCTTAGACCACCCGTTCACCCGTTGGATAATGCCTTAGACCACCCGTTGGATAATGCCTTAGACCACCCGTTGGATAATGCCTTAGACCACCCGTTGGATAATGCCTTAGACCACCCGTTGGATAATGCCTTAGACCACCCGTTGGATAATGCCTTAGACCACCCGTTGGATAATGCCTTAGACCACCCGTTGGATAATGCCTTAGACCACCCGTTGGATAATGCCTTAGACCACCCGTTGGATAATGCCTTAGACCACCCGTTGGATAATGCCTTAGACCACCCGTTGGATAATGCCTTAGACCACCCGTTGGATAATGCCTTAGACCACCCGTTCTCAGGCATGGACCTTCGCTAAGACTCGCCACGACAACGCGCTAAAAGTAGCGCAGACGTAACTAACTAAATCTAGCACAATCACCTCACGTGCAGTCTGCAGGCTCCCGTGATTATCGCAATCCTGTTAAAAAAATGATGCGACATCGTCGAAAAAAATCTAGTTTCAGCACTTTAAATCATGTTCAATTATCACACAACATACATGATTTTAATTGTGAAAAACTGACAAATGGCATCGGTGATGCACGAAGTTGTATATCGGTGATAACGTAGGTAAACCTACATGTTTACACGTCAACTGATCGTAACTTTCGTTTGTCTGACGACATCAATTTTGTGTAACATCAACAGACAGTGAACACCAACACATCTCCTCATTGGTTGATTAAAAACCATACGATCCCAATATGATTACAAGTGTGGGTTTTCGATTTGCCGTGACCTGTTTTTGCGAAAATCGTACCTTCTTCACGACCTGCTGTCTGCATGAAATTCTTGGTGCGCATTTTTGCTAAATCACGGACGACAAGTTCGTCAAATAAAGGAATACTTCTAACAACTTTATACCATTGTAAACTTTGCTGTAATTTATTTATTAGAATTATATAGGCTAAGGCACTTCATGTATATATTGTATTGTATGGTTTAATGTTTGGCTTAATACAAAGCTCTGGTACAAACTTACATCTGCCTTGTTATTTACAGCAAACTAGCTACGATTCTGAGTCAGTAACACCACTACACTAACAGGGAACAGTAACACCACTACACTAACAGGGAACAGTAACACCACTACACTAACAGGGAACAATGTCCCACATAAAGATTGTTATGTTGTCGTCACTGTTGTCTTGTTAGTGGTCGCCGGTGCCTTTGATGCGGTTACTATTAGGTATAGGGAATAGTTTGGGAACGGAATGAGCGGCTTCTTCCCAGATACTAATAATTACAGCAATACACTCAATTGGTGCCTGCGTAACATCGCCCAATCAGTTCACTAAACTGTCCAATCGAGACAAATTGAACAGGATAGGTGATAACAGACAGTCCTGCCTCAGTTCTATTTCAACTTTGAACCATTTTGTCCAACTGACCATTGATGATAACAGCACATTCGACATTCTCATACATGGCCTCAATCAGTGATGTCATTTTGGGGTCGACCCCAATAGATCTCAAGGTCTTCCATAATGCATCCCTGCTATTGTGTGAAATGGGGCCTTGAAGTCCACACAATTGAAATGTAGTGGGATATGGTGTTCATTTGCCTTTTCTGTGATCTGGTGAACAAGTAGGATAACAGACAGATGGTGTTCCCTGTTTCTTTGGTATCCAAATTGATGATTTGACAGGTGTGTATCAGTGATGTCTTCTATTCGTGTGAATATCATCTTACAGAACACTTTACCCGGAACAGACATTATAGTAATCGCTGTGTAGTTTGATACAACTGAACATGTATCATTTGTTGAGTACAGGGTTGATAATATTCCTGCACCACTACTGTCAATCCGTCATAACAACTTAACATGTATCCTTTGTTGAGTACAGGGTTGGTAATACTGTGTTTTGTGTGTGTTTGGTGTGTGGTTGTGTGTGTGTGTTTGTGTGTGTGTTTGTGTGTGTGTGTGTGTGTGTCTGTGTGCGTGTGTATGGTGTGTGTGTGTGTGTGTGTGTGTGTGTGCGTGCGTGCGTGCGTGCGTGCGTGCGTGCGTGTGTGAGAAACAATTCACGCATATCACACCAAAATGGTATTTTCAAGTTCACTTTTTCGGCGGACGGATCCTTAATGTGGTCTTACCCCAAATAGATGTCCGGCATGTTACAAATCTTCACGAAGGCTAGATGATATCAAGCTACACACATAACTAGATTAACCACAAAGGTGAACATATGTTACCGTTTCATCTCCGTCACGTAAGTTACAAGTGGTTGTGTGTGTGTGTGTGTGTGTGTGTGTGTGTGTGTGTGTGTGTGTGTGTGTGTGTGTGTGTGTGTGTGTGTGTGTGTGTGTGTGTGTGTGTGTGTGTGTGTGTGTGTGTGTGTACTAATTTGGTCAACAATTTCCTTAAGCAGTTTTTGTGGTATCCCGTCAACTCCAGGTGATTTGTTTTCTTTCATCATCTTAATTTTCCTTGATATCATTTCAGGAGTAACTAACAACTGCCCTAATTGATTTGATTCATCCCCCTCAAATGTATTAACTGGTAATGGTAGCGAACTTATATCTTCTGTGGTAAACACTGAGCTGAAATACTCGTTCAGGGCCTCTGCTGTTTAAAACCCATCAGATAGTACGTTTCCTGTGCTGTTTTTTAGTGGTCCCACCTTATCTCGAACCTTCTGTTTACTCCTTACATAAGCGTAGAAACTCTTGTTATCATTTGTTATATCATTCGCCAATTGTTGCTCAAAAGTTCATTTGGATTTTCTAATTTCGGTTGCAGCTAGGTTAAGCGATGTTGACCTGTACGATACTAAAGCTTTGCCCTATTCCGAATGCCACCGGTAATTGGACATTCCCGACAGTCGCTTTCAAGCGCCTCCTGGTGGGAACATAATTCATCCATGACTGTTCATGAGCACGTGTACTATCACGGAATCCACTGTCACCAGTTGTCACGCACACCATCTTGTTTCCTGGCCACTGCTCCATCTGTTTGCTTCTTCAATAATCTTGAATAGGTCTAACTCCGTGTTTTTCCATAGATATATAGAATACCCTGGATAAACCGCTCGCTGACATCGATGCTACATGTTTTACTGCGCTTGTTTTTTGTTTCTCCGTGGTGCATCGAATACTTCCGGTTTGACGTGGATACCCGTAAACAATACCACATCCACATACTAATTAATTTGTGAGCCGTGTCAAATGAAGAATAATGGTAAACTATTTCACAGTTATCGTGAAATGTGAAGAACGTTATTCCAATACATGTTTTACCAATGTCTGGAGGACAGTCAGAACTACGGGCAATTTCATTGGAAAATCACTGCCCAAGCCTTGTTTGAAAGAAAAAACAGTTGCATGTATAAAATATATGATATGTTCATTACACTAGATACATATATTTTATAGTCTTGCATGGCGTAGATTTACATAAAATAATACATGTTTTACCAATGTCTGGAGGACAGTCAGAACTACAGGCAATTTCATTGGAAAATCCCTGCCCAAGCCTTGTTTGAAAGAAAAAACAGTTGCATATATAAAATATACGATATGTTCATTACACTAGATACATATATTTTATAGTCTTGCATGGCGTAGATTTACATAAAATAATACATGTTTTATTAATGTCTGGAGGACAGTCAGAACTACGGGCAATTTCATTGGAAAATCCCTGCCCAAGCCTTGTTTGAAAGAAAAAACAGTTGCAAATATAAAATATATGATTATGTTCATTACACTAGATACATATATTTTATAGTCTTGCATAGCGTAGATTTACATAAAATAATACATGTTTATTTAGCAATGCTATAACCAGTATTTGTCATGTATCCTGTGCCACGGATAAATTAAAGTGTATCTGGCATTGTATCAGATAAAATATATCAGTTTTAGTATTTCTTTCCTGAGTATTTCTGTGGGATGTGCTTCGTGAAATACTAGTCCTAAATATACAACGCAATCATTATATTTCTCACCAGTATATTCACATGTGCCTACAACATATACCGCTTTAGCATGGCAATCCACAAAATGTAGAATCTCTGCAAAACATTATTGTCGTAAAAGACTCATCTTAGCCAGGGTTATGAGCAACTGGCCATGTTACTGTGGTTAGTACTTGTTCCTACTTAAGGTCATGCTGGTATAGGGCGATTCCACGGAAAGTGTTATTGAGGTTAGTACATGTTCCTACTTAAGGTCATGCTGGTATAGGGCGATTCCATGGAAAGTGTTATTGAGGTTAGTACATGTTCCTACTTAAGGTCATGCTGGTATAGGGCGATTCCATGGAAAGTGTTATTGAGGTTAGTACATGTTCCTACTTAAGGTCATGCTGGTATAGGGCGATTCCACGGAAAGTGTTACTGTGGTAAGTACATGTTCCTACTTAAGGTCATGCTGGTATAGGGCGATTCCACGGAAAGTGTTACTGTGGTTAGTACTTGTTCCTACATAAGGTAATGCTGGTATAGCGTGATTCCACGGAAAGTGTTACTGTGGTAAGTACATGTTCCTACATAAGGTCATGCTGGTATAGGGCGATTCCACGGAAAGTGTTACTGTGGTTAGTACATGTTCCTACATAAGGTCATGCTTGTATAGGGCGATTCCACGGAAAGTGTTACTCTGATTAGTACTTGTTCCTACATAAGGTCATGCTGGTATAGGGCGATTCCACGGAAAGTGTTACTGTGGTTAATACTTGTTCCTACATAAGGTCATGCTGGTATAGGGCGATTCCACGGAAAGTGTTACTGTGGTTAGTACTTGGTCCTACATAAGGTCATGCTGGTATAGGGCGATTCCACGGAAAGTGTTACTGTGGTTAGCACATGTTCCTACATAAGGTCATGCTGGTATAGGGCGATTCCACGGAAAGTGTTACTGTGGTTAGCACATGTTCCTACATAAGGTCATGCTGGTATAGGGCGATTCCACGGAAAGTGTTATTGAGGTTAGTACATGTTCCTACTTAAGGTCATGCTGGTATAGGGCGATTCCACGGAAAGTGTTACTGTGGTAAGTACATGTTCCTACTTAAGGTCATGCTGGTATAGGGCGATTCCACGGAAAGTGTTACTGTGGTTAGTACATGTTCCTACATAAGGTCATGCTGGTATAGGGCGATTCCACGGAAAGTGTTACTGTGGTTAGTACTTGTTCCTACATAAGGTCATGCTGGTATAGGGCGATTCCGCGGAAAGTGTTACTGTGGTTAGTACTTGTTCCTACATAAGGTCATGCTGGTATAGGGCAATTCCGCGGAAAGTGTTACTGTGGTTAGTACTTGTTCCTACATAAGGTCATGCTGGTATAGGGCGATTCCACGGAAAGTGTTACTGTGGTTAGTACTTGTTCCTACATAAGGTCATGCTTGTATAGGGCGATTCCACGGAAAGTGTTACTGTGGTTAGTACTTGTTCCTACATAAGGTCATGCTGGTATAGGGCGATTCCACGGAAAGTGTTACTGTGGTTAGTACTTGTTCCTACATAAGGTCATGCTTGTATAGGGCGATTCCACGGAAAGTGTTACTGTGGTTAGTACTTGTTCCTACATAAGGTCATGCTTGTATAGGGCGGTTCCACGGAAAGTGTTACTGTGGTTAGTACTTGTTCCTACATAAGGTCATGCTGGTATAGGGCGATTCCACGGAAAGTGTTACTGTGGTTAGTACTTGTTCCTACATAAGGTCCTGCTGGTATATGGCGATTCCACGGAAAGTGTTACTGTGGTTAGTACTTGGTCCTACATAAGGTCATGCTGGTATAGGGCGATTCCACGGAAAGTGTTACTGAGGTTAGTACTTGTTCCTACATAAGGTCATGCTGGTATAGGGCGATTCCACGGAAAGTGTTACTGTGGTTAGTACTTGTTCCTACATAAGGTCATGCTGGTATAGGGCGATTCCACGGAAAGTGTTACTGTGGTTAGTACTTGGTCCTACATAAGGTCCTGCTGGTATAGGGCAATTCCACGGAAAGTGTTACTGAGGTTAGTACTTGTTCCTACATAAGGTCATGCTGGTATAGGGCGATTCCACGGAAAGTGTTACTGTGGTTAGTACTTGTTCCTACATAAGGTCATGCTGGTATAGGGCGATTCCACGGAAAGTGTTACTGTGGTTAGTACTTGGTCCTACATAAGGTCATGCTGGTATAGGGCGATTCCACGGAAAGTGTTACTGTGGTTAGTACGTGTTCCTACATAAGGTCATGCTGGTATAGGGCGATTCCACGGAAAGTGTTACTGTGGTTAGTACTTGTTCCTACATAAGGTCATGCTGGTATAGGGCGATTCCACGGAAAGTGTTACTGTGGTTAGTACGTGTTCCTACTTAAGGTAATGCTGGTATAGGGCGATTCCACGGAAAGTGTTACTGTGGTTAGTACTTGTTCCTACATAAGGTCATGCTGGTATAGGGCGATTCCACGGAAAGTGTTACTGTGGTTAGTACTTGTTCCTACATAAGGTCATGCTGGTATAGGGCGATTCCATGGAAAGTGTTACTGTGGTTAGTACTTGTTCCTACATAAGGTCATACTGGTATAGAGCGCTTCCACGGAATGTGAGTCTGAAAGATGATTTTCTATAATTTTCTAGGGTAGAAAAATGTTGACCCATTTACTATTTCTACATCTCCTTACTATGAAACAAGTAAAAATATGATTTTATAAAAACAAATTATGTAAAATAATTGCCGTTTTGTTTACAGTACATATTTTGCTATGTAATTTATTACAATACTCATTTAAAAAATTCAAATAACACTACATTGTATTGTACATTTAAATAACAGTTAAGTAGGTGTACATAGATGTCACTAGGTTACAATGAAATGAAATTTAGACCACAACAATATTTTAGTTAAAAGTTATATATAAATAAAAAATTCAACTTTTCATGTCACACAACACAAATTTACAAAAAAACTTTACTTTTTCCCCAAAATAATTTGTTTGTTTAATTTCCAGTTGGTTTATAAATCAACATATGAATACTTATATAATACCAAAATATAAAAGACATGCACAAATGTTTAATTATATAAATTTGGAATATATGTGTGTCACACACGTAACGCTGTGTCACATTGAATACCTATGTACATTGTGACACAATATATTTTACAAACTTTATAATTAATAACTATAATTTATTTGCTAATATGTTACAATGGGTCAACACCACATCAGTTCACTTATAGTTGACAGTACTTAACACCAGTGGGGAAATGTATCCCCAATTCTCACTTGTTAATGTCTGATTTTCTTGGATTCGTCCTAAAATAAATCACTATTCCTCTAGTCACATAAATATGTCACATAATTTATTGTTTTATTACAATTAGCATCAAATTTATTGTAACTCATTACAATACATACAAATACAAATCAAATTAAGACAAATCATATACAATAACATTCTGAGAACAACAAGGGAAGAACATTAGATAATGTTATACTCCCTATTGTATATTTCAAAGTAAATATCATTATATTGAACACAAAAACAGCGTGCAGGTGTATTAGATTAATCGTGATTGAAATATGTTATATATTAACGTCATTGTGTAAAATGAATAGCTTAAGTATACATTTGTAATTAATTACTGAATAAGTCGTAAACTTAAGTATTGTGCTGCAATAATTCCAACTGATAAGACCCTTATTTCTTATTGAACGAAGTCTTATTTCTAAAGTTGCCGTGGATACGTGCATTTGTGCAGATTGTCTTGTATCATAACTATGAACATATTGATTAAGTCTAAATTGAGGCATATTGTTTATCACTGGTCTTGGTTGAGTACTGGCCAACACTCCTTAGGAGTCATACGGTCTGGGTTGGGTGCGCATGCTAGGTTATTAGTCGTGTATTAATGCTTGTCTGAATTTATGTGGCTCTGTAATGTTGACTATTGCATCTGGTAGGGAATTCCAATCTTTTATTGTTCGGGGGAAATAGGAACATTTATAACAGTTCTTGCTGGTGTGGATAGTGTTGAATGCTTTGGTATTTAGATGCCGTGATAGGCGTTGTACAGGCTGGAGGAGGTTTTCAACAGGCAAGGTTAGGTGGCCATAAATGGCTTTGTGCAATATAGCGAGGCGTCTGTTTGTTCGTCTGGTTGTTAGTTGTTCTAGGTTTATTTTTGTTAACATTTGTGACACGCAACCAGTTTCTCGGGATGTATAGTCGTTAAGGCAGAAGCGAGCTGCCCGTCTTTGGACCATTTCTATTTTGTTGATGAGGACTTGGGTGTGGGGGTCCCACACGGATGCTGAATATTCTAGGAGTGGTCGGACAAGGGTTATGTAGGCAGTTGTTTTAATGTTTTGGGGGCACGAGTAGAGGTTGCGTCTGATAAATGCTAGGGTACGGTTTGCTGAGGCTGTAATCTGATGGATGTGTTTGTTCCAGGTGAGATCTTTGGTGATACATACTCCTAGATAGGGATGACTGTCGGTTTCCTGTAGTGTTGCGTTTCCTAGAGTATAATTAAAATGTTTTACATTTCTTGCATGGGTTAGTCTCATCACAAAGCATTTTTTTGGGTTAAAGTGCATCTGCCAGTCGTGTTCCCATTTTGCTAACTCATTTAGGTCTTTCTGTAGGTCTTGTGAGTCGGACTGATTATTGATTTCTCTATAGAGGACACAGTCGTCTGCAAAAAGACGGACTGAGGAGCGGATCTTGTCAGGTAAATCATTGATGTATATCAGGAAGAGAAGCGGTCCCAATACCATGCCTTGTGGTACACCTGATGTAACATTTGTCCAGGTGGAATGTTCTCCACCGACCACCACTCTCTGTTCACGGCACTTGAGAAAGTTAGAGATCCAGGCATGTGTTTTGTTGTGGATGCCATATCTCTTTAATTTATTTAGGAGCCGGTTGTGGGGAACGGTGTCGAATGCTTTTGAGAAGTCCATTATTATTATGTCCACTTGGGATTTATTATTTAGGGATTACGCTAGGTCGTGTGTGGCGAGTATTAATTGGGTTTCTGTGGAGTGTTTACTGCGGAAGCCATGTTGTCTGTCAGATAAGACTGTGTATTGATCAAAATGGTCCATTATGTTAGAGTAGATAATGTGTTCGAGGAGTTTGCAACATATTGAAGTTAGGGCTTTTTATGTATGACCAGAATTGTTTTGGTGAATCGGAACAAATGGATGATATATATCTTCTGTGAGCATTTCTTGTCTCTCTGTGTGTGGTTTTACGTGCCTTACAAAAATTGTCATAGCTGGCTTGATTTCCAAGTAGTTTGTGATTGTTGAAAGCCCTTTGTTTACGTTTGTGTAGTCGCTTGATTCGTTTATTTATCCAGGGTGTTTGGTTACGCTTTGATATTATTTGTGTTGGTATGTGAATGTTCATTATTGAGACAAGTACAGTTTGGAACTCTGTATACATTTCATCAACTGTGTTCTTGGATGTATCCCTTGATACAAACTCATTGCTCCATTTGAGCAGGTCTTCTTTCAGAGCCTTCATGTTAGCTTTGTGGTACATGTATATTTTGTGTGGTTTTTGCTTGATGACCCTGGGCTTGCAGCTGTTTGTGATTACTGGGATGCCGTCGTGATTGCTTATTCCTGGTACTACTATAGATCTTTCAACAAGGGTGGGGTTAGTTGTGAAGAACAACTCCAAAGTGTTGTTTATTCTGGTGGGTTTGCGTACAACTTGTTCAAGTCCAAAGTTATTGGCAATTTCTAGTAGCATCTTGGATAGACCGGGAGCAGCTGCGCCTGGCTTTGCACTGAGCAGGTCCCAATCTATGTCGGGAAGGTTAAAGTCTCCGCCTAGCCATAAATGTTCTTTGTTTGAGCGTTTAATTTTGTTAATGGATTCTCGTAGTTCATGCATGTATTCGTTTGTGTTACCATATTGGGGTGATCTGTAGAATGCTCCTATTGTGATATCTTTCGATCCTTGTATTTTGATGGTGACCCAGATAATTTCACATTTGCTATCGAGGTCTGTTCTGTGTGTTCCTATGAGGTCTGTTCTGTGTGTTCCTATGAGGTCTGTTCTGTGTGTTCCTATGAGGTCTGTTCTGCGTGTTCCTATGAGGTATGTTATGTGTGTTCCTATGAGGTCTGTTCTGTGTGTTCCTATGAGGTCTGTTCTGTGTGTTCCTATGAGGTCTGTTATGTGTGTTCCTATGAGGTCTGTTATGTGTGTTCCTATGAGGTCTGTTCTGTGTGTTCCTATGAGGTCTGTTATGTGTGTTCCTATGGGGTCAGTCTTTAGTGCTATTAGGACTCCTCCTTTTGAGTTATCAAAGTCTCTGTCTTTTCGGATGATTGAATAATTGGAGGGGAACAGCTCACTGCTGTCAACTGAGCTGTCTAGGTGTGTTTCAGTGCCTATAATTATGTCAGGGTTGTAATTTGCTCCTGATACTACAGAAGTTTATTATCATGGTTTTCAGGGATTGTCTCTTAGTAGGTGTTTCCTGGGTGTTTTTCTTAGTTCTACTTGTTTTATATGGTCTAGTACTATTCGAGTTACTGCTTGTGTTATTATTCCTTTGTTTGTATGGAGAAGAAGTGGCTAGAGGTGGGCTTAGTGGTTCACTGCAATCAGGTGTGGACATGTCCGACAAGATGGAGAAGCTGTTTGTTAGCTCTATGGTTGAGTTTGAAAAAGTGAACTTGTGAAATTAGGAATGCCACACTGGCAGCAAATCCATGAGACTTGTCTGTTTTGGAGGGCGTTATATGCAGATGTCGACATTCCCATGCAATCTACATGGTACCATGAATTGCAATGATCCCAGCATGTCGCTCGCTGGTCCCATCTTGCTGCTTTTTTGCAGATGGCACAAGGGAATTTGGGCTTGTATGGACCTGGGTTTGGGTTAAGGTCAACAGCTTGCATGAGTATTAAGATGGCAAAGCATGTTGGATGTTTTTGGTTTAAGGATGCTACCTTGTAAAAGATTTTTGATTTCCATCCTGTTATGGTGTTTGTGGATGCTGGGAAATACTTGTAATCAAAGTCTGGGGACATAAGTAGAGATAGTTGAGGATTGGCAATTCTAGTCAAGCTTTCACCATGGTTTTCCCAGTTCCTCTGTTCTATCCTAAGTGTTAGTCCACATAGTAGTAGTATACAGATGGCACAACAGTTCATCTTGGATTTGAGCGTGGTAATCACAATATGTATAAAATCTCAGTATTAAAATGTAAAATCACAGTAATTATATAGTCACAGTCGATATAGTCATAGTAATCGTCAATGTAAAATTTGTTGTAAAATGTTACATAAAAATTAAGTTGGTAAAGAACATAAAAGTAATAAAAATAACAGTTGCTCTTATAAAAGTAGAGTTTTTATTTTTTTATTTGTTTTATTTTTTTATTATTAGGCTGCAGTATTTTAAAATCTAACTCACTAAAGGAGAGCGTGTTATTTTGTTACAAGACGCTTTGTGCAGTGCAGTTGAAATGTAGATCTTCGCCCTGGTTGGGGGCCCCAGGGCGATACTGGATAAAGAGCGTCTTGGTGAAAGGCCTGTTAGTAGACAGTTTATTATATATTGTGTTTACTGTTGGATTTTAATTGGTTACTGACAGCCTGTAACTGACAGCCTATAATTCGTACTTTTAGTTTGTGTAAATAAGAATGATTTATGGTAATGCCTATGGGTAATGCACGTTAAGTCTAAGAGAATGTACAGTATGTTGGGTTGTTTTGGGGTGGTTTTGGTTCCGTGCGCTTTATGAATGTTGTTTACCAGATCGCCATCTTGTTTGAAACTTTTAGGCTGGTTGTTACGCAAATTATTATGCAAATGTTGTCTTATAAGTGTAATGTAGTGGTGATACTTTTACACATCTGTAAGTTTGGGCATAAACCTTGTACATTTAAGTCACTGTGCATGGTTTATGCCAGAACAACAACAACAACAACAACACCACCACCACCAACAACAACAACAGCAACAACACCACCACCACCACCAACAACAACAACACCACCACCAACAACAACAACAGCAACAACACCACCACCAACAACAACAACAACACCACCACCAACAACACCAACAACACCAACAACACCAACAACAATAACAACAACAAGTCACTGCAGGGTCAGGAGGCCGCCTGAGGGCATTCCTCTATATAGATGATGGCTAACCAATCACAACATTGGCACACTCTCCACCCACTGAAACTCACCCTCTACCTCCTCTCTGCAGGGGGTAGCTGCCCACAATCATAAGATAGATACCCTGTGGCATGAGAAGTAAAACTATCCAATCATCTACATTTGCCCAGTGTTATAGGAAAAACAACTTCCCTGCTGGATGCCATCTTTGTCTACAGCATGAACATGGAAGCAAGTCACCCACCAATCAGCCCCATTTCTCCACCTTTGTGAATTAAAGGAGGGTTAATATCTCTAAGGGGTTGGCTTGACACCCATATGGGTTCCGAGCCAGGATTCTGGTCATGTGGCCGCAGTCACATGACCATTGATCAAGTAACTGGCCCAGGATTATGTATGTGAAATATCCTCGGATTGACACCCAAAGGGATACAGACCCAGGATTCTGGTCATATACATGGCTGCAGTCACATGATCAAGTAACTGACCCAAGATCACGTCCGATCATGTGAAATATCTTGGTCTTGCATCCTGTTCTCAAGCTGGCCCCAAAGAGATCTGGCCGGACTGTCCCATTTTACCATAATAAATTTGATGCATTTATCAAATGAGTGGTTGTGTTGTTCTGTCATAAATATATTTTCGAAGATTATACGTAAACATTTGTATTGAATACAATTGTCTGAAAGTTACGATATCTAGTAATTTAAAGATAGGTTTTGTATGAGCTAATCTATTGGCTGAGACAAGCATTCTCACTGCTTTCTTTTGAATCTTAGTAACACTTGACCAATATGACTCAAATGCACCTCCCTATACTTCAATACAATAGGTCAAGTGAGGGAATGAAAATGAGTAACATGAAGTGACCTACTCATGATCTAGTTAATAATATTTTGGCTTTGTTGAGAATGCCAACACCTTTAGAATGTTTACATTTAACATTTAATGTTGTAGAAGATACTTGTTTAATAGTATTATCATTAATTTTAATACCATGTATTGGGTCTTATCACTGTTTAAAGATTGTTTGTTGGCATTTAGCCAAACTTTAATTTTGTTTAACTACAAATTCATTTTGTTAGTTATATCATCCAAATGATCACCATTTATAAACAGACTAGTGTCATCAGCAAATAATATAGAAAAAAGAATATCTGAGACATTAGCAATATCATTGATATATAATAGAAAAAGCAAAGGCCCCAGGATGGAATCTTGCGGTACACTACAAGTAATAGTTTGTTTCGTGGAGCTACTGTTATTATAATACACATATTGACTTCTATTAAATAAATAACTTTTAATAGAATCATTGGCTAAGCCACGAATAGCATAACATTGGAGTTTTTGACACAGCATGTCATGATCAACTGTATCGAATGCTTTAGATAAATGTAAGGACACCCCTAGCACAAATTGTTTGTTTTGTAAACAGTGTTCTACACCTTAGCTGAAAATTTGATGGTCAATCGGTAAGTGTTAAACTAGTTGATGCCGAGTCTGTCCTGCATATTAATTTGTGGTATTCAGATTAATGAACCAGCGAATATAAAATGTCAACATAGGCAACAGTTTATTGTTGACAGAAACAAATGAGTCACTGTCTGAGTCCAACTCGGATTTGAAGTTGGGCATCCTCGCGCTGAATGTGGGTTTGAAGTCAGCCATGTTGGGTGAATGCAGCTGGATGGTGATGATAGCTGACATTGTGCATGGCTTCAGGCAGTTTTGAAAGTCGGTCTTGAACTCTACACTCGTTTCACTGCTGAAGCGTCTTTCACATTCAGCAGATCTCGCTGAAAGTGCCAGCACTACGAAACTAAACTCAATCAGTCTATCAGCATTGGTCAGCTCAACATTTTATTGTTTTTACAACTTGTTTTTGTACCGCGCTTACGTTAAATTTCCCAGAAGTACACAAATGTCACCTTTATTGACACTTGTCTAGAATCCGGGCCCACCTCGACTTCGTCATTACAATAACGTTTTTGCCTATTTTTTATACCTCGTGTGTTATTGCCATAATTCAACATCATCCCATATTTACACTACAAAACTGTCGCATCTTAGCACACTTTTGAGGTCCAGTTTGCAACAACAAACGCTGCTATATCGCTCACTGCGTTAACGTGCGGCTGCAACGGCGCAGACTGACGCAAACCGTGTCGCTCTTTGGGCCTCACAAGTGAGCTAAGGCGCACTATATTCGTAACATAAATATGCCTGGGATGATGTTGAATGATAGAACTAAATCACTGTGGTATCAAATTTAGGCAAACGTGTAACTATCATGACGGAATCGAGGTTGGCTCGGATACTAGACAAGTGCTTCATTATTTTCTTTTTAAAAATCTGCCGGACTTGCGGGCCGGTACTTTTTTCAAAGTTACTGGCCCGACAAAATACTTGACGGTCTCGAGCGTCCGGGTCGACAGTAATTTGGAACAGTATATGTAAGGCTTCTGATATTTTGTCTTTAATTGTTATAAGTGCCATGTTAGTAGAGTTATTATTTTTAGAAAACCAAACTAATATTTATACAGAATATTATACTTATTAATAAAATTTAACAACCTGTTATACATTATTCTTTCCAATATTTTAGAAAAAGTAGGTAATATTGAAATTGGCCGGTAGTTAATAAATAAGTTTTTTCTTTAACTTTGTAAATAGGTATTTTCTTTGATATTTTTAATTAATCTGGGAATATTCCAGTATTTATAGATAAGTTATATAAGTGTGTTTAATAAAACTTTTATGTTTGTGTTATTACTTTACAGGAAATGACATCCCATCCAGGACATGATGCTTTAAGAGAGCTTAGTATTACTGATACATCATTTTCAGTTAACGGTTCAAGATATATAGTTTCATATTACTGTTTTTTATGTATGACATAGGATATGATCTGTTTGGTTTTGTGGAACCAACACCGAATTATTAAAACTTTCACTTATTTGTTTTTTCTTTGATGTTTCAACTTTGTTAATAATGAATTTTGTTTTTGTTATGGTTTCTTATTTATTATTTCTTTTAATAGGAACCAATACTTTTTGAGGTTATGTTTATTTTCTTCAAAGAGAGTTGCATAATGTTCACGTTCAAATTTCCATAGTAAGTCTTTCAATTGACTTTTGTAAACCTTATAATTAGTTTCATTATATCTTGTATTTTGTCATATATATTTAATATATAGTCTATTCTTCTCTTTTATTGAGTTTTTGTAAACCAGTAGTTAGTCATGGTTTCTTATTCTTGTAATTAAGCTTGATTGTTTTAAATTAAAAGCAATCGTTATATTCTCAAAGTAGTAGTTTATAAAATACTGAGTAGGCTGTTTGACAATTATTTATGGGTGTTATAATTTCCCAATCAAGATTCTGCATGTTATTATAAAATTTGTCCATGTTTGCCATCGAAAAGTAGCCTACCTAAATATGTTGTGCTGTTATAGCATGACTTAAGCATGTCATATTTTTATGTATACTCACTTAACTGTGCATTACTAGGTCAATTTCAGCAAGCCAACTTCACAAGCGTCACACACGTAACAAAAGCAACGTTACACATATTTATATTTTAATGCAAGTCACAGTCAAACGTGCATACATAGTTTTCCGCTGCCAATTTTCGGATAATGTCACTTATTAACATATTTCTAAAACTTCACAGATTTTGGACAATAACTGATGTGCCCAACTGAATTTAATGATTTGAACGTCACACACGTAACACTTTGGTGGGAATATTGGCGGATCGAGATCGTGAGAATTGTTGGTGCAGAAAAGGTGAAAAACAAGTGGAGATATTGATCGATAAGTATTATTCTTACCTTAATAGTATTCGTAAAGTAGCACTAGACATATACAGTTCTGCTTAAAGTTAGTTAGTTAAAGTATTTTAGAACACTTTAGTTTAGTGAGTGATAATAGGGTAACTTAGCCTTCGATAAGTTTGTAAACAAGATTTAACAAACCTGATTATGTGTTAGAATATATAGGAGATAAAGTAACACACATCAAATGGATCAAGTCAGCTTGAAGGCGCACTCTCGGTATACACCAGAATTGTACAATATACTGGGAGTGCGCCTTCAAGCTGACTTGATCCCATCAAACTACTGATATAAGATAATATCTATGTAAGCCAGTACCTGCTAGAAACATTGATTAGGTAGCATTGTTATTAAAACTAAGCAGTGGCGATAGTTGGGCGAACTCCAGTTTATATATATAGCTAGTGTCCCACGTATTCGCTAGGGCATGGTATACCCTAAATAAATAAGGCAGTTTAGCGTAATGTAATGATTATATTTAAATCAGGTCACTACTGGTAACTTTATCATTCGTGATAGGATAGACAGTCAGCTGTGTCATTAAAATCTGCTGTAACATAAAGTGTGCTGTACACAGGAAACAGCCGTTATAAAGACTAAGATAGTTATGTTCTTAAATAAATTATGATATGGCACCTTGCAAGCGGCAAGTCAAGGCGAAGCGACACTTGGTGTGCGATAACTGCCACAGCTGGGTGGATTTTACCTTGTCCTTTCTGCCTACGACTTGGTCGTAGGCAGAAACAATGGAGGAGGAATTCACCTTTCACTGCATGGGGTGTTGGAAGGTGGAGTGTCTGCAGAAGGAGATAATTAGGTTGACAGATATTGTGAAGGGGATGGAGATGAGAATTAGCAAGGGGACAGATGGAATGGAGAGAGACAACAGGGAGAGAGTTGGGAATACTGTGAGACTGAAGGAGCAGAGTAGTGGCAAGAAGACCGAGGAAAAGAGACTGAGAGGAGGGAAGGTGATTGGAGGGGAAGAAATTGGAGAATCGACAACAGAAAACGTGACAGGTGTGAAGGTGACAGGGGAGAATGTGACCGTAGAGAAGGAGGGAGGGAAAATGGGACAGGATATGAGGGAAGAAGATGTGATGGGAGGAAAGATGAAGGGACAAAAGGAAGTGCGAATAAATGTGATAGAAGATAAATCAATAAAAGGGATGATGACAGGAGGAAAGGTGACAAGAGAAAAAGCAACAGGAAAAAATGGAATGGAAGAGAATGTGACAGGAGAGAAGATGGCAGGGGGAAAGACTACCAGACAGATGCAAAACGGAGAAGGAGCTACTCTGAGGCAGTGATTGAGGGGGCAAGGGTGATCATGAGAAAGACAGATAAGACACTAAGGGAGGGGGGACATCGTTGTTTGTCTACTGGGGGCTAGGATAGTGCATGTGACTGAAAGGGTAGAGAAGGTATTTGGGCATGGCAAGAGAGGGTCTATTCTAGTACATGTACAGGTGTAGGGACAAATAATGCAGACAGAGAGGGAACAACTGGGATAGTACAGAAATAGAGACAGTTAATGAGGAGGCTAAAGTAGGGACAAATAATGCAGACAGAGAGGGAACAACTGGGATAGTACAGAAATAGAGACAGTTAATGAGGAGGCTAAAGAAGACAAGAGTTGAACAGATTATTGTCTCAGGAATTTAGCCAGTAATGGGAGGAAGGGGGGCAACGTATAGAAACTGCAAGAGGATGGTGATCAACGCATTAGTTGAGCAGATGTGTGAAGAAGATGGGGTGGGATTCAAAGATTTATGGGGGTACTTTGTTGGGAGGGAAGATGTGTACATAAGCGATGGCCTCCATCTGAGTGGAAAAGGGGCAGCAGTTTTCACAGAGAACCTGCTGTGATCTGTTAACAGTGGGACAGGTTGCATCTATTTATTCGCAGGGGGGACTCACAGAGAAGCCTGAAATTGGAGGCATAGATAAAGACAGCACAAATAAATCAGCAAAGGACAGTCTGCAAAACTACTCAGAAACCGGATATAAATGTGTTTCTTTAAATGCAATGAGTATAGTAAAAAAATTAATGAACTTAACATTATGGTAGAAGATATTAACCCTCACATAATAGGTATAACCGAATCATGGGCCACCACCGATATATGAGATGCCGAGTTGGGACTGACAGGCTGTGTAATGTTTAGGAAAGATAGAATAGGAAGAAGGAGAGCTGGAGTTATTTTATATGTTAAAGAATCTAGCCAGGTTTATGAAATAAAATTAGAAAGAGAAGCAGATTGCGAAGAAGCTGATTGGTGTAACAGTTACAGGAAACTCAACGTTAATGGTGGGGTTAGTTTATCGAAGTCCAAACATAAGCATAGAAGAGATTGAAAAAGTACAAAGTGCAATAAGGGAAGTGAGCAAACGGGACTGTGTGATTATGGGGGTTTTAACCATGGGCATATACAATGGAAAAAGTATGGGAAGTGAGGACCACAAGTTTTTAGTTTTAGTATCTTCCTTTCTTGACATGTGCTAGAACCAACCAGGGGTGAGAATGTGTTAGACATAGTTTTATCCTCACAGAATGAATTAGTTGACAATGTCAAGATATGTGAGCCACTGGGTAGTAGTGATCACAACCAGATACATTTTACCATCAAAGTAAAATCAGAAAGGAATAGTAAAAAGCAGTACAGGAGATATTTGCACAAAGGAAGATATGCAGTGAAAGAGCTTAAATGCAATCATGTAAGGTTGTGTGGGATTATGATACAAATTAACAACTGTGAAATCATGTGCCTCAATGTACACATGATGGGGGACGGCTCGTCGGAAGACGATAAGTTTGCTGAATATATGGGTGTGCTAGGTGAAATACAGCAGTTAATACACATTTACAACCCCTCTCACGTTATATACGGGGGTGACATGAATACACACTTACAACCCCGCTCACGTTATATACGGGGTGACATGAATACACACTTACAACCCCGCTCACGTTATATACGGGGTGACATGAATACACACTTACAACCCCGCTCACGTTATATACGGGGTGACATGAATACACACTTACAACCCCGCTCACGTTATATACGGGGTGACATGAATACACACTTACAACCCCGCTCACGTTATATACGGGGTGACATGAATACACACTTACAACCCCGCTCACGTTATATACGGGGTGACATGAATACACACTTACAACCCCGCTCACGTTATATACGGGGTGACATGAATACACACTTACAACCCCGCTCACGTTATATACGGGGTGACATGAATACACACTTACAACCCCGCTCACGTTATATACGGGGTGACATGAATACACACTTACAACCCCGCTCACGTTATATACGGGGTGACATGAATACACACTTACAACCCCGCTCACGTTATATACGGGGTGACATGAATACACACTTACAACCCCACTCACGTTATATATGGGGTGACATGATATACACACTTACAACCCCACTCACGTTATATACGGGGGTGACATGAATACACACTTACAACCCCGCTCACGTTATATACGGGGTGACATGAATACACACTTACAACCCCGCTCACGTTATATACGGGGTGACATGAATACACTCTTACAACCCCGCTCACGTTATATACGGGGTGACATGAATACACACTTACAACCCGCTCACGTTATATACGGGGTGACATGAATACACACTTACAACCCCGCTCACGTTATATACGGGGTGACATGAATACACACAACCCCTCTCACGTTATATACGGGGTGACATGAATACACACTTACAACCCCGCTCACGTTATATACGGGGTGACATGAATACACACTTACAACCCCGCTCACGTTACATACGGGGTGACATGAATACATATTTGACTAGGAACACGTCTCATGCACATGCATTAAGGAATTTTAGATTGGATTTTGATCTTACGGTATGTATAGATGCCCCAGATACGCAAGTGCCAAATACTTATGTAAGTCCAAACGGTTTTACCTCCAGAATTTATCATTTTTTAACCACGACCAATTTTGGACAGAAGGTGCTCGAATGTTCTATTACAGACAGCTTGTTGTTTTCTGACCATGTACCACTTAAAGTCAGGTTAGATATAAATGTAGACGACCACATATTCGAAAGGCACTATTGTCACAAACTAGCATGGCATAAAGCCAGTATGAAACTCATTACCCAATACAGTAGAGATCTTGAGGATAAAGTCTCCAGGTTACAATACGACAAAGAGGCTTTGCTGTGAAGAATGGAATGTGTAAAAACATGAGAACGAATTATCTGGAGTACACAGTGATATATTAAATGTGTGCATAGAATCATTGGAAGGTATACCTACCACCTGTCCTAAAACAATCTTAATTCAACTGGTGGCGGAAGGAAACTTCCTGGGTGGTCAAAATAAGTTGAAACAGGAGGCTATTTTCTGGCATCGACAGTGGCGAGCAGTGGGAAAGCCTCATCAGGGTGACATTACAGAAATGAGATGTATAACTAGAGCTCGGTGTCATAGGGCTGTTAGACATATTATGAGAGAGGATGACAGAATTCGTACAACTAAGATGGCCGAAGCCATTAGTGAAAATAGAAACCGGGACTTGTGGTCAGGTACGCCGGATAAAGGGCAGACATAAATTCTTGCCTTCAAGTATTGATGGTGTGGTAGGTGATGAACAAATAGCACACATTTTTTACGATAACTATAATCACCTCTACAACAGTGTCATGATGTAGATGACATGAGTGCTATAAATATAATCACCTCTACAACAGTGTCATGTGATGTTGATGACATGAGAGCTATAAATATAATCACCTCTACAACAGTGTCATGTGATGTTGATGACGTGAGTGCTATCAATATAATCACCTCTACAACAGTGTCATATGATGTTGATGACATGAGTGCTATAAATATAATCACCTCTACAACAGTGTCATATGATGTTGATGACATGAGTGCTATAAATATAATCACCTGTACAACAGTGTCATATGATGTTGATGACATGAGTGCTATAAATATAATCACCTCTACAACAGTGTCATATGATGTTGATGACATGAGTGCTATAAATATAATCACCTCTACAACAGTGTCATGATGTTGATGACATGAGTGTTATAAATATAATCACCTCTACAACAGTGTCATGTGATGTTGATGACATGAGTGCTATAAATATAATCACCTCTACAACAGTGTCATGTGATGTTGATGATATGAGTGCTATAAATATAATCACCTGTACAACAGTGTCATGTGATGTTGATGACATGAGTGCTATAAATATAATCACCTGTACAACAGTGTCATGTGATGTTGATGACATGAGTGCTATAAATATAATCACCTCTACAACAGTGTCATATGATGTTGATGACATAAGTGCTATAAATATAATCACCTCTACAACAGTGTCATATGATGTTGATGACATGAGTGCTATAAATACGGAGATAAACAAGCAGATTAAAGAAAATATTGCATATGATATATCAGTTGATGAGGTTAGCGAAGGTGTCCAGCGACTGAAGCTGGGTAAGTCGGATGGTGAAGAGGGTCTCAATTCTGATCATATTATACATGGTCCAAAAATACTCATTGTGCTGTTAGCATTAGTTTTTAACAGTGTGTTGATACATGGTTTTAGCCCCGACTCAATGTTAGTGGGAACTATGGTTCCTATACCAAAAGACAAGAGACAATTAGTCTGTACACCCGACACTTGTAGAGCTATCACTCTTGGCAGCATTGTTGCCAAACTGTTTGATGTTGTTGGACTATCTAAGGAACAAAGTCTGCTTGCAACATCGCATTTATAATTTGGATTCAAACCAAATATGTCCACTACTCACTGCACATATGTTGTGATGGAGACACATATGTTATGGTGGAGACACATATGTTATGATGGAGACACATATGTTATGATGCAGACACATATGTTATGATGGAGACACATATGTTATGATGGAGACACATATGTTATGATGGACACACATATGTTATGATGGAGACACATATGTTATGATGGACACACATATGTTATGATGGATGCACATATGTTATGATGGACACACATATGTTATGATGGACACACATATGTTATGATGGACACACATATGTTATGATGGACACACATATGTTATGATGGAGACACATATGTTATGATGGACGCACATATGTTATGATGGACGCACATATGTTATGATGGATGCACATATGTTATGATGGACACACATATGTTATGATGGACACACATATGTTATGATGGACACACATATGTTATGATGGAGACACATGTTATGATGGACGCACATATGTTATGATGGACGCACATATGTTATGATGGATGCACATATGTTATGATGGAGACACATATGTTATGATGGAAACACATATGTTATGATGGAGACACATATGTTATGATGGAGACACATAAGTTATGATGGACACACATATGTTATGATGGACACACATATGTTATGATTGACACACATATGTTATGATGGAGACACATGTTATGATGGAGACACATATGTTATGATGGAGACACATATGTTATGATGGAGACACATATGTTATGGTGGACACACATATGTTATGGTGGAGACACATATGTTATGGTGGAGACACATATGTTATGATGGAGACACATATGTTATGGTGGACACACGTATGTTATGGTGGACACACATATGTGTGTTATGATGGAGACACATGTGTTATGATGGACACACATGTGTTATGATGGTGACACATGTGTTATGATGGAGACACATGTGTTATGATGGACACTCATATGTTATGATGGAGACACATATGTTATGATGGAGACAAATATGTTATGATGGAGACACATATGTTATGATGGAGACACATATGTTATGATGGAGACACATATGTTATGATGGAGACACATATGTTATGATGGACACTCATATGTTATGATGGACACACATATGTTATGATGGACACACATATGTTATAATGGAGACACATATGTTATGATGGAGACACATATGTTATGATTGAGACACATATGTTATGATGGAGACACATATGTTATGATGGAGACACATGTGTTATGATAGAGACCCATGTGTTATGATGGAGACACATGTGTTATGATGGACACACATGTGTTATGATGGACACACATATGTTATGATGGAGACACATATGTTATGATGGAGACACATATGTTATGATGGAGACACATATGTTATGATAGAGACACATATGTTATGATGGAGACACATATGTTATGATGGAGACACATATGTTATGATGGACACACATATGTTATGATGGACATACATATGTTATGATGGACACACATATGTTATGATTGACACACATATGTTATGATGGAGACACATATGTTATGATGGAGACACATATGTTATGATGGAGACACATATGTTATGATGGACACATATGTTATGATGGAGACACATATGTTATGATGGACACACATATGTTATGATGGAGACACATATGTTATGATGGAGACACATATTTTATGATGGACACACATATGTTATGATGGAGACACATATGTTATGATGGAGACACATATGTTATGATGGAGACACATATGTTATGATGGACACACATATGTTATGATGGAGACACATGTTATGATGGACACACATATGTTATGATGGTGACACATATGTTATGATGGAGACACATATGTTATGATGGACACACATATCTTATGATGGACACACATATCTTAAGATGGACACACATATCTTATGATGGACACACATATGTTATGGTGGACACACATATGTTATGGTGGAGACACATATGTTATGATGGAGACACATATGTTATGATGGAAACACATATGTTATGGTGGACACACGTATGTTATGGTGGACACACATATATGTGTTATGATGGAGACACATGTGTTATGATGGACACACATGTGTTATGATGGAGACACGTGTTATGATGGACACACATGTGTTATGATGGACACACATATGTTATGATGGAGACACATATGTTATGATGGAGACACATATGTTATGATGGAGACACATATGTTATGATAGAGACACATATGTTATGATGGAGACACATATGTTATGATGGACACACATATGTTATGGTGGACACACATATGTTATGATGGACACACATATGTTATGATGGACACACATATGTTATGATGGACACACATATGTTATGATGGAGACACATATGTTATGATGGAGACACATATGTTATGATGGACACGCATTTGTTATGATGGAGACGCATATGTTATGATGGCGACGCATATGTTATGATGGAGACGCATATGTTATGATGGAGACGCATATGTTATGGTGGAGACACATATGTTATGGTGGAGACACATATGTTATGATGGAGACACATATGTTATGACGGACACACATATGTTATGATGGAGACACATATGTTATGATGGAGACACCTATGTTATGATGGAGACACCTATGTTATGATGGAGACACATATGTTATGATGGAGACACATATGTTATGATGGAGACACATATGTTATGATGGAGACACATATGTTATGATGGACACACATATGTTATGATGGAGACACATATGTTATGATGGAGACACATATGTTATGATGGAGACACATATGTTATGATGGAGACACATATGTTATGATGGAGACACATATGTTATGATGGAGACACATATGTTATGATGGAGACACATATGTTATGATGGACACACATATGTTATGATGGAGACACATATGTTATGATGGAGACACATATGTTATGATGGAGACACATATGTTATGATGGAGACACATATGTTATGATGGAGACACATATGTTATGATGGAGACACATATGTTATGATCGAGACACATATGTTATGATGGACACACATATGTTATGATGGAGACACATATGTTATGATGGAGACACATATGTTATGATGGAGACACATATGTTATGATGGAGACACATATGTTATGATGGAGACACATATGTTATGATGGAGACACATATGTTATGATGGAGACACATATGTTATGATGGAGACACATATGTTATGATCGAGACACATATGTTATGATGGACACACATATGTTATGATGGAGACACATATGTTATGATGGAGACACATATGTTATGATGGAGACACATATGTTATGATGGAGACACATATGTTATGATGGAGACACATATGTTATGATGGAGACACATATGTTATGATGGAGACACATATGTTATGATGGACACACATATGTTATGATGGACACACATATGTTATGATGGAGACACATATGTTATGATGGAGACACATGTTATGATGGAGACACATATGTTATGATGGAGACACATATGTTATGATGGAGACACATATGTTATGATGGAGACACATGTTATGGTGGAGACACATATGTTATGGTGGAGACACATATGTTATGATGGACACACATATGTTATGATGGACACACATATGTTATGATGGAGACACATATGTTATGATGGAGACACATATGTTATGATGGAGACACATATGTTATGATGGAGACACATATGTTATGATGGACACACATATGTTATGATGGACACACATATGTTATGATGGACACACATATGTTATTATGGACACACATATGTTATTATGGAGACAATCAGTTATTATAATGCAAATGGCTGTAATTTGTATGCACTCATGTTAGATGCCAGGAAAGTATTCGACAGGGTCAATTATTGTAAGCTTTTTAGAGTACTTCTTATTATCACCTCTGGTATTAAGATTGCTGTTGTATATGTATACTAAACAAAAACTTCAAGTAAGATGGGGCTCTAGTATGCCATCCCAGTTTACCGCATGTAACGGAGTCAAACAGGGAGCAATCCTTTCTCCTATTCTTTTCTCCATCAACATGGATGGATTGTTTGAACAGTTGGACAAGAGTGGAGTGGGATGTCACACGGACAACCACTATACGGGTTGCGTCGGATACGCAGATGATCTCACTTTGCTAACACCCACAAGATCTGGACTCAAGGTTTTAATTGATATGTGCGAAAACTATACAGACGAATACTTGTAAATTTTAACGGTACTAAGAGTAGATATTTGATTTTTAGAACAAGAAGAAGTTTATTTTGACCCCAAAAATATAACACAATAATAACTCAATAAACATGTCAGGTATATGCTTTACCACACATAAAATAAATGTGCATATATATTATACACCATTTCTTAATGGCAGAAATAATAAGTGATTAAAGCAGAACAAAATAGACCTTTTGTTTTAATTGACACACAAGGGGGTCAGTGGCTCCGACTAAGACATGCTGTCGCTATCATGGGAGCCACGGTAGTTATAACCAATTATTATAACTTTTTGTTTTGTTTTAGTATGTCCTTTGTATCTTACATATCGGCTGATATATTCAAATATGTGCATATACTTAAATAGTAGTTGTCGAGGTCGTAGATGTACAACTGTAAACCCGACAACAGAACTGTGTTTTTTAATGATACCGAGTTGGACAGTGCCCAAGATGCTGTACATTTGGGCCATCATATACCCATTGTTAACAAGGATAATCTAGTCGTCGATGCCACTGCTAAATTCTGGAGAGGGTATAATATGTTCATGGCCGACTTCGGTCATATTAAGATGAATGTAAAGTGAAATTTATTTAAACTATATTGCTGCTCTTATTATGGAGCCCCACTGTGGGGTCTTATTATGGAGCCCCACTGTGGGATCTTATTATATAGAGCCCCACTGTGGGATCTTATTATGGAGCCTCACTGTGGGGTCTTATTATGGAGCCCCACTGTGGGGTCTTATTATGGAGCCCCACTGTGGGATCTTGTTATGGAGCCCCACTGTGGGATATTATTGTGGAGCCCCACTGTGAGATCTTATTATGGAGCCCCACTGTGGGATCTTATTATGGAGCCCCACTGTGGGATCTTATTATGGAGCCCCACTGTGGGATCTTGTTATGGAGCCCCACTGTGGGATCTTGTTATGGAGCCCCAGTGTGGGATCTTATTATGGAGCCCCACTGTGGGATCTTATTATGGAGCCGCACTGTGGGATCTTATTATGGAGCCCCACTGTGGGATCTTATTATGGAGCCCCACTGTGGGATCTTGTTATGGAGCCCCACTGTGGGATCTTATTGTGGAGCCCCACTGTGGGATCTTATTATGGAGCCCCACTGTGGGATCTTATTGTGGAGCCTCAATGTGGAGTCTTATTATGGAGCCCCATTGTGGGATCTTATTATGGAGCCCCACTGTGGGATCTTATTATGGAGCCCCACTGTGGGATCTTATTATGGAGCCCCACTGTGGGATCATATTATGGAGCCCCACTGTGGGATCTTATTGTGGAGCCCCACTGTGGGATCTTATTATGGAGCCCCACTGTGGGATCTTATTATGGAGCCCCACTGTGGGGTCTTATTATGGAGCCCCACTGTGGGGTCTTATTATGGAGCCGCACTGTGGGATCTTCAGAGTAAGAGTGTTGGCACTATTTGCACTGCATGGCGAAAAGCGCTTAGAAAGTTGTGGGGGCTAGCACCACCTACACACGGTGATGTTATAGCATTGTTATCGGGTAGTTTGTCATTATTGGTAATCTTAAAGCAAAGGTTCTCCAAATTCATTCATTAAGCTATGAACCATAATTCACCGATTATAAGCAGTGTTGCTAAGTTGTTCATTGCAAATCCATGGTCAAATTGTAGCTCAAACTACTTAAGTGAATGTGATGCAATATACGAAGCGTCTACGTGTGATACTAGCCGTGTGTGGCAGGCTGGTTTGTCCAACGTAACAATATAGAACGTGAACGTATTATCGGAAATGTTAGACATCAGGAATGGTCTTAAGACATGCAATATTTTAGACGACGATGATGTCGACCGTATCATTAGGAAATCTCTTTATTTAAAAAAAACTACAATTGCCATTTTAATGTGGCTAAGAAAATAAGGGCTATGAAGGATAATAAATCACCTGGAGTGATGGGATTCAACCCAAACTAATATTGGAAATTGTACAACAAATTAGCGTACCGCTTCCTACAGTTTTCAATTTGTCATTAGAAGAGGGAGTGGTTCCTTTAGAATGGAAAGAGGCAAACATTATACCGTTATTTAAAAAAGGTTCGAGAAACAAGTCAGATAACTATAGACCAGTGAGGTTAACATCGGTGATTTGGATATTATTAGAAAGACTAATTAAAGACCACATGGTGGATTTTCTTGTTAAACATAACTTGATAAACCCATCTCAACATGGGATTTTAAAAGCGAGGTCATGCTTAACAAATATGTTATGTTTTTTTTGGAAGACATCACTAAGTGGGTAAATCAGGAAAAAGAACTAATAATACTGCTGTACAAAATAATAGTTAGGCTTCATTTAGAATATTGTATACAAGCGTGGACGCCATATTGCAAGAAAGACATAGGGCGATTCCACAGAAAGTGAGCCTGAGAGGTGACTTGCTATAATTGCACTAGGATACAAAAATCTTGACCCATTTACTACGTCTACATCTCCTTGTTATGAAACAAGTTAAAAATTATGATTTTATAACTTTTTTATGGGAAATAATGGCCATTTTGCATACAAGTATGTATTTTGTTATGTAATTTATTATAATACCCATTTTCAAAATTCAAATAACCTCATTTTTTTGGCAATTTTTAGACGCTGAAGGTCGAATGGACTTATGCCATCACTCTCCGTCCGCTGTTAGCTGCCATATCCCAGAAACCGTTCAGCAAATTTTTCTATAAATTTTGCATAGACATATCTTAGGGTACTGCCACTATACACAATTGAATCATTCTAAGAGCACGTCAGGGCCCCCCAAATGCAAAGTTGTCCTACTATTTCCCTACTGCTGTAAGCCTCCTGCACAGATCTCTATTTATAACAGGATATTTCCCTATCTCTGAACACTGGGGTGGCTAACATAGCAGTGAATTTAGGTCAGTGTGTGGTCAGTGACCCACTGGCTGGAGTGGTCACTCATGGCCACAGTTTATTGTTGGTCAATCTAGGTGTGTCCAGGGCTGGGCTGTTGTTTATTGCCCTGTGTGGGAGAGTGAGTGCTAAGTGGGCTTCAGGCATTGTAGGCACTGGGGTGAGACATTCTGATGTAATACACCTTTTGTACCCTTACAGATATAATTAGCTAAGCACAAAATTTCTAGTGTATCATGGCATTATACGTTAATAACATGCATACTATAACTAGTACAAGCCAACTTTGAATGCCATACACTCAATATTTCCATGCTTTCCATGTGCATATATAATGTAAAACTTCAACAGCCGTTTTCTCCATTTTCATTTTTTTGACCCCTACCATGTTCAATGCTACATAACTTCGCCAATTTTTTGTGGCAGTCATAATTTTTTTAAACTGTAAAGCACCCTACCCAACCTTTACAAGAATGTAAGAAAACAATGTTAAAATTTTTTCGACTTATCACTCATTTGGTCAACCGGGGTAACATATAGACATTTCTTTAAAGAAGTTAATTAGGTATACTCAGATGACACTAGGTTACAATTAAATGAAATTTAACCCACAACAATATTTTTGTTAAAAGTTATATATAATAAAAAAATTCACAATTTAAAAAAAACTAAATTTTTTCCTAAAATAAATTTGTTTTTGTTTTTTAAATCTCTAATTGGTTTATACATCAACATATGAATACTTTTGCCATACCAAAATTTAAAAGACGAACAAATATTTAACTGTATAAAGTTTGAAATATATGTGTGTCACACACGTAACGCTACGTTACATTTGTGAATCTAATACCTACGTATATCATGACACAATATATTTGTACACACTTTTAATAACTATAATTGAATTTCTAATGTGTTACAATGGGACAACACCACATCAGGTCAATTATAGTTGACAATATTTGAGACCCATGGGCAGTGACGCGGGACATTTTTTTTTATTGGGGGACTAAAGGAGATTCAGCACCACTAAACAATTTTCACCGCCGCGTATCTTCACATCTTCCCTTACCTTGTGGCTGTCTCGGTTGGCTCGACTGTGACATCGGAACAAACACTATTAAAAAAAAATTTTTTAACATTTTTTCGCTGAAATGTCTATTTACCTTCTCCAGCTTCTCTCCGCTGAAATTATGACGTCCGAAGACAGGTGGGGGGATGCTTTAGAAAAAAAATTTGCCACAACGCCGCCTATTACTGGGCGCCCCGAAAACAATATGTCTACCCTCCAATTGCACACACCTTTCACAGTCGACAAAAATACACATTAATCGTCTCATAAAATTTACATTTCCACCCGCCATTGACGCTCGCTACAAAAACAAACATTCATGCTCATATTTAATGGGGGTAGAACCACATGTAAACTCAGTAACCAGTGCATTACTAGGTCAATTTCAGCCAATTACTAAGTCATTTCGACAAGCGTCACACATGTAACAAAAGTATGTTACACATGTAATGTCACATTTATATTTTATGCAAGTTATAGTCATATATACATACACAGAGTATTCCCATACATATCTGCCTGTTTAGGATAATGCCACTTACTATCATATCTCTAAAACTTCACAGACTTTGGATAATAACTGATGTGCCCATCTGAAGTTGTTTTGAGCATCACGCCCGTAACACTGGATTTGACATATTTTACAACATCCACATAATTGATTAATTTATTACAATCAAGTAACCTTACTGTCTTTTGTTATAGCATGCATAAGAAATCTCATGATGTTATGCAAACTGTCAATTACTAGGTAAATTTCAGCAAATTACTAGATCACTTTCACAAGCGTCACACGTAACAAAACATGTCACGCACGTAACGTCACATTTATATTCTTTATTTTTTAAATATTAACCAATGACAGTGTTACACAGATACACTGTATACCTATACATGTGTACTTATTTATAACAGTGTTACACAGATACACTGTATACCTACACATGTGTACTTATTTATGACAGTGTTACACATATACACTGTGTACCTATACACGTGTACTTATTTATGACAGTGTTACACAGATACACTGTGTACCTATACATGTGTACTTATTTATGACAGTGTTACACAGATACACTGTATACCTATACATGTGTACTTATTTATGACAGTGTTATACAGATACACTGTGTACCTATACACGTGTACTTATTTATGACAGTGTTACACAGATACACTGTATACCTATACATGTGTACTTATTTATGACAGTGTTACACAGATACACTGTGTACCTATACATGTGTACTTATTTATGACAGAGTTACACAGGTACACTGTATACCTATACACGTGTACTTATTTATGACAGTGTTATACAGATACACTGTATACCTATACATGTGTACTTATTTATGACAGTGTTACACAGATACACTGTGTACCTATACATGTGTACTTATTTATGACAGTGTTACACAGATACACTGTATACCTATACATGTGTACTTATTTATGACAGTGTTACACAGATACACTGTGTACCTATACACGTGTACTTATTTATGACAGTGTTACACAGATACACTGTGTACCTATACATATGTACTTATTTATGACAGTGTTACACAGATATACTGTGTACCTATACATGTGTACTTATTTATGACAGTGTTATACAGATACACTGTGTACCTATACACGTGTACTTATTTATGACAGTGTTACACAGATACACTGTATACCTATACATGTGTACTTATTTATGACAGTGTTACACAGATACACTGTGTACCTATACATGTGTACTTATTTATGACAGAGTTACACAGGTACACTGTATACCTATACACGTGTACTTATTTATGACAGTGTTATACAGATACACTGTATACCTATACATGTGTACTTATTTATGACAGTGTTACACAGATACACTGTGTACCTATACATGTGTACTTATTTATGACAGTGTTACACAGATACACTGTATACCTATACATGTGTACTTATTTATGACAGTGTTACACAGATACACTGTGTACCTATACACGTGTACTTATTTATGACAGTGTTACACAGATACACTGTGTACCTATACATATGTACTTATTTATGACAGTGTTACACAGATACACTGTATACCTATACATATGTACTTATTTATGACAGTGTTACACAGATACACTGTGTACCTATACATGTGTACTTATTTATGACAGTGTTACACAGATACACTGTGTACCTATACACGTGTACTTATTTATGACAGTGTTACACAGATACACTGTATACCTATACATGTGTACCTATTTATGACAGTGTTACACAGATACACTGTGTACCTATACATGTGTACTTATTTATGACAGTGTTACACAGATACACTGTGTACCTATACATGTGTACTTATTTATGACAGTGTTACACAGATACACTGTGTACCTATACACGTGTACTTATTTATGACAGTGTTACACAGATACACTGTATACCTATACATATGTACTTATTTATGACAGTGTTACACAGATACACTGTGTACCTATACACGTGTACTTATTTATGACAGTGTTACACAGATACACTGTATACCTATACATGTGTACCTATTTATGACAGTGTTACACAGATACACTGTGTACCTATACACGTGTACTTATTTATGACAGTGTTACACAGATACACTGTATACCTATACATGTGTACTTATTTATGACAGTGTTACACAGATACACTGTGTACCTATACACGTGTACTTATTTATGACAGTGTTACACAGATACACTGTATACCTATACATGTGTACTTATTTATGACAGAGTTACACAGGTACACTGTATACCTATACACGTGTACTTATTTATGACAGTGTTACACAGATACACTGTGTACCTATACACGTGTACTTATTTTTGACAGTGTTACACAGATACACTGTGTACCTATACATGTGTACTTATTTATGACAGTGTTACACAGATACACTGTATACCTATACATGTGTACTTATTTATGACAGTGTTACACAGATACACTGTGTACCTATACACATGTACTTATTTATGACAGTGTTACACAGATACACTGTGTACCTATACATGTGTACTTATTTATGACAGTGTTACACAGATACACTGTATACCTATACATGTGTACTTATTTATGACAGTGTTACACAGATACACTGTGTACCTATACATGTGTACTTATTTATGACAGTGTTACACAGATACACTGTGTACCTATACACGTGTACTTATTTATGACAGTGTTACACAGATACACTGTATACCTATACATGTGTACTTATTTATGACAGTGTTACACAGATACACTGTGTACCTATACATGTGTACTTATTTATGACAGTGTTACACAGATACACTGTGTACCTATACACGTGTACTTATTTATGACAGTGTTACACAGATACACTGTATACCTATACATGTGTACTTATTTATGACAGTGTTACACAGATACACTGTATACCTATACATGTGTACTTATTTATGACAGTGTTACACAGATACACTGTGTACCTATACATGTGTACTTATTTATGACAGTGTTACACAGATACACTGTGTACCTATACATGTGTACTTATTTATGACAGTGTTACACAGATACACTGTGTACCTATACACGTGTACTTATTTATGACAGTGTTACACAGATACACTGTATACCTATACATGTGTACTTATTTATGACAGTGTTACACAGATACACTGTATACCTATACATGTGTACTTATTTATGACAGTGTTACACAGATACACTGTGTACCTATACATGTGTACTTATTTATGACAGTGTTACACAGATACACTGTGTACCTATACATGTGTACTTATTTATGACAGTGTTACACAGATACACTGTGTACCTATACACGTGTACTTATTTATGACAGTGTTACACAGATACACTGTATACCTATACATGTGTACTTATTTATGACAGTGTTACACAGATACACTGTGTACCTATACATGTGTACTTATTTATGACAGTGTTACACAGATACACTGTGTACCTATACACGTGTACTTATTTATGACAGTGTTACACAGATACACTGTATACCTATACATGTGTACTTATTTATGACAGTGTTACACAGATACACTGTGCACCTATACATGTGTACTTATTTATGACAGTGTTACACAGATACACTGTATACCTATACATGTGTACTTATTTATGACAGTGTTACACAGATACACTGTATACCTATACATGTGTACTTATTTATGACAGTGTTACACAGATACACTGTATACCTATACATGCGTACTTATTTATGATAAAGAAACTTAGTAACACACTTCCATAACTTCACAGACTTTCTGCAATAACTGATGCACCCGTCTAAATTTTGATTTTTGTAAGTCATACACATAACGCTACATGTAACATATTTTTGAAAATTAATTAATGATAAAAATTAAATTTTGCATAAACTAGCTATTAAACAAAACATAGAACAATGTTATGATCACATTTTAAACAGTTTGCATTAGGTTAGCATAAATCTATAAAAGTTGAAATATTTAAAATGTTGTCTGAATGTCACACAAGTAACAGTGGAATCGCCCCATAGATATGGTAGAAAGAGTACAGAGGAGACCGACTAAAATGATACCAAAACAAAGGGATCTTAGTTATGAAATACGCCTAAAAGAATGTGGTTTAATAACACTAGAGACCAGGAGATTGAGAGGAGATCAGATAGAAGTGTTTAAAATATTGAATGGTTATGAAAATATTGATAGAAATATTTGTTTCTCAGTTAAGAAAGATAGAAGGGCGAGAGGACACAAAGTTACATTAGTAAAAGAGCAGTGTAGATTATATATGAGAAAGTTCTCATTTTCACAAAGGATTGTAAATGATTGGAACAGATTATCTGCTGATTGTGTGGGTGCTAGTAGCGCGAATATATTTAAAAAAAAAATCAACACACGTCAGAAGGATAAAAGGGTTGGACTCTCAATAAGCCAAAGGCCTTCCTTGTCCGTCTGCCGTCTAGAGTTAATTCTCTGGGTGGCAGTCTTGTTAAATCTTGTTAAGCACCGCATTTGAGAAATTGACATATTTTACAACATCCACATAAATTATTAATTTATCGCAATCAAGTAACATTATTAGGTTTTGTTATTATAGTATGAATTAGAAATCTCATATTGTGTCAATTACTAGGTAAATTTCAGCGAATTACTAGGTCAAAGTCATAAGTCTCACACACATGATTTGGTACGTCACACGTAATGCTACAATTAACATATTTTTGAAAATTAATGTAAATAAAATGTTGCATACATTAACTTTTATTCAGCACTTATAGCAACACAAAGATCACAATTAAAACAGACAGCAATACATTAGCATAGATCTGCAGAAGTTGTCTGAATGTCACACACGTAACGGTGGAATCGCCCTATCTATGTACAGCTGTATATTACCTTTGCAAAGTACTGGTTTTGTTGGCCAGCCAAGGTAGTATTTATTTAAAATGCAATGTTTAGCGGTGAGTGTCAGGTGGCTAATAATTATCGCAGATGATATTGTTTTAGTAGCAGATCAAAGGATGTGGTTCAAAAGTCGAAGGTGATCAAGTTGAAACAGGATGTGCTTGCTTGATAAATAAATTCTCTGTGAGAGACACAAAGATGTATAATAATGTGTCACCTGTGTGTTGTGTTCTCAGCAGTTGGATGGGTATACGGACTTGCTGTTGATCCAGAAGAAGGCAAACTGTACATCTCAGACAAAAGTGACAGAAAGATACTTGTGACCAGTTTGGACGGCAGTGAGAGAAGAACACTCGTCAACTGTACAGGCAAACCATTCGGTCTGACAGTGGATCTCAACAACAGGTAACATTTCCATGCAGTACTACAATGTTTCCTGTAACAAATATATACACTGTAGTTTTATTTAGACACTCACACTGTGTGCTCAGTGTTTCATAGTATGACATTGGTGTAATGTCTGATGTGTAGGTTAAAGACAATTTATCCTCTTGCCCACGGACATCGTTTTGACTCAATCTGAATAATTATGTATAATGTTTAATAGTGTAATGATTGTATTTATCTTGTTAAATGGTGAAGTTGGCAATGCTGAGGAAATATTTACTATGATTTATTATGATATGTGTTATAGTAGTTTCATATTTAGAATTATCACTCAAAACGCCAATGTCAACCTCGTATATTGAAGTGGTATATAATGTAGCACCTCATGAAGATTGTTGTGATGAATCATATTGAAGTGATATATAATGTAGCACCTCATGAAGACTGTTGTGATGAATTATATTGCTATCACGTTTCAGGTTGCTGTTGTTTTCAACATATAGCCCATATGGTATCTACAAGGCCAGGCTGGACGGAAGTGAACCCACACGTATTGTGTCAACAGGTCTGCGATCTGTCTACGGACTAGACATAGACAACAGCACCAGCAGGATCTGTTGGACTGACTACAGTAAGTGCCACTGAACTGTCTATATTAAACCACCGAATGAAGAATCTATTTGCAGTCACTGTTGAGTTGCTGTATCTTCCATATGATATATTATTTCAAATGAATCAACTTGAGTACGTAGCAAGCTTAGACCAAGTGCTGTGTTGAAAATATACATTACTGGTCTACAACTTTTATCAGCAATTAATGACAGATGCATAAATAAACGTGATTGACATTACACAACAAAAAACTGAAATATTTGGTAGAATTTTGTTACAACATTCGCCTCAAAATTTACATTGAACATCAAATGACTTATTTATGTGTTAGAGACATGACATTAATTGTGTTGAATTTTTTATTACATTAATTGAAAACTACTACAATGAAAATCAAAGGTGAAAACGCTTAGAACGGTGCGTGACTAATGTTACAGTGACTGGCGTTACAATTTGTCCAACTGAGTATATAACTACAATGATAAACCTATTATATGACAAAGCTGTCAGATCACATTTGGATTGTTTCTTGTGGGCCGGTACACATAAAGGAGTTAATGCAATCTAACCATTGGCACATGCACATTTGTGTGTTAATCAATGTTATTGATTGCAAATGCTATTGGTTAGTTTTGTTTCTTCCAGATGCGTAGGCCCCAAAAAGTTGCCTTGTGTTTCCTTTAATATTCATATTGTACACAATGAACAGTTCATTTGTGATCAATTTATTTGTCTTATTTAAATATTGTTTAGTCTAATAATTGAAGTAATGTTATAGGTAAGGTTGGAAGACTCCCATTACATCATCTAATGTTGCTAGCATGGAAGTCACCCCATAGAGAGAGGTAACAAGAACATTAACACCATGTGATCACCATAACACATATGTTGATAGTTAATGATAATTCGAAATGCATATACATTTATATGTATCAGCTAGGCCACGAAAAATTACCCCTTTCCAATATTTTGTGGAAAGATAAAACTGTGTTCTAACCAATAAAACACGTGATACAGCATTTTCACAAGAGCAGTCGGTTTGCATTTTGTGTACATGTGACAGATATCATGACCAAATGACACGTCGTATGTCAGCCAGGCCACAACATATAGTGCATATTACATTGTGATAATTACATATACCCGGTACTGACATATTACTAGTCCAGGTTCTGATTAAAGACATGTCAGAGTTGTGTTGTGTGTGAGCAAACAATGGCGTGAGGTAGAAGTGTTGTGTGTGAGCAAACAATGGCGTGAGGTAGAAGTGTTGTGTATGAGCAAACAATGGCGTGAGGTAGAAGTGTTGTGTGTGAGCAAACAATGGCGTGAGGTAGAAGTGTTGTGTGTGAGCAAACAATGGCGTGAGGTAGAAGTGTTGTGTGTGAGCAAACAATGGCGGGAGGTAGAAGTGTTGTGTGTGAGCAAACAATGGCGTGAGGTAGAAGTGTTGTGTGTGAGCAAACAATGGCATGAGGTAGAAGTGTTGTGTGTGAGCAAACAATGGCGTGAGGTAGAAGTGTTGTGTGTGAGCAAACAATGGCGTGAGGTAGAAGTGTTGTGTGTGAGCAAACAATGGCGTGAGGTAGAAGTGTTGTGTGTGAGCAAACAATGGCGTGAGGTAGAAGTGTTGTGTGTGAGCAAACAATGGCTTGAGGTAGAAGTGTTGTGTGTAAGCAAACAATGGCGTGAGGTAGAAGTGTTGTGTGTGAGCAAACAATGGCGTGAGGTAGAAGTGTTGTGTGTGAGCAAACAATGGCATCAGGTAGAAGTGTTGTGTGTGAGCAAACAATGGCGTGAGGTAGAAGTGTTGTGTGTGAGCAAACAATGGCATCAGGTAGAAGTGTTGTGTGTGAGCAAACAAGGGCGTGAGGTAGAAGTGTTGTGTGTGAGCAAACAATGGCGTGAGGTAGAAGTGTTGTGTGTGAGCAAACAATGGTGTGAGGTAGAAGTGTTGTGTGTGAGCAAACAATGGCATGAGGTAGAAGTGTTGTGTGTGAGCAAACAATGGCGTGAGGTAGAAGTGTTGTGTGTGAGCAAACAATGGCGTGAGGTAGAAGTGTTGTGTGTGAGCAAACAATGGCATGAGGTAGAAGTGTTGTGTGTGAGCAAACAATGGCGTGAGGTAGAAGTGTTGTGTGTGAGCAAACAATGACGTGATGTAGAAGTGTTGTGTGTAAGCAAACAATGGCATGAGGTAGAAGTGTTGTGTGTGAGCAAACAATGGCATGAGGTAGAAGTGTTGTGTGTGAGCAAACAATGGCGTCAGGTAGAAGTGTTGTGTGTGAGCAAACAATGGCGTCAGGTAGAAGTGTTGTGTGTGAACAAACAATGGCGTGAGGTAGAAGTGTTGTGTGTGAGCAAACAATGGCGTGAGGTAGAAGTGTTGTGTGTGAGCAAACAATGGCGTGAGGTAGAAGTGTTGTGTGTGAGCAAACAATGGCGTGAGGTAGAAGTGTTGTGTGTGAGCAAACAATGGCGTGAGGTAGAAGTGTTGTGTGTGAGCAGACAATGGCGTGAGGTAGAAGTGTTGTGTGTGAGCAAACAATGGCTTGAGGTAGAAGTGTTGTGTGTGAGCAAACAATGGCATGAGGTAGAAGTGTTGTGTGTGAGCAAACAATGGCGTGAGGTAGAAGTGTTGTGTGTGAGCAAACAATGGCGTGAGGTAGAAGTGTTGTGTGTAAGCAAACAATGGCGTGAGGTAGAAGTGTTGTGTGTGAGCAAACAATGGCGTCAGGTAGAAGTGTTGTGTGTGAGCAAACAATGGCGTGAGGTAGAAGTGTTGTGTGTGAGCAAACAATGGCGTCAGGTAGAAGTGTTGTGTGTGAGCAAACAATGGCGGGAGGTAGAAGTGTTGTGTGTGAGCAAACAATGACGTGATGTAGAAGTGTTGTGTGTAAGCAAACAATGGCATGAGGTAGAAGTGTTGTGTGTGAGCAAACAATGGCGTCAGGTAGAAGTGTTGTGTGTGAGCAAACAATGGCGTGAGGTAGAAGTGTTGTGTGTGAGCAAACAATGGCTTGAGGTAGAAGTGTTGTGTGTGAGCAAACAATGGCGTGAGGTAGAAGTGTTGTGTGTGAGCAAACAATGGCGTCAGGTAGAAGTGTTTAACAAGATTTAACAAGATTTAACAAGATTGCCACCCAGAGAATTAACTCTAGGTAGCAGGTGGACAAGGAAGCCCTTGGCTTTTCGAGAGTCCGACCTTTTTATCTATGTGTATCCCGCCCGTCTGAGGTATGTGTCGATTTTATTTTTAAACATATTCACGCTACTAGCACCCACACAATCAGCAGGTAATCTGTTCCATTCATTTACAGTCCTTTGTGAAAATGAAAACTTTCTTATATCCAATCTACTCTGCTCCTTTGCTAATGCAAGATCATGTCCTCTAGTCCTTCTATCTTTCTTAACTGAGAAAAACATATTTCTATCAATATTTTCATAACCCTTCAATATTTTAAACACTTCTATCTGATCTCCTCTCAATCTCCTGGTCTCTAGTGTTGTTAAACCGCATTTTTTTAGGCGTATTTCATAACTAAGATCCCTCAGATTTTGTATCATTTTAGTTGCTCTCCTCTGCACTCTTTCTAGCATATCTATGTCCTTCCTGCGATATGGCCTCCACGCTTGAATACAATATTCTAAATGAGGCCTAACTATTGTTTTGTACAGCGGTATTATTAGCTCTTTTTCCTTATACGTTATGTTTCGCCTAATTAATCCAAGGATTTGATTTCCCTTTGAAGCTGCAATTCCGCACTGCTCTGAAATCTTCATATCAGCACTAACGGTTAACCCTAAGTCCTTTTCTTTTACAGTAGTACTTAGTACAGTACCCCCCATTGTATATTCTACCTCTTCGTTCCCATGTCCTATGTGGAGGCATTTACATTTCCCAAAATTGAACATCATTTGCCATTTTTCAGACCATTTCATCAACCTGTCAAGATCATCTTGTAAATGCTGTCTATCTCCATCACTTTTAATCCTTCTAAACACTTTTGTATCATCCGCAAATTTCAACACCTTGCTTGTTATTTCATCATCCAAATCGTTGATGTATATTAAGAATAATATAGGACCTAATACTGATCCCTGTGGTACCCCACTCAATACCGATTTCCAGTTTGAAGCCTCCCCATCAACTACTACACGTTGTCTTCTGTCAATCAGCCATTGTTCTATCCAGTTTATTATACCATTTCCTATGCCATGGGCCTTTAGTTTAAGCAGTAATCTTTGATGTGGTACTTTGTCAAAAGCTTTTTGAAAATCTAAGTAGACGATATCTACTGGTGTTCCCTCATCTACCCACTTAGTGATGTCTTCCAAAAAACATAACATATTTGTTAAGCATGACCTCGCTTTAAAAAAACCATGTTGAGATGGGTTTATCAAGTTTTGTTTAGCAAGAAAATCCACCATGTGATCTTTAATTAGTCTTTCTAATAATTTACAAATCACTGATGTTAAACTCACTGGTCTATAGTTCTCTGACTTGTTTCTCGAACCTTTTTTGAATAACGGTATAATGTTTGCTTCTTTCCATTCTAAAGGAACCACTCCCTCTTCTAATGACAAGTTGAAAACTGTTGCAAGTGGTATGCTAATTTGTTCTACAATTTCCAATAGTAGTTTGGGTGGAATACCATCCACTCCAGGTGATTTATTTTCCTTCATAGCCCTTATTTTCTTAGCTACCATTTCCGGGGTTACAATTAATTGTCCTAAATAGTCTGAATCTGCCCCCTTGAACTTAGCCTTTGGTATTGGCAGTGAACTAATATCTTCCCTGGTAAACACTGAACTAAAGTACTCATTCAGGTCTTCTGCCATTATGAATCCCTCTGATATCATATTTCCAGCACTATCTTCTAGAGGACCGACCTTATCTTGAACTTTCTGTTTGCTTCGAACATACGCATAAAAACTCTTGCTGTCATGTTTTATATTACTAGCTAATTGTTGTTCATAGCTTCTCTTTGAATTTCTAATTTCAGCTGTAGCTTGGTTAAGTGCTTCTTTATAATTGTTGTAGTCTTCATCATTTCCAGTACATCTATATGACTTCCACATCATTTGTTTATACTTAATTTTTCTAATGGCTTCTTTCGATAAGTGTTTCTTTTTGGACCGTTTTCCTTGGTTTTTGAAGGGTACAAATTTATCGATTATGCACTTAATTTCACTCTTTAATATATTCCAGCATTCTGTTGCCGTCTTATTTTTCAGTGTCTTATTCCAGTCTATCTTTGCTAAATATTTCCTCATGTCCTTATACCTTCCTTTGTGGAAATTTCTCCTATACTGCTTTTTGCTATTCCTTTCTGATTTTACTTTGATGGTAAAATGTATCTGGTTGTGATCGCTACTCCCCAGTGGCTCACATATCTTGACATTGTCAACTAATTCATTCTGTGAGGACAAAACTATGTCTAACACATTCTCACCCCTGGTTGGTTCTAGCACATGTTGAGAAAGGAATGTATCTTGAACTAAAACTAAAAACTTGTGGTCCTCTCTCCCCATACTCTGTAGAGATTTCCATTGTATATGCCCATGGTTAAAATCCCCCATAATAATACAGTCCCGTTTGCTTACTTCCCTTATAGCGTTTTGTATTTTTTCATTCTCTTCTATGCTTATGTTTGGACTTCGATAAACCAACCCAACCGTCAACGTTGAGTTTCCTGTAACTATGTTACACCAAACAGCTTCTTCGCAATCTGCTTCTCTTTCTAATTTTATTTCATAAGCCTGAATAGATTCTTTAATATATAAAATAACTCCACCTCCCTTTCTTCCTATTCTATCTTTTCTAAACATTACATATCCTGTCAGTCCCAATTCAGCATCTGATATATCGGTGGTGGTCCAGGATTCGGCTATACCTATTATATGAGGGTCAATATCTTCTACCATAATGTTTAGTTCATTTCTTTTGTTTACTATACTCCTTGCATTTAAACAAACACATTTATATCCAGCTTCAGAAGAGTTTTCCAGACTGTTATTTGTTGATTTATTTGTGCTGTCTTTATCTATGCCTCCATTTTCAGGCTTTTCTGTGAGTCCCCCCTGCGAATCTAGTTTAAATAGATGCAACCTGTCCCACTGTCAACAGATTGCAGCAGATTCTCTGAGAAAACTGCTGCCCCCTTTCCACTAAGATGGAGGCCATCTCTCATGTACATATCTTCCCTCCCAACAAAGTATCCCCATAAATCTGTGAATCCCACCCCCTCTTCTTCACACATCTGCTCAGCTAGTGCATTGATCGCCATCCTCTTGCAGTTTCTATACGTTGCCCCCCTTCCTCCCATTACTGGCAAAATTCCTGACAAAATAACCTGTTCGACTCTCGTCTTCTTTAGCTTCCTCACTAACTGTCTATACTTCTGTACTATCGCAGTTGTTCCCTCCCTGTCTGCATTATTTGTTCCTACATGTACCAGTATAGACCCCCCCTTGCCATGTCCCAATACCTTCTCTACCCTGTCAGTTACATGTTCAATCCTAGCCCCCGGTAAACAAACAACGATGTCCTCCCCCTCGCTCAGTGTCTTGTCCGTCTTTCTCATAATGGAGTCACCCATAAACACCCTCTCTTTCCTCATTGCCCCCTCAATCACTGCCTTAGAATAGCTCCTTCTTCGGTTTGCATCTGTCTGTTTGTTGTCTTTCCCCCCTGCCGTCTTCTCTCCTGTCACATTCTCTTCCGATCCATTCTTTCCTGTCGCTTTTTCTCTTGTCACCTTTCCTCCTGTCAGCGTCCCTTTTATCGACTTCTCTTCTATCACATTTGCTCTCACTTCCCTTCGTCCCTTCTTCTTTCGTCCCGTCTCATTTTCCTCTCTCCTCTCCCGTTCCATCTTCCCTCCCTCCTTCTCTACAGTCACTTTCTTCCCTGTCACCTTCACGCTTGTCACGTTTTCTGTTGTCGATTTTCCAATTTCTTCCCCTCCAATCACCTTCTCTCCTCTCAATCTCCTTTCCTCAGTTTTCTTGCCACTGCTATTCTCCTTCAGTGAGAATAGCAGTTGTTTGTTGTGTGTGAACAAACAATGGCGTGAGGTAGAAGTGTTGTGTGTGAGCAAACAATGGCGTGAGGTAGAAGTGTTGTGTGTGAGCAAACAATGGCGTGAGGTAGAAGTGTTGTGTGTGAGCAAACAATGGCATGAGGTAGAAGTGTTGTGTGTGAGCAAACAATGGCATGAGGTAGAAGTGTTGTGTGTGAGCAAACAATGACGTGAGGTATAAGTGTTGTGTGTGAGCAAACAATGGCGTGAGGTAGAAGTGTTGTGTGTGAGCAAACAATGGCATGAGGTAGAAGTGTTGTGTGTGAGCAAACAATGGCGTGAGGTAGAAGTGTTGTGTGTGAGCAAACAATGGCATGAGGTAGAAGTGTTGTGTGTGAGCAAACAATGGCGTGAGGTAGAAGTGTTGTGTGTGAGCAAACAATGGCGTGAGGTAGAAGTGTTGTGTGTCAGCAAACAATGGTGTGAGGTATAAGTGTTGTGTGTAAGCAAACAATGGCGTCAGGTAGAAGTGTTGTGTGTGAGCAAACAATGGCATGAGGTAGAAGTGTTGTGTGTGAGCAAACAATGGCGTGAGGTAGAAGTGTTGTGTGTGAGCAAACAATGGCATGAGGTAGAAGTGTTGTGTGTGAGCAAACAATGGCGTCAGGTAGAAGTGTTGTGTGTGAACAAACAATGGCGGGAGGTAGAAGTGTTGTGTGTGAACAAACAATGGCGGGAGGTAGAAGTGTTGTGTGTGAGCAAACAATGGCGTGAGGTAGAAGTGTTGTGTGTGAGCAAACAATGGCGTGAGGTAGAAGTGTTGTGTGTGAGCAAACAATGGTGTGAGGTAGAAGTGCTGTGTGTGAGCAAACAATGGCGTGAGGTAGAAGTGTTGTGTGTGAGCAAACAATGGCGTCAGGTAGAAGTGTTGTGTGTGAGCAAACAATGGCGTGAGGTAGAAGTGTTGTGTGTGAGCAAACAATGGTGTGAGGTAGAAGTGCTGTGTGTGAGCAAACAATGGCGTGAGGTAGAAGTGTTGTGTGTGAGCAAACAATGGCGTGAGGTAGAAGTGCTGTGTGTGAGCAAACAATGGCTTGAGGTAGAAGTGTTGTGTGTCAGCAAACAATGGCATGAGGTAGAAGTGTTGTGTGTCAGCAAACAATGGCGTGAGGTAGAAGTGTTGTGTGTGAGCAAACAATGGCGTGAGGTAGAAGTGCTGTGTGTGAGCAAACAATGGCTTGAGGTAGAAGTAGGTGTCATTTGCCTCAACTGAAAATGTTGCATCACGTTATTAATTAGTTTTGCACATTCTGCTGAATATTTCACTCGCCACCCTCCGTATAACAACCTCACTGATGAATATCTACAAGTCTTGTACATTGAGATCATCCATTACTATACTGGCATGCCTTGAGATATTTCACTCGCCACCCTCTGTATAACAACCTCATTGGTGAATATCTACAAGTCTTGTACATTGAGATCAACCAATACTATACTGGCATGCCTTGAGATATTTCACTCCCCACCCTCCATATAACAACGTCATTGATGAATATCTACAAGTCTTGTACATTTAACAAGATTTAACAAGATTTAACAAGATTGCCACCCAGAGAATTAACTCTAGGTAGCAGGTGGACAAGGAAGCCCTTGGCTTTTCGAGAGTCCGACCTTTTTATTGAGATCGACCATTACTATACTGGCATGCCTTGAGATATTTCACTCGCCACCCTCCGTATAACAACCTCACTGATGAATATCTACAAGTCTTGTACATTGAGATCAACCATTACTATACTGGCATGCCTTGAGATAGATCTTTATGAGAATAGGAAACAAGACCATACAAACATGGCGAAAGGTGTGAAATGAAGACAGCACAGGTAGACTACACGGTTGTTTTAACTGTGTACTAACTATTGTTTTAATGATTCCTGTGGTAGTCTGGATGAACTTACCGATGTTGTGACCAGTTACATTTATTTCTGTGTTGACACTGTTTTACGTGAGATTCCTGTCGTAGTCTGGATGAACTTACCAATGTTGTGACCAGTTACATTTATTTCTGTGTTGACACTGTTTTACATGAGATTCCTGTCGTAGTCTGGATGAACTTACCGATGTTGTGACCAGTTACATTTATTTCTGTGTTAACACTGTTTTACGTGATATTCCTGTCGTAGTCTGGATGAACTTACCGATGTTGTGACCAGTTACATTTATTTCTGTGTTAACACTGTTTTACATGAGATTCCTGTCGTAGTCTGGATGAACTTACCGATGTTGTGACCAGTTACATTTATTTCTGTGTTGACACTGTTTTACGTGATATTCCTGTCGTAGTCTGGATGAACTTACCGATGTTGTGACCAGTTACATTTATTTCTGTGTTAACACTGTTTTACATGAGATTCCTGTCGTAGTCTGGATGAACTTACCGATGTTGTGACCAGTTACATTTATTTCTGTGTTAACACTGTTTTACGTGATATTCCTGTCGTAGTCTGGATGAACTTACCGATGTTGTGACCAGTTACATTTATTTCTGTGTTGACACTGTTTTACGTGATATTCCTGTCGTAGTCTGGATGAACTTACCGATGTTGTGACCAGTTACATTTATTTCTGTGTTAACACTGTTTTACGTGATATTCCTGTCGTAGTCTGGATGAACTTACCGATGTTGTGACCAGTTACATTTATTTCTGTGTTGACACTGTTTTACGTGATATTCCTGTCGTAGTCTGGATGAACTTACCGATGTTGTGACCAGTTACATTTATTTCTGTGTTGACACTGTTTTACGTGATATTCCTGTCGTAGTCTGGATGAACTTACCGATGTTGTGACCAGTTACATTCCTGACTGCAACCCCCTCTGTTGTATTCCCCAAGGGATAGCTGTATCCAGCTTAGTGCAGAGGCAACATCAGTGGAGACATTGTCCAGATGTGTCTGGTCAATGTTTACGTCTCAGTGCTGTGAGTAAAATGTATTTAATTCATGCTGGATTAAACACTTATTTTATTCACTGCTCCTCGCCTCATCTATAGTGTAGTTATAGGATGTGATGTGTATTGGAATCTGCTACGCGTTGCTAGGTTTATGAAGAGAAAGAGAGTCACGGAACAAGGATGGAAAATGGCAATGCCCTTTAATTACATGTAGTCAATAGTAATGTAAATGGTAAAGACAGACAATGGGCATTGCCGTCGACCTAGATAGCAAAAGGCAATACCTCTTACAAACGTAGATGAGTTGTACATATCTGTCGATGGGAATGCCAATAATTAACTATCTAAGCGGAATAAATGTGGGGCCCAGAAACCACCCAAACAACCCCACACAAAGCGCAGCAGAACCCAAAAACAAAAGTGTGTTTCTGGGCCTGGCTCAGCCAATTATGCATAAAGCAGACTTTGCCTCCTGTGAGCAGTTCGGGCCATTCTCGCATTAAAACCTCAAACGTCACTTTTGGAGCAAGTGAGGACAAAAGATGAGAATGTTGCACGAATGCAGCAACCCCGACTCAGACTCACAGGGATAGCCATTGAAAATATGGGTGCATCGCAAAGATAACTTGTTTGCTATGTTTGCCCTGCTACACAGTGAAAGTACCTTAGGGATAGGATGAACAAACAAATATATGCCCTAACTTCCGGCCCAAAGCTGAAAAGCAAGAAACGTAGATAAGTTCTCCTCACCTCCCTAGTACCACCTTCAAGTGCTAAATGTGCCTAGAATGCACACATATATCTACTAAAATATGAACACATACATATCAAATGTATGTCAGGGAGCCGCGGCTAAGGGGTGACCGGCTACGTGCATCTACTCCCGGCCAAAAGCTGAAGTGCTGAGCGCGCACCAGGGCCCCCCAACCTCGGCCCTCCGTGACCAACAAATGGTGTATACATATTGTGAATACGTATGTCTATGACTATTACCTATCAACTAATATATAAGCATGTGTCTCCATCATAACCTTGGCCCTCCGTGACCAACAAATGGTGTATACATATTGTGAATACGTATGTCTACGACTATTACCTATCAACTAATATATAAGCATGAACATACATGAATGCATAGTAGTCGGAATACCACCAATTGTGATAAATTGACCCAACAAATCACCAGCTAGTGGGCTTGGTCGAGATTGTGGTAAGGTAGACACCAGAGTTGCTGATGTAATCCCAATGTTAACCTAGCTAATTGTCAACGTTATACAGAAATGAACCAGATAATCATGGAAAAGATACATTTGAATAAAGTCTCCCAACTCCATGGTTTGAGATATATCAAAGTCCCATATATCTTTAACAAGTTTCAAAAGAAGTAATCCGGATATATTTTTGAATGCCAAGGATTTCCAATGGCCCATCCTCTGGATTTGGGAGTCGGAATATCCCTTAGCTGAAGCGTATGTTTCTGCCCCGATTCGAAAACTGTGAGATTTTATATTTTGATTATGGAAAGATGACCACGCTAACGAGAAAGATAGCCAAGAATTCAGCTGATGAGGGGTGATTGGTGACATATCTGGGTCACAGAATAGTGGGCCTGAAGCATGACCCCTTTGAGAGATGTACTCAGATAAAGCCGCCACTGGGCAGTACCTAGTCCGTGAGCGTGGAATTGAGATGGAAATGTGTGATCTAAATTGGTGTTTTGCCTGTTGAAAAACTATCACTAGGGAGTCCGAAAGAATTGATACCTGGGATATGTTTATGTTATTCTGAGATTTAGTGACTTCACCGATGCGAAGGAAACCATGAAACATTAGCAGGTAGATAGCTCGAACTAGGCAAGCATAATAAGGTGCCTGAGTCACGTGACCTGAGGAATCATAAAGTGCATGTAGAATAGGTAAGGTAATCGGGGGCCTAGTATCAAATTTTGACAACTGTTTGTGAGCCCCTAGAAGTATGCGTCTGATTAAAAAATTACCAGTGGGATCTGGGAACTGGAATAATTTGTGAAAAAATGCAATTGCTGACATACGAGAAGTGACTGAGGCTGGTGACAATCCTGTACTGAGGAGATGGGCAATAAAATTACCAATTAAGGGAACAGAGGCAGGAAACCAAGATTCTCCTGGAAAAGTAGTTACAGCGAAGTCGTGCAACTGGGTTACCGCTTGTGAATATATCCTATGGGTGGAAGGAGCCAACGATGCTGCAATGAAGCCACCTGCTGTGTTCACCAGGGAAGATAGTCTGTTGGTAAGCAGTTCGGCTGGTGGTTGAGCCAAGGAGCCTCCTTGTGTGCAGAATCATTCTGGAAACGAGATAGGGCATCGGCAATAATGTTAGTTTTTCCAGGCACATGTTTAGATGCAAACTGGATGTCGTATCTCATACAAGCTACAACGAGTTCCCGAGTCAGGTTCATGATATTTACATTTTTGGACGTCTGTGAATTAATGATGGAAACCACACTCATGTTGTCACACATAAACAGTATGTGTGAGTTTGCAAGAAGTGTGGCCCACACACGGACAGCTAGAACAATGGGTAATAGTTCCTTGATAGCAATGTTAACATGAGCCCATGATGTGGGGAAAGAACCCTGGAACCACCGGCCACCCAAAACTGCTGCAAACCCAAACCCACTGGCATCAGAATACAACCGAATACAGTTGGATGAAGTCCAAGTATTAGGCAGACAGAGAGAGATGCCATTGAAGTTGTCGAGAAACAACTTCCATGCAGCCAGATCTTTCCTAGATTCTTGGTTAATACGAATCGTGGTATTTTCCCTGGATGCCTCGTGTTAAGTCATGGATTCTTCTGAGAAACGTTCTACCGGTCACGACTGTTCGGCATGCGAAACACAAAGTGCCAAGAAGAGAACGGATGTCGTGTAAAGAAGCTTTCTTCCGACGATAAAGTGAATTTATCTTATGCCGTGCATCGATCAACTTATCCTGCGGCTAGCGCAAGTGCATAGCAATCGTATCAACCTCGATACCATGTAAAGTCACCACTGATGCAGGCAGCACAGTTTTGTTGGAATTAACAGGAATGTGAAGAGAAGTAGCTAATGCCAGGAAGGACTGAAGACCCCTAGTGCACTGGGTAGACTGAGCAGGTCCGAACAAAATAAAGTCATCTAAGATATGAGACAGGTACTCCACAAGGAAATTAGTCAAAAGAATCCACTGCAAAGCGTGGGCAAAACGTTCAAATGTTTGGCATGAAGTGCTGCAACCCTTTGGTAGACATTTATCAAAATAATATTTACTTTGCCATGTCATGCCGAGGAGTCTGTGATCGGCAGGGTGAATAGGGATAATACAAAATGCTTCTTGAATGTCTGCTTTAGCAACAAGGCAGCCTTGTCCAATCTCTCGGATTATCATGACACAGTCATCTAGAAATTCATAATGTACTTCTGAGTGTACTTTTGCTATGTGGGAATTGACACTGTTCCCTTTAGGAAAACTTAAGTCGTGAATTAGTCAAAATTGGCCTGGTGCCTTCTTGTCTACCACACCGAGAGGCGACAGCACTAGACCTACTGGTGAAGGTGTTGAGAAAGGACCTGCTATTCTGCCCACTGATACTTCTTGTGCTAGTTTAGTGGTGACAAACTGGTGGTGCTTTATGGCTGAAGGATGATTGACATACTGATTATTCTGGGAACTGCATGTGATGGTTGATGGGATGCGAAAACCGAAGGAAAACCCATGGATTAATCGGTTTCGCTTAACCCTTTCGTACCCGACTAGGTACATTGCCAGCCTGTGGGGTAGGACTGGAGTTGGGAGGCTTCTGGGAAGATCTCTTGACAGAATAACAGTTGATTTTGGCGTGTCCTTTTCTGCCACAGACACTGCAGGCATGCCTGTAGCGGCAATGCCTGTTGGCACATTTGCCATTACTGTTCCAAGCGAAGCATACACCCGAGCCTGCCGGTCCTGATTGCCGGCGGTTCCGGCGAAAAGGCCGGTGCGAACGGGGTGCAGCCAGTGGGGATGCGTCACCATGGACGGCGTCCAAGGCTAAATCCCAGTTCGTGGTCTGCCACGGCAATGACGGCAACAAAGCATGGACACGCCGAAACTTCTCATCGTAGGTGTGCGCCATGTCATCCCACCGTGACGTTTCTGCATGTCCATGATTCGCATCATGTATGTCAACATTGTTGGTGCCTCTGCAGGGTAGCGTTCTACGTACACACAGGCATACGTATTGAATGCACGCAGCCAGTGTGCAATGTTGGTGATTGGTGTCACCCTGCCTGGCGTCATACGTGGATGTGGCAGCTGACTGAGCGGGTCGAGGGACCAGGAGACTGTTGGCTCAGAAGCTGTTGCCAATGATCCCAGCTCGATGAACTGGTGGGCCCAGATCATCGCTTTGATCTTGGGGTCCAACGTAGCCCCCAAAATCAAAAAGGGAGTCATGGCTGACTCACCTTGTCTAGGCCCGAACTGGGTCGTTCCTGTCATTTGTTGGAGAGTGCTGGCCAGCATAGCTTGAAAGTCTGTGTCCTGGCCTCCATTAGCAGATGTCCCTGGCTGTTGCATAGGTGCAGGGGTGGACGTCTCGGTAGTTGGCATCATCCTGTCAAAATGTGGCAGTGGTGTCGCTATCGAAACTGAGGGGGGACGGTTGTCGTTGCCGCGAGCCTCAGTCAGATGTGCTTGCGCTTCCCGCAATTGTCGCTGCAGATCGAGAATGGTGGTGCGCAACGAGGCAAGATCAGTGTCGCAGTCCGAGCTGTCCGACGAGTCGTCTGCCAGTCTCGCAGGCATCCGAGTTGGCCTTGTGGAGTGTCTGCTTGCAGGTGGAGGGCCGCCCTTCCTCCCATGTTTTACCTTAGGAAATTGCTGAAAAGGGAAAATACAGCAGGGCAGTTTTCCGCGCATATGGGTTAACATGTTTCCTGAATAGAGAAAGGCATATTGCTGTGGTGCCGGCCTATTGGCAGGTAATATATGCTTGTAACCAGGCCGCAATCGCCTAAAAAAATTTAATTCGCAAAGTGAATCCGGTTATTAAGATCTGCTGGTAGGTATGTGTTGATGACAGCGCACCTACTAAAGTGACCTTAAAATCACATTAACATTTGTAGGTCCCACTTAGGTGTAACCTGACCGCAATTAACACACTCCAATATGTGTTACACAGCAAAGCCTGTTCGCATAGCACTGAACAATATGGGCGGAAGTAAACGCAAGCCCAACAATACCGGTGTGGTACACAACCTTGCCTGCTCACACAACAGAAGGTTAAAACATGGGTGTGTAAACTCATCATCACGCTGGGCCGACCACCTTGCAAGCCCAACACAAAAGTGTAGTCTACAACAAGGCCTGTTCGTGCAACAAAGTTCAACAACATGGGTGTGTAAACTCATCATCACGCTGGGCCGACCACCTTGCAAGCCCAACACAAAAGTGTAGTCTACAACAAGGCCTGTTCGTGCAACAAAGTTCAACAACATGGGTGTGTAAACTCATCATCACGCTGGGCCGACCACCTGGCAAGCCCAACACAAAAGTGTAGTCTACAACAAGGCCTGTTCGTGCAACAAAGTTCAACAACATGGGTGTGTAAACTCATCATCACGCTGGGCCGACCACCTTGCAAGCCCAACACAAAAGTGTAGTTTACAACAAGGCCTGTTCGTGGAACCAGGCTCAAAACATACATGGGTGTGGAAACACATCATCACCCTGGGCCGACCACCTTGCAAGCCCAACACAAAAGTGTAGTCTACAACATGGCCTGTTTGTGCAACCAGGCTCATAGCATACATGGGTGTGGAAACACATCATCACCCTGGGCCGACCACCTTGCAAGCCCAACAATCAATGTGTGGTCTACAACATGGCCTGTTCATGCAACCAGGCTCATAGCATACATGGGTGTGGAAACACATCATCACCCTGGGCCGACCACCTTGCAAGCCCAACAATCAATGTGTGGTCTACAACATGGCCTGTTCGTGCAACCAGGCTCATAGCATACATGGGTGTGGAAACACATCATCACCCTGGGCCGACCACCTTGCAAGCCCAACAATCAATGTGTGGTCTACAACAAGGCCTGTTCGTGCAACCAGGCTCATAGCATACATGGGTGTGGAAACACATCATCACCCTGGGCCGACCACCTTGCAAGCCCAACAATCAATGTGTGGTCTACAACAAGGCCTGTTCGTGCAACCAGGCTCGAAGCATACATGGGTGTGGAAACACATCAACACCCTGGGCCGACCACCTTGCAAGCCCAACAATCAATGTGTGGTCTACAACAAGGCCTGTTCCTGCAACCAGGCTCATAGCAAACATGGGTGTGGAAACACAACATCACCCTGGGCCGACCACCTTGCAAGCCCAACAATATAGACGTGGTCTAAAAAGTGGCCTGTTCATGCAACAAGGCTCAACAACATGGGTGTGGAAACACAACATCCCCCTGTCCTGACCACCTACAATCCCCACAAATAAATGTATGATTAGTGCATGGAAAGGAAGAGTGGCCTGTCACCCTCACTCTACAAACACAGTAGTTACTAGTGCGGTCAGCATAACAGCACAGCCTGGAGAAAAATGAGAAGGAAGCAAATTATTATGCACGCTAAACTCCAAGCTAAAGTCATGGCCACATTCATATGTATGCATTTGGTAGGATGCACATAAATGTAAAGTGCACATCTGCTAGCTTAAAGTCAAGCACAATCAGTTTAGTGTATATAAATATGTAGTCATGATGAGTGTCGGCCAGCCTGAATACCTGGTCCTGAAAGAATGACATGGTTAAACATAACCTCCCTGGAGTGTAAGTTACCAGGTACGTCAATCAAACCAGCCAGGTATACAATAGGAAAATCCTGAAAGAAATATTGTAAAATGTGGATTTTGAGGCATCATAATGAATCCAAAGTTCATCACTCATCAGCATCTCGCCTATCAAAGAACAACATGTAGGAAAACATAAGATAAAGATACTGCATGGTGTGACACTGCAAATGCAACAACTGTTGGCTTGATGAATCAAAGTCTATGGAGCAAGTTCTCCAACAATATTGGGAGATGAGTATTTAATTACAGCTCGACGCAGAGACCTGTAATACTTGGTCAAACCAAGTTCATTCAAATGCACGCCATCTGCCATAAGAAATTGTTGCCAGTTGTCCACAAGACCCTGGTGATGGTGGAATTGAATGATGCGGGAATTCCGGTGGCCGGCTGCATCAATTCTTTCTTTCAGTAACGTATTGTACAATACAATACGTTCGTTAAAATCTACTGGGCAGGGGTACTTGCCTGTCGGTAATCTGCGAAGAATTTCCAAAATTACCACCTGTTTGACAAGGTATTGGGATACCAAGGTATGAGCAGCGCCCAATACCCGCCCTATCAGACGTTCGATCGAGTAACCTGACGCCAAGTCATTAGTCCCAATATCAAGGAAAACAACATGAGGGCACATGCGGCCAACCAAATGCGTCTTATGTTCCAGGTGGGCAGTTGTCATTCGTCCCTGCCCCACACAGGAGACCAAATGGCCGTCAGGGCAAAGTCCAAAATTGCGAGTTTCCTCCCTGTTCATAAACAACTGTAATCTACGAATGAAACTGTGGCCATAGAACACCACATTAACAGGGTAACATCCAGCGTTCATGCTGAATGGTCAACAAAACATAACATCATACCAAGCCGAAGGCCAACAGTTCAAGAGCTAAATGAAATGTGCAGAAGATACACAATTAGCAAATTAAAGACTTAAAAGGCAAGAAATAAAAGTGGCACAACAAAGTAAACCAATGATACAGTAATTGGTCCACTGGACACACTATTGACAGTGTACTAGCAAACAAAGTAAACCAATGATACAGTAATTGGTCCACTGGACACACTATTGACAGTGTACTAGCAAACAAAGTAAACCAAATGATACAGTAATTGGTCCACTGGGCACACTATTGACAGTGTACTAGCAAACAAAGTAAACCAATGATACAGTAATTGGTCCACTGGACACACTATTGACAGTGTACTAGCAAACAAAGTAAACCAATGATACAGTAATTGGTCCACTGGACACACTATTGACAGTGTACTAGCAAACAAAGTAAACCAATGATACAGTAATTGGTCCACTGGGCACACTATTGACAGTGTACTAGTAAACGAATGTAAACAAACGTCAAAAAACGAGGTACTTTTAAATCGCCAGATGGCGATACGTATTCAAAAATACTTAGGAAATCCGCTAGATGGCGATACTGAATCCAAAAATCGCGTTAGAAGTTAACGTAGTCGTAAACACTTACCCTTACAGATTAATGGGCTGATTTAAACCATTGGCCTTTGTTGGTGCCCATATCGTAGGCTATTCCAGTGCTTGTCACTAAGTGGGTAGATGAGGGATCACCAGTAGATATCGTCTACTTAGATTTTCAAAAAGCTTTTGACAAAGTACCACATCAAAGATTACTGCTTAAACTAAAGGCCCATGGCATAGGAAATGGTATAATAAACTGGATAGAACAATGGCTGATTGACAGAAGACAACGTGTAGTAGTTGATGGGGAGGCTTCAAACTGGAAATCGGTATTGAGTGGGGTACCACAGGGATCAGTATTAGGTCCTATATTATTCTTAATATACATCAACGATTTGGATGATGAAATAACAAGCAAGGTGTTGAAATATGCGGATGATACAAAAGTGTTTAGAAGGATTAAAAGTGATGGAGATAGACAGCATTTAAAAGATGATCTTGAAAGGTTGATCAAATGGTCTGAAAAATGGCAAATGATGTTCAATTTTGGGAAATGTAAATGCCTCCACATAGGACATGGGAACGAAGAAGTAGAATATACAATGGGGGGTACTGTACTAAGTACTACTGTAAAAGAAAAGGACTTAGGGTTAACCGTTAGTGCTGATATGAAGATTTCAGAGCAGTGCGGAATTGCAGCTTCAAAGGGAAATCAAATCCTTGGATTAATTAGGCGAAATATAGCATATAAGGAAAAAGAGCTAATAATACCGCTGTACAAAACAATAATTAGGCCTCATTTAGAATATTGTATTTAAGCGTGGAGGCCATATCGCAGGAAGGACATAGATATGCTAGAAAGAGTGCAGAGGAGAGCAACTAAAATGATACCAAATCTGAGGGATCTTAGTTACGAAATACGCCTAAAAAAATGCGGTTTAACAACACTAGAGACCAGGAGATTGAGAGGAGATCAGATATAAGTGTTTAAAATATTGAAGGGTTATGAAAATATTGATAGAAATATGTTTTTCTCAGTTAAGAAAGATAGAAGGACTAGAGGACATGAACTTGCATTAGCAAAGGAGCAGAGTAGATTGGATATAAGAAAGTTTTCATTTTCACAAAGGACTGTAAATGAATGGAACAGATTACCTGCTGATTGTGTGGGTGCTAGTAGCGTGAATATGTTTAAAAATAAAATCGACACATACCTCAGACGGGCGGGATACACAGATAAAAGGGTCGGACTCTCGATAAGCCATGGGCTTCCTTGTCCACCTGCTACCTAGAGTTAATTCTCTGGGTGGCAATCTTGTTGTCGAGTCTGGCCTGAAACTGTGTGACGGTCTTGGCATATACCACATGTTATGGGAGCCTGTTCCACTGATCCACGGCTCTAACTGAGAAGTAATTCTGTCTGACCAGCAGTCTTGTTCTTTGCTTGAAAAGCTTTCTCGTGTGTCCTCGTGTTGCTGTACTGTCCCTCTCCTGGAAGAAGTGACGAGCTTCGACTTTGTCGATTCCATTAAGTATTTTGTACGTTTTAATAAGGTCGCCTCTCTGACGTCGGTAATACAACGAATATAGTTTCAGTTGTTGTAATCATTGTTCATATGTGAGCTTTGCTATGCTGGTAACCAGCTTGGTTGCTCTTCGCTGTACCTTTTCGAGGATGTCAATGTCCTTTGCCAGATATGGGCACCATGCTTGTACACAAAATTCGAGGTGTGGACGGACATATGCCCGGTAGAGTGTCACAAATGATTTCTTGGTCATGTGCTTAAAACTTCTCTTTACCATGCCAAGAGCTTGCATGGCTTTCTTGTTGCTTTCTGGCATTGCACAGTCGGTTTTAGGTTGGTTGTCACCCACACCCCAACGTCCTTTTCTTCGTTTGTTATCTCGAGGTTCACTGTGGCTCCAGTCTTATGTGTCATAGTGTACGTTTTGTGTGGCGATTTCCCCACTTTCATTAACTTGCATTTCTCGGGGTTGAATTGTAGCAACCATTCTTTACTCCAATCTTCGAGGGTGTCAATGTCAGTTGGCAGTTGGTCTTGGTCTTCCTGGTTACGGATTGTTGCGTATAGCTTCGTGTCAAAGGTTTCTAGTAAGTTGGTCAAACAGGACTTGCCTTCCAGAAACCCATGCTGATTATCGTTGATGATGCTGTGTTCGTTGATAAATTTGATCATGCTCTCTCTGACCAGTGCTTCCAGAATCTTGAAAGGGTATGGATGTTAGGCTGATTGGACGGTAGTTTCCTGCCTTCTCTTTAGACCCCTTCTTGAAAATTGGTGTGACTAGGGCTTGTTTCCAGTCTGTAGGGATTATACCAGTGTCTCATGATTGGCGAAATATCCAGTACATCGGCTTAGCAAGGGTTTTGCTGCACTCTTTCAGTACCCACGGGTGCAACCCGTCTGGACCTGGCGCTTTGTTGGGATGGATACATTGTAGTTTCTTGCGTACAGTCTCTTCTGTAAATATGATGTCGGCTACAAACTCTTGATGAAATTCTGGGATGGCAGACTTATCCTCATTTACAAACACTGACTTGAAAAAGTCACCCAGTACATTTGCTTTTTCCTGGTCATTTTCTGTTATTCTGCCGTCTTCTTTCTCCAGCTGGCTTACTTTTACCTTTACCTTCTGTTTTGATCTCAGGTAACCGTAGAATTTCTTTGGTTCCTTCTTGAAATTGTTTATTAGTTTCTCCTCGTAGTCTTTCTGTGCCTGTCTAATTTTGGCGTTTGTCTCATTTCTCTGATTGACATATGCAGTATAGTCTCTGTCCAGCCCCGAACTTTTGTAGCGTTTGTATAAGTTATACTTTCTCTTCACTGTTCTTAGCATTTGGCACCATGGAGGTTTGTTAGCCATCTTGCGTTTTGGTTTCCTGAGAGGGACATTTTCTCTCACTGCCTTTGAGATCTCCTTCTTGAGTTTAGCCCAATTAGTGTTTACACTGTTTCCCTGAAACTTGCTCTCCCAGTCAGTCTTGCTCAGGGATTCATTGATTGCTTCATAGTTGGCTTTGGGGTAGTTTCTCAATCCGCTTAGTCTGTTGTTGGCTGGTGCTTCTGCATAGCATATGTAGGTCCACAGTAAGGACTCATGGTCGCTACACCCCAGTGGTGGTAGATGAGTGACATTGTCAACCATATATTGTTCATTCGAAAACACCAGATCAAGTGTAGAAGGTTGTTGGCCCGGTCTCTGTCTGGTCGGTTTGATAATGTGTTGAGTCGGGTAGGCATCATACGTTGCATCAAAAAACTTGGCTGCTGTGGAGTATTCACTCCCACTCACCATGTGGTCTTGCCATTTAATCTCTGGAAAATTGAAGTCTCCCATCAACAGAATGTGTGAGTATCCATGCATTTCTTGCAAATGTTTTATTGCGTCTATTATTCTGGTGTTGTTCTCGTCAGTTGACTTATGTGTCCTGTGCACAATTCCTGCTAACAGCTGGTCTTTGTCGTTTAGCTTAGCTGACACCCACATTGAGTCTTCTATTTCCAGGTCCTTCATTTCTTGGCAGGGCATAGCTGGTAGGTCTTTGTGTATATACATTAGTACTCCGCCACCAATAGGTTCCCTTCTGTCATTTTTGAACATATTGTAGGCGTCCAGGTTTATCTCACAGTCACCTATATCTGGATTGCACCATGTTTCCGTGATTCCTATGATTTTCGGTTCACAACTCTGAATTTGTGCTTGGAATTCGTGGAACTTGTTTTTTATACTTTGTGCATTTGCTTGATAACACTTAAACATGAAACATTGTGCTTGTGCTTGATTATTTACACTGTTCGTTGTCAGGTCTGGGTGGCTCACTGGCTTGGAGGGGTTTCTTGAGTGCGTACCTCCTCTGCACTATTTTCCCGTTTTTTATCATATACCTGTTTTCCCCGGATTCAGTGTTTTTTTCAGTTAGTTCTGCCCGGAGAGCCTTGTCTTTCTCTCTCTCCTTTGGGGTCATGTCAGGTGTCATCTGTGTCTGTGACATGTTCATTAGTATTGATCGTGCTATTAGTACCCACGACTATATCATCATCTTTCCTTACCGGAGATTCTACGTCTTCGTTATTTCTTCCAGCTTTGCTTTCGGATCTCCCGCGGTGGCGGCCGTGTTTGTTGTGATCCGGTGCCGTCGATCGGGACAAATTTTTGTGTTGCTTTCTCTTTGCATTAGCACTGTTTTTTCTGTGTTTTTCCATGTAGCATAATGCGGGACAGGGCAACCAACAAAAAGCCTGGCTAAAACAACTACCATACAACCTGCGATCCGCTTCTTTAATCTTTTTTCTCAGCTTCGAAAAACAACCGTATACAATCGCACAGTCGCCAACTAGCGCAAGTGAATTTAGCAAACGTACAAAATATTAATTATTCGCACACAAGGCAATATCAAAATGCAGGCATTCCAACAACCGACAAATTATGAACTGGTTGTAAACATGCAATCGGTTATGAATCCATAAATTACATGATTCGCATGATTGATGACGTAATGGCGTTGCAAACTACAAGACGCAGTACAGTACGTTCGCCTGTATCAGTGTATGTGGGCGAATACCACATAAAACGCTGAATAAATGCGTTACAGCCTAAATTAAAGTTAAGACAGATGACTCACCGTCTAAAATCGAGCACCCAACGTCACACCCGTTTTCGTGGCCGAAAAGACAGAGCGTCGTGCAAACGAGACAAAGCCAAAGGACTGCGAGAAGAGCGCTGCGGTCACTTGCGGATGTCTATCGGCAAAAACAAATCGCCAAACAAGGTCGCCAAGCGCCAATGTCGTTCGGCTGTTGTATATGCTTACAAAAATCAAGAGAAAATGCCAGCGAAATATAATAAACAACAGAAAACAGGCAGCAGAGAGCAAACAAACTTTCTCTGTGACAGAGGAATTTAGACTGAGTTTCCCCAGTTCAGATACTGGGTAGTGATTGGCTACTGCCTGGTCACTACCTGGTTACCAGAGTGGGATATTCCCTTATTAGGATATAGGCTCTATGTGACTTGACTGCGACCCCCTCTGTTATATTCCCCAAGGGATAGCTGTATCCAGCTTAGCACAGAGGCAACATCAATGGTGACATTGTCCAGATGTGTCTGGCCAATGTTTATGTCTCAGTGCTGTGAGTAAAATGTATTTAATTCATGCTGGATTAAACACTTATTTATTTCTGTGTTGACACTGTTTTACGTGATATTCCTGTCGTAGTGTGGATGAACTTACCGATGTTGTGACCAGTTACATGTATTTGTGGTGGATGTGATTTCTTTCTACTCTCTTTTTGACATACACGATTTTCGTTCTGTCATTGACGATAATTTACATGAGAAGAAGTGCAGTGTTTCCAATCAATACACCTTGGGTTTGTAAACAACTGTACACATATTGAATAAAAAGAAAAGGGCTTATTTTCAGGCAGAAAGCAAGAGAGAGTAATACAAAATAGAACTGAAGTTTAAATCATGTTATACGAGTCTGAAAAAGTATTAAGACTAAGAGTGACATGCATAAAAATGGACAAAATTCCAGTTGCTTTTACTCTTGGGGGTAAATGTGACGGGTATTTGTGGTGGATGTGATTTCTTCTACTCTCTTTTTGACATACACGATCTTCGTGCTGTCATTGACGATATTTTACATGTGAAGAAGTGCAAAGTGTTCCCAAACATTACACCTTGGGTTTCTAAATAACTCTACAAATATTGAATAACAAGAAAAGGGCTTATTTTCAGGCAGAAATTAGGAAAGCAAGAGAGAGTTATACAAAATTTAACTGAAGTTTAAATCATGTTATATGAGTCTGGAAAGGCATTAAGACTATAAGTGACATGCAACAAAATGGACAGAATTCCAGTCGCTTATCACCCTTGGGGGTAAAAATGACGGGTATTTGTAGTGAATTCTTTCTCTTTTTGACATACATTTTCGTTCTGTCATTGAATATATTTTGAGTTTAACCAAGACAGATGGTAAACTAGAAATTGAAGAAAATATGTGTTGAGAGTATTCCAGTGTACACATGTGAGGAACAATCCTGGTTCTGATGGCATTTCCGGTTAGGTTTCGAAGCATTATGTCTCTCCTTATCAAACAAGCCATTAGACATTTAAAAAAATTGTTTAATAACATTATCAAGATCATCCCCTCTCCAGGCCTTCTAACACAGTCAGGAAACCGTGGCCCCTATGTAGCTCCTAGTTGCCAAAATGCATGTCGTATGGTTATGTGCCAAAATGTATGTCGTATTGTTATGTGCCAAAATGCATGTTGTATGGTTATGTGCCAAAATGTATGTCGTATGGTTATGTGCCAAAATGCATGTCGTATGGTTATGTGCCAAAATGCATGTCTTATTGTTATCGTGTCGTTCAGCTGAATCGCTATATTGCACCCAATAGTGCAAACATTTCAGCAAGGAATGTGTTCAAATGTCAACAACTGTGTATCCTCCCAACAAATACAAGGAAACCATTTCCGGCATGAGTGATCATGAAGCCGTATCCTTCAGTGTCATCCTAAACACAGTTAATAACAGGAAACCACCACACAAAGTATTTCAATATAAACCCGCAGACTGGGGCAAACTCAAAGACGGCATAACCCAGTTAACAACACAATACTTTGACATGGACCCCAGTTCACGAGACATTAACACAAACTGGAAACTGGATCTTTTGTTCGGACACAACCTGCTACACTGATCAACAATACCATCCCTAGTCGCAACACCAAAGCAAAAACCCACCTCCCCTGGATAACACGGAAATTAATAGCAATGCAGCAACAACGCATCAAAATCCACAAAAAAGCAAAACAATCTGGACTTAATAGCGACTGGGAACAGTTTAAAGAACTCAGAAAGCATGCCACTAAGGCTGCAGCCAAATCTTGCGTAAACAACAACATTGGAGACAGCTTAAAAACAAACCCTAAACAATGTTGGTCATTCATCAAAACAAACAAACAAACAAGTAAACATTGACATTCGCACACTGCAAGTAAACAAACGATCATCAATGATCATAACAAAGCAAATGCACAGAACAACTAATATAGTTCCACGTTCACCCAAGAAATATTCCCTATCCCCCAACAAGCACCTTCATCTTACACTAAAATGCCCACTCTTGAAATCGGGATAGCTTGAGTAATCAAGCAACTGAAAAATCTAAACCAGAACAAAGCTACTGGCCCAGATGAACACCCAGCCATAGTTCTTAAAAACACTATAGGAAATAACTCTCCATTATCACCCACATCTTCCAACAGTCATACAACACATGCAAACTCCCCGACGACTGGCTCCAAGCACTAGTAACTCCAATACACACCAAAAAATAAAATCTGACCCCGCAAGCTACAGACCAATATCACCCTAACATGCATCCTCTGTAAAGTCATGGAACACATCATTCTAAGTAAAATGTGGACACCTGAACAAACACAACATCATCCTCCACTTTCAACACGGATTCCAGCCACGACTGTCTTGTGAATCTCAACTCATTGAGACAGTCCATGACTGGGCGACTGCTATGGACAACAAGAACATCTGAACAAACACAACATCATCCTCCACTTTCAACACGGATTCCAGCCACGACTGTCTTGTGAATCTCAACTCATTGAGACAGTCCATGACTGGGCGACTGCTATGGACAACAAGACACAAATAGATGCAATCCTGCTTGATTTTGCCATGATTTTTAACAAAGTCCCCCACAAATGCCTCCTATCCAAACTAGCCTTCTACGGAATAACTGGAAACACACAGAGAGTCTCAATAAATGGCGTTCTGTCGGACACAACAGATGTTACATCTAGGGTTCCACAGGGTTCAGTCCTAGGACCAGTCCTCTTCCTACTCTACATAAATGACATAAACAGAAACATCCAATCTCCCATATGCAGCTTTGCCCAGACGACAGCATTATGTATCATAAAATCACCTCTGAAACCGACCATGACATACTTCAAACTGACCTGATCCAACTCCAAACATGGTCTGACAAATGGCAAATTGAATTTAACATTTCTAAATGTGTCCACCTCCCAATGACAAACAAATCTAAACCCAGACTACATTCATATTCACTCTTCGGCATGCCACTCGCTACAGTGTCCAGCCATCAGTATATCAGAGTAAACTTAGATTTAAAATTAACCTGGGCAAGTCACATCACCGACATACTTTCCAAATCCTCAAAAGTCCTAGGCATGATTAAAAGAACCCTCGGCCCATGCAAACCTAAAGTAAGTCAAAGAAATAGCTTATAACATGTTAATCCGGTCAAAACTCGACTATGCATCTCCCACTTGGACCCACACACTGCCACCCAAATTAAGCACCTTGAAAAAATACAACACTATACTGCCAGATTTGTTCAAAATTATCATAGACGCCAAACCAACTCAGCAGACCTAGTAACCACCCTTGGATGGCCTACTCTTGAACGACAACGCATTATCAAACAAGCCATACATTTTATATAAAAAAAATATTTTAAATAACATTATCAAGATCAACCTTCAGCCAGGCCTTCTAACACAGTCGATTAACAGTGGCCTCTTTGTAGCCCCTAGGTGCCGCATTCATGCAGCTGTTTTCCCGTTCTACCCCAGAGCAATCCGTATATGGAACATGATCCCAACACAAACCACCGAAATAGAAAGCCCCATTGCTTTTCAAACAGTCATCATGAACCTTCCATTCAACACACCCAATCACCTTAACTGCCTTTAAATAATTTATTAATTTAAGCAACCCACAACGCATGTGCACAAACACAACAAACTCATGCGTTACCCCAAGATTGGGCTGTTTGGAGTACCCGACCTAAGACCTAAGTCCCATTAAGCAGCTCTGTAACTTGTGAACATACAGTACCTGTGCGTTTTGATGTTGAGGCGCCCGATTCCGATTTACACCGACATTTAAATATTATAAAGTTGTTTTGTTTTATTATATTTACAACCCATTTTTGTCATTATAATGATAACAATGATGAAAAATATAACACTGCTGCCAGATTTGTTCAAAATGATCATAGACGCCAAACCAACTCAGCAGACCTAGTAACCACCCTTGGATGGCCAACTCTTGAACGACAATGCATTATCAAACAAGCCATGACATTTTATATTAAAAAAATAATGTTAAATAACATTATCAAGATCAACCCCCCGCCAGGCCTTCTAACACAATCACAGTGGCCACTATGTAGCCTATAGGTGCCACATTAATGCAGCTATTTTCTCCTACCCCAGAGCAGTCCTTCTTCTGTTTTCTCCTTATACCCAGAGCAATCCGTACGTGGATCGTGATCCCAACACAAACCACCGAAATAGAAAGCCCCATTGCTTTTCAAACAGTCATCATAAACCTTCCATTCAGCACACCCGATCACCTTAACTGCCTTTAAATAATTTATTAATTTAAGCAACCCACAACGCATGTGCACAAACACAACAAACTCCTGCTTTACCCCAAGATTGGGCTGTTTGGAGTACCCGACCAAGACCTAAGTCCCTTTAAGTAGCTCTGTGACTTGTGAACACACATTATCTGTGTGTTTTGATGTTGAGGCGGCCGATTCTGATTTACACTGACATTTAAATATTATGAAGTTATTTTGTTTTATTATACTGTATTTACAACCTATTTGCTTTCATTATAATGATAACACGTATGAAAAACCGTTATGATTTGGGTATATATGTTTGTATTTTCTGGAGGGGGAAGATGCAAATGGTCTGATTCCCAAAGGTTGAAGATACCCCGAGAGGTGATAAACTACCCTATATGTGCTGTAACATGTGTATGTCAACGAAATTATGCAACATTATTGGTTATTTCCCGGTAAGACTTAATATGATATTTTTACTGGACATCACATACATTAATATACATCAAGATAAAATATTCAGAATATCAAGCTTCATGTATGATTAATCATATATCATAATCCGCATACTATGTGCCGCATATAATACGCCATACATAGTAAATTGCTATACCTAATTTAGCTAGATAATTTACACAGTTGACCTTGTTTAATAAACAAAATTTAAAAAGTGCCGCCGCTGTACTGTATAACTATTATTTGTCTGATATTTGGTTATGTTTCTTCAGAAAATTTCGTGGGAATCAGAAATATCTCTGTAGCTTGACTAGGCCTGTATCTTTCATTTTAAGTGCATTGATTTAAACTAGCAAAAATGTTCGTCACTTGACGGGATGCCTTGGAAGATGACAGTCGTGAAAGTAATATTTACCAAAAACACACAGCATTGTTTTATAAACACCACAACGCGTTCACAGATACTCGGTGTTTGTTCAAAATGACGAAGATCGGAGAGAATGTGACGTTCACATCCATCGATAGGCACTAGTCGTGATAGTGTAGAATTATCAAATACTATTTGTATTGCTATGGTATTTGCATGAGGGTAGACATAAGAATTATTGTGTCTGCGTCAACTCCATGTTGCCAAGTCATTGATGTAGGGGCGGTTTTCTTGAAGATGTTGCCGCGCGTGCATGGTTCCTGCGATTGTTAGGTTGATTGTCAGTAATTGTTCATGAACATAAATATATTCATTCTGTAGGATTTACTTTAGCCTGTATTTTTGTTTACACTAGAACTGGGTCGTTAATATTGTAATTTATTGTATCATTTGTATTTCTCTTATTATTATTATTTAAGTATTTTTAATGCTGGTTTGACTTTACACCAACAATGCTTCACAAATCAGATAAACAAATCTACATCTGACATTAATGCTGGTTTGACTTTACACCAACAATGCTTCACAAATCAGATAAACAAATCTACATCTGACATTAATGCTGGTTTGACTTTACACCAACAACGCTTCACAAATCAGATAAACAAATCTACATCTGACATTAATGCTGGTTTGACTTTACACCAACAACGCTTCACAAATCAGATAAACAAATCTACAACTGACATTAATGCTGGTTTGACTTTACACCAACAATGCTTCACAAATCAGATAAACAAATCTACATCTGACATTAATGCTGGTTTGACTTTACACCAACAACGCTTCACAAATCAGATAAACAAATCTACATCTGACATTAATGCTGGTTTGACTTTACACCAACAACGCTTCACAAATCAGATAAACAAATCTACATCTGACATTAATGCTGGTTTGACTTTACACCAACAATGCTTCACAAATCAGATAAACAAATCTACATCTGACGTTAATGCTGGTTTGACTTTACACCAACAATGATTCACAAATCAGATAAACAAATCTACATCTGACATTAATGCTGGTTTGACTTTACACCAACAATGCTTCACAAATCAGATAAACAAATCTACATCTGACATTAATGCTGGTTTGACTTTACACCAACAATGCTTCACAAATCAGATAAACAAATCTATATCTGACATTAATGCTGGTTTGACTTTACACCAACAATGCAGTTTTGTTATAGCAAAGTTGTCAGTTTACCTGAAATGCATTTCTTATACTTGCTCACGTCACATGTCTGATTGTCAACTGTTTGTGTTACAGACTTCCGCCACGTGGAATGTTCCAACTACATGGGTGGTGAGAGACAAGTGGTCTACAACACATCTAGCTATCCGCGTGGAGTAACAATTCAAGATGGTGTGGCTTACTACACAACAGCCAGCCCAAACAGGTAACGTCCTTTGTAGCTTCACTTGCCTTTATTACTAGTAGCAATACGTTGAGTGCCCTCTGCTAGGATTATGCAGAGGGCATAGTTGACAATTAGTCCCTTGGCTGTTATTGAAAACTTTAATTGTGTTGCACCGAACCATCAACTAATAATTTCAAAACAATAATCATATATAACAAAAAACACTTTATAATATCGATTCCATTCTTGGTGTGTTTTCTATGCTAATGCACGTCGGTTCTCGTCATTGGTGATAATTTGCTTTATTAACAATACAAAGCAAGAATACGTTATTTTGTGAAATAACTGATACCTGCGAGACGCATAGATACTGCATGAAAGACTAAGAGAATGCATAGACAACACATATGCATTAATGAGAAGGTCAGTACATTATGTTTTATGTATATATATATATATATGTTTGTGAAAGTGAATTACGTTGCGTTATTTTACAATTATATGCTTGGAACCAAGTAGAACATTGCCTGCCCTTTTCACTGTAGTCTCTTAGTACAGTTCCACTGGGGTTGCAGCAACAATCACCCCACCCAGTCTATGTAGTCTCTATTGGGCTGACAGGTGGGGTTGCAGCAAGAATCACCCCACCCAGTCTATGTAGTCTCTATTGGGCTGACAGGTGGGGTTGCAGCAAGAATCACTCCACCCAGTCTATGTAGTCTCTATTGGGCTGACAGGTGGGGTTGCAGCAACAATCACTCCACCCAGTCTATGTAGTCTCTATTGGGCTGACAGGTGCAGCAAGAATCACTCCACCCAGTCTATGTAGTCTCTATTGGGCTGACAGGTGGGGTTGCAGCAACAATTACTGCTGCCCTCTTTCACCACTCTGGTGGTCACGAACTCTCAGTAGTGAGAAGCCTTGGCCTGACCCATCAGGCCAACTGCCACACCCTTTGCCAAAGCCTCAGCATTCTACAATAGTAATTATTTCTTCAATTAATAATACTGTAAAACTGTAGTCAATTATTATGTTATGCCTGATCTGACCTGTATAACACATTTCTAGCACTAGGCTTTAGGTTGGAGATGGACCAGGTAAATTACCTTGAACTGTTGTACTTACTTGGTGCTAGTGATCAAGTACTTGATAATTACTTGTGAAATTTGAAATGTGTAGTGGTTAGTAGTATAACATAATTATAATATTTCAGTCTCATTTAACATACAGGGAAGGTACTAACCAGTAAGTAACATTAAATAAGCCAAATCAGATATATGGAATGGAATGTGATTAAATAAAAACATAACTAGATGGCAACTGACCAAGCAAAATGTGTAAATACAACAATTTGTCTGCAATTACTTATCATAAGAAAGACTTACCATAAGGACAAATATACCGCAGCTTGAACCGTCTGCTTGCTGTCTGCTTGCTGTCTGCTTGCTGTCTGCTTGCTGTGTGCTTGCTGTCTGCTTGCTGTGTGCTTGCTGTCTGCTTGCTGTCTGCTTGCTGTGTGCTTGCTGTCTGCTTGCCGCTTCACAGGTTTCCCAGTCAGCAAGTTCTGTTTCTACGGATCATTGCAGATTTTAATGAAGACAGGTAGTTGAGTCAAATACCTGTATGGGCCTATTCACTGTGACTCAAACTTGCCACCCTTTCTGCCAACATGCTTCATATTTCTCCTCAGCACCATGTCGTCTACCTTCAAGTCGAACACCTTGACCCCTTTCGTCTTCCTCCTCGCAGACTGTTTGGTTTAACGCTCTTGGGCAACGTGAACATTTGTCACAACCTGGAAAGTCAGTATTATATATGGTATAAATTAAAATCGCAGGATATATAGATATACATATATATATATATATATATATATATATATATAGATATATACATATATATATATATATACACACACATATGTAACATAGAAATCGACACATACCTCAGAAGGAAAAAAGGGTTGGACTCTCGATAAGCCAAAGGGCTTCCTTGTCCATCTGCCGTCTACAGTTGATTCTCTGGGTGGCAGTCTTGTTACATTTTGTTAAGCACCACATTTGAGTAATTTACATATTTCACAACATCCACATAAATGATTAATTTATTGCAATCAAGTAACATTACAAGGTTGTGTTATTATAGCATGAATTAGAAATATCATATTGTTATGTAAGGTGTCAATTACTAGGTAAATTTCAGCAAATTACTAGGTCAAATTCATAAGTCTCACACACATAGCAAAGACATGTCACACATGTAATGCCACATTTACATTTAAGATAAGATAAGTTTATTTCAGACTCAGTCCTTAATATAAGGAAAGTTCCATAGTCATACATGTAATAACAGCAACACGAGAATGAGGAGGAGAAAAAGACACAAAGCTACTCAACACAATTGTGTGCACGTCAGAGCAGCCATATCATGAATAATTAGTATAACAACATAATGAATATTATCATAGACAAAATAATTGTTTCATCCACTTTGTCTGCAGCAGAGACGAATATATCATGTCACTATTTACAACACTGTGAACAATATAATTGTAAAAAAAAAATTTCCGTTTCATAAATGTATATATACTCCTTCTTATAACACATTGACAACTTGGCAAGTTTGTATATGCAATCATTTCACTCGCGCTAGAATATCTTGGGATCCCTAAAAGGATTCGCAGTGAATTGTTGTAGGCTACAGTTAATTTGTTCATGGTCTTAAGCCTGTGGGTACTCCATAACTGGGCGGTGTACAGGCATACACAATAAGTCTTAAACCTGTAGGTATTCCATAACTGGGCGGTGTACAGGCATACACAATAAGTCTTAAGCCTGTAGGTACTCCATAACTGGGCGGTGTACAGGCATGCACAATAAGTCTTAAGCCTGTAGGTATTCCATAACTAGGTGGTGTACAGGCATGCACAATAAGTCTTAAGCCTGTAGGTACTTCATAACTGGACGGTGTAAAGGCATGCACAATAAGTCTTAAGCCTGTAGGTACTTCATAACTGGACGGTGTAAAGGCATGCACAATAAGTCTTAAGCCTGTAGGTACTCCATAACTGGGCGGTGTACAGGCATGCACAATAAGTCTTCAGCTTGTAGGTACTCCATAACTGGGCGGTGAACAGGCATGCACAATAAGTCTTAAGCCTGTAGGTACTCCATAACTGGGCGGTGTACAGGCATGCACAATAAGTCTTATGCCTGTAGGTACTCCATAACTGGGCGGTGTACAGGCATGCACAATCAGTCTTAAGCCTGTAGGTACTCCATAACTGGGCGGTGTACAGGCATGCACAATAAGTCTTAAGCCTGTAGGTACTCCATAACTGGACGGTGTACAGGCATGCACAATAAGTCTTAAGCCTGTAGGTACTTCATAACTGGGCGGTGTACAGGCATGCACAATAAGTCTTAAGCCTGTAGGTACTCCATAACTGGGCGGTGAACAGGCATGCACAATAAGGCTTAAGCCTGTAGGTACTTCATAACTGGGCGGTGTACAGGCATGCACAATAAGTCTTATGCCTGTAGGTACTCCATAACTGGGCGGTGAACAGGCATGCACAATAAGGCTTAAGCCTGTAGGTACTTCATAACTGGGCGGTGAACAGGCATGCACAATAAGGCTTAAGCCTGTAGGTACTTCATAACTGGGCGGTGTACAGGCATGCACAATAAGTCTTAAGCCTGTAGGTACTCCATAACTGGGCGGTGAACAGGCATGCACAATAAGGCTTAAGCCTGTAGGTACTTCATAACTGGGCGGTGTACAAGTAGCTTTACATTGGAGCTACAATTTTTTTGTCTTAATTAATAATGTGACCCAGATATTTCTAATATTCTGTCTTTCAATGATGCGACCCTCAGACCTGCCTACCATTCCGGATTGTCTGGAATCATTCCGGAAAGTCATCTCAAATTACGGTATTACGGCGAGGAGAAGAAGGACTGTCACCATGTTCGCCAATCACTCAAATTTAGCTTCCACTATATTCAACAGGTGGCAGCATATGTATGCAGCATGTTGTGACATGGTTTTTTATTCGCTGAGTTTGGTCGTAATCTAACCAATAGGAAACAGCGTTATGACAAATTCGGATTTCCGCGATCAAACAAAACGAAGTCACGCGGCACGAAACGATGGCTGACAGCGAAACGACGCCACCACCAACCAAAAAGAAACGAGTAATGCAAAAATTTAGTGAGTGTTGTACTTGTAGTGTTAGGCCAACTGACTGTATTAAGACTAAGTTAGTGTATTTATTGAGGAGTTTAGTCTATCATTTACAGCCTATCGTACAGTCACTAGAGTCTAGGCGATGTTGTTGACAGCATAATGTAATGGTTTTGCCGTCGCAACCCCCCCCCCCCCCCCCGTCTATCATTCTATCAGGCTATAATACAGGGATAGGCTTATATACTAGAGTTGAGTAGACTAGAGTGTATGGTTTTGCCGTTGCTACCCCCCCCCCCCCCCCCCCGGTCACAATATCTGACGGTTCTGAACAATTACTGACAGGAAGCCTATATTCCTGAAAATCAGTGTAAATGGGAAGATGGATTAATGACAGGAAGTTTTTCGGGTAGGCAGGTCTGGACCCTGAACAGAAAAATTGTAGGTAGCAGATGTTTGACCTTTGTGGGCGCACAATACATCACACTGCTTTTTTCACCATTATATATAATGTCATGCGTAGTTCCATATTCACAACAAGTTTTTATCAACCTATAAAACCCTTTCTTGGACGGTGATATTAATACTACATCATCATATTATCTATTATGTACACATCCCTCATTCTTTCTCACATTAATTACGGTATTCTATTATGGGGTCACCAAGCGTTGGTAATTTACAAAACATATCTATTATGTACACATCCCGCATTCTTTCTCACATTAATTACGGTATTCTATTATGGGGTCACCAAGGGATGGTAATTTACAAAACATATTATCTATTATGTACACATCCCTCATTCTTTCTCACATTAATTACGGTATTCTATTATGGGGTCACCAAGGGTTGGTAATTTACAAAACATATAATCTATTATGTACACATCCCTCATTCTTTCTCACATTAATTACGGTATTCTATTATGGGGTCACCAAGGGATGGTAATTTACAAAACATATTATCTATTATGTACACATCCCTCATTCTTTCTCACAGTAATTACGGTATTCTATTATGGGGTCACCAAGGGTTGGTAATTTACAAAACATATTATCTATTATGTACACATCCCTCATTCTTTCTCACATTAATTACGGTATTCTATTATGGGGTCACCAAGGGTTGGTAATTTACAAAACATATAATCTATTATGTACACATCCCTCATTCTTTCTCACATTAATTACGGTATTCTATTATGGGGTCACCAAGGGATGGTAATTTACAAAACATATTATCTATTATGTACACATCCCTCATTCTTTCTCACATTAATTACGGTATTCTATTATGGGGTCACCAAGGGTTTGTAATTTACAAAACATATTATCTATTATGTACACATCCCTCATTCTTTCTCACATTAATTACGGTATTCTATTATGGGGTCACCAAGGGTTGGTAATTTACAAAACATAATCTATTATGTACACATCCCTCATTCTTTCTCACATTAATTACGGTATTCTATTATGGGGTCACCAAGGGTTGGTAATTTACAAAGCATATTATCTATTATGTACACATCCCTCATTCTTTCTCACATTAATTACGGTATTCTATTATGGGGTCACCAAGGGTTGGTAATTTACAAAACATATTATCTATTATGTACACATCCCTCATTCTTTCTCACATTAATTACGGTATTCTATTATGGGGTCACCAAGGGATGGTAGTTTACAAAACATATTATCTATTATGTACACATCCCTCATTGTTTCTCACATTAATTACGGTATTCTATTATGGGGTCACCAAGGGTTGGTAATTTACAAAACATATAATCTATTATGTACACATCCCTCATTCTTTCTCACATTAATTACGGTATTCTATTATGGGGTCACCAAGGGTTGGTAATTTACAAAACATATTATCTATTATGTACACATCCCTCATTCTTTCTCACATTAATTACGGTATTCTATTATGGGGTCACCAAGGGTTGGTAATTTACAAAACATATTATCTATTATGTACACATCCCTCATTCTTTCTCACATTAATTACGGTATTCTATTATGGGGTCACCAAGGGTTGGTAATTTACAAAACATATTATCTATTATGTACACATCCCTCATTCTTTCTCACATTAATTACGGTATTCTATTATGGGGTCACCAAGGGTTGGTAATTTACAAAACATAATCTATTATGTACACATCCCGCATTCTTTCTCACATTAATTACGGTTTTCTATTATGGGGTCACCGAGGGTTGGTAATTTACAAAACATATTATCTATTATGTACACATCCCTCATTCTTTCTCCCATTAATTACGGTATTCTATTATGGGGTCACCAAGAGTTGGTAATTTACAAAACATATTATCTATTATGTACACATCCCTCATTCTTTCTCCCATTAATTACGGTATTCTATTATGAGGTCACCAAGGGATGGTAATTTACAAAACATATTATCTATTATGTACACATCCCTCATTCTTTCTCACATTAATTACGGTATTCTATTATGGGGTCACCTAGGGTTGGTAATTTACAAAACATATTATCTATTATGTACACATCCCTCATTCTTTCTCACATTAATTACGGTATTCTATTATGGGGTCACCAAGGGTTGGTAATTTACAAAACATATTATCTATTATGTACACATCCCTCATTCTTTCTCACATTAATTACGGTATTCTATTATGGGGTCACCAAGGGTTGGTAATTTACAAAACATATAATCTATTATGTACACATCCCTCATTCTTTCTCACATTAATTACGGTATTCTATTATGGGGTCACCAAGGGTTGGTAATTTACAAAACATATTATCTATTATGTACACATCCCGCATTCTTTCTCACATTAATTACGGTATTCTATTATGGGGTCACCAAGCGTTGGTAATTTACAAAACATATAATCTATTATGTACACATCCTTCATTCTTTCTCACATTAATTACAGTATTCTATTATGGGGTCACCAAGGGTTGGTAATTTACAAAACATATTATCTATTATGTACACATCCCGCATTCTTTCTCACATTAATTACGGTATTCTATTATGGGATCACCAAGGGTTGGTAATTTACAAAACGTATAATCTATTATGTACACATCCCGCATTCTTTCTCACATTAATTACGGTATTCTATTATGGGGTCACCAAGCGTTGGCAATTTACAAAACATAATCTATTATGTACACATCCCTCATTCTTTCTCACATTAATTACAGTATTCTATTATGGGGTCACCAAGGGTTGGTAATTTACAAAACATATTATCTATTATGTACACATCCCGCATTCTTTCTCACATTAATTACGGTATTCTATTATGGGATCACCAAGCGTTGGTAATTTACAAAACATTATCTATTATGTACACATCCCGCATTCTTTCTCACATTAATTACGGTATTCTATTATGGGGTCACCAAGGGTTGGTAATTTACAAAACATATTATCTATTATGTACACATCCCTAATTCTTTCTCACATTAATTACGGTATTCTATTATGGGATCACCAAGGGTTGGTAATTTACAAAACATATAATCTATTATGTACACATCCCGCATTCTTTCTTACATTAATTACGGTATTCTATTATGGGGTCACCAAGCGTTGGTAATTTACAAAACATATAATCTATTATGTACACATCCCTCATTCTTTCTCACATTAATTACGGTATTCTATTATGGGGTCACCAAGGGTTGGTAATTTACAAAACATATTATCTATTATGTACACATCCCTCATTCTTTCTCACATTAATTACGGTATTCTATTATGGGGTCACCAAGGGTTGGTAATTTACAAAACATATTATCTATTATGTACACATCCCTCATTCTTTCTCACATTAATTACGGTATTCTATTATGGGGTCACCAAGGGTTGGTAATTTACAAAACATATAATCTATTATGTACACATCCCGCATTCTTTCTCACATTAATTACGGTTTTCTATTATGGGGTCACCGAGGGTTGGTAATTTACAAAACATATTATCTATTATGTACACATCCCTCATTCTTTCTCCCATTAATTACGGTATTCTATTATGGGGTCACCAAGAGTTGGTAATTTACAAAACATATTATCTATTATGTACACATCCCTCATTCTTTCTCCCATTAATTACGGTATTCTATTATGAGGTCACCAAGGGATGGTAATTTACAAAACATATTATCTATTATGTACACATCCCTCATTCTTTCTCACATTAATTACGGTATTCTATTATGGGGTCACCAAGCATTGGTAATTTACAAAACATAATCTATTATGTACACATCCCTAATTCTTTCTCACATTAATTACGGTATTCTATTATGGGATCACCAAGGGTTGGTAATTTACAAAACATATAATCTATTATGTACACATCCCTCATTCTTTCTCACATTAATTACGGTATTCTATTATGGGGTCACCAAGGGTTGGTAATTTACAAAACATATTATCTATTATGTACACATCCCGCATTCTTTCTCACATTAATTACGGTATTCTATTATGGGGTCACCAAGCGTTGGTAATTTACAAAACATATAATCTATTATGTACACATCCTTCATTCTTTCTCACATTAATTACAGTATTCTATTATGGGGTCACCAAGGGTTGGTAATTTACAAAACATATTATCTATTATGTACACATCCCGCATTCTTTCTCACATTAATTACGGTATTCTATTATGGGGTCACCAAGGGTTGGTAATTTACTAAACATATTATCTATTATGTACACATCCCTCATTCTTTCTTACATTAATTACGGTATTCTATTATGGGGTCACCAAGGGTTGGTAATTTACAAAACATATTATCTATTATGTACACATCCCGCATTCTTTCTCACATTAATTACGGTATTCTATTATGGGATCACCAAGCGTTGGTAATTTACAAAACATCATCTATTATGTACACATCCCGCATTCTTTCTCACATTAATTACGGTATTATATTATGGGGTCACCAAGGGTTGGTAATTTACAAAACATATTATCTATTATGTACACATCCCTCATTCTTTCTCACATTAATTACGGTATTCTATTATGGGATCACCAAGGGTTGGTAATTTACAAAACATATAATCTATTATGTACACATTCCGCATTCTTTCTTAAATTAATTACGGTATTCTATTATGGGGTCACCAAGCGTTGGTAATTTACAAAACATATAATCTATTATGTACACATCCCTAATTCTTTCTCACATTAATTACGGTATTCTATTATGGGATCACCAAGGGTTGGTAATTTACAAAACATATAATCTATTATGTACACATCCCGCATTCTTTCTTACATTAATTACGGTATTCTATTATGGGGTCACCAAGCGTTGGTAATTTACAAAACATATAATCTATTATGTACACATCCCTCATTCTTTCTCACATTAATTACAATATTCTATTATGGGTTCACCTAGGGTTGGTAATTTACAAAACATTATCTATTATGTACACATCCCGCATTCTTTCTCACATTAATTACGGTATTCTATTATGGGTTCACCAAGGGTTGGTAATTTACAAAACATATCTATTATGTACACATCCCGCATTCTTTCTCACATTAATTACGGTATTCTATTATGGGGTCACCAAGGGTTGGTAATTTACAAAACATATCTATTATGTACACATCCCGCATTCTTTCTTACATTAATTACGGTATTCTATTATGGGGTCACCAAGCGTTGGTAATTTACAAAACATATAATCTATTATGTACACATCCCTCATTCTTTCTCACATTAATTACAGTATTCTATTATGGGTTCACCAAGGGTTGGTAATTTACAAAACATTATCTATTATGTACACATCCCGCATTCTTTCTCACATTAATTACGGTATTCTATTATGGGTTCACCAAGGGTTGGTAATTTACAAAACATATAATCTATTATGTACACATCCCGCATTCTTTCTCACATTAATTACGGTATTCTATTATGGGTTCACCAAGGGTTGGTAATTTACAAAACATATAATCTATTATGTACACATCCCGCATTCTTTCTCACATTAATTACGGTATTCTATTATGGGGTCACCAAGGGTTGGTAATTTACAAAACATATCTATTATGTACACATCCCGCATTCTTTCTTACATTAATTACGGTATTCTATTATGGGGTCACCAAGCGTTGGTAATTTACAAAACATATAATCTATTATGTACACATCCCTCATTCTTTCTCACATTAATTACAGTATTCTATTATGGGTTCACCAAGGGTTGGTAATTTACAAAACATTATCTATTATGTACACATCCCGCATTCTTTCTCACATTAATTACGATATTCTATTATGGGTTCACCAAGGGTTGGTAATTTACAAAACATATAATCTATTATGTACACATCCCGCATTCTTTCTCACATTAATTACGGTATTCTATTATGGGGTCACCAAGGGTTGCTAATTTACAAAACATATTATCTATTATGTACACATCCCGCATTCTTTCTCACATTAATTACAGTATTCTATTATGGGGTCACCAAGCGTTGGCAATTTACAAAACATTATCTAACTGATAGATACCAAACTATAAAGATTGGGAACTGCTTTTCAGCTGCACTGCCGGCTTTATTTGGTGTTCCCCAGGGTTCTGTTCTTGGGCCTTTGCTTTTTACTCTTTACACCACGCCACTAAGCTCTGTTATACAAAAACATAACTTAGATCATCATCTTTATGCTGATGACACTCAGATTTACATTTCGTTGGCTACCCCGGATACAAATCGCTCCCTTAACCAACTTAGTGATTGCCTTCAAGATATCTTCCATTGGATGACTGACAGCAAGTTGAAATTAAATGCAAATAAAACTGAATTGATCATTATTGGTACTCGAATGCAGCGTTGTAAACTGGATGGTTTTTTCCCTACGGTATTTTGAATCAGTACATCACGCCAGCAACCTCGGTGCGTAATCTAGGAGTAATCTTTGATAGAAACTTCAATTTCCGACAACATATATCTCAAACATGTCGCTGCTGTTTTTATCATATTCGTGATCTTCGCCGTATTCGCCGGTATATGTCATTTTCTGTTGCTAAGACTATTGCAACAGCGCTTGTTAGCAGCAGAATTGACTATTGCAATTCCCTCCTTTATAATATCGCTAGCAAGGATATCACAAAACTTCAGCGTGTCCAAAATTGTCTAGCAAGAGTAGTTACAAGATCTCCTCGTTTTTCTCGCTCTGTGCCACTTTTGAAGTCTACATTGGCTTCCTGTACGATATCGTATAATTTTTAAGATCTGTACCATTACATATCAGGCACTGTCCAATAAGCAACCATCTTATTTGCATTTATTGCTTACTCCTGTAAGAAAATCTATCCAGCTTCGATCATCTAGTTCTGACCTACTTTTTGTTCCTAGAGCCAACACTAACATTGGAACTAGGGCTTTTTCTGTTGCTGCACCAACTCTTTGGAATATGCTTCCTCTTAGTGTTAGATCAGTTGAAAATATTACAAAATTCCGTCCTCATTTAAAAACGTATCTTTACAACCTTGCTTATCCACCTTAGCTCCCTAGCGCCTTGACCCATCTGTTGACAACTGGAAAACTACTTATGGACTTTGAGATTGACCAACCCTTTTGTTTTGATGCGCCTCTGAGCTTGGTTTCCAAGGATTTAGGCGCAATAGAAGTTATCTTATTATTATTATTATTATTATTATGTACACATCCCGCATTCTTTCTCACATTAATTACGGTATTCTATTATGGGGTCACCAAGGGTTGGTAATTTACAAAACATATTATCTATTATGTACACATCCCGCATTCTTTCTCACATTAATTACGGTATTCTATGATGGGGTCACCAAGGGTTGGTAATTTACAAAACATATTATCTATTATGTACACATCCCTCATTCTTTCTCACATTAATTACGGTATTCTATTATGGGGTCACCAAGGGTTGGTAATTTACAAAACATATAATGTATTATGTACACATCCCTCATTCTTTCTCACATTAATTACAGTATTCTATTATGGGATCACCAAGGGTTGGTAATTTACAAAACATATAATCTATTATGTACACATCCCGCATTCTTTCTCACATTAATTACGGTATTCTATTATGGGGTCACCAAGCGTTGGTAATTTACAAAACATATAATCTATTATGTACACATCCCTAATTCTTTCTCACATTAATTACAGTATTCTATTATGGGGTCACCAAGGGTTGGTAATTTACAAAACATATTATCTATTATGTACACATCCCGCATTCTTTCTCACATTAATTACGGTATTCTATTATGGGGTCACAAAGGGTTGGTAATTTACAAAACATATAATCTATTATGTACACATCCCGCATTCTTTCTCACATTAATTACGGTATTCTATTATGGGGTCACCAAGCGTTGGTAATTTACAAAACGTATAATCTATTATGTACACATCCCTCATTCTTTCTCACATTAATTACAGTATTCTATTATGGGGTCACCAAGGGTTGGTAATTTACAAAACATTATCTATTATGTACACATCCCGCATTCTTTCTCACATTAATTACAGTATTCTATTTTGGGGTCACCAAGCGTTGGCAATTTACAAAACATTATCTATTATGTACACATCCCGCATTCTTTCTCACATTAATTACGGTATTCTATAATGGGGTCACCAAGGGTTGGTAATTTACAAAACATAATCTATTATGTACACATCCCTCATTCTTTCTCACATTAATTACGGTATTATATTATGGGGTCACCAAGGGTTGGTAATTTACAAAACATTATCTATTATGTACACAACCCGCATTCTTTCTCACATTAATTACGGTATTCTATTATGGGGTCACCAAGGGTTGGTAATTTACAAAACATATTTTCTATTATGTACACATCCCTCATTCTTTCTCACATTAATTACGGTATTCTATTATGGGGTCACCAAGGGTTGGTAATTTACAAAACATATAATCTATTATGTACACATCCCTCATTCTTTCTCACATTAATTACAATATTCTATTATGGGGTCACCAAGGGTTGGTAATTTACAAAACATATAATCTATTATGTACACATCCCGCATTCTTTCTCACATTAATTACGGTATTCTATTATGGGGTCACCAAGCGTTGGTAATTTACAAAACGTATAATCTATTATGTACACATCCCTCATTCTTTCTCACATTAATTACAGTATTCTATTATGGGGTCACGAAGGGTTGGTAATTTACAAAACATATCTATTATGTACACATCCCGCATTCTTTCTCACATTAAATGCGGTATTCTATTATGGGGTCACCAAGCGTTGGTAATTTACAAAACATTATCTATTATGTACACATCCCGCATTCTTTCTCACATTAATTACGGTATTCTATTATGGGGTCACCAAGGGTTGGTAATTTACAAAACATATTATCTATTATGTACACATCCCTCATTCTTTCTCACATTAATTACGGTATTCTATTATGGGGTCACCAAGGGTTGTAAATTTACAAAACATAATCTATTATGTACACATCCCTCATTCTTTCTCACATTAATTACAGTATTCTATTATGGGGTCACCAAGGGTTGGTAATTTACAAAACATATAATCTATTATGTACACATCCCTCATTCTTTCTCACATTAATTACGGTATTCTATTATGGGGTCACCAAGGGTTGGTAATTTACAAAACATATTATCTATTATGTACACATCCCTCATTCTTTCTGACATTAATTACGGTATTCTATTATGGGGTCACCAAGGGTTGGTAATTTACAAAACATATAATCTATTATGTACACATCCCTCATTCTTTCTCACATGAATTACGGTATTCTATTATGGGGTCACCAAGGGTTGGTAATTTACAAAACATATTATCTATTATGTACACATCCCGCATTCTTTCTCACATTAATTACGGTATTCTATTATGGGGTTACCAAGGGTTGGTAATTTACAAAACATTATCTATTATGTACACATCCCACATTCTTTCTCACATTAATTACGGTATTCTATTATGGGGTCACCAAGGGTTGGTAATTTACAAAACATTATCTATTATGTACACATCCCTCATTCTTTCTCACATTAATTACGGTATTCTATTATGGGGTCACCAAGGGATGGTAATTTACAAAACATATTATCTATTATGTACACATCCCTCATTCTTTCTCACATTAATTACGGTATTCTATTATGGGGTTACCAAGGGTTGGTAATTTACAAAACATATCTATTATGTACACATCCCTCATTCTTTCTCACATTAATTACGGTATTCTATTATGGGGTCACCAAGGGATGGTAATTTACAAAACGTATAATATATTATGTACACATCCCTCATTCTTTCTCACATTAATTACGGTATTCTATTATGGGGTCACCAAGGGTTGGTAATTTACAAAACATATTATCTATTATGTACACATCCCGCATTCTTTCTCACATTAATTACGGTATTCTATTATGGGGTCACCAAGGGTTGGTAATTTACTAAACATATTATCTATTATGTACACATCCCTCATTCTTTCTTACATTAATTACGGTATTCTATTATGGGGTCACCAAGGGTTGGTAATTTACAAAACATATTATCTATTATGTACACATCCCGCATTCTTTCTCACATTAATTACGGTATTCTATTATGGGATCACCAAGCGTTGGTAATTTACAAAACATCATCTATTATGTACACATCCCGCATTCTTTCTCACATTAATTACGGTATTATATTATGGGGTCACCAAGGGTTGGTAATTTACAAAACATATTATCTATTATGTACACATCCCTCATTCTTTCTCACATTAATTACGGTATTCTATTATGGGATCACCAAGGGTTGGTAATTTACAAAACATATAATCTATTATGTACACATCCCGCATTCTTTCTTAAATTAATTACGGTATTCTATTATGGGGTCACCAAGCGTTGGTAATTTACAAAACATATAATCTATTATGTACACATCCCTCATTCTTTCTCACATTAATTACGGTATTCTATTATGGGATCACCAAGGGTTGGTAATTTACAAAACATATAATCTATTATGTACACATCCCGCATTCTTTCTCACATTAATTACGGTATTCTATTATGAGGTCACCAAGCGTTGGCAATTTACTAAACATATAATCTATTATGTACACATCCCTCATTCTTTCTCACATTAATTACAGTATTCTATTATGGGGTCACCAAGGGTTGGTAATTTACAAAACATATTATCTATTATGTACACATCCCGCATTCTTTCTCACATTAATTACGGTATTCTATTATGGGGTCACCAAGGGTTGGTAATTTACAAAACATATTATCTATTATGTACACATCCCTAATTCTTTCTCACATTAATTACGGTATTCTATTATGGGATCACCAAGGGTTGGTAATTTACAAAACATATAATCTATTATGTACACATCCCGCATTCTTTCTTACATTAATTACGGTATTCTATTATGGGGTCACCAAGCGTTGGTAATTTACAAAACATATAATCTATTATGTACACATCCCTCATTCTTTCTCACATTAATTACAGTATTCTATTATGGGTTCACCAAGGGTTGGTAATTTACAAAACATTATCTATTATGTACACATCCCGCATTCTTTCTCACATTAATTACGGTATTCTATTATGGGTTCACCAAGGGTTGGTAATTTACAAAACATATAATCTATTATGTACACATCCCGCATTCTTTCTCACATTAATTACGGTATTCTATTATGGGGTCACCAAGGGTTGGTAATTTACAAAACATATCTATTATGTACACATCCCGCATTCTTTCTTACATTAATTACGGTATTCTATTATGGGGTCACCAAGCGTTGGTAATTTACAAAACATATAATCTATTATGTACACATCCCTCATTCTTTCTCACATTAATTACGGTATTCTATTATGGGGTCACCAAGGGATGGTAATTTACAAAACATATTATCTATTATGTACACATCCCTCATTCTTTCTCACATTAATTACGGTATTCTATTATGGGGTTACCAAGGGTTGGTAATTTACAAAACATATCTATTATGTACACATCCCTCATTCTTTCTCACATTAATTACGGTATTCTATTATGGGGTCACCAAGGGATGGTAATTTACAAAACGTATAATCTATTATGTACACATCCCTCATTCTTTCTCACATTAATTACAGTATTCTATTATGGGGTCACCAAGGGTTGGTAATTTACAAAACATATCTATTATGTACACATCCCGCATTCTTTCTCACATTAATTACGGTATTCTATTATGGGGTCACCAAGGGTTGGTAATTTACTAAACATATTATCTATTATGTACACATCCCTCATTCTTTCTTACATTAATTACGGTATTCTATTATGGGGTCACCAAGGGTTGGTAATTTACAAAACATATTATCTATTATGTACACATCCCGCATTCTTTCTCCCATTAATTACGGTATTCTATTATGAGGTCACCAAGGGATGGTAATTTACAAAACATATTATCTATTATGTACACATCCCTCATTCTTTCTCACATTAATTACGGTATTCTATTATGGGGTCACCAAGCGTTGGTAATTTACAAAACATATAATCTATTATGTACACATCCCTCATTCTTTCTCACATTAATTACGGTATTCTATTATGGGATCACCAAGGGTTGGTAATTTACAAAACATATAATCTATTATGTACACATCCCTCATTCTTTCTCACATTAATTACGGTATTCTATTATGGGGTCACCAAGGGTTGGTAATTTACAAAACATATTATCTATTATGTACACATCCCGCATTCTTTCTCACATTAATTACGGTATTCTATTATGGGGTCACCAAGCGTTGGTAATTTACAAAACATATAATCTATTATGTACACATCCTTCATTCTTTCTCACATTAATTACAGTATTCTATTATGGGGTCACCAAGGGTTGGTAATTTACAAAACATATTATCTATTATGTACACATCCCGCATTCTTTCTCACATTAATTACGGTATTCTATTATGGGGTCACCAAGCGTTGGTAATTTACAAAACATATAATCTATTATGTACACATCCTTCATTCTTTCTCACATTAATTACAGTATTCTATTATGGGGTCACCAAGGGTTGGTAATTTACTAAACATATTATCTATTATGTACACATCCCTCATTCTTTCTTACATTGATTACGGTATTCTATTATGGGGTCACCAAGGGTTGGTAATTTACAAAACATATTATCTATTATGTACACATCCCGCATTCTTTCTGACATTAATTACGGTATTCTATTATGGGATCACCAAGCGTTGGTAATTTACAAAACATCATCTATTATGTACACATCCCGCATTCTTTCTCACATTAATTACGGTATTATATTATGGGGTCACCAAGGGTTGGTAATTTACAAAACATATTATCTATTATGTACACATCCCTCATTCTTTCTCACATTAATTACGGTATTCTATTATGGGATCACCAAGGGTTGGTAATTTACAAAACATATAATCTATTATGTACACATCCCGCATTCTTTCTTAAATTAATTACGGTATTCTATTATGGGGTCACCAAGCGTTGGTAATTTACAAAACATATAATCTATTATGTACACATCCCTCATTCTTTCTCACATTAATTACGGTATTCTATTATGGGATCACCAAGGGTTGGTAATTTACAAAACATATAATCTATTATGTACACATCCCGCATTCTTTCTCACATTAATTACGGTATTCTATTATGGGGTCACCAAGCGTTGGCAATTTACAAAACATATAATCTATTATGTACACATCCCTCATTCTTTCTCACATTAATTACAGTATTCTATTATGGGGTCACCAAGGGTTGGTAATTTACAAAACATATTATCTATTATGTACACATCCCGCATTCTTTCTCACATTAATTACGGTATTCTATTATGGGATCACCAAGCGTTGGTAATTTACAAAACATCATCTATTATGTACACATCCCGCATTCTTTCTCACATTAATTACGGTATTATATTATGGGGTCACCAAGGGTTGGTAATTTACAAAACATATTATCTATTATGTACACATCCCTCATTCTTTCTCACATTAATTACGGTATTCTATTATGGGATCACCAAGGGTTGGTAATTTACAAAACATAATCTATTATGTACACATCCCGCATTCTTTCTTAAATTAATTACGGTATTCTATTATGGGGTCACCAAGCGTTGGTAATTTACAAAACATATAATCTATTATGTACACATCCCTCATTCTTTCTCACATTAATTACGGTATTCTATTATGGGATCACCAAGGGTTGGTAATTTACAAAACATATAATCTATTATGTACACATCCCGCATTCTTTCTCACATTAATTACGGTATTCTATTATGAGGTCACCAAGCGTTGGCAATTTACTAAACATATAATCTATTATGTACACATCCCTCATTCTTTCTCACATTAATTACAGTATTCTATTATGGGGTCACCAAGGGTTGGTAATTTACAAAACATATTATCTATTATGTACACATCCCGCATTCTTTCTCACATTAATTACGGTATTCTATTATGGGGTCACCAAGGGTTGGTAATTTACAAAACATATTATCTATTATGTACACATCCCTAATTCTTTCTCACATTAATTACGGTATTCTATTATGGGATCACCAAGGGTTGGTAATTTACAAAACATATAATCTATTATGTACACATCCCGCATTCTTTCTTACATTAATTACGGTATTCTATTATGGGGTCACCAAGCGTTGGTAATTTACAAAACATATAATCTATTATGTACACATCCCTCATTCTTTCTCACATTAATTACAGTATTCTATTATGGGTTCACCAAGGGTTGGTAATTTACAAAACATTATCTATTATGTACACATCCCGCATTCTTTCTCACATTAATTACGGTATTCTATTATGGGTTCACCAAGGGTTGGTAATTTACAAAACATATAATCTATTATGTACACATCCCGCATTCTTTCTCACATTAATTACGGTATTCTATTATGGGGTCACCAAGGGTTGGTAATTTACAAAACATATCTATTATGTACACATCCCGCATTCTTTCTTACATTAATTACGGTATTCTATTATGGGGTCACCAAGCGTTGGTAATTTACAAAACATATAATCTATTATGTACACATCCCTCATTCTTTCTCACATTAATTACGGTATTCTATTATGGGGTCACCAAGGGATGGTAATTTACAAAACATATTATCTATTATGTACACATCCCTCATTCTTTCTCACATTAATTACGGTATTCTATTATGGGGTTACCAAGGGTTGGTAATTTACAAAACATATCTATTATGTACACATCCCTCATTCTTTCTCACATTAATTACGGTATTCTATTATGGGGTCACCAAGGGATGGTAATTTACAAAACGTATAATCTATTATGTACACATCCCTCATTCTTTCTCACATTAATTACAGTATTCTATTATGGGGTCACCAAGGGTTGGTAATTTACAAAACATATCTATTATGTACACATCCCGCATTCTTTCTCACATTAATTACGGTATTCTATTATGGGGTCACCAAGGGTTGGTAATTTACTAAACATATTATCTATTATGTACACATCCCTCATTCTTTCTTACATTAATTACGGTATTCTATTATGGGGTCACCAAGGGTTGGTAATTTACAAAACATATTATCTATTATGTACACATCCCGCATTCTTTCTCCCATTAATTACGGTATTCTATTATGAGGTCACCAAGGGATGGTAATTTACAAAACATATTATCTATTATGTACACATCCCTCATTCTTTCTCACATTAATTACGGTATTCTATTATGGGGTCACCAAGCGTTGGTAATTTACAAAACATAATCTATTATGTACACATCCCTCATTCTTTCTCACATTAATTACGGTATTCTATTATGGGATCACCAAGGGTTGGTAATTTACAAAACATATAATCTATTATGTACACATCCCTCATTCTTTCTCACATTAATTACGGTATTCTATTATGGGGTCACCAAGGGTTGGTAATTTACAAAACATATTATCTATTATGTACACATCCCGCATTCTTTCTCACATTAATTACGGTATTCTATTATGGGGTCACCAAGCGTTGGTAATTTACAAAACATATAATCTATTATGTACACATCCTTCATTCTTTCTCACATTAATTACAGTATTCTATTATGGGGTCACCAAGGGTTGGTAATTTACAAAACATATTATCTATTATGTACACATCCCGCATTCTTTCTCACATTAATTACGGTATTCTATTATGGGGTCACCAAGCGTTGGTAATTTACAAAACATATAATCTATTATGTACACATCCTTCATTCTTTCTCACATTAATTACAGTATTCTATTATGGGGTCACCAAGGGTTGGTAATTTACTAAACATATTATCTATTATGTACACATCCCTCATTCTTTCTTACATTGATTACGGTATTCTATTATGGGGTCACCAAGGGTTGGTAATTTACAAAACATATTATCTATTATGTACACATCCCGCATTCTTTCTGACATTAATTACGGTATTCTATTATGGGATCACCAAGCGTTGGTAATTTACAAAACATCATCTATTATGTACACATCCCGCATTCTTTCTCACATTAATTACGGTATTATATTATGGGGTCACCAAGGGTTGGTAATTTACAAAACATATTATCTATTATGTACACATCCCTCATTCTTTCTCACATTAATTACGGTATTCTATTATGGGATCACCAAGGGTTGGTAATTTACAAAACATATAATCTATTATGTACACATCCCGCATTCTTTCTTAAATTAATTACGGTATTCTATTATGGGGTCACCAAGCGTTGGTAATTTACAAAACATATAATCTATTATGTACACATCCCTCATTCTTTCTCACATTAATTACGGTATTCTATTATGGGATCACCAAGGGTTGGTAATTTACAAAACATATAATCTATTATGTACACATCCCGCATTCTTTCTCACATTAATTACGGTATTCTATTATGGGGTCACCAAGCGTTGGCAATTTACAAAACATATAATCTATTATGTACACATCCCTCATTCTTTCTCACATTAATTACAGTATTCTATTATGGGGTCACCAAGGGTTGGTAATTTACAAAACATATTATCTATTATGTACACATCCCGCATTCTTTCTCACATTAATTACGGTATTCTATTATGGGATCACCAAGCGTTGGTAATTTACAAAACATTATCTATTATGTACACATCCCGCATTCTTTCTCACATTAATTACGGTATTCTATTATGGGGTCACCAAGGGTTGGTAATTTACAAAACATATTATCTATTATGTACACATCCCTAATTCTTTCTCACATTAATTATGGTATTCTATTATGGGATCACCAAGGGTTGGTAATTTTCAAAACATTATCTATTATGTACACATCCCACATTCTTTCTCACATTAATTACGGTATTCTATTATGGGGTCACCAAGGGTTGGTAATTTACAAAACATTATCTATTATGTACACATCCCTCATTCTTTCTCACATTAATTACGGTATTCTATTATGGGGTCACCAAGGGATGGTAATTTACAAAACATATTATCTATTATGTACACATCCCTCATTCTTTCTCACATTAATTACGGTATTCTATTATGGGGTTACCAAGGGTTGGTAATTTACAAAACATATTATCTATTATGTACACATCCCTCATTCTTTCTCACATTAATTACGGTATTCTATTATGGGGTCACCAAGGGATGGTAATTTACAAAACGTATAATATATTATTTACACATCCCTCATTCTTTCTCACATTAATTACGGTATTCTATTATGGGGTCACCAAGGGTTGGTAATTTACAAAACATATTATCTATTATGTACACATCCCGCATTCTTTCTCACATTAATTACGGTATTCTATTATGGGGTCACCAAGGGTTGGTAATTTACTAAACATATTATCTATTATGTACACATCCCTCATTCTTTCTTACATTAATTACGGTATTCTATTATGGGGTCACCAAGGGTTGGTAATTTACAAAACATATTATCTATTATGTACACATCCCGCATTCTTTCTCACATTAATTACGGTATTCTATTATGGGGTCACCAAGGGTTGGTAATTTACAAAACATATTATCTATTATGTACACATCCCTCATTCTTTCTCACATTAATTACGGTATTCTATTATGGGATCACCAAGGGTTGGTAATTTACAAAACATATAATCTATTATGTACACATCCCGCATTCTTTCTTAAATTAATTACGGTATTCTATTATGGGGTCACCAAGCGTTGGTAATTTACAAAACATATAATCTATTATGTACACATCCCTCATTCTTTCTCACATTAATTACGGTATTCTATTATGGGATCACCAAGGGTTGGTAATTTACAAAACATATAATCTATTATGTACACATCCCGCATTCTTTCTCACATTAATTACGGTATTCTATTATGAGGTCACCAAGCGTTGGCAATTTACTAAACATATAATCTATTATGTACACATCCCTCATTCTTTCTCACATTAATTACAGTATTCTATTATGGGGTCACCAAGGGTTGGTAATTTACAAAACATATTATCTATTATGTACACATCCCGCATTCTTTCTCACATTAATTACGGTATTCTATTATGGGGTCACCAAGGGTTGGTAATTTACAAAACATATAATCTATTATGTACACATCCCGCATTCTTTCTTACATTAATTACGGTATTCTATTATGGGGTCACCAAGCGTTGGTAATTTACAAAACATATAATCTATTATGTACACATCCCTCATTCTTTCTCACATTAATTACAGTATTCTATTATGGGTTCACCAAGGGTTGGTAATTTACAAAACATTATCTATTATGTACACATCCCGCATTCTTTCTCACATTAATTACGGTATTCTATTATGGGTTCACCAAGGGTTGGTAATTTACAAAACATATAATCTATTATGTACACATCCCGCATTCTTTCTCACATTAATTACGGTATTCTATTATGGGGTCACCAAGGGTTGGTAATTTACAAAACATATCTATTATGTACACATCCCGCATTCTTTCTTACATTAATTACGGTATTCTATTATGGGGTCACCAAGCGTTGGTAATTTACAAAACATATAATCTATTATGTACACATCCCTCATTCTTTCTCACATTAATTACGGTATTCTATTATGGGGTCACCAAGGGATGGTAATTTACAAAACATATTATCTATTATGTACACATCCCTCATTCTTTCTCACATTAATTACGGTATTCTATTATGGGGTTACCAAGGGTTGGTAATTTACAAAACATATCTATTATGTACACATCCCTCATTCTTTCTCACATTAATTACGGTATTCTATTATGGGGTCACCAAGGGATGGTAATTTACAAAACGTATAATCTATTATGTACACATCCCTCATTCTTTCTCACATTAATTACAGTATTCTATTATGGGGTCACCAAGGGTTGGTAATTTACAAAACATATCTATTATGTACACATCCCGCATTCTTTCTCACATTAATTACGGTATTCTATTATGGGGTCACCAAGGGTTGGTAATTTACTAAACATATTATCTATTATGTACACATCCCTCATTCTTTCTTACATTAATTACGGTATTCTATTATGGGGTCACCAAGGGTTGGTAATTTACAAAACATATTATCTATTATGTACACATCCCGCATTCTTTCTCCCATTAATTACGGTATTCTATTATGAGGTCACCAAGGGATGGTAATTTACAAAACATATTATCTATTATGTACACATCCCTCATTCTTTCTCACATTAATTACGGTATTCTATTATGGGGTCACCAAGCGTTGGTAATTTACAAAACATATAATCTATTATGTACACATCCCTCATTCTTTCTCACATTAATTACGGTATTCTATTATGGGATCACCAAGGGTTGGTAATTTACAAAACATATAATCTATTATGTACACATCCCTCATTCTTTCTCACATTAATTACGGTATTCTATTATGGGGTCACCAAGGGTTGGTAATTTACAAAACATATTATCTATTATGTACACATCCCGCATTCTTTCTCACATTAATTACGGTATTCTATTATGGGGTCACCAAGCGTTGGTAATTTACAAAACATATAATCTATTATGTACACATCCTTCATTCTTTCTCACATTAATTACAGTATTCTATTATGGGGTCACCAAGGGTTGGTAATTTACAAAACATATTATCTATTATGTACACATCCCGCATTCTTTCTCACATTAATTACGGTATTCTATTATGGGGTCACCAAGCGTTGGTAATTTACAAAACATATAATCTATTATGTACACATCCTTCATTCTTTCTCACATTAATTACAGTATTCTATTATGGGGTCACCAAGGGTTGGTAATTTACTAAACATATTATCTATTATGTACACATCCCTCATTCTTTCTTACATTGATTACGGTATTCTATTATGGGGTCACCAAGGGTTGGTAATTTACAAAACATATTATCTATTATGTACACATCCCGCATTCTTTCTGACATTAATTACGGTATTCTATTATGGGATCACCAAGCGTTGGTAATTTACAAAACATCATCTATTATGTACACATCCCGCATTCTTTCTCACATTAATTACGGTATTATATTATGGGGTCACCAAGGGTTGGTAATTTACAAAACATATTATCTATTATGTACACATCCCTCATTCTTTCTCACATTAATTACGGTATTCTATTATGGGATCACCAAGGGTTGGTAATTTACAAAACATATAATCTATTATGTACACATCCCGCATTCTTTCTTAAATTAATTACGGTATTCTATTATGGGGTCACCAAGCGTTGGTAATTTACAAAACATATAATCTATTATGTACACATCCCTCATTCTTTCTCACATTAATTACGGTATTCTATTATGGGATCACCAAGGGTTGGTAATTTACAAAACATATAATCTATTATGTACACATCCCGCATTCTTTCTCACATTAATTACGGTATTCTATTATGGGGTCACCAAGCGTTGGCAATTTACAAAACATATAATCTATTATGTACACATCCCTCATTCTTTCTCACATTAATTACAGTATTCTATTATGGGGTCACCAAGGGTTGGTAATTTACAAAACATATTATCTATTATGTACACATCCCGCATTCTTTCTCACATTAATTACGGTATTCTATTATGGGATCACCAAGCGTTGGTAATTTACAAAACATTATCTATTATGTACACATCCCGCATTCTTTCTCACATTAATTACGGTATTCTATTATGGGGTCACCAAGGGTTGGTAATTTACAAAACATATTATCTATTATGTACACATCCCTAATTCTTTCTCACATTAATTACGGTATTCTATTATGGGATCACCAAGGGTTGGTAATTTTCAAAACATATAATCTATTATGTACACATCCCGCATTCTTTCTTACATTAATTACGGTATTCTATTATGGGGTCACCAAGCGTTGGTAATTTACAAAACATATAATCTATTATGTACACATCCCTCATTCTTTCTCACATTAATTACAGTATTCTATTATGGGTTCACCAAGGGTTGGTAATTTACAAAACATTATCTATTATGTACACATCCCGCATTCTTTCTCACATTAATTACGGTATTCTATTATGGGTTCACCAAGGGTTGGTAATTTACAAAACATATAATCTATTATGTACACATCCCGCATTCTTTCTCACATTAATTACGGTATTCTATTATGGGGTCACCAAGGGTTGGTAATTTACAAAACATCTATTATGTACACATCCCGCATTCTTTCTTACATTAATTACGGTATTCTATTATGGGGTCACCAAGCGTTGGTAATTTACAAAACATATAATCTATTATGTACACATCCCTCATTCTTTCTCACATTAATTACAGTATTCTATTATGGGTTCACCAAGGGTTGGTAATTTACAAAACATTATCTATTATGTACACATCCCGCATTCTTTCTCACATTAATTACGGTATTCTATTATGGGTTCACCAAGGGTTGGTAATTTACAAAACATATAATCTATTATGTACACATCCCGCATTCTTTCTCACATTAATTACGGTATTCTATTATGGGTTCACCAAGGGTTGGTAATTTACAAAACATATAATCTATTATGTACACATCCCGCATTCTTTCTCACATTAATTACGGTATTCTATTATGGGGTCACCAAGGGTTGGTAATTTACAAAACATATCTATTATGTACACATCCCGCATTCTTTCTTACATTAATTACGGTATTCTATTATGGGGTCACCAAGCGTTGGTAATTTACAAAACATATAATCTATTATGTACACATCCCTCATTCTTTCTCACATTAATTACAGTATTCTATTATGGGTTCACCAAGGGTTGGTAATTTACAAAACATTATCTATTATGTACACATCCCGCATTCTTTCTCACATTAATTACGGTATTCTATTATGGGTTCACCAAGGGTTGGTAATTTACAAAACATATAATCTATTATGTACACATCCCGCATTCTTTCTCACGTTAATTACGGTATATTATTATGGGGTCACCAAGGGTTGCTAATTTACAAAACATATTATCTATTATGTACACATCCCGCATTCTTTCTCACATTAATTACAGTATTCTATTATGGGGTCACCAAGCGTTGGCAATTTACAAAACATTATCTAACTGATAGATACCAAACTATAAAGATTGGGAACTGCTTTTCAGCTGCACTGCCGGCTTTATTTGGTGTTCCCCAGGGTTCTGTTCTTGGGCCTTTGCTTTTTACTCTTTACACCACGCCACTAAGCTCTGTTATACAAAAACATAACTTAGATCATCATCTTTATGCTGATGACACTCAGATTTACATTTCGTTGGCTACCCCGGATACAAATCGCTCCCTTAACCAACTTAGTGATTGCCTTCAAGATATCTTCCATTGGATGACTGACAGCAAGTTGAAATTAAATGCAAATAAAACTGAATTGATCATTATTGGTACTCGAATGCAGCGTTGTAAACTGGATGGTTTTTTCCCTACGGTATTTTGAATCAGTACATCACGCCAGCAACCTCGGTGCGTAATCTAGGAGTAATCTTTGATAGAAACTTCAATTTCCGACAACATATATCTCAAACATGTCGCTGCTGTTTTTATCATATTCGTGATCTTCGCCGTATTCGCCGGTATATGTCATTTTCTGTTGCTAAGACTATTGCAACAGCGCTTGTTAGCAGCAGAATTGACTATTGCAATTCCCTCCTTTATAATATCGCTAGCAAGGATATCACAAAACTTCAGCGTGTCCAAAATTGTCTAGCAAGAGTAGTTACAAGATCTCCTCGTTTTTCTCGCTCTGTGCCACTTTTGAAGTCTACATTGGCTTCCTGTACGATATCGTATAATTTTTAAGATCTGTACCATTACATATCAGGCACTGTCCAATAAGCAACCATCTTATTTGCATTTATTGCTTACTCCTGTAAGAAAATCTATCCAGCTTCGATCATCTAGTTCTGACCTACTTTTTGTTCCTAGAGCCAACACTAACATTGGAACTAGGGCTTTTTCTGTTGCTGCACCAACTCTTTGGAATATGCTTCCTCTTAGTGTTAGATCAGTTGAAAATATTACAAAATTCCGTCGTCATTTAAAAACGTATCTTTACAACCTTGCTTATCCACCTTAGCTCCCTAGCGCCTTGACCCATCTGTTGACAACTGGAAAACTACTTATGGACTTTGAGATTGACCAACCCTTTTGTTTTGATGCGCCTCTGAGCTTGGTTTCCAAGGATTTAGGCGCAATAGAAGTTATCTTATTATTATTATTATTATGTACACATCCCGCATTCTTTCTCACATTAATTACGGTATTCTATTATGGGGTCACCAAGGGTTGGTAATTTACAAAACATATTATCTATTATGTACACATCCCGCATTCTTTCTCACATTAATTACGGTATTCTATGATGGGGTCACCAAGGGTTGGTAATTTACAAAACATATTATCTATTATGTACACATCCCTCATTCTTTCTCACATTAATTACGGTATTCTATTATGGGGTCACCAAGGGTTGGTAATTTACAAAACATATAATGTATTATGTACACATCCCTCATTCTTTCTCACATTAATTACAGTATTCTATTATGGGATCACCAAGGGTTGGTAATTTACAAAACATATAATCTATTATGTACACATCCCGCATTCTTTCTCACATTAATTACGGTATTCTATTATGGGGTCACCAAGCGTTGGTAATTTACAAAACATATAATCTATTATGTACACATCCCTAATTCTTTCTCACATTAATTACAGTATTCTATTATGGGGTCACCAAGGGTTGGTAATTTACAAAACATATTATCTATTATGTACACATCCCGCATTCTTTCTCACATTAATTACGGTATTCTATTATGGGGTCACAAAGGGTTGGTAATTTACAAAACATATAATCTATTATGTACACATCCCTCATTCTTTCTCACATTAATTACGGTATTATATTATGGGGTCACCAAGGGTTGGTAATTTACAAAACATTATCTATTATGTACACAACCCGCATTCTTTCTCACATTAATTACGGTATTATATTATGGGGTCACCAAGGGTTGGTAATTTACAAAACATATTATCTATTATGTACACAACCCGCATTCTTTCTCACATTAATTACGGTATTCTATTATGGGGTCACCAAGGGTTGGTAATTTACAAAACATATTTTCTATTATGTACACATCCCTCATTCTTTCTCACATTAATTACGGTATTCTATTATGGGGTCACCAAGGGTTGGTAATTTACAAAACATTATCTATTATGTACACATCCCGCATTCTTTCTCACATTAATTACAGTATTCTATTTTGGGGTCACCAAGCGTTGGCAATTTACAAAACATTATCTATTATGTACACATCCCGCATTCTTTCTCACATTAATTACGGTATTCTATAATGGGGTCACCAAGGGTTGGTAATTTACAAAACATAATCTATTATGTACACATCCCTCATTCTTTCTCACATTAATTACAATATTCTATTATGGGGTCACCAAGGGTTGGTAATTTACAAAACATATAATCTATTATGTACACATCCCGCATTCTTTCTCACATTAATTACGGTATTCTATTATGGGGTCACCAAGCGTTGGTAATTTACAAAACGTATAATCTATTATGTACACATCCCTCATTCTTTCTCACATTAATTACAGTATTCTATTATGGGGTCACGAAGGGTTGGTAATTTACAAAACATATTATCTATTATGTACACATCCCGCATTCTTTCTCACATTAAATGCGGTATTCTATTATGGGGTCACCAAGCGTTGGTAATTTACAAAACATTATCTATTATGTACACATCCCGCATTCTTTCTCACATTAATTACGGTATTCTATTATGGGGTCACCAAGGGTTGGTAATTTACAAAACATATCTATTATGTACACATCCTGCATTCTTTCTCACATTAATTACAGTATTTTATTATGGGGTCACCAAGGGTTGGTAATTTACAAAACATATTATCTATTATGTACACATCCCGCATTCTTTGTCACATTAATTACGGTATTCTATTATGGGGTCACCAAGGGTTGGTAATTTACAAAACATATTATATATTATGTACACATCCCTCATTCTTTCTCACATTAATTACAGTATTCTATTATGGGGTCACCAAGGGTTGGTAATTTGCAAAACATATTATATATTATGTACACATCCCTCATTCTTTGTCACATTAATTACAGTATTCTATTATGGGGTCACCAAGGGTTGGTAATTTACAAAACATATAATCTATTATGTACACATCCCTCATTCTTTCTCACATTAATTACAGTATTCTATTGTGGGGTCACCAAGGGTTGGTAATTTGCAAAACGATCAGAATAATTTATGTGAGTAAATATAATGCACATACAGATCCGATTTTAAAGAAATTCAGATTCCTAAAACTGGATATTTATAAAATGCAGCAACTTAAATTTTGTTATAAATTAGTCAATTACGACCTACCGGAATATTTCTGTGGCATCCCTTACTTATGTACTTTTTAAATCCATCAACACTACACACGAGTAATAACTAACCTGTTTTTCCCAGATGCAATCATGAATATGCAGAAACACTGTATACGACACAAGATAATATAAACAGTTAACTATGTTAGTGACATGTTATGTCTTAATGGGAGTCTCCTTGACCTTCATGTCTATATAAATTATTTCAATTTGTACATGTATGTACGTAGTTATGGTCAAAATAAATATGTCTGTCTGTCTTGTTTTGCAAACATCTGGATGGTTTTCTCATATCAAAGATTTATTTATTTTAAATGTCACCTTTCGTGCTATAACATATCAGTCTAGATGTTTACTTGAGTCCAGCCTCTCACTGGAACATCAAAGTATTTATGTCCACTTGTGTCCAGTTTCACAAGAAAACAACTTCATGTCCACTTGTATTTGGTCTCTCACTGGGACAAATAATGTTTTATGTCCACTTGTGTATAATCTCTCATTAGGACACATAAGTCCTTGGGTCCACTTGTGTCACATGACCTACGTCACGGTAACTTCAGGGTGTGGTTGTGATATACCTATCACAAAAACAAGTTTCTTGAAATGTAACTACATATATGTACGATGTCAACAACTGAGAAGCCGGGTCTTCTCACCATTCTGAAGCTGTAGTCTCACTGTGAAACACTGCACACTCCCTTTGATACACAGCGTTGAAGACATGAGTTGTTATAACCGTTCTCTCACGGTGAAACACTGCACACTCCCTTTTATACATAACGTTGTAGACATGAGTTGTTATAACCGTTCTCTCACTGTGAAACACTGCACACTCCCTTTTATACATAACATTGTAGTCATGAGTTGTTATAACCGTTCTCTCACTGTGAAACACTGCACACTCCCTTTTATACATAACGTTGTAGACATGAGTTGTTATAACCGTTCTCTCACTGTGAAACACTGCACACTCCCTTTTATACATAGCTTTGTAGTCATGAGTTGTTATAACCGTTCTCTCACTGTGAAACACTGCACACTCCCTTTTATACATAACGTTGAAGACATGAGTTGTTATAACCGTTCTCTCACTGTGAAACACTACACACTCCCTTTTATACATAGCGTTGTAGACATGAGTTGTTATAACCGTTCTCTCACTGTGAAACACTGCACACTCCCTTTTATACATAACGTTGAAGACATGAGTTGTTATAACCGTTCTCTCACTGTGAAACACGTCCAATGTCAAGGAATGTTACATCGCTCCCGTCTTGTTCCACTCTAAGTACTACATTAAATAGTTTTAATGGTCCAGACGTCCACATCCAAAGTACTAATGTAAATGTAGAACTTAATAAGATTAGTAACTGTCTAAAAGCCAACAAACTTTCATTAAATGTAAAGAAAACTAAATTGAAATCCCCGTGTTTGATATAGATGTAGGAAACCATTGATTGTGTGACTTTAATTTCTTAGGTATTACATTATATTACCATTTAAACTGACAGAATCACACAAATAAAATATCTAACAAACTAAATAAAACAATTGGAATTTTGAATAAACTGAAACACTATTTACCACAAAACATATTATCTATTATGTACACATCCCTCATTCTTTCTCACTTTAATTACGGTATTCTATTATGGGGTCACCAAGGGTTGGTAATTTGCAAAACATATAATCTATTATGTACACATCCCTCATTCTTTCTCACATTAATTACAGTATTCTATTGTGGGGTCACCAAGCGTTGGTAATTTGCAAAACGATCAGAATAATTTATGTGAGTAAATATAATGCACATACAGATCCGATTTTTAAGAAATTCAGGTTCCTGAAACTGGATATTTATAAAATGCAGCAACTTAAATTTTGTTATAAATTAGTCAATTACGACCTACCGGAATATTTCTGTGGCATCCCTTACTTATGTACTTTTTAAATCCATCAACACTACACACGAGTAATAACTAACCTGTTTTTCCCAGATGCAATCATGAATATGCAGAAACACTGTATACGACACAAGATAATATAAACAGTTAACTATGTTAGTGACATGTTATGTCTTAATGGGAGTCTCCTTGTCCTTCATGTCTATATAAATTATTTCTATTTGTACATGTATGTACGTAGTTATGGTCAAAATAAATATGTCTGTCTGTCTTGTTTTGCAAACATCTGGATGGTTTTCTCATATCAAAGATTTATTTATTTTAAATGTCACCTTTCGTGCTATAACATATCAGTCTAGTTGTTTACTTGAGTCCAGCCTCTCACTGGAACATCAAAGTATTTATGTCCACTTGTGTCCAGTTTCACAAGAAAACAACTTCATGTCCACTTGTATTTGGTCTCTCACTGGGACAAATAATGTTTTATGTCCACTTGTGTATAATCTCTCATTAGGACACATAAGTCCTTGGGTCCACTTGTGTCACATGACCTACGTCACGGTAACTTCAGGGTGTGATTGTGATATACCTATCACAAAAACAAGTTTCTTGAAATGTAACTACATATATGTACGATGTCAACAACTGAGAAGCCGGGTCTTCTCACCATTCTGAAGCTGTAGTGCTGGTTCCAGTCCTGGTGTACCTCTGCTTGCCCGTAGCACAGCCCTGGCCCTGGCTCGTCGGTATTGGTCTGATCTACAGAATGTTTTTTTATTGTAGACATTTACAGGGAGTTTCTAATGTAGAGGTGGTTCTAATGCAGAGGTTTATTGGGAGTTTACAATGTAGAGGTTTACTGGGTGTTTTGATGTAGAGGATTACAGTTTTCTAATGTAGAATGGTAGAGTGTATTTCTAATCCATATGTTTACAGAGCAGTTCTAATGTAATGGTTTACAGGGTGTTTGTAATGTTGAGGCTTCAAGATACCTCATATATATGTACAAGTGTGACATCAAATAACCGCACCTGTGGTTGTGGGTTCATCCATCTTGGGTCTTGAAAATGGATAACGAATAATAAAAATAAAAAAGTCAAATAGGAAAAGACTACAGACGCCATTCATGGAGCGATTCTTAGAGAGAGTTGACCGAGTACTGAATAAATATTGTGTACCAACAAATATGCACCCCCAACCCACCCTCGGGCACTTGTTGTTTAACTCACGTGACAGAGCAGAGCCAGAAGAACACAATTATTATTTATGCCAGTAAATTGTGTTGTTTTCTTGCAGGGTTTCTTCGGTCCAACTGAGAGGAGGAAGTGCAACCATTCTGAACACGGGCACTTACAACACGAGCCGTTTCCGTGGCATTGCAATACTACACAGAGATCATCACCCTGGTATGAGGGAGTAGGGTGTGGAATAAGTAGAATAAACTAAGCCCACTTGATTACTGTAGTAGGTCTTCACTATATAGCTGTACACATTCTTCAAAGCTTTCTTATGTATGTTTGTCCCTTGTAATATATCAACGGCAACTGGCTGCTCGTTGCACACGTCGAGACCACTGCCAACGGACGACACCCAGTCCCTCCTGGACACAAGCACCGACGTGACAAGACCATCAGTTGACTGAGAGGAGGAAGTGCAACCACTCTGAACACGGGCACTTACAACACGAGCATTTTCCGTGGCATTGCAATACTACACAGAGATCATCACCCTACAGCAACTGGTATAAGGGAATAGAGTGTGGAACAGGTCCACTTGGTTGTTAGTCAAATGTCTTTTTTATACATTTGTACACACACGTGAATGTTTTCTCCTGTTGTTTGCCCTGTGTGATGTAATATGCTTCACTGTTTGTGTTACGCTTATGCTTCGCTTCCTTCACCATACTCCCTTCTCTCTCTCGACTCTACCTGCTTTAACATGGCACGCACTATCCATGTATAACCCGCAGATACTTCACACATTAAACAGTCTCAGCAGGAAACAGGTCACTGTCAACACCAACGGACGACACCCAGCCTTTCCTAGGTGACACGTCACAACACGAGACAACCAACCTCTTCTAGGTGACACTGGACTAATTAGTCAGCTCACTGGCGTCACTCACAGGGGATGACGTCACACAAGTACCGACGTGACAAGGTCATCAGTTGACTGTGAGGACATGAAACATCGACAGACACAGAGTCTTTGTGGTAAGGACACACAAAGCTATTCTCATATTTATGTAATATATTACTTGATATATAATTTATATTCAGAATAATTATAAGATAATTTGTTGTAATTTTTCTGAACATAGAAAGGTCTCAATCTACGTTTGTAGCTGGAATTAAGCATACACCCTGACAAGCCGGTATGTTATTTGCATGACGTATGAATTTAATAAAGAATGACACACAGTGTATTTGTTAATTACCATAATGTGTGTAATGTGAACATTAAACGCAAATTTGTTAAGTGTATATTGTAGTACTCGTTGTTTATTGACAAAAAAGAGTCACAGTTGTCTACACAAGACTATATTACGATATCATTACCAGTTGCACTTCAATGTGACTCCTTTCTTTTGTTTTATAAAATTGTCTTGGTACCTTTTATTTGGTTTGTTCAAAGAAATGTTGTTGATTTATTGTATTGCACAAATAAGATTAGAAGTGAAATATTATTCTTGTGTGAAATACAATTTAAATTATGTTCTAATATAGTTTCAGAATGAACGAGGAGAGGGATGCAGTCATTCAAAACAACAGCGTACAGCTGGTGACTGCACTGTGACAGGTAGGTGTGACATTGTCACAGAGGTGAGGTCCATCAGTGGAGACAAATGACAGAGACTAAAGGTCATGCTCTGTGATATTGTATTATGGAGTATCAGACAATTATACATAACGAATGGAACAATCAACGTATAGATATAACATACAAAACAGACACCCCCTCACACTACTGTCACTTACCATCGAGGGTATAACAAATGTGGAACAATCAACATATAGATATAACACACAAAACAGACACCCCCTCACACTACTGTCACTTACCATCGAGGGTATAACAAATGTGGAACAATCAACATATAGATATAACATACAAAACAGACACCCCCTCACACTACTGTCACTTACCATCAAGGGTATAACAAATGTGGAACAATCAACATATAAATATAACACACAAAACAGACACCCCCTCACACTACTGTCACTTACCATCGAGGGTATAACAAATGTGGAACAATCAACATATAGATATAACATACAAAACAGACACCCCCTCACACTACTGTCACTTACCACCAAGGGTATAACAAATGTGGAACAATCAACATATAGATATAACATACAAAACAGACACCCCCTCACACTACTGTCACTTACCACCAAGGGTATAACAAATGTGCAACAATCAACATATAGATATAACATACAAAACAGACACCCCCTCACACTACTGTCACTTACCACCAAGGGTATAACAAATGTGCAACAATCAACATATAGATGTAACATACAAAACAGACACCCCCTCACACTACTGTCACTTACCATCAAGGCTATAACAAATGTGCAACAATCAACATATAGATATAACATACAAAACAGACACCCCCTCACACTACTGTCGCTTACCACCAAGGGTATAACAAATGTGCAACGATCAACATATAGATATAACACACAAAACAGACACCCCCTCACACTACTGCACTTACCACCAAAGATAAAACAAATGTGCAACAATCAACATATAGATATAACACACAAAACAGACACCCCCTCACACTACTGCACTTACCACCAAAGATAAAACAAATGTGCAACGATCAACATATAGATATAACACACAAAACAGACACCCCTTCACACTACTGTCACTTATCACCAAGGGTAAAACAAATGTGGAACAATCAATATATAGACATAACATACAAAGCAGACACCACCTCACACTACTGTCACCGACCATCAAAGATGGAACTATTTACCAACTTACATAATTCATATACCAAGTTTAACACATATAAAAAACAACTTTCAAGTTGTCTTTACTTTCTGCATATTTGTAAATTATTAAAAGCGCAAACACTGCTGTGACAAGTTTGTAAATTAATTGTGATGTTATTTTGTACATTATCTTATAAATCTAAATTAATTGTGACTGTTACTTTGTACATTATCTTATAATTCTAAATTAATTGTGATGTTACTTTGTTTGTTATCTTATAATTCTAAATTAATTGTGACTGTTACTTTGTACTTTGTACGTTATCTTATAATTTGTATTATATTGATCACATGTTTTAATTAATGTGTACTGTGTTGTTGTGACTGTTTGAGAGACATGTCATAGTTTCACGTCAATAGAGAGATCATTGTTAACGTGTACTGTGTTGTTGTGACTGTTTGAGAGACATGTCATAGTTTCACATGAATAGAGAGATCATTGTTAACGTGTACTGTGTTGTTGCGACTGTTTGAGAGACATGTCATAGTTTCACATAAACAGAGAGATCATTGTTAACGTGTACTGTGTTGTTGCGACTGTTTGAGAGACATGTCATAGTTTCACATAAATGAAGAGATCATTGTTAACGTGTACTGTGTTGTTGTGACTGTTTGAGAGACATGTCATAGTTTCACATAAATGGAGAGATCATTGTTAACGTCTGCTGTATTGTTGTGACTGTTTGAGAGCCGCCATGTGGGTCGAGACTTCAAGTTGTAGATCTTCACAACCACAGACCATCGGATCAGTGGAAGATCCTCGTTCCACAGCAAGCAGAAGATCCAGTGGTCACAGACTGCAATACAAGTGAGTAGAATATCCTTGTGTCATAGCAAACAGAATAAGTTCCAGTGGTCACACACTGTGATACAGTCCAGTGGAATACTCTTGTGTCACAGCAGGCAGAATGAGTTCCAGTGGACACAGACTGATACAGGCCAGTGGAATATCCTTGTGTCACAGCAAGCAGAAGCAGTTCCAGTAGACACAGACTGTGATACAGGCCAGTGGAATATCCTTGTGTCACAGCAAGCATAATGAATTCCAGTGAACACAGACTGTGATACAGGCCTGTGGAACATCATTGTGTTACAGCAGGCAGAAGAAGTTCCAGTGGACACAGACTGTGATACAGGCCAGTGGAACATCCTTGTGTTACAGCAGGCAGAAGAAGTTCCAGTGGACACAGACTGTGATACAGGCCAGTGGAATATCCTTGTGTCACAGCTAGCAGAAGAAGTTCCGGTGGACACAGACTGTGATACAAGCCAGTGGAATATCCTTGTATCACAGCTAGCAAAAGAAGTTCCTGTGGACACAGACTGTGATACAGGCCAGTGGAACGTCCTTGTGTCACAGCTAGCAGAATAAGTTCCAGTGGACACAGACTGTGATACAGGCCAGTGGAATATCCTTGTGTCACAGCAGGCAGAATGAGTTCCAGTGGACACAGACTGTGATACATGCCTGTGGAATATCCTTGTGTCACAGCAGGCAGAATGAGTTCCAGTGGACACAGACTGTGATACATGCCTGTGGAATATCCTTGTGTCACAGCAAGCAGAAGAAGTTCCTGTGGACACAGACTGTGATACAGTCCAGTGGAATATCCTTGTATCACAGCTAGCAGAAGAAGTTCCAATGGACACAAACTGTGATACAGGCCAGTGGAACATCCTTGTGTCACAGCAGGCAGAATGAGTTCCAGTGGTCACAGACTGATACAGTTCCTGTAAATTATAGCCATGGACGAATTATACCCTGTCAATAACCACCACATACAGAACATAGACGGTTCAGTTGGTGTGACGTCAAAGATCTACAGATTATGACAAACACATAGAGAGAGGCCACATCTAGAGAGAACACAGTAGGTTCAGTTGGTGTGACGTCAAAGACCTACAGATTATGACAAACACATTGAGAGAGGCCACATCCAGAGAGAACACAGTAGGTTCAGTTGGTGTGACATCTAAGACCTACAGATTATGACAAACACATTGAGAGAGGCCACATCCAGAGAGAACTCAGTAGTTTCAGTTGGTGTGACGTCAAAGGTCCTCAGAGGATAACAAACACATTGAGAGTGGCCACAGACAGAGAGAACACAGTAAGTTCAGTTGGTGTGACATCAAAGGTCCTCAGAGGATGACAAAAACATTGAGAGTGGCCACACACAGAGAGAACACAGTAGGTTCAGTTGGTGTGACGTCAAAGATCTACAGAGGATGACAAACACATTGAGAGTGGCCACACACAGAGAGAACACAGTAAGTTTAGTTGGTGTGACGTCAAAGGTCCTCAGAGGATGACAAACACAGTGAGAGTGGCCACACACAGAGAGAACACAGTAGGTTCAGTTGGTGTGACATCAAAGATCTACAGATTATGACAAACACATTGAGTGTGGCCACACTCAGAGAGAACACAGTAGGTTCAGTTGGTGTGACGTCAAAGATCCTCAGAGGATGACAAACACATTGAGCGTGGCCACACACAGAGAGAACACAGTAAGTTCAGTTGGTGTGACGTCAAAGGTCCTCAGAGGATAACAAACACATTGAGAGTGGCCACACACAGAGAGAACACAGTAAATTCAGTTGGTGTGACATCAAAGGTCCTCAGAGGATGACAAAAACATTGAGAATGGCCACACACAGAGAGAACACAGTAGGTTCAGTTGGTGTGACGTCAAAGATCTACAGAGGATGACAAACACATTGAGAGTGACCACACCCAGAGAGAACACAGTAGGTTGAGTTGGTGTGACGTCAAAGGTCCTCAGAGGATGACAAACACATTGAGAGTGGCCACGCACAGAGAGAACACAGTAAGTTCATTTGGTGTGACATCAAAGGTCCTCAGAGGATGACAAACACATTGAGAGAACACAGTAAGTTCAGTTGGTGTGACGACAAAGGTCCTCAGAAGATGACAAACACATTGAGAGTGGCCAGACACAGAGAGAACACAGTAGGTTCAGTTGGTGTGACATCAAAGGCCTACAGAGGATGACAAACACATTGAGAGTGGCCACACCCAGAGAGAACACAGTAGGTTCAGTTGGTGTGACGTCAAAGATCTACAGATTGTGACAAACACATTGAGAGTGGTCACACCCAGAGAGAACATTGTAGGTTCAGTTGGTGTGACGTCAAAGATCTACAGAGAGTGACAAACACATTGAGAGTGGCTACACCCAGAGAGAACATTGTAGGTTCAGTTGGTGTGACGTCAAAGATCTACAGAGAGTGACAAACACATTGAGAGTGGCCACACACAAAGAGAACTCAGTAGGTTCATTTGGTGTGACGTCAAAGACCTACAGAGGATGACAAACACATTGAGAGTGGCCACACACAAAGAGAACACAGTAGGTTCAGTTGGTGTGACATCAAAGGCCTACAGAGGATGACAAACATATTGAGAGTGACCAGACACAGAGAGAACACAGTAGGTTCAGTTGGTGTGACATCAAAGGCCTACAGGGGATGACAAACATATTGAGAGTGGCCACACCCAGAGAGAACACAGTAGGTTCAGTTGGTGTGACGTCAAAGGTCCTCAGAGGATGACAAACACATTGAGTGTGGCCACACACAGAAAGAACACAGTAAGTTCAGTTGGTGTGACGTCAAAGGTCCTCAGAGGATGACAAACACATTGAGTGTGGCCACACACAAAGAGAACACAGTAGGTTCAGTTGGTGTGACGTCAAAGGTCCTCAGAGGATGACAAACACATTGAGAGTGGCCACACACAGAAAGAACACAGTAGGTTCAGTTGGTGTGACGTCAAAGATCTACAGAGAGTGACAAACACATTGAGAGTGGCCACACCCAGAGAGAACACAGTAGGTTCAGTTGGAGTGATGTTTTGGAAAGGAGATTCTTATTGAATCAGAATTTACAACAACATAAATGTTCTCATAGCCAGAACATGTATACTGACAAAATAGTTAATTTGACATTGTGTGATGAACACTAACAAGTTCCATGTATCCGTGCTGTTAGGGAACGGTTATGATTGTATACAAGTAATGAGTTTCACACATTTATCTAATTATTTTATAAAATAATTATTTGCACCAGCAAACATGGGTAGGTTAATTTTATGAATTTATTTCAGATCAGAAACATAATGACACACACCTGTAACACTTAGATAAATGCATCATATGACCTAACAGCTGATATAGTAGTGAGTGTCACATGCTTGCTTTAATTTAATCAATATTACCGTGAACTATGTCAAATACAATAAGCATCACACTAATGTAGTCAAACTAAATATATTTTGAAACAAAATGATGGTGATGCTTATTATATGCTAAACACCCAGAGCAAAATTGTCTGGTTGTAACACTGTGAGTGATGTCATGTAGGATCAGTCGGATAGGGCCAAGACAAGGTCTCCTGGAGATCAAGTGAAAGTTGTCTGGTTGTAACACTGTGAGTGATGTCATGTTGTAGGATCAGTCGGACAGGGCCAAGACAAGGTTTCCTGGAGATCAAGTGAAAGTTGTCTGGTTGTAACACTGTGAGTGATGTCATGTTGTAGGATCAGTCGGACAGGGCCAAGACAGGTTCTCCTGGAGATCAAGTGAAAGTTGTCTGGTTGTAACACTGTGAGTGATGTCATGTTGTAGGATCAGTCGGACAGGGCCAAGACAGGTTCTCCTGGAGATCAAGTGAAAGTTGTCTGGTTGTAACACTGTGAGTGATGTCATGTTGTAGGGTCAGTCGGACAGGGCCAAGACAGGTTCTCCTGGAGATCAAGTGAAAGTTGTCTGGTTGTAACACTGTGAGTGATGTCATGTTGTAGGGTCAGTCGGACAGGGCCAAGACAGGTTCTCCTGGAGATCAGGTGAAAGTTGTCTGGTTGTAACACTGTGAGTGATGTCATGTTGTAGGGTCAGTCGGACAGGGCCAAGACAAGGTCTCCTGGAGATCAAGTGAAAGTTGTCTGGTTGTAACACTGTGAGTGATGTCATGTTGTAGGGTCAGTCGGACAGGGCCAAGACAAGGTCTCCTGTAGATCAAGTGAAAGTTGTCTGGTTGTAACACTGTGAGTGATGTCATGTTGTAGGGTCAGTCGGACAGGGCCAAGACAAGGTCTCCTGGAGATCAAGTGAAAGTTGTCTGGTTGTAACACTGTGAGTGACGTCATGTTGTAGGGTTAGTCGGACAGAGCCAAGACAAGGTCTCCTGGAGATCAAGTGAAAGTTGTCTGGTTGTAACAATGTGAGTGATGTCATGTTGTAGGGTCAGTCGGACAGGGCCAAGACACGTTCTCCTGGAGATCAGGTGAAAGTTGTCTGGTTGTAACACTGTGAGTGATGTCATGTTGTAGGATCAGTCGGACAGGGCCAAGACAAGGTCTCCTGGAGATCAAGTGAAAGTTGTCTGGTTGTAACACTGTGAGTGATGTCATGTTGTAGGATCAGTCGGACAGGGCCAAGACAAGTTCTCCTGTAGATCAAGTGAAAGTTGTCTGGTTGTAACACTGTGAGTGATGTCATGTTGTAGGGTCAGTCGGACAGGGCCAAGACAAGGTCTCCTGGAGATCAAGTGAAAGTTGTCTGGTTGTAACACTGTGAGTGATGTCATGTTGTAGGATCAGTCGGACAGGGCCAAGACAAGGTCTCCTGTAGATCAAGTGAAAGTTGTCTGGTTGTAACACTATGAGTGATGCCATGTTGTAGGGTCAGTCGGACAGGGCCAAGACAAGGTCTCCTGGAGATCACAGACGGGAAGGACGAATAGAAGATCCTAGATTCACGAATGCAGGGTTCTCAGTTGCCATAAACCACAGAACAACTGATTATAGACGTAAGTGTATTGCTGACACTACGACTCAAATATATAATCATTATTGTGAACAAATATGTTCACACAACATTACTAGCTAATGTATCTTGGCTTCAAATTACATAAACCAGTGTGACTTTTACATCATTTGTCATGTTTTGGCCACATAAGGATTTGATCCAGTAACGTAGACTGTTTTCTTGATGTGACAATATGTTGGTACACCCAGACATGCACACGCACGTGCGCTCGAAAGTTCTCATTGAAGAGACAGTGACATTAACCTTACCGTAAGGTCAAACAATGTTCAACAATACCACATATTAGCATTACTGGTCAACAATTTCAGGGCATTATGGATTTCAGACTAACAAATTCACAAGTAAGATGTATTATTACATAATTGTCTTGAGAAATAGTAATCACCAGCTGTGTCTCTAAGCCATTTATGTGCAGTTTCAATTAAAATCTACATTGTTAACATATTGTTTCAGTTGAACTGCCTTGACCACACCAGTACAGGAGAAAGAGACAAGAATAACTGGACTACTTCACCGACCAAGCACACTCAAGAGATGACAATGCCACTTCACAGAAGCTGTTTATACTGATCAGACTCGATACATGACAGTGTCACTTTACAGAAGCTGTTTACACTGATCAGACTCGATACATGACAGTGTCACTTTACAGAAGCTGTTTACACTGATCAGACTCGATGGATGAGAGTGTCATTTTACAGAAGCTGTTTACACTGATCAGAGTCGATAGATGACAGTGTCTCTTTACAGAAGCTGTTTACACTGATCAGACTCGATAGATGACAGTGTCATTTTACAGAAGCTGTTTATACTGATCAGGCTCGATAGATGACAGTGTCACTTTACAGAAGCTGTTTACACTGATCAGATTCGATATATGACAGTGTCACTTTACTGAAGCTGTTTATACTGATCAGACTCGATAGATGACAGTGTCATTTTACACAAGCTGTTTACACTGATCAGACTCGATATATGATAGTGTCATTTTACAGAAGCTGTTTATACTGATCAGACTCGATAGATGACAGTGTCATTTTACAGAAGCTGTTTACACTGATCAGACTCGATAGATGACAGTGTCATTTTACAAAAGCTGTTTATACTGATCAGCCTTGAAAGATGACATTGTCACTTTACAGAAGCTGCTTACACTGATCATACTAGATAGATGACAGTGTCATTTTACACAAACTGTTTACACTGATCAGACGCGATAGATGACAGTGACATTTTACACAAGCTGTTTACACTTATCCGACTCGATAGATGACAGTGTCATTTTACAGTAGCTGTTTACACTGATCAGACTCGATAGATGGCAGTGTCATTTTACAGAAGCTGTTTACACTGATCAGACTCGATGGATGACAGTGTCACTTTACAGTAGCTGTTTACACTGATCAGACTCGATAGATGACAGTGTCATTTTACAGTAGCTGTTTACATGATCAGACTCGACAGATGACAGTGTCATTTTACAGAAGCTGTTTACACTGATCAGACTCGATAGATGACAGTGTCACTTTACAGAAGCTGTTTACACTGATCAGACTCGATGGATGAGAGTGTCATTTTACAGAAGCTGTTTACACTGATCAGACTCGATAGATGACAGTGTCATTTTACAGAAGCTGTTTACACTGATCGGACTCGATAGATGACAGTGTCACTTTACAGAAGCTGTTTACACTGATCGGACTCGATAGATGACAGTGTCACTTTACAGAAGCTGTTTACACTGATCGGACTCGATAGATGACAGTGTTACTTTACATAAGTTGTTTACACTGATCGGACTCGATAGATGACAGTGTCACTTTACAGAAGCTGTTTATACTGATCAGACTCGATAGATGACAGTGTCATTTTACAGAAGCTGTTTACACTGATCAGACTCGATAGATGACAGTGTCACTTTACAGAAGCTGTTTACACTCATCAGATTCGAGAGAGATCACAGTGTCATTTTACACAAGCTGTTTACACTGATCAGACTCGATAGATGACAGTGTCACTTTACAGAAGCTGTTTACACTGATCAGACTTGATAGATGACAGTGTCATTTTACAGTAGCTGTTTACACTGATCAGACTCGATAGATGACAGTGTTATTTTACAGAAGCTGTTTACACTGATCAGACTCGATGGATGACAGTGTCACTTTACAGTATATGTTTACACTGATAAGACTCGATAGATAACAGTGTCATTTTACAGAAGCTGTTTACACTGATCAGACTCGATGGATGACAGTGTCACTTTACAGTAGCTGTTTACACTGATCAGACTCGATAGATGACAGTGTCACTTTACAGAAGCTGTTTATACTGATCAGACTCGATAGATAACAGTGTCATTTTACAGAAGCTGTTTACACTGATCAGACTCGATAGATGACAGTGTCACTTTACAGAAGCTGTTTACACTCATCAGATTCGAGAGAGATGACAGTGTCATTTTACACAAGCTGTTTACACTGATCAGACACGATAGATGACATTGTCATTTTACAGTAGCTGTTTACACTGATCAGACTCGATAGATGACAGTGTCATTTTACAGAAGCTGTTTACACTGATCAGACTCGATGGATGACAGTGTCACTTTATAGTAGATGTTTACACTGATCAGACTCGATAGATGACAGTGTCATTTTACAGAAGCTGTTTACACTGATCAGACTCGATGGACGAGTGTCATTTTACAGAAGCTGTTTACACTGATCAGACTCGATAGATGACAGTGTCACTTTACAGAAGCTGTTTACACTTATCAGATTCGATGGATGACATTGTCACATTACAGAAGCTGTTTACACTGATCAGACTCGACAGATGACAGTGTCACTTTACAGAAGCTGTTTACACTGATTAGACTCCATAGATGACATTGTTACTTTACAGAAGCTGTTTACACTGATCAGACACATATGGTGAATTGTATATATTGGTGGAGTGACCCACACATATGGTGAATTGTATATATTGGTGGAGTGACCAACACACATATGGTGAATTGTATATGTTGGTGGAGTGACCCCCACACATATGGTGAATTGTATATATTGGTGGAGTGACCCACACACATATGGTGAATTGTATATATTGGTGGAGTGACCCACACCCATATGGTGAATTGTATATATTGGTGGAGTGACCCACACACATATGGTGAATTGTATATATTGGTGGAGTGACCCACACACATATGGTGAATTGTGTATATTGGTGAAGTTTCCCCCCACACATATGGTGAATTGTATATATTGGTGAAGTGGCCCACACACATATGGTGAATTGTATATATTGGTGGAGTGACCCACACACATATGGTGAATTGTATATGTTGGTGGAGTGACCCACACACATATGGTGAATTGTATATATTGGTGGAGTGACCCACACACATATGGTGAATTGTATATGTTGGTGGAGTGACCCACACACATATGGTGAATTGTTTATATTGGTGGAGTGATCCCCACAGATATGGTGAATTGTATATATTGGTGAAGTGACCCACACACATATGGTGAATTGTGTATGTTGGTGGAGTGACCCCCACACATATGGTGAATTGTATATGTTGGTGGAGTGACCCCCCACACATATGGTGAATTGTATATATTGGTGGAGTGACCCCACACATATGGTGAATTGTATATATTGGTGGAGTGACCCACACACATATGGTGAATTGGATATATATTGGTGAAGTGGCCCCCACACATAAGGTGAATTGTATATATTGGTGAAGTGGCCCACAGACATATGGTGAATTGTATATATTGGTGGAGTGACCCCCACACATATGGTGAATTGTATATATTGGTGAAGTGACCCACACACATATGGTGAATTGTATATGTTGGTGGAGTGACCGACACACATGGTGAATTGTATATGTTGGTGGAGTGACCCCCACACATATTTTGAATTGTATATATTGGTGGAGTGACCCCCACACATCTGGTGAATTGTATATATTGGTGAAGTGGCCCCCACACATATGGTGAATTGTATATGTTGGTGGAGTGACCCCCACACATATGGTGAATTGTATATATTGGTGGAGTGACCCCCACACATATGGTGAATTGTATATATTGGTGAAGTGGCCCCACACATATGGTGAATTGTTTATTTTGGTGGAGTGACCCACACACATATGGTGAATTGTATATATGTTGGTGGAGTGACCCACACACATATGGTGAATTGTATATGTTGATGGAGTGACCCACACATATGGTGAATTGTATATATTGATGGAGTGACCCCCACACATATGTTGAATTGTATATATTGGTGGAGTGACACACACACATATGGTGAATTGTATATATTGGTGGAGTGACCCCCACACATATGGTGAATTGTATATATTGGTGGAGTGACCCACACACATATGGTGAATTGTATATATCAGAGGAGTGACCCCTACACATATGGTGAATTGTGTATATTGGTGGAGTGACCCCTACACATATGGTGAATTGTATATATTGGTGGAGTGACCCACACACATATGGTGAATTGTGTATATTGGTGGAGTGACCCCTACACATATGGTGAATTGTATATATTGGTGGAGTGACCCACATACATATGGTGAATTGTATATATCGGTGGAGTGACCCACACACATATGGTGAATTGTATATATTGGTGGAGTGACCCACACACATATGGTGAATTGTATATATCGGTGGAGTGACCCACACACACATGGTGAATTGTATGTATTGGTGGAGTGACCGACACACATATGGTGAATTGTATATATTGGTGGAGTGACCCACACACATATGGTGAATTGTATATATTGGTGGAGTGACCCCCACACATATGGTGAATTGTATGTATTGGTGGAGTGACCGACACACATATGGTAAATTGTATATATTGGTGGAGTGGCCCCCACACATATGGTGAATTGTATATATTGGTGGAGTAACCCCTACACATATGATGAATTGTATATATTGGTGGAGTGACCCCCCCACACATGGTGAATTGTATGTATTGGTGGTGTGACCCACACACATATGGTGAATTGTATGTATTGGTGGAGTGACCCACACACATATGGTGAATTGTATATATTGGACAGTAGTGATTAGCAGGCAGGGGCCGGCATGTCTGCTGTGGTTATTGTGACAATGGATGTGTATGCAATTAATAACAGTAGTTAATAAAATTGCATGTCATTAATTTGGCCTAATTCAATTTATTCCTGACTTGCGTTGTTTCTTCTGCATAAATATATGTTTGGTATGTGCATAACAATTGTGTACATATGTTTGGTATGTGCATAACAATTGTATACATATGTTTGGTATGTGCCTAACAGTTGTGTACATATGTTTGGTATGTCCATGACAATTGTGTACATATGTTTGATATGTGCATAACAATTGTGTACATATGTTTGGTATGTGCATAACAATTGTATACATATGTTTGATATGTGCATAACAGTTGTGCACGTATGTTTGGTATGTGCATAGCAATTGTGTACATATGTTTGGTATGTGCATAACAATTGTGTACATGTTTGGTATGTGCATAACAATTGTGTACGTATGTTTGGTATGTGCATAACAATTGTGTACATATGTTTGATATGTGCATAACAATTGTGTACATATGTTTGGTATGTGCACAACAATTGTGTACATATGTTTGGTATGTGCATAACAATTGTTTTAATATGTTTGGTATGTGCATAGTAATTGTGTACATATGTTTGGTATGTGCATAGCAATTGTGTACGTATGTTTGTTACGTGCGTAACAATTGTGTACATATGTTTGGTATGTGCATAACAATTGTGTACATATGTTTGGTATGTGCATAACAATTGTGTACATATGTTTGGTATGTGCATAACAATTGTGTAAATATGTATAGTATGAGCATAGCAATTGTGTATATATGTTTGGTATGTACATAGCAATTGTGTACATATGTTTGGTATGTGCATAGCAATTGTGTACATATGTTTGGTATGTGCATAGCAATTGTGTACATATGTATGGTACGTGCATAACAATTATGTACATATGTTTGGTATGTGCATAACCATTGCGTGCATATATTTTTGGTATGTGCATAGCAACTGAGTACATATGTTTGGTATGTGCACAACAATTGTGTACATATGTTTGGTATGTGCACAACAATTGTGTATATATGTTTGGTATGTGCACAACAATTGTGTACATATGTTTGGTATGTGCATAACAATTTTCAACAGAAAGCAACTTATATCTGAATTAACACAATGCAGATATGTTAGTTTTTTAATAAACGCCTCATTATAAATATATATATTTGAATGGTATCAATGTATATAAATTATGTACGTACATGGGCTATTCTTCCAAAACATATGATAATGTTTAATTAACAACATAAATTCTAAACTTGTATGTTTTGTTAAACTAGTTCTAGTGATATCAAGTGTGCTAATATACGCAAGAAGCAGCAAAGTTTAATCTGAAATATTTAAAGTTTAACGTATCCATGGTTAAAAATTTAAATTTGATATGTTCAACAAATCATATCTTGAAAAATGCTTTATTTATTTTGATACTTGTTTAAATAGATCAGCTGATCGTGATAGCAAAAATGTTTTCACTGTTGTGAGAATGGCCCTTTATACATGCATTAATCCATATATAATAATAATTATATGTTTCTTGTTTGTACACGAAATCACATATACACACAAACATACACAGGTGCATCCATGCGCGCACACTCTCTCTCACACACACACACACACACACACACACACACACACACACACTAATTCTTAGTTGTTTACTGAAGACTTACAGTAGATATTGTTACATACAATAGAACTCCTCCAAGCTGCCATCGATTCAATACGGCCAGGCTATGTCAGTTGTTTTACTGTAGACTTACAGTAGATATTGCTACATACAGTAGAACTCCTCCAAGCTGCCATCGATTCAATACGGCCAGGCTATCTCAGTTGTTTTACTGTAGACTTACAGTAGATATTGCTACATACAGTAGAACTTCTCCAAGCAGCCATCGATCCAATACGGCCAGGCTATCTCAGTTGTTTTACTGTAGACTTACAGTAGATATTGCTACATACAGTAGAACTTCTCCAAGCAGCCATCGATCCAATACGGCCAGGCTATCTCAGTTGTTTTACAGTAGACTTACAGTAGATATTGCTACATACAGTAGAACTCCTCCAAGCTGCCATCGATTCAATGCGGCCAGGCTATCTCAGTTGTTTTACTGTAGACTTACAGTAGATATTGCTACATACAGTAGAACTCCTCCAAGCAGCCATCGATTCAATATGGCCAGGCTATCTCAGTTGTTTTACTGTAGACTTACAGTAGATATTGCTACATACAGTAGAACTCCTCCAAGCAGCCATCGATTCAATATGGCCAGGCTATCTCAGTTGTTTTACTGTACAATTACAGTAGATATTGCTACATACAGTAGAATTCCTCCAAGCTGCCATCGATTCAATACGGCCAGGCTATCTCAGTTGTTTTACTGTAGACTTACAGTAGATATTGTTACATACAGTAGAACTCCTCCAAGCTGCCATCGATTCAATATGGCCAGGCTATCTCAGTTGTTTTACTGTAGACTTACAGTAGATATTGGTACATACAGTAGAACTCCTCCAAGCTGCCATCGATTCAATATGGCCAGGCTATCTCAGTTGTTTTACTGTAGACTTACAGTAGATATTGTTACATACAGTAGAACTCCTCCAAGCTGCCATCGATTCAATACGGCCAGGCTATCTCAGTTGTTTTACTGTAGACTTACAGTAGATATTGTTACATTCAGTAGAACTCCTCCAAGTTGCCATCGATTCAATATGGCCAGGCTATCTCAGTTGTTTTACTGTAGACTTACAGTAGATATTGTTACATACAGTAGAACTCCTCCAAGCTGCCATCGATTCAATACGGCCAGGCTATCTCAGTTGTTTTACTGTTGACTTACAGTAGATATTGCTACATACAGTAGAACTCCTCCAAGAAGCCGTCGATTCAATACGGCCAGGCTATGTCAGTTGTTTTACTGTACACTTACAGTAGATATTGCTACATACAGTAGAACTCCTCCAAGCAGCCATCGATCCAATACGGCCAGGCTATCTCAGTTGTTTTACTGTAGACTTACAGTAGATATTGCTACATACAGTAGAACTCCTCCAAGCTGCCATCGATTCAATACGGCCAGGCTATGTCAGTTGTTTTACTGTACACTTACAGTAGATATTGCTACATACAGTAGAACTCCTCCAAGCAGCCATCGATCCAATACGGCCAGGCTATCTCAGTTGTTTTACTGTTGACTTACAGTAGATATTGCTACATACAGTAGAACTCCTCCAAGAAGCCGTCGATTCAATACGGCCAGGCTATGTCAGTTGTTTTACTGTACACTTACAGTAGATATTGCTACATACAGTAGAACTCCAAGCAGCCATCGATCCAATACGGCCAGGCTATCTCAGTTGTTTTACTGTAGACTTACAGTAGATATTGCTACATACAGTAGAACTCCTCCAAGCTGCCATCGATTCAATATGGCCAGGCTATCTCAGTTGTTTTACTGAAGACTTACAGTAGATATTGTTACATACAGTAGAACTCCTCCAAGCTGCCATCGATTCAATACGGCCAGGCTATCTCAGTTGTTTTACTGTAGACTTACAGTAGATATTGTTACATTCAGTAGAACTCCTCCAAGTTGCCATCGATTCAATATGGCCAGGCTATCTCAGTTGTTTTACTGTAGACTTACAGTAGATATTGTTACATACAGTAGAACTCCTCCAAGCTGCCATCGATTCAATACGGCCAGGCTATCTCAGTTGTTTTACTGTTGACTTACAGTAGGTATTGCTACATACAGTAGAACTCCTCCAAGCAGCCATCGATTCAATATGGCCAGGCTATCTCAGTTGTTTTACTGTACAATTACAGTAGATATTGCTACATACAGTAGAACTCCTCCAAGCTGCCGTCGATTCAGTGCGGCCAGGCTATCTCAGTTGTTTTACTGTACACTTACAGTAGATATTGCTACATACAGTAGAACTCTTCCAAGCTGCCATCGATTCAATGCAGCCAGGCTATCTCAGTTGTTTTACTGTACACTTATAGTAGATATTGCTATATACAGTAGAACTCCTCCAAGCTGCCATCGATTCAATACGGCCAGGCTATCTCAGTTGTTTTACTGTACACTTACAGTAGATATTGCTACATACAGTAGAATTCCTCCAAGCTGCCATCGATTCAATACGGCCAGGCTATCTCAATTGTTTTACTGTAGACTTACAGTAGATATTGTTACATACAGTAGAACTCCTCCAAGCTGCCATCGATTCAATATGGCCAGGCTATCTCAGTTGTTTTACTGTAGACTTACAGTAGATATTGGTACATTCAGTAGAACTCCTCCAAGCTGCCATCGATTCAATATGGCCAGGCTATCTCAGTTGTTTTACTGTAGACTTACAGTAGATATTGTTACATACAGTAGAACTCCTCCAAGCTGCCATCGATTCAATACGGCCAGGCTATCTCAGTTGTTTTACTGTAGACTTACAGTAGATATTGTTACATTCAGTAGAACTCCTCCAAGTTCCATCGATTCAATATGGCCAGGCTATCTCAGTTGTTTTACTGTAGACTTACAGTAGATATTGTTACATACAGTAGAACTCCTCCAAGCTGCCATCGATTCAATACGGCCAGGCTATCTCAGTTGTTTTACTGTTGACTTACAGTAGATATTGCTACATACAGTAGAACTCCTCCAAGCAGCCGTCGATTCAATACGGCCAGGCTATGTCAGTTGTTTTACTGTACACTTACAGTAGATATTGCTACATACAGTAGAACTCCTCCAAGCAGCCATCGATCCAATACGGCCAGGCTATCTCAGTTGTTTTACTGTAGACTTACAGTAGATATTGCTACATACAGTAGAACTCCTCCAAGCTGCCATCGATTCAATACGGCCAGGCTATGTCAGTTGTTTTACTGTAGACTTCCAGTAGATATTGTTACATACAGTAGAACTCCTCCAAGCTCCCATCGATTCAATACGGCCAGGTTATCTCAGTTGTTTTACTGTTGACTTACAGTAGATAATGCTACATACAGTAGAACTCCTCCAAGCAGCCATCGATTCAATATGGCCAGGCTATCTCAGTTGTTTTACTGTACAATTACAGTAGATATTGCTACATACAGTAGAACTCCTCCAAGCTGCCGTCGATTCAGTGCGGCCAGGCTATCTCAGTTGTTTTACTGTACACTTACAGTAGATATTGCTACATACAGTAGAACTCTTCCAAGCTGCCATCGATTCAATGCAGCCAGGCTATCTCAGTTGTTTTACTGTACACTTATAGTAGATATTGCTACATACAGTAGAACTCCTCCAAGCTGCCATCGATTCAATACGGCGAGGCTATCTCAGTTGTTTTACTGTACACTTACAGTAGATATTGCTACATACAGTAGAATTCCTCCAAGCTGCCATCGATTCAATACGGCCAGGCTATCTCAGTTGTTTTACTGTAGACTTACAGTAGATATTGTTACATACAGTAGAACTCCTCCAAGCTGCCATCGATTCAATATGGCCAGGCTATCTCAGTTGTTTTACTGTAGACTTACAGTAGATATTAGTACATACAGTAGAACTCCTCCAAGCTGCCATCGATTCAATATGGCCATGCTATCTCAGTTGTTTTACTGTAGACTTACAGTAGATATTGTTACATTCAGTAGAACTCCTCCAAGTTGCCATCGATTCAATATGGCCAGGCTATCTCAGTTGTTTTACTGTAGACTTAGAGTAGATATTGTTACATACAGTAGAAGTCCTCCAAGCTGCCATCGATTCAATACGGCCAGGCTATCTCAGTTGTTTTACTGTTGACTTACAGTAGATATTGCTACATACAGTAGAACTCCTCCAAGCAGCCGTCGATTCAATACGGCCAGGCTATGTCAGTTGTTTTACTGTACACTTACAGTAGATATTGCTACATACAGTAGAACTCCTCCAAGCAGCCATCGATCCAATACGGCCAGGCTATCTCAGTTGTTTTACTGTAGACTTACAGTAGATATTGCTACATACAGTAGAACTCCTCCAAGCTGCCATCGATTCAATACGGCCAGGCTATGTCAGTTGTTTTACTATACACTTACAGTAGATATTGCAACATACAGTAGAACTCCTCCAAGCAGCCATCGATCCAATACGGCCAGGCTATCTCAGTTGTTTTACTGTAGACTTACAGTAGATATTGCTACATACAGTAGAACTCCTCCAAACAGCCATCGATTCAATATGGCCAGGCTATCTCAGTTGTTTTACTGTAGACTTACAGTAGATATTGTTACATACAGTAGAACTCCTCCAAGCTGCCATCGATTCAATACGGCCAGGCTATCTCAGTTGTTTTACTGTTGACTTACAGTAGATATTGCTACATACAGTAGAACTCCTCCAAGAAGCCGTCGATTCAATACGGCCAGGCTATGTCAGTTGTTTTACTGTACACTTACAGTAGATATTGCTACATACAGTAGAACTCCTCCAAGCAGCCATCGATCCAATACGGCCAGGCTATCTCAGTTGTTTTACTGTAGACTTACAGTAGATATTGCTACATACAGTAGAACTCCTCCAAGCTGCCATCGATTCAATACGGCCAGGCTATGTCAGTTGTTTTACTGTACACTTACAGTAGATATTGCTACATACAGTAGAACTCCTCCAAGCAGCCATCGATCCAATACGGCCAGGCTATCTCAGTTGTTTTACTGTAGACTTACAGTAGATATTGCTACATACAGTAGAACTCCTCCAAGCAGCCATCGATTCAATATGGCCAGGCTATCTCAGTTGTTTTACTGTAGACTTACAGTAGATATTGCTACATACAGTAGAACTCCTCCAAGCAGCCATCGATTCAATATGGCCAGGCTATCTCAGTTGTTTTACTGTACAATTACAGTAGATATTGCTACATACAGTAGAACTCCACCAAGCTGCCGTCGATTCAGTGCGGCCAGGCTATCTCAGTTGTTTTACTGTACACTTACAGTAGATATTGCTACATACAGTAGAACTCTTCCAAGCTGCCATCGATTCAATGCAGCCAGGCTATCTCAGTTGTTTTACTGTACACTTATAGTAGATATTGCTACATACAGTAGAACTCATCCAAGCTGCCATCGATTCAATACGGCCAGGCTATCTCAGTTGTTTTACTGTACACTTACAGTAGATATTGCTACATACAGTAGAATTCCTCCAAGCTGCCATCGATTCAATACGGCCAGGCTATCTCAGTTGTTTTACTGTAGACTTACAGTAGATATTGTTACATATAGTAGAACTCCTCCAAGCTGCCATCGATTCAATATGGCCAGGCTATCTCAGTTGTTTTACTGTAGACTTACAGTAGATATTGGTACATACAGTAGAACTCCTCCAAGCTGCCATCGATTCAATATGGCCAGGCTATCTCAGTTGTTTTACTGAAGACTTACAGTAGATATTGTTACATACAGTAGAACTCCTCCAAGCTGCCATCGATTCAATACGGCCAGGCTATCTCAGTTGTTTTACTGTAGACTTACAGTAGATATTGTTACATTCAGTAGAACTCCTCCAAGTTGCCATCGATTCAATATGGCCAGGCTATCTCAGTTGTTTTACTGTAGACTTACAGTAGATATTGTTACATACAGTAGAACTCCTCCAAGCTGCCATCGATTCAATACGGCCAGGCTATCTCAGTTGTTTTACTGTTGACTTACAGTAGGTATTGCTACATACAGTAGAACTCCTCCAAGCAGCCATCGATTCAATATGGCCAGGCTATCTCAGTTGTTTTACTGTACAATTACAGTAGATATTGCTACATACAGTAGAACTCCTCCAAGCTGCCGTCGATTCAGTGCGGCCAGGCTATCTCAGTTGTTTTACTGTACACTTACAGTAGATATTGCTACATACAGTAGAACTCTTCCAAGCTGCCATCGATTCAATGCAGCCAGGCTATCTCAGTTGTTTTACTGTACACTTATAGTAGATATTGCTATATACAGTAGAACTCCTCCAAGCTGCCATCGATTCAATACGGCCAGGCTATCTCAGTTGTTTTACTGTACACTTACAGTAGATATTGCTACATACAGTAGAATTCCTCCAAGCTGCCATCGATTCAATACGGCCAGGCTATCTCAATTGTTTTACTGTAGACTTACAGTAGATATTGTTACATACAGTAGAACTCCTCCAAGCTGCCATCGATTCAATACGGCCAGGCTATCTCAGTTGTTTTACTGTAGACTTACAGTAGATATTGTTACATATAGTAGAACTCCTCCAAGCTGCCATCGATTCAATATGGCCAGGCTATCTCAGTTGTTTTACTGTAGACTTACAGTAGATATTGGTACATACAGTAGAACTCCTCCAAGCTGCCATCGATTCAATATGGCCAGGCTATCTCAGTTGTTTTACTGAAGACTTACAGTAGATATTGTTACATACAGTAGAACTCCTCCAAGCTGCCATCGATTCAATACGGCCAGGCTATCTCAGTTGTTTTACTGTAGACTTACAGTAGATATTGTTACATTCAGTAGAACTCCTCCAAGTTGCCATCGATTCAATATGGCCAGGCTATCTCAGTTGTTTTACTGTAGACTTACAGTAGATATTGTTACATACAGTAGAACTCCTCCAAGCTGCCATCGATTCAATACGGCCAGGCTATCTCAGTTGTTTTACTGTTGACTTACAGTAGATATTGCTACATACAGTAGAACTCCTCCAAGAAGCCGTCGATTCAATACGGCCAGGCTATGTCAGTTGTTTTACTGTACACTTACAGTAGATATTGCTACATACAGTAGAACTCCAAGCAGCCATCGATCCAATACGGCCAGGCTATCTCCGTTGTTTTACTGTAGACTTACAGTAGATATTGCTACATACAGTAGAACTCCTCCAAGCTGCCATCGATTCAATACGGCCAGGCTATGTCAGTTGTTTTACTGTACACTTACAGTAGATATTGCTACATACAGTAGAACTCCTCCAAGCAGCCATCGATCCAATACGGCCAGGCTATCTCAGTTGTTTTACTGTAGACTTACAGTAGATATTGCTACATACAGTAGAACTCCTCCAAGCAGCCATCGATTCACTATGGCCAGGCTATCTCAGTTGTTTTACTGTAGACTTACAGTAGATATTGCTACATACAGTAGAACTCCTCCAAGCAGCCATCGATTCAATATGGCCAGGCTATCTCAGTTGTTTTACTGTACAATTACAGTAGATATTGCTACATACAGTAGAACTCCACCAAGCTGCCGTCGATTCAGTGCGGCCAGGCTATCTCAGTTGTTTTACTGTACACTTACAGTAGATATTGCTACATACAGTAGAACTCTTCCAAGCTGCCATCGATTCAATGCAGCCAGGCTATCTCAGTTGTTTTACTGTACACTTATAGTAGATATTGCTATATACAGTAGAACTCCTCCAAGCTGCCATCGATTCAATACGGCCAGGCTATCTCAGTTGTTTTACTGTACACTTACAGTAGATATTGCTACATACAGTAGAATTCCTCCAAGCTGCCACCGATTCAATACGGCCAGGCTATCTCAATTGTTTTACTGTAGACTTACAGTAGATATTGTTACATACAGTAGAACTCCTCCAAGCTGCCATCGATTCAATATGGCCAGGCTATCTCAGTTGTTTTACTGTAGACTTACAGTAGATATTGGTACATTCAGTAGAACTCCTCCAAGCTGCCATCGATTCAATATGGCCAGGCTATCTCAGTTGTTTTACTGTAGACTTACAGTAGATATTGTTACATACAGTAGAACTCCTCCAAGCTGCCATCGATTCAATACGGCCAGGCTATCTCAGTTGTTTTACTGTAGACTTACAGTAGATATTGTTACATTCAGTAGAACTCCTCCAAGTTGCCATCGATTCAATATGGCCAGGCTATCTCAGTTGTTTTACTGTAGACTTACAGTAGATATTGTTACATACAGTAGAACTCCTCCAAGCTGCCATCGATTCAATACGGCCAGGCTATCTCAGTTGTTTTACTGTTGACTTACAGTAGATATTGCTACATACAGTAGAACTCCTCCAAGCAGCCGTCGATTCAATACGGCCAGGCTATGTCAGTTGTTTTACTGTACACTTACAGTAGATATTGCTACATACAGTAGAACTCCTCCAAGCAGCCATCGATCCAATACGGCCAGGCTATCTCAGTTGTTTTACTGTAGACTTACAGTAGATATTGCTACATACAGTAGAACTCCTCCAAGCTGCCATCGATTCAATACGGCCAGGCTATGTCAGTTGTTTTACTGTAGACTTCCAGTAGATATTGTTACATACAGTAGAACTCCTCCAAGCTCCCATCGATTCAATACGGCCAGGTTATCTCAGTTGTTTTACTGTTGACTTACAGTAGATAATGCTACATACAGTAGAACTCCTCCAAGCAGCCATCGATTCAATATGGCCAGGCTATCTCAGTTGTTTTACTGTACAATTACAGTAGATATTGCTACATACAGTAGAACTCCTCCAAGCTGCCGTCGATTCAGTGCGGCCAGGCTATCTCAGTTGTTTTACTGTACACTTACAGTAGATATTGCTACATACAGTAGAACTCTTCCAAGCTGCCATCGATTCAATGCAGCCAGGCTATCTCAGTTGTTTTACTGTACACTTATAGTAGATATTGCTACATACAGTAGAACTCCTCCAAGCTGCCATCGATTCAATACGGCCAGGCTATCTCAGTTGTTTTACTGTACACTTACAGTAGATATTGCTACATACAGTAGAATTCCTCCAAGCTGCCATCGATTCAATACGGCCAGGCTATCTCAGTTGTTTTACTGTAGACTTACAGTAGATATTGTTACATACAGTAGAACTCCTCCAAGCTGCCATCGATTCAATATGGCCAGGCTATCTCAGTTGTTTTACTGTAGATTTACAGTAGATATTAGTACATACAGTAGAACTCCTCCAAGCTGCCATCGATTCAATATGGCCATGCTATCTCAGTTGTTTTACTGTAGACTTACAGTAGATATTGTTACATTCAGTAGAACTCCTCCAAGTTGCCATCGATTCAATATGGCCAGGCTATCTCAGTTGTTTTACTGTAGACTTAGAGTAGATATTGTTACATACAGTAGAAGTCCTCCAAGCTGCCATCGATTCAATACGGCCAGGCTATCTCAGTTGTTTTACTGTTGACTTACAGTAGATATTGCTACATACAGTAGAACTCCTCCAAGCAGCCGTCGATTCAATACGGCCAGGCTATGTCAGTTGTTTTACTGTACACTTACAGTAGATATTGCTACATACAGTAGAACTCCTCCAAGCAGCCATCGATCCAATACGGCCAGGCTATCTCAGTTGTTTTACTGTAGACTTACAGTAGATATTGCTACATACAGTAGAACTCCTCCAAGCTGCCATCGATTCAATACGGCCAGGCTATGTCAGTTGTTTTACTGTACACTTACAGTAGATATTGCAACATACAGTAGAACTCCTCCAAGCAGCCATCGATCCAATACGGCCAGGCTATCTCAGTTGTTTTACTGTAGACTTACAGTAGATATTGCTACATACAGTAGAACTCCTCCAAACAGCCATCGATTCAATATGGCCAGGCTATCTCAGTTGTTTTACTGTAGACTTACAGTAGATATTGTTACATACAGTAGAACTCCTCCAAGCTGCCATCGATTCAATACGGCCAGGCTATCTCAGTTGTTTTACTGTTGACTTACAGTAGATATTGCTACATACAGTAGAACTCCTCCAAGAAGCCGTCGATTCAATACGGCCAGGCTATGTCAGTTGTTTTACTGTACACTTACAGTAGATATTGCTACATACAGTAGAACTCCTCCAAGCAGCCATCGATCCAATACGGCCAGGCTATCTCAGTTGTTTTACTGTAGACTTACAGTAGATATTGCTACATACAGTAGAACTCCTCCAAGCTGCCATCGATTCAATACGGCCAGGCTATGTCAGTTGTTTTACTGTACACTTACAGTAGATATTGCTACATACAGTAGAACTCCTCCAAGCAGCCATCGATCCAATACGGCCAGGCTATCTCAGTTGTTTTACTGTAGACTTACAGTAGATATTGCTACATACAGTAGAACTCCTCCAAGCAGCCATCGATTCAATATGGCCAGGCTATCTCAGTTGTTTTACTGTAGACTTACAGTAGATATTGCTACATACAGTAGAACTCCTCCAAGCAGCCATCGATTCAATATGGCCAGGCTATCTCAGTTGTTTTACTGTACAATTACAGTAGATATTGCTACATACAGTAGAACTCCACCAAGCTGCCGTCGATTCAGTGCGGCCAGGCTATCTCAGTTGTTTTACTGTACACTTACAGTAGATATTGCTACATACAGTAGAACTCTTCCAAGCTGCCATCGATTCAATGCAGCCAGGCTATCTCAGTTGTTTTACTGTACACTTATAGTAGATATTGCTACATACAGTAGAACTCATCCAAGCTGCCATCGATTCAATACGGCCAGGCTATCTCAGTTGTTTTACTGTACACTTACAGTAGATATTGCTACATACAGTAGAATTCCTCCAAGCTGCCATCGATTCAATACGGCCAGGCTATCTCAGTTGTTTTACTGTAGACTTACAGTAGATATTGTTACATATAGTAGAACTCCTCCAAGCTGCCATCGATTCAATATGGCCAGGCTATCTCAGTTGTTTTACTGTAGACTTACAGTAGATATTGGTACATACAGTAGAACTCCTCCAAGCTGCCATCGATTCAATATGGCCAGGCTATCTCAGTTGTTTTACTGAAGACTTACAGTAGATATTGTTACATACAGTAGAACTCCTCCAAGCTGCCATCGATTCAATACGGCCAGGCTATCTCAGTTGTTTTACTGTAGACTTACAGTAGATATTGTTACATTCAGTAGAACTCCTCCAAGTTGCCATCGATTCAATATGGCCAGGCTATCTCAGTTGTTTTACTGTAGACTTACAGTAGATATTGTTACATACAGTAGAACTCCTCCAAGCTGCCATCGATTCAATACGGCCAGGCTATCTCAGTTGTTTTACTGTTGACTTACAGTAGGTATTGCTACATACAGTAGAACTCCTCCAAGCAGCCATCGATTCAATATGGCCAGGCTATCTCAGTTGTTTTACTGTACAATTACAGTAGATATTGCTACATACAGTAGAACTCCTCCAAGCTGCCGTCGATTCAGTGCGGCCAGGCTATCTCAGTTGTTTTACTGTACACTTACAGTAGATATTGCTACATACAGTAGAACTCTTCCAAGCTGCCATCGATTCAATGCAGCCAGGCTATCTCAGTTGTTTTACTGTACACTTATAGTAGATATTGCTATATACAGTAGAACTCCTCCAAGCTGCCATCGATTCAATACGGCCAGGCTATCTCAGTTGTTTTACTGTACACTTACAGTAGATATTGCTACATACAGTAGAATTCCTCCAAGCTGCCATCGATTCAATACGGCCAGGCTATCTCAATTGTTTTACTGTAGACTTACAGTAGATATTGTTACATACAGTAGAACTCCTCCAAACTGCCATCGATTCAATATGGCCAGGCTATCTCAGTTGTTTTACTGTAGACTTACAGTAGATATTGGTACATTCAGTAGAACTCCTCCAAGCTGCCATCGATTCAATATGGCCAGGCTATCTCAGTTGTTTTACTGTAGACTTACAGTAGATATTGTTACATACAGTAGAACTCCTCCAAGCTGCCATCGATTCAATACGGCCAGGCTATCTCAGTTGTTTTACTGTAGACTTACAGTAGATATTGTTACATTCAGTAGAACTCCTCCAAGTTGCCATCGATTCAATATGGCCAAGCTATCTCAGTTGTTTTACTGTAGACTTACAGTAGATATTGTTACATACAGTAGAACTCCTCCAAGCTGCCATCGATTCAATACGGCCAGGCTATCTCAGTTGTTTTACTGTTGACTTACAGTAGATATTGCTACATACAGTAGAACTCCTCCAAGCAGCCGTCGATTCAATACGGCCAGGCTATGTCAGTTGTTTTACTGTACACTTACAGTAGATATTGCTACATACAGTAGAACTCCTCCAAGCAGCCATCGATCCAATACGGCCAGGCTATCTCAGTTGTTTTACTGTAGACTTACAGTAGATATTGCTACATACAGTAGAACTCCTCCAAGCTGCCATCGATTCAATACGGCCAGGCTATGTCAGTTGTTTTACTGTAGACTTACAGTAGATATTGTTACATACAGTAGAACTCCTCCAAGCTGCCATCGATTCAATACGGCCAGGTTATCTCAGTTGTTTTACTGTTGACTTACAGTAGATAATGCTACATACAGTAGAACTCCTCCAAGCAGCCATCGATTCAATATGGCCAGGCTATCTCAGTTGTTTTACTGTACAATTACAGTAGATATTGCTACATACAGTAGAACTCCTCCAAGCTGCCGTCGATTCAGTGCGGCCAGGCTATCTCAGTTGTTTTACTGTACACTTACAGTAGATATTGCTACATACAGTAGAACTCTTCCAAGCTGCCATCGATTCAATGCAGCCAGGCTATCTCAGTTGTTTTACTGTACACTTATAGTAGATATTGCTACATACAGTAGAACTCCTCCAAGCTGCCATCGATTCAATACGGCCAGGCTATCTCAGTTGTTTTACTGTACACTTACAGTAGATATTGCTACATACAGTAGAATTCCTCCAAGCTGCCATCGATTCAATACGGCCAGGCTATCTCAGTTGTTTTACTGTAGACTTACAGTAGATATTGTTACATACAGTAGAACTCCTCCAAGCTGCCATCGATTCAATATGGCCAGGCTATCTCAGTTGTTTTACTGTAGACTTACAGTAGATATTGGTACATACAGTAGAACTCCTCCAAGCTGCCATCGATTCAATATGGCCATGCTATCTCAGTTGTTTTACTGTAGACTTACAGTAGATATTGTTACATACAGTAGAACTCCTCCAAGCTGCCATCGATTCAATACGGCCAGGCTATCTCAGTTGTTTTACTGTAGACTTACAGTAGATATTGTTACATTCAGTAGAACTCCTCCAAGTTGCCATCGATTCAATATGGCCAGGCTATCTCAGTTGTTTTACTGTAGACTTAGAGTAGATATTGTTACATACAGTAGAAGTCCTCCAAGCTGCCATCGATTCAATACGGCCAGGCTATCTCAGTTGTTTTACTGTTGACTTACAGTAGATATTGCTACATACAGTAGAACTCCTCCAAGCAGCCGTCGATTCAATACGGCCAGGCTATGTCAGTTGTTTTACTGTACACTTACAGTAGATATTGCTACATACAGTAGAACTCCTCCAAGCAGCCATCCATCCAATACGGCCAGGCTATCTCAGTTGTTTTACTGTAGACTTACAGTAGATATTGCTACATACAGTAGAACTCCTCCAAGCTGCCATCGATTCAATACGGCCAGGCTATGTCAGTTGTTTTACTGTACACTTACAGTAGATATTGCAACATACAGTAGAACTCCTCCAAGCAGCCATCGATCCAATACGGCCAGGCTATCTCAGTTGTTTTACTGTAGACTTACAGTAGATATTGCTACATACAGTAGAACTCCTCCAAACAGCCATCGATTCAATATGGCCAGGCTATCTCAGTTGTTTTACTGTAGACTTACAGTAGATATTGCTACATACAGTAGAACTCCTCCAAGCAGCCATCGATTCAATATGGCCAGGCTATCTCAGTTGTTTTACTGTACAATTACAGTAGATATTGCTACATACAGTAGAACTCCTCCAAGCTGCCGTCGATTCAGTGCGGCCAGGCTATCTCAGTTGTTTTACTATACACTTACAGTAGATATTGCTACATACAGTAGAACTCTTCCAAGCTGCCATCGATTCAATGCAGCCAGGCTATCTCAGTTGATTTACTGTACACTTATAGTAGATATTGCTATATACAGTAGAACTCCTCCAAGCTGCCATCGATTCAATACGGCCAGGCTATCTCAGTTGTTTTACTGTAGACTTACAGTAGATATTGTTACATTCAGTAGAACTCCTCCAAGTTGCCATCGATTCAATATGGCCAGGCTATCTCAGTTGTTTTACTGTAGACTTACAGTAGATATTGTTACATACAGTAGAACTCCTCCAAGCTGCCATCGATTCAATACGGCCAGGCTATCTCAGTTGTTTTACTGTTGACTTACAGTAGATATTGCTACATACAGTAGAACTCCTCCAAGCAGCCGTCGATTCAATACGGCCAGGCTATGTCAGTTGTTTTACTGTACACTTACAGTAGATATTGCTACATACAGTAGAACTCCTCCAAGCAGCCATCGATCCAATACGGCCAGGCTATCTCAGTTGTTTTACTGTAGACTTACAGTAGATATTGCTACATACAGTAGAACTCCTCCAAGCTGCCATCGATTCAATACGGCCAGGCTATGTCAGTTGTTTTACTGTAGACTTACAGTAGATATTGTTACATACAGTAGAACTCCTCCAAGCTGCCATCGATTCAATACGGCCAGGTTATCTCAGTTGTTTTACTGTTGACTTACAGTAGATAATGCTACATACAGTAGAACTCCTCCAAGCAGCCATCGATTCAATATGGCCAGGCTGTCTCAGTTGTTTTACTGTACAATTACAGTAGATATTGCTACATACAGTAGAACTCCTCCAAGCTGCCGTCGATTCAGTGCGGCCAGGCTATCTCAGTTGTTTTACTGTACACTTACAGTAGATATTGCTACATACAGTAGAACTCTTCCAAGCTGCCATCGATTCAATGCAGCCAGGCTATCTCAGTTGTTTTACTGTACACTTATAGTAGATATTGCTACATACAGTAGAACTCCTCCAAGCTGCCATCGATTCAATACGGCCAGGCTATCTCAGTTGTTTTACTGTACACTTACAGTAGATATTGCTACATACAGTAGAATTCCTCCAAGCTGCCATCGATTCAATACGGCCAGGCTATCTCAGTTGTTTTACTGTAGACTTACAGTAGATATTGTTACATACAGTAGAACTCCTCCAAGCTGCCATCGATTCAATATGGCCATGCTATCTCAGTTGTTTTACTGTAGACTTACAGTAGATATTGTTACATACAGTAGAACTCCTCCAAGCTGCCATCGATTCAATACGGCCAGGCTATCTCAGTTGTTTTACTGTAGACTTACAGTAGATATTGTTACATTCAGTAGAACTCCTCCAAGTTGCCATCGATTCAATATGGCCAGGCTATCTCTGTTGTTTTACTGTAGACTTACAGTAGATATTGTTACATACAGTAGAAGTCCTCCAAGCTGCCATCGATTCAATACGGCCAGGCTATCTCAGTTGTTTTACTGTTGACTTACAGTAGATATTGCTACATACAGTAGAACTCCTCCAAGCAGCCGTCGATTCAATACGGCCAGGCTATGTCAGTTGTTTTACTGTACACTTACAGTAGATATTGCAACATACAGTAGAACTCCTCCAAGCAGCCATCGATCCAATACGGCCAGGCTATCTCAGTTGTTTTACTGTAGACTTACAGTAGATATTGCTACATACAGTAGAACTCCTCCAAACAGCCATCGATTCAATATGGCCAGGCTATCTCAGTTGTTTTACTGTAGACTTACAGTAGATATTGCTACATACAGTAGAACTCCTCCAAGCAGCCATCGATTCAATATGGCCAGGCTATCCCAGTTGTTTTACTGTACAATTACAGTAGATATTGCTACATACAGTAGAACTCCTCCAAGCTGCCGTCGATTCAGTGCGGCCAGGCTATCTCAGTTGTTTTACTGTACACTTACAGTAGATATTGCTACATACAGTAGAACTCATCCAAGCTGCCATCGATTCAATACGGCCAGGCTATCTCAGTTGTTTTACTGTACACTTACAATAGATATTGCTACATACAGTAGAATTCCTCCAAGCTGCCATCGATTCAATACGGCCAGGCTATCTCAGTTGTTTTACTGTAGACTTACAGTAGATATTGTTACATATAGTAGAACTCCTCCAAGCTGCCATCGATTCAATATGGCCAGGCTATGTCAGTTGTTTTACTGTACACTTACAGTAGATATTGCTACATACAGTAGAACTCCTCCAAGCAGCCATCGATCCAATACGGCCAGGCTATCTCAGTTGTTTTACTGTAGACTTACAGTAGATATTGCTACATACAGTAGAACTCCTCCAAGCAGCCATCGATTCAATATGGCCAGGCTATCTCAGTTGTTTTACTGTAGACTTACAGTACATATTGCTACATACAGTAGAACTCCTCCAAGCAGCCATCGATTCAATATTGCCAGGCTATCTCAGTTGTTTTACTGTACAATTACAGTAGATATTGCTACATACAGTAGAAATCCTACAAGCTGCCGTCGATTCAGTGCGGCCAGGCTATCTCAGTTGTTTTACTGTACACTTACAATAGATATTGCTACATACAGTAGAACTCTTCCAAGCTGCCATCGATTCAATGCAGCCAGGCTATCTCAGTTGTTTTACTGTACACTTACAGTAGATATTGCTACATACAGTAGAACTCCTCCAAGCTGCCATCGATTCAATACGGCCAGGCTATGTCAGTTGTTTTACTGTAGACTTACAGTAGATATTGTTACATACAGTAGAACTCCTCCAAGCTGCCATCGATTCAATACGGCCAGGTTATCTCAGTTGTTTTACTGTTGACTTACAGTAGATAATGCTACATACAGTAGAACTCCTCCAAGCAGCCATCGATTCAATATGGCCAGGCTATCTCAGTTGTTTTACTGTACAATTACAGTAGATATTGCTACATACAGTAGAACTCCTCCAAGCTGCCGTCGATTCAGTGCGGCCAGGCTATCTCAGTTGTTTTACTGTACACTTACAGTAGATATTGCTACATACAGTAGAACTCTTCCAAGCTGCCATCGATTCAATGCAGCCAGGCTATCTCAGTTGTTTTACTGTACACTTATAGTAGATATTGCTACATACAGTAGAACTCCTCCAAGCTGCCATCGATTCAATATGGCCATGCTATCTCAGTTGTTTTACTGTAGACTTACAGTAGATATTGTTACATACAGTAGAACTCCTCCAAGCAGCCATCGATCCAATACGGCCAGGCTATCTCAGTTGTTTTACTGTAGACTTAGAGTAGATATTGCTACATACAGTAGAACTCCTCCAAGCTGCCATCGATTCAATACGGCCAGGCTATGTCAGTTGTTTTACTGTACACTTACAGTAGATATTGCAACATACAGTAGAACTCCTCCAAGCAGCCATCGATCCAATACGGCCAGGCTATCTCAGTTGTTTTACTGTAGACTTACAGTAGATATTGCTACATACAGTAGAACTCCTCCAAACAGCCATCGATTCAATATGGCCAGGCTATCTCAGTTGTTTTACTGTAGACTTACAGTAGATATTGCTACATACAGTAGAACTCCTCCAAGCAGCCATCGATTCAGTATGGCCAGGCTATCTCAGTTGTTTTACTGTACAATTACAGTAGATATTGCTACATACAGTTGAACTCCTCCAAGCTGCCGTCGATTCAGTGCGGCCAGGCTATCTCAGTTGTTTTACTGTACACTTACAGTAGATATTGCTACATACAGTAGAACTCATCCAAGCTGCCATCGATTCAATACGGCCAGGCTATCTCAGTTGTTTTACTCTACACTTACAATAGATATTGCTACATACAGTAGAATTCCTCCAAGCTGCCATCGATTCAATACGGCCAGGCTATCTCAGTTGTTTTACTGTAGACTTACAGTAGATATTGTTACATATAGTAGAACTCCTCCAAGCTGCCATCGATTCAATATGGCCAGGCTATGTCAGTTGTTTTACTGTACACTTACAGTAGATATTGCTACATACAGTAGAACTCCTCCAAGCAGCCATCGATCCAATACGGCCAGGCTATCTCAGTTGTTTTACTGTACAATTACAGTAGATATTGCTACATACAGTTGAACTCCTCCAAGCTGCCGTCGATTCAGTGCGGCCAGGCTATCTCAGTTGTTTTACTGTACACTTACAGTAGATATTGCTACATACAGTAGAACTCATCCAAGCTGCCATCGATTCAATACGGCCAGGCTATCTCAGTTGTTTTACTGTACACTTACAATAGATATTGCTACATACAGTAGAATTCCTCCAAGCTGCCATCGATTCAATACGGCCAGGCTATCTCAGTTGTTTTACTGTAGACTTACAGTAGATATTGTTACATATAGTAGAACTCCTCCAAGCTGCCATCGATTCAATATGGCCAGGCTATGTCAGTTGTTTTACTGTACACTTACAGTAGATATTGCTACATACAGTAGAACTCCTCCAAGCAGCCATCGATCCAATACGGCCAGGCTATCTCAGTTGTTTTACTGTAGACTTACAGTAGATATTGCTACATACAGTAGAACTCCTCCAAGCAGCCATCGATTCAATATGGCCAGGCTATCTCAGTTGTTTTACTGTATACTTACAGTACATATTGCTACATACAGTAGAACTCCTCCAAGCAGCCATCGATTCAATATGGCCAGGCTATCTCAGTTGTTTTACTGTACAATTACAGTAGATATTGCTACATACAGTAGAAATCCTCCAAGCTGCCGTCGATTCAGTGCGGCCAGGCTATCTCAGTTGTTTTACTGTACACTTACAATAGATATTGCTACATACAGTAGAACTCTTCCAAGCTGCCATCGATTCAATGCAGCCAGGCTATCTCAGTTGTTTTACTGTACACTTATAGTAGATATTGCTACATACAGTAGAACTCATCCAAGCTGCCATCGATTCAATACGGCCAGGCTATCTCAGTTGTTTTACTGTAGACTTACAGTAGATATTGTTACATATAGTAGAACTCCTCCAAGCTGCCATCGATTCAATATGGCCAGGCTATCTCAGTTGTTTTACTGTAGACTTACAGTAGATATTGGTACATACAGTAGAACTCCTCCAAGCTGCCATCGATTCAATATGGCTAGGCTATCTCAGTTGTTTTACTGTAGACTTACAGTAGATATTGGTACATACAGCAGAACTCCTCCAAGCTGCCATCGATTCAATATGGCCAGGCTATCTCAGTTGTTTTACTGTAGACTTACAGTAGATATTGTTACATACAGTAGAACTCCTCCAAGCTGCCATCGATTCAATACGGCCAGGCTATCTCAGTTGTTTTACTGTAGACTTACAGTAGATATTGTTACATTCAGTAGAACTCCTCCAAGTTGCCATCGATTCAATATGGCCAGGCTATCTCAGTTGTTTTACTGTAGACTTACAGTAGATATTGTTACATACAGTAGAACTCCTCCAAGCTGCCATCGATTCAATACGGCCAGGCTATCTCAGTTGTTTTACTGTTGACTTACAGTAGATATTGCTACATACAGTAGAACTCCTCCAAGCAGCCGTCGATTCAATACGGCCAGGCTATGTCAGTTGTTTTACTGTACACTTACAGTAGATATTGCTACATACAGTAGAACTCCTCCAAGCAGCCATCGATCCAATACGGCCAGGCTATCTGAGTTGTTTTACTGTAGACTTACAGTAGATATTGCTACGTACAGTAGAACTCCTCCAAGCTGCCATCGATTCAATACGGCCAGGCTATGTCAGTTGTTTTACTGTAGACTTACAGTAGATATTGTTACATACAGTAGAACTCCTCCAAGCTGCCATCGATTCAATACGGCCAGGTTATCTCAGTTGTTTTACTGTTGACTTACAGTAGATAATGCTACATACAGTAGAACTCCTCCAAGCAGCCATCGATTCAATATGGCCAGGCTATCTCAGTTGTTTTACTGTACAATTACAGTAGATATTGCTACATACAGTAGAACTCCTCCAAGCTGCCGTCGATTCAGTGCGGCCAGGCTATCTCAGTTGTTTTACTGTACACTTACAGTAGATATTGCTACATACAGTAGAACTCTTCCAAGCTGCCATCGATTCAATGCAGCCAGGCTATCTCAGTTGTTTTACTGTACACTTATAGTAGATATTGCTACATACAGTAGAACTCCTCCAAGCTGCCATCGATTCAATACGGCCAGGCTATCTCAGTTGTTTTACTGTACACTTACAGTAGATACTGCTACATACAGTAGAATTCCTCCAAGCTGCCATCGATTCAATACGGCCAGGCTATCTCAGTTGTTTTACTGTAGACTTACAGTAGATATTGTTACATACAGTAGAACTCCTCCAAGCTGCCATCGATTCAATATGGCCAGGCTATCTCAGTTGTTTTACTGTAGACTTACAGTAGATATTGGTACATACAGTAGAACTCCTCCAAGCTGCCATCGATTCAATATGGCCATGCTATCTCAGTTGTTTTACTGTAGACTTACAGTAGATATTGTTACATTCAGTAGAACTCCTCCAAGTTGCCATCGATTCAATATGGCCAGGCTATCTCAGTTGTTTTACTGTAGACTTACAGTAGATATTGTTACATACAGTAGAACTCCTCCAAACTGCCATCGATTCAATACGGCCAGGCTATCTCAGTTGTTTTACTGTTGACTTACAGTAGATATTGCTACATACAGTAGAACTCCTCCAAGCAGCCGTCGATTCAATACGGCCAGGCTATGTCAGTTGTTTTACTGTACACTTACAGTAGATATTGCTACATACAGTAGAACTCCTCCAAGCAGCCATCGATCCAATACGGCCAGGCTATCTCAGTTGTTTTACTGTAGACTTACAGTAGATATTGCTACATACAGTAGAACTCCTCCAAGCTGCCATCGATTCAATACGGCCAGGCTATGTCAGTTGTTTTACTGTACACTTACAGTAGATATTGCAACATACAGTAGAACTCCTCCAAGCAGCCATCGATCCAATACGGCCAGGCTATCTCAGCTGTTTTACTGTAGACTTACAGTAGATATTGCTACATACAGTAGAACTCCTCCAAACAGCCATCGATTCAATATGGCCAGGCTATCTCAGTTGTTTTACTGTACAATTACAGTAGATATTGCTACATACAGTAGAACTCCTCCAAGCTGCCGTCGATTCAGTGCGGCCAGGCTATCTCAGTTGTTTTACTCTACACTTACAGTAGATATTGCTACATACAGTAGAACTCATCCAAGCTGCCATCGATTCAATACGGCCAGGCTATCTCAGTTGTTTTACTGTACACTTACAATAGATATTGCTACATACAGTAGAATTCCTCCAAGCTGCCATCGATTCAATACGGCCAGGCTATCTCAGTTGTTTTACTGTAGACTTACAGTAGATATTGTTACATATAGTAGAACTCCTCCAAGCTGCCATCGATTCAATATGGCCAGGCTATCTCAGTTGTTTTACTGTACAATTACAGTAGATATTGCTACATACAGTAGAACTCCTCCAAGCTGCCGTCGATTCAGTGCGGCCAGGCTATCTCAGTTGTTTTACTGTACACTTACAGTAGATATTGCTACATACAGTAGAACTCTTCCAAGCTGCCATCGTTTCAATGCAGCCAGGCTATCTCAGTTGTTTTACTGTACACTTATAGTAGATATTGCTACATACAGTAGAACTCCTCCAAGCTGCCATCGATTCAATATGGCCATGCTATCTCAGTTGTTTTACTGTAGACTTACAGTAGATATTGTTACATACAGTAGAACTCCTCCAAGCTGCCATCGATTCAATACGGCCAGGCTATCTCAGTTGTTTTACTGTAGACTTACAGTAGATATTGTTACATTCAGTAGAACTCCTCCAAGTTGCCATCGATTCAATATGGCCAGGCTATCTCAGTTGTTTTACTGTAGACTTACAGTAGATATTGTTACATACAGTAGAAGTCCTCCAAGCTGCCATCGATTCAATACGGCCAGGCTATCTCAGTTGTTTTACTGTTGACTTACAGTAGATATTGCTACATACAGTAGAACTCCTCCAAGCAGCCGTCGATTCAATACGGCCAGGCTATGTCAGTTGTTTTACTGTACACTTACAGTAGATATTGCTACATACAGTAGAACTCCTCCAAGCAGCCATCGATCCAATACGGCCAGGCTATCTCAGTTGTTTTACTGTAGACTTAGAGTAGATATTGCTACATACAGTAGAACTCCTCCAAGCTGCCATCGATTCAATACGGCCAGGCTATGTCAGTTGTTTTACTGTACACTTACAGTAGATATTGCAACATACAGTAGAACTCCTCCAAGCAGCCATCGATCCAATACGGCCAGGCTATCTCAGTTGTTTTACTGTAGACTTACAGTAGATATTGCTACATACAGTAGAACTCCTCCAAGCAGCCATCGATTCAATATGGCCAGGCTATCTCAGTTGTTTTACTGTAGACTTACAGTACATATTGCTACATACAGTAGAACTCCTCCAAGCAGCCATCGATTCAATATGGCCAGGCTATCTCAGTAGTTTTACTGTACAATTACAGTAGATATTGCTACATACAGTAGAAATCCTCCAAGCTGCCGTCGATTCAGTGCGGCCAGGCTATCTCAGTTGTTTTACTGTACACTTACAATAGATATTGCTACATACAGTAGAACTCTTCCAAGCTGCCATCGATTCAATGCAGCTAGGCTATCTCAGTTGTTTTACTGTACACTTATAGTAGATATTGCTACATACAGTAGAACTCATCCAAGCTGCCATCGATTCAATACGGCCAGGCTATCTCAGTTGTTTTACTGTAGACTTACAGTAGATATTGTTACATATAGTAGAACTCCTCCAAGCTGCCATCGATTCAATATGGCCAGGCTATCTCAGTTGTTTTACTGTAGACTTACAGTAGATATTGGTACATACAGTAGAACTCCTCCAAGCTGCCATCGATTCAATATGGCCAGGCTATCTCAGTTGTTTTACTGTAGACTTACAGTAGATATTGTTACATACAGTAGAACTCCTCCAAGCTGCCATCGATTCAATACGGCCAGGCTATCTCAGTTGTTTTACTGTAGACTTACAGTAGATATTGTTACATTCAGTAGAACTCCTCCAAGTTGCCATCGATTCAATATGGCCAGGCTATCTCAGTTGTTTTACTGTAGACTTACAGTAGATATTGTTACATACAGTAGAACTCCTCCAAGCTGCCATCGATTCAATACGGCCAGACTATCTCAGTTGTTTTACTGTTGACTTACAGTAGATATTGCTACATACAGTAGAACTCCTCCAAGCAGCCGTCGATTCAATCAATACGGCCAGGCTATGTCAGTTGTTTTACTGTACACTTACAGTAGATATTGCTACACACAGTAGAACTCCTCCAAGAAGCCATCGATCCAATACGGCCAGGCTATCTCAGTTGTTTTACTGTAGACTTACAGTAGATATTGCTACATACAGTAGAACTCCTCCAAGCAGCCATCGATCCAATACGGCCAGGCTATCTCAGTTGTTTTACTGTAGACTTACAGTAGATATTGCTACATACAGTAGAACTCCTCCAAGCAGCCATCGATTCAATATGGCCAGGCTATCTCAGTTGTTTTACTGTAGACTTACAGTACATATTGCTACATACAGTAGAACTCCTCCAAGCAGCCATCGATTCAATATGGCCAGGCTATCTCAGTTGTTTTACTGTACAATTACAGTAGATATTGCTACATACAGTAGAAATCCTCCAAGCTGCCGTCGATTCAGTGCGGCCAGGCTATCTCAGTTGTTTTACTGTACACTTACAGTAGATATTGCTACATACAGTAGAACTCTTCCAAGCTGCCATCGATTCAATGCAGCCAGGCTATCTCAGTTGTTTTACTGTACACTTATAGTAGATATTGCTACATACAGTAGAACTCATCCAAGCTGCCATCGATTCAATACGGCCAGGCTATCTCAGTTGTTTTACTGTACACTTACAGTAGATATTGCTACATACAATAGAATTCCTCCAAGCTGCCATCGATTCAATACGGCCAGGCTATCTCAGTTGTTTTACTGTAGACTTACAGTAGATATTGTTACATATAGTAGAACTCCTCCAAGCTGCCATCGATTCAATATGGCCAGGCTATCTCAGTTGTTTTACTGTAGACTTACAGTAGATATTGGTACATACAGTAGAACTCCTCCAAGCTGCCATCGATTCAATATGGCCAGGCTATCTCAGTTGTTTTACTGCAGACTTACAGTAGATATTGGTACATACAGTAGAACTCCTCCAAGCTGCCATCGATTCAATATGGCCAGGCTATCTCAGTTGTTTTACTGTAGACTTACAGTAGATATTGGTACATACAGTAGAACTCCTCCAAGCTGCCATCGATTCAATACGGCCAGGCTATCTCAGTTGTTTTACTGTAGACTTACAGTAGATATTGTTACATTCAGTAAAACTCCTCCAAGTTGCCATCGATTCAATATGGCCAGGCTATCTCAGTTGTTTTACTGTAGACTTACAGTAGATATTGTTACATACAGTAGAACTCCTCCAAACTGCCATCGATTCAATACGGCCAGGCTATCTCAGTTGTTTTACTGTTGACTTACAGTAGATATTGCTACATACAGTAGAACTCCTCCAAGCAGCCGTCGATTCAATACGGCCAGGCTATGTCAGTTGTTTTACTGTACACTTACAGTAGATATTGCTACATACAGTAGAACTCCTCCAAGCTGCCATCGATTCAATACGGCCAGGCTATCTGAGTTGTTTTACTGTAGACTTACAGTAGATATTGTTACATACAGTAGAACTCCTCCAAGCTGCCATCGATTCAATATGGCCAGGCTATCTCAGTTGTTTTACTGTAGACTTACAGTAGATATTGGTACATACAGTAGAACTCCTCCAAGCTGCCATCGATTCAATACGGCCAGGCTATCTCAGTTGTTTTACTGTAGACTTACAGTAGATATTGTTACATTCAGTAGAACTCCTCCAAGTTGCCATCGATTCAATATGGCCAGGCTATCTCAGTTGTTTTACTGTAGACTTACAGTAGATATTATTACATACAGTAGAACTCCTCCAAACTGCCATCGATTCAATACGGCCAGGCTATCTCAGTTGTTTTACTGTTGATTTACAGTAGATATTGCTACATACAGTAGAACTCCTCCAAGCAGCCGTCGATTCAATACGGCCAGGCTATGTCAGTTGTTTTACTGTACACTTACAGTAGATATTGCTACATACAGTAGAACTCCTCCAAGCAGCCATCGATCCAATACGGCCAGGCTATCTCAGTTGTTTTACTGTAGACTTACAGTAGATATTGCTACATACAGTAGAACTCCTCCAAGCTGCCGTCGATTCAGTGCGGCCAGGCTATCTCAGTTGTTTTACTCTACACTTACAGTAGATATTGCTACATACAGTAGAACTCATCCAAGCTGCCATCGATTCAATACGGCCAGGCTATCTCAGTTGTTTTACTGTACACTTACAATAGATATTGCTACATACAGTAGAATTCCTCCAAGCTGCCATCGATTCAATACGGCCAGGCTATCTCAGTTGTTTTACTGTAGACTTACAGTAGATATTGTTACATATAGTAGAACTCCTCCAAGCTGCCATCGATTCAATATGGCCAGGCTATCTCAGTTGTTTTACTGTAGACTTACAGTAGATATTGGTACATACAGTAGAACTCCTCCAAGCTGCCATCGATTCAATATGGCCAGGCTATCTCAGTTGTTTTACTGTAGACTTACAGTAGATATTGGTACATACAGTAGAACTCCTCCAAGCTGCCATCGATTCAATATGGCCAGGCTATCTCAGATGTTTTACTGTAGACTTACAGTATATATTGTTACATACAGTAGAACTCCTCCAAGCTGCCATCGATTCAATACGTCCAGGCTATGTCAGTTGTTTTACTGTACACTTACAGTAGATATTGCTACATACAGTAGAACTCCTCCAAGCAGCCATCGATCCAATACGGCCAGGCTATCTCAGTTGTTTTACTGTAGACTTACAGTAGATATTGCTACATACAGTAGAACTCCTCCAAGCAGCCATCGATTCAATATGGCCAGGCTATCTCAGTTGTTTTACTGTACAATTACAGTAGATATTGCTACATACAGTAGAAATCCTCCAAGCTGCCGTCGATTCAGTGCGGCCAGGCTATCTCAGTTGTTTTACTGTACACTTACAATAGATATTGCTACATACAGTAGAACTCTTCCAAGCTGCCATCGATTCAATGCAGCTAGGCTATCTCAGTTGTTTTACTGTACACTTATAGTAGATATTGCTACATACAGTAGAACTCATCCAAGCTGCCATCGATTCAATACGGCCAGGCTATCTCAGTTGTTTTACTGTAGACTTACAGTAGATATTGTTACATATAGTAGAACTCCTCCAAGCTGCCATCGATTCAATATGGCCAGGCTATCTCAGTTGTTTTACTGTAGACTTACAGTAGATATTGGTACATACAGTAGAACTCCTCCAAGCTGCCATCGATTCAATATGGCTAGGCTATCTCAGTTGTTTTACTGTAGACTTACAGTAGATATTGGTACATACAGTAGAACTCCTCCAAGCTGCCATCGATTCAATATGGCCAGGCTATCTCAGTTGTTTTACTGTAGACTTACAGTAGATATTGTTACATACAGTAGAACTCCTCCAAGCTGCCATCGATTCAATACGGCCAGGCTATCTCAGTTGTTTTACTGTAGACTTACAGTAGATATTGTTACATTCAGTAGAACTCCTCCAAGTTGCCATCGATTCAATATGGCCAGGCTATCTCAGTTGTTTTACTGTAGACTTACAGTAGATATTGTTACATACAGTAGAACTCCTCCAAGCTGCCATCGATTCAATAAGGCCAGACTATCTCAATTGTTTTACTGTTGACTTACAGTAGATATTGCTACATACAGTAGAACTCCTCCAAGCAGCCGTCGATTCAATCAATACGGCCAGGCTATGTCAGTTGTTTTACTGTACACTTACAATATATATTGCTACACACAGTAGAACTCCTCCAAGCAGCCATCGATCCAATACGGCCAGGCTATCTCAGTTGTTTTACTGTAGACTTACAGTAGATATTGCTACATACAGTAGAACTCCTCCAAGCAGCCATCGATCCAATACGGCCAGGCTATCTCAGTTGTTTTACTGTAGACTTACAGTAGATATTGCTACATACAGTAGAACTCATCCAAGCAGCCATCGATTCAATATGGCCAGGCTATCTCAGTTGTTTTACTGTAGACTTACAGTACATATTGCTACATACAGTAGAACTCCTCCAAGCAGCCATCGATTCAATATGGCCAGGCTATCTCAGTTGTTTTACTGTACAATTACAGTAGATATTGCTACATACAGTAGAAATCCTCCAAGCTGCCGTCGATTCAGTGCGGCCAGGCTATCTCAGTTGTTTTACTGTACACTTACAGTAGATATTGCTACATACAGTAGAACTCTTCCAAGCTGCCATCGATTCAATGCAGCCAGGCTATCTCAGTTGTTTTACTGTACACTTATAGTAGATATTGCTACATACAGTAGAACTCATCCAAGCTGCCATCGATTCAATACGGCCAGGCTATCTCAGTTGTTTTACTGTACACTTACAGTAGATATTGCTACATACAATAGAATTCCTCCAAGCTGCCATCGATTCAATACGGCCAGGCTATCTCAGTTGTTTTACTGTAGACTTACAGTAGATATTGTTACATATAGTAGAACTCCTCCAAGCTGCCATCGATTCAATATGGCCAGGCTATCTCAGTTGTTTTACTGTAGACTTACAGTAGATATTGGTACATACAGTAGAACTCCTCCAAGCTGCTATCGATTCAATATGGCCAGGCTATCTCAGTTGTTTTACTGTAGACTTACAGTAGATATTGGTACATACAGTAGAACTCCTCCAAGCTGCCATCGATTCAATATGGCCAGGCTATCTCAGTTGTTTTACTGTAGACTTACAGTAGATATTGGTACATACAGTAGAACTCCTCCAAGCTGCCATCGATTCAATACGGCCAGGCTATCTCAGTTGTTTTACTGTAGACTTACAGTAGATATTGTTACATTCAGTAGAACTCCTCCAAGTTGCCATCGATTCAATATGGCCAGGCTATCTCAGTTGTTTTACTGTAGACTTACAGTAGATATTGTTACATACAGTAGAACTCCTCCAAGCTGCCATCGATTCAATACGGCCAGGCTATCTCAGTTGTTTTACTGTTGACTTACAGTAGATATTGCTACATACAGTAGAACTCCTCCAAGCAGCCGTCGATTCAATCAATACGGCCAGGCTATGTCAGTTGTTTTACTGTACACTTACAGTAGATATTGCTACATACAGTAGAACTCCTCCAAGCAGCCATCGATCCAATACGGCCAGGCTATCTCAGTTGTTTTACTGTAGACTTACAGTAGATATTGCTACATACAGTAGAACTCCTCCAAGCTGCCATCGATTCAATACGGCCAGGCTATGTCAGTTGTTTTACTCTACACTTACAGTAGACATTGCTACATACAGTAGAACTCCTCCAAGCAGCCATCGATCCAATACGGCCAGGCTATCTCAGTTGTTTTACTGTAGACTTACAGTAGATATTGCTACATACGTAGAACTCCTCCAAGCAGCCATCGATTCAATATGGCCAGGCTATCTCAGTTGTTTTACTGTACACTTACAGTAGATATTGCTACATACAGTAGAACTCTTCCAAGCTGCCATCGATTCAATGCAGCCAGGCTATCTCAGTTGTTTTACTGTACACTTATAGTAGATATTGCTACATACAGTAGAACTCCTCCAAGCTGCCATCGATTCAATACGGCCAGGTTATCTCAGTTGTTTTACTGTACACTTACAGTAGATATTGCTACATACAGTAGAATTCCTCCAAGCTGCCATCGATTCAATACGGCCAGGCTATCTCAGTTGTTTTACTGTAGACTTACAGTAGATATTGTTACATACAGTAGAACTCCTCCAATCAGCCATCGATTCAATATGGCCAGGCTATCTCAGTTGTTTTACTGTAGACTTACAGTAGAAATTGCTACATACAGTAGAACTCCTCCAAGCAGCCACCGATTCAATATGGCCAGGCTATCTCAGTTGTTTTACTGTACACTTACAGTAGATATTGCTACATACAGTAGAACTCCTCCAAGCTGCCGTCGATTCAGTGCGGCCAGGCTATCTCAGTTGTTTTACTGTACACTTACAGTAGATATTGCTACATACAGTAGAACACTTCCAAGCTGCCATCGATTCAATGCAGACAGGCTATCTCAATTGTTTTACTGTACACTTATAGTAGATATTGCTACATACAGTAGAACTCATCCAAGCTGCCATCGATTCAATACGGCCAGGCTATCTCAGTTGTTTTACTGTACACTTACAGTAGATATTGCTACATACAGTAGAATTCCTCCAAGCTGCCATCGATTCAATACGGCCAGGTTATCTCAGTTGTTTTACTGTAGACTTACAGTAGATATTGTTACATATAGTAGAACTCCTCCAAGCTGTCATCGATTCAATATGGCCAGGCTATCTCAGTTGTTTTACTGTAGACTTACAGTAGATATTGTTACATACAGTAGAACTCCTCCAAGCTGCCATCGATTCAATACGGCCAGGCTATCTCAGTTGTTTTACTGTAGACTTACAGTAGATATTGTTACATTCAGTAGAACTCCTCCAAGTTGCCATCGATTCAATATGGCCAGGCTATCTCAGTTGTTTTACTGTAGACTTACAGTAGATATTGTTACATACAGTAGAACTCCTCCAAGCTGCCATCGATTCAATACGGCCAGGCTATCTCAGTTGTTTTACTGTTGACTTACAGTAGATATTGCTACATACAGTAGAACTCCTCCAAGCAGCCGTCGATTCAATCAATACGGCCAGGCTATGTCAGTTGTTTTACTGTACACTTACAGTAGATATTGCTACATACAGTAGAACTCCTCCAAGCAGCCATCGATCCAATACGGCCAGGCTATCTCAGTTGTTTTACTGTAGTCTTACAGTAGATATTGCTACATACAGTAGAACTCCTCCAAGCTGCCATCGATTCAATACGGCCAGGCTATGTCAGTTGTTTTACTGTACACTTACAGTAGACATTGCTACATACAGTAGAACTCCTCCAAGCAGCCATCGATCCAATACGGCCAGGCTATCTCAGTTGTTTTACTGTACACTTATAGTAGATATTGCTACATACAGTAGAACTCATCCAAGCTGCCATCGATTCAATACGGCCAGGCTATCTCAGTTGTTTTACTGTACACTTATAGTAGATATTGCTACATACAGTAGAACTCCTCCAAGCAGCCATCGATTCAATATGGCCATGCTATCTCAGTTGTTTTACTGTACAATTACAGTAGATATTGCTACATACAGTAGAACTCCTCCAAGCTGCCGTCGATTCAGTGCGGCCAGGCTATCTCAGTTGTTTTACTGTACACTTACAGTAGATATTGCTACATACAGTAGAACTCTTCCAAGCTGCCATCGATTCAATGCAGCCAGGCTATCTCAGTTGTTTTACTGTACACTTATAGTAGATATTGCTACATACAGTAGAACTCATCCAAGCTGCCATCGATTCAATACGGCCAGGCTATCTCAGTTGTTTTACTGTACACTTACAGTAGATATTGCTACATACAGTAGAATTCCTCCAAGCTGCCATCGATTCAATACGGCCAGGCTATCTCAGTTGTTTTACTGTAGACTTACAGTAGATATTGTTACATATAGTAGAACTCCTCCAAGCTGCCATCGATTCAATATGGCCAGGCTATCTCAGTTGTTTTACTGTAGACTTACAGTAGATATTGGTACATACAGTAGAACTCCTCCAAGCTGCCATCGATTCAATATGGCCAGGCTATCTCAGTTGTTTTACTGTAGACTTACAGTAGATATTGGTACATACAGTAGAACTCCTCCAAGCTGCCATCGATTCAATATGGCCAGGCTATCTCAGTTGTTTTACTGTATACTTACAGTAGATATTGTTACATACAGTAGAACTCCTCCAAGCTGCCATCGATTCAATACGGCCAGGCTATCTCAGTTGTTTTACTGTAGACTTACAGTAGATATTGTTACATTCAGTAGAACTCCTCCAAGTTGCCATCGATTCAATATGGCCAGGCTATCTCAGTTGTTTTACTGTAGACTTACAGTAGATATTGTTACATACAGTAGAACTCCTCCAAGCTGCCATCGATTCAATACGGCCAGGCTATCTCAGTTGTTTTACTGTAGACTTACAGTAGATATTGCTACATACAGTAGAACTCCTCCAAGCTGCCATCGATTCAATACGGCCAGGCTATGTCAGTTGTTTTACTGTACACTTACAGTAGACATTGCTACATACAGTAGAACTCCTCCAAGCAGCCATCGATCCAATACGGCCAGGCTATCTCAGTTGTTTTACTGTAGACTTACAGTAGATATTGCTACATACGTAGAACTCCTCCAAGCAGCCATCGATTCAATATGGCCAGGCTATCTCAGTTGTTTTACTGTACACTTACAGTAGATATTGCTACATACAGTAGAACTCTTCCAAGCTGCCATCGATTCAAAGCAGCCAGGCTATCTCAGTTGTTTTACTGTACACTTATAGTAGATATTGCTACATACAGTAGAACTCCTCCAAGCTGCCATCGATTCAATACGGCCAGGTTATCTCAGTTGTTTTACTGTACACTTACAGTAGATATTGCTACATACAGTAGAATTCCTCCAAGCTGCCATCGATTCAATACGGCCAGGCTATCTCAGTTGTTTTACTGTAGACTTACAGTAGATATTGTTACATACAGTAGAACTCCTCCAATCAGCCATCGATTCAATATGGCCAGGCTATCTCAGTTGTTTTACTGTAGACTTACAGTAGATATTGCTACATACAGTAGAACTCCTCCAAGCAGCCATCGATTCAATATGGCCAGGCTATCTCAGTTGTTTTACTGTACAATTACAGTAGATATTGCTACATACAGTAGAACTCCTCCAAGCTGCCGTCGATTCAGTGCGGCCAGGCTATCTCAGTTGTTTTACTGTACACTTACAGTAGATATTGCTACATACAGTAGAACTCTTCCAAGCTGCCATCGATTCAATGCAGACAGGCTATCTCAATTGTTTTACTGTACACTTATAGTAGATATTGCTACATACAGTAGAACTCATCCAAGCTGCCATCGATTCAATACGGCCAGGCTATCTCAGTTGTTTTACTGTACACTTACAGTAGATATTGCTACATACAGTAGAATTCCTCCAAGCTGCCATCGATTCAATACGGCCAGGCTATCTCAGTTGTTTTACTGTAGACTTACAGTAGATATTGTTACATATAGTAGAACTCCTCCAAGCTGTCATCGATTCAATATGGCCAGGCTATCTCAGTTGTTTTACTGTAGACTTACAGTAGATATTGTTACATACAGTAGAACTCCTCCAAGCTGCCATCGATTCAATACGGCCAGGCTATCTCAGTTGTTTTACTGTAGACTTACAGTAGATATTGTTACATTCAGTAGAACTCCTCCAAGTTGCCATCGATTCAATATGGCCAGGCTATCTCAGTTGTTTTACTGTAGACTTACAGTAGATATTGTTACATACAGTAGAACTCCTCCAAGCTGCCATCGATTCAATACGGCCAGGCTATCTCAGTTGTTTTACTGTTGACTTACAGTAGATATTGCTACATACAGTAGAACTCCTCCAAGCAGCCGTCGATTCAATCAATACGGCCAGGCTATGTCAGTTGTTTTACTGTACACTTACAGTAGATATTGCTACATACAGTAGAACTCCTCCAAGCAGCCATCGATCCAATACGGCCAGGCTATCTCAGTTGTTTTACTGTAGACTTACAGTAGATATTGCTACATACAGTAGAACTCCTCCAAGCTGCCATCGATTCAATACGGCCAGGCTATGTCAGTTGTTTTACTGTACACTTACAGTAGACATTGCTACATACAGTAGAACTCCTCCAAGCAGCCATCGATCCAATACGGCCAGGCTATCTCAGTTGTTTTACTGTACACTTATAGTAGATATTGCTACATACAGTAGAACTCATCCAAGCTGCCATCGATTCAATACGGCCAGGCTATCTCAGTTGTTTTACTGTACACTTATAGTAGATATTGCTACATACAGTAGAACTCCTCCAAGCAGCCATCGATTCAATATGGCCATGCTATCTCAGTTGTTTAACTGTACAATTACAGTAGATATTGCTACATACAGTAGAACTCCTCCAAGCTGCCGTCGATTCAGTGCGGCCAGGCTATCTCAGTTGTTTTACTGTACACTTACAGTAGATATTGCTACATACAGTAGAACTCTTCCAAGCTGCCATCGATTCAATGCAGCCAGGCTATCTCAGTTGTTTTACTGTACACTTATAGTAGATATTGCTACATACAGTAGAACTCATCCAAGCTGCCATCGATTCAATACGGCCAGGCTATCTCAGTTGTTTTACTGTACACTTACAGTAGATATTGCTACATACAGTAGAATTCCTCCAAGCTGCCATCGATTCAATACGGCCAGGCTATCTCAGTTGTTTTACTGTAGACTTACAGTAGATATTGTTACATATAGTAGAACTCCTCCAAGCTGCCATCGATTCAATATGGCCAGGCTATCTCAGTTGTTTTACTGTAGACTTACAGTAGATATTGGTACATACAGTAGAACTCCTCCAAGCTGCCATCGATTCAATATGGCCAGGCTATCTCAGTTGTTTTACTGTAGACTTACAGTAGATATTGGTACATACAGTAGAACTCCTCCAAGCTGCCATCGATTCAATATGGCCAGGCTATCTCAGTTGTTTTACTGTATACTTACAGTAGATATTGTTACATACAGTAGAACTCCTCCAAGCTGCCATCGATTCAATACGGCCAGGCTATCTCAGTTGTTTTACTGTAGACTTACAGTAGATATTGTTACATTCAGTAGAACTCCTCCAAGTTGCCATCGATTCAATATGGCCAGGCTATCTCAGTTGTTTTACTGTAGACTTACAGTAGATATTGTTACATACAGTAGAACTCCTCCAAGCTGCCATCGATTCAATACGGCCAGGCTATCTCAGTTGTTTTACTGTAGACTTACAGTAGATATTGCTACATACAGTAGAACTCCTCCAAGCTGCCATCGATTCAATACGGCCAGGCTATGTCAGTTGTTTTACTGTACACTTACAGTAGACATTGCTACATACAGTAGAACTCCTCCAAGCAGCCATCGATCCAATACGGCCAGGCTATCTCAGTTGTTTTACTGTAGACTTACAGTAGATATTGCTACATACGTAGAACTCCTCCAAGCAGCCATCGATTCAATATGGCCAGGCTATCTCAGTTGTTTTACTGTACACTTACAGTAGATATTGCTACATACAGTAGAACTCTTCCAAGCTGCCATCGATTCAAAGCAGCCAGGCTATCTCAGTTGTTTTACTGTACACTTATAGTAGATATTGCTACATACAGTAGAACTCCTCCAAGCTGCCATCGATTCAATACGGCCAGGTTATCTCAGTTGTTTTACTGTACACTTACAGTAGATATTGCTACATACAGTAGAATTCCTCCAAGCTGCCATCGATTCAATACGGCCAGGCTATCTCAGTTGTTTTACTGTAGACTTACAGTAGATATTGTTACATACAGTAGAACTCCTCCAATCAGCCATCGATTCAATATGGCCAGGCTATCTCAGTTGTTTTACTGTAGACTTACAGTAGATATTGCTACATACAGTAGAACTCCTCCAAGCAGCCATCGATTCAATATGGCCAGGCTATCTCAGTTGTTTTACTGTACAATTACAGTAGATATTGCTACATACAGTAGAACTCCTCCAAGCTGCCGTCGATTCAGTGCGGCCAGGCTATCTCAGTTGTTTTACTGTACACTTACAGTAGATATTGCTACATACAGTAGAACTCTTCCAAGCTGCCATCGATTCAATGCAGACAGGCTATCTCAATTGTTTTACTGTACACTTATAGTAGATATTGCTACATACAGTAGAACTCATCCAAGCTGCCATCGATTCAATACGGCCAGGCTATCTCAGTTGTTTTACTGTACACTTACAGTAGATATTGCTACATACAGTAGAATTCCTCCAAGCTGCCATCGATTCAATACGGCCAGGCTATCTCAGTTGTTTTACTGTAGACTTACAGTAGATATTGTTACATATAGTAGAACTCCTCCAAGCTGTCATCGATTCAATATGGCCAGGCTATCTCAGTTGTTTTACTGTAGACTTACAGTAGATATTGTTACATACAGTAGAACTCCTCCAAGCTGCCATCGATTCAATACGGCCAGGCTATCTCAGTTGTTTTACTGTAGACTTACAGTAGATATTGTTACATTCAGTAGAACTCCTCCAAGTTGCCATCGATTCAATATGGCCAGGCTATCTCAGTTGTTTTACTGTAGACTTACAGTAGATATTGTTACATACAGTAGAACTCCTCCAAGCTGCCATCGATTCAATACGGCCAGGCTATCTCAGTTGTTTTACTGTTGACTTACAGTAGATATTGCTACATACAGTAGAACTCCTCCAAGCAGCCGTCGATTCAACCAATACGGCCAGGCTATGTCAGTTGTTTTACTGTACACTTACAGTAGATATTGCTACATATAGTAGAACTCCTCCAAGCAGCCATCGATCCAATACGGCCAGGCTATCTCAGTTGTTTTACTGTAGACTTACAGTAGATATTGCTACATACAGTAGAACTCCTCCAAGCTGCCATCGATTCAATACGGCCAGGCTATGTCAGTTGTTTTACTGTACACTTACAGTAGACATTGCTACATACAGTAGAACTCCTCCAAGCAGCCATCGATCCAATACGGCCAGGCTATCTCAGTTGTTTTACTGTAGACTTACAGTAGATATTGCTACATACGTAGAACTCCTCCAAGCAGCCATCGATTCAATATGGCCAGGCTATCTCAGTTATTTTACTGTACAATTACAGTAGATATTGCTACATACAGTAGAATTCCTCCAAGCTGCCGTCGATTAAATGCGGCCAGGCTATCTCAGTTGTTTTACTGTACACATACACTGTTACAGTAGATATTGCTACATACAGCAGAACTCTTCCAAGCTGCCATCGATTCAATGCGGCCAGGCTATCTCAGTTGTTTTACTGTACACTTACAGTGGATATTGCTACATACAGTAGAACTCCTCCAAGCTGCCATCGATTCAATACGGCCAGGCTATCTCAGTTGTTTTACTGTACACTTACAGTAGATATTGCTACATACAGTAGAACTCCTCCAAGCTGCCATTGATTCAATACGGCCAGGCTATCTCAGATGTTTTACTGTAGACTTACAGTAGATATTGCTACATACAGTAGAACTCCTCCAAGCTGACATCGATCCAATACGGCCAGGCTATCTCAGTTGTTTTACTGTAGACTTACAGTAGATATTGCTAAATACAGTAGAACTCCTCCAAGCTGCCATCGATTCAATACGGCCAGGCTATCTCAGTTGTTTTATTGTAAACTTACAGTAGATATTGGTACATACAGTAGAACTCCTCAGTTGTTTTACTATGTCGGTGTACTCTAATATTGGCGGGTAGAACAGTACAAAATAACCACAATTTACCATATCAAAATGATTACTATTTATTATTGTCAGCCATTGTTGTCAAAACTAATTTCACTTTGTAAAGTCAAATAATGTAAATTCATATACAAGAATTATTACAGCAGCCGCATTTTACTGTTTTATACATAGCACTATTTAAAACATGAAATAATATTTGACACAAGACAATGTCACATTAGTAAATAAACTTTCTACTCAAGATAGATTAAACCAGAATTGAAAAAATTCAAAACTTTAATCTTCTAGGTATAATATTGCAAGAAAACCTAAGCTGGGACATCTATATTAACAATATTTCAATCACCTGTTCTAAATTGATTGCGATATTAAACAAATTAAAATGATTTTTGTCATTAACTATCAAAGTTATTTTGTATAACTCATTAATGTTCCATATATAAATTATGACCTAATGATATGTGGTTTTAAATGTAACATAATCACCAATCTACAGAAAGAAGCAATTAGAATAATATGCTTGAGTAAATACAATTCACATACTGAGCCGCTGTTTAAAAAACTACAAATTCTTAAAGTAACAGATATGCTGCAATTATGGAAATTAAGATGTTATTATGAATATGTGCACATGACATTACTGGTATATTTAGAAAACTTACCATTTACTTTAAATAGAAATGTTCACAACATTAGTTCTCAAATACATGACAACATCCAAACAAATAAAGCTAAACATGACTTTGTCTAACTGTGCGTTGGGTAGGACATTCCAATACAAATAAACAACACTGCACATCACATAAGGAACAACATTTTAATACATCTATACAAATTGAGCTAAACATGACTTTGTCTAACTGTGCATTGGGTAGGACATTCCAGTACAAATAAACAACACTGCACATCACATAAGGAACAACACTTTAATACATCTATACAAATAGGGCTAAACATGACTTTGTCTAACGGTGCATTAGGTAAGACATTCCAGTACAAATAAACAACACTGCACATCACATAAGGAACAACATTTTAAGAAGGGCAACTGATTTTGATTATACCTGTTGGGTGGAATAACGGTGCATTAGGTAGGACATTCCAGTACAAATAAACAACACTGCACATCACATAAGGAACAACATTTTAAGAAGGGCACTGGTTTTGATTATACCTGTTGGGTGGAATAACGGTGCATTAGGTAGGACATTCCAGTACAAATAAACAACACTGCACATCACATAAGGAACAACATTTTAAGAAGGGCACTGATTTTGATTATACCTGTTGGGTGGAATAACGGTGCATTAGGTAAGACATTCCAGTACAAATAAACAACACTGCACATCACATAAGGAACAACATTTTAAGAAGGGCACTGGTTTTGATTATACCTGTTGGGTGGAATAACGGTGCATTAGGTAAGACATTCCAGTACAAATAAACAACACTGCACATCACATAAGGAACAACATTTTAAGAAGGGCACTGATTTTGATTATACCTGTTGGGTGGAATAACGGTGCATTAGGTAAGACATTCCAGTACAAATAAACAACACTGCACATCACATAAGGAACAAAATTTTAAGAAGGGCACTGGTTTTGATTATACCTGTTGGGTCTCATAGTGGAACATATTTTATGGAAAGTTTACAAGTGACTAATCCAGATGGAACTAAAGGGGTGGTGTAGTCTAATCACTTTGCACTGGCAATATATTCATTGGACTTTGATATTGTAACTTATGCAGACACACTTGGGTGGGGAATACCAGATACAGTTCAGACCATATTTAGAAATGTTTCGCAAACTTTGGGTAAACAAGTTCCTTTATATAATGTCTGTCATCAGCCAGGTGGTAATTCCAATAGTGGTGCACATATTTGCTCCAATCTCTGTGCTCATAAGTACCCCTTACAGACATGTTCATCCATCTGTGGTGTCTCAGTAATTATAGGTGCCGCACTGGTGTGTTTATACAGGACAGGTTTCTATGGGCTTGCAAGTAAAAATTCACAACTTCTCTGTTATCTACGTAACATATCTAACTATTCGCATTACTTGAGACGGGTTATTATGCAATGGATAATTATCGGAGCAATTGATGTGAATATTTAAATGACGTAGGTGCTAGTTCTCATGTGACTAGCAATACGTGTCATCAGCCCACACAGACTACTACTACTACTAGGCTCGCCGGTTATAAACATGTTAGTATGCACAGACAGCAGGGAAAGGTGAACTCTTATATTCTCCCCTTAAACACTCGGGGCAGTACTGAAATGCCTCTCACTCTTGATTACGTAAACATAGCTGCTCTCATAATTAATAAGCCAGCTGTTTTATTTGTTAAATCCAAATTCTTGAGGCTTTCAATAAGGACCCTCAATGGAGAAATAGTAACTAAGCAGTTCCCATGTTCTCAGGAAGGTAAACGTGATATTCAGGCTGTTTATTTTGTGCATTCTGCTGATGCAGTTATTTGGTTGAAGGGTTACATATCTTCTGTGACTGGTAAGGGAGACAAACAATCCATATCAGGTTTGGTGACATGTTCTGATTGGCCTACTTGTTTGGATTCTGCAAGAATTACTTTTCATTTAGGGAAATACTTGCGTCATATTTGCTTGCTGAAATGTGGTCGTCAGAAAAGTAAATATTTTCACTGTTCACCTTCAGGTAAAAAAGATCTGCTGTTGCAGAAATTCAAAAAAGTGTTGATGGAGAGTCTTTCAATAACTGGCTGAAATCTGTTAATTATGTTCGCATTGGTACTGTTTCAACTGGCATTCCTAGCAGACGTTGTTTGGATAAAATCGTATTTGACAAGCATATAAAATCAATTAAACGTCGATGAGGATATTTTATTTGTTTCAAATGTAGTTAGACAGGATAAAAAACAATTTCAAAGAACTGATGACAGCTTCATACCGATTGAGTCTGATGATTTGGAACATTTTGGAAACAAAACTGCAGTAGTTATGAATGTGTTATGTGCATCCCATACATATGTGTGTAGAAATCAGTGTGGTTGTATAATCTAAGACATGTCACCAAATTTGACAGAATGTCCATATTGTAATATGAGTCTCACAAATTACAACCAGTGTGTCAGTTGTGAAACTTTGCACACATCACAATGGTGTACGTTAAATGGTCAAAAACTGTGTAATGCAGGTCATTTCTATCACATTACTCACAAATCACATAGGCCAGAATCCATGTTCTGTCACAGTCTGGGAGCTCAAAATGTTCACCCCATATGATGTGTGGCTGGAAATTAAAATTGATTTTAAAAATGGATGACTTAGATTATTGGGACATTTTGAGCATGAACAAAATTAACTATTTCACCCATCAGAGCCTACTCAGATAGGTAGACATATGTCCCAGAGTATGAAAGACACAATTGATCGGGCTAGAATGACTGGAAAAACAGCACCTATTCAGATTTATATTGCAGAAAATCCTACTAGCATACTTACACATGGCGATACTGCCATATCCAGCAAATCTATAAATTTACGTATAATTTCAAACAGGTGTTATTTGATTGACCGTCATTATTTAGGAAAGGGTCTCTCTGGTTTTAAGGACAAACTTACAAATTCAGATTGGAGGAATGCAGAGATTATTTTGGAGAAAAATTATGAATCTGTTCTGATGTTTTAGAGAGGTGATGCTCAAGCAAATAGAAATTATCATATTGTTCTTGGACGTTATGAAAATCTCAGTTGTTTGGAAGAGTTTGGTATAATTTGTGGATATGACATAAAACATGATCTAAACGCAGCACGTTTCAAAACCAGTATTTTAACTTACTGTGATTCTGCAAATAGGGGCAGAATTGGTATGGCAGCTATTAGTAACTGTGAAATTTCAGAAGTACATAGAATGCAGTTAGAAATTACTATGGCCAACATGCCTTGTCTTGACAGAAACTGTGCGCATGAACAACATTTGTACATTTTTGATGAATGGTTTTTTCATCTTAGGTCATGCACTTTGCGAAACGGATCCACATTCCAACCAGTTGTGCAACATGACAAGCCATGGGACATCAAAATAGCATGTGGTGACTTATCATTGAATTAAGATCTGTGTAATTTGTATGCTATAAAGGCTTTAAAAGAAAAGATTATGAGTTATTCCTATCTAAGCATAGTCATTAACCCGATTTTAACTGCTTTGAAAGGTGTTATGCGTAGTTGGCATGAAAGTGTCGGCGCCAGCATGGTGCACTCATTTTGCAGACTCGTTTGTAGACTTATTGTATGCAATTAGCAGTCAGTGATTAGTTGACTCTTGATTACCGTTGTTTACAATTAGTAATGTTGTATTAAAATTTCATTAACTTGGCCAGTTTCAATTGATACTTGATTTGTGTTGTCTTTCTGCATACATATCTGCATAACGGTCATTCTTGTTTATTGAGCGGACACACTTCAGGTTCGGTACCAAAGTCGGAATTTGGGCTAGATTATCGATCATTATTATTAAATAACTTCGTCAATTGAAATCGATGAAAATGTGGTCGGTAACATGAAGACACTATTATCGGAAGGCAGTTCTAGAGTGTGCGTGCGCACCGGTAATCTCCCTTCCGGCCGACTGCCAATACTGTGCCCCCCGCAGGGGTAATGTCTATTTCCCAAGATGCAGTGATTAGCGACAGCGAGGGCGACAACGAGAGCAAGAGCGAGAGCGACAGCGAGAGTTCGTGATGCTTGTGTGTATTTGGTGTTGTCCGTTGGCTTTGTAATAAACCCTTATTGTATGTATTGTGTCGTTACAAGAATGACACAGCAGTGCTTGCAGCCAGCCTTGTTTTTGTTACACCAAGGTCGTACACCCTGGCATGGTGGAAGAACATAATTATGATTGTAGCAGTTACTGGACAAGTCCAACGCAGTAAAACGGTGTAGGCGGGAGAGCGAGAGCGACACCGAGAGCAAGAGTGACAGCGACATCGAGAGCGAGAGCAACACCGAGAGCAAGAGTGACAGTGAGAGTGACAGTGAGAGTGAGAGTGAGAGTGAGAGTGACAGTGGGAGTGACAGTGAGAGCGACAGTGAGAGCGACAGTGAGAGCGACAGTGAGAGCGACAGTGGGAGCGACAGTGGGAGCGACAGTGGGAGCGACAGTGGGAGCGACAGTGGGAGCGACAGTGGGAGCGACAGTGGGAGCGACAGTGAGAGCGACAGTGAGAGTGACAGTGAGAGTGAGAGTGACAGTGGGAGTGACAGTGAGAGCGACAGTGAGAGCGACAGTGAGAGCGACAGTGAGAGCGACAGTGAGAGCGACAGTGAGAGCGACAGTGAGAGCGACAGTGGGAGCGACAGTGGGAGCGACAGTGGGAGCGACAGTGGGAGCGACAGTGAGAGCGACAGTGAGAGCGACAGTGAGAGCGACAGTGAGAGCGACAGTGAGAGCGACAGTGAGAGCGACAGTGAGAGCGACAGTGAGAGCGACAGTGAGAGCGACAGTGAGAGCGACAGTGAGAGCGACAGTGGGAGCGACAGTGAGAGCGACAGTGAGAGCGACAGTGAGAGAGACAGTGAGAGTGACAGTGAGAGTGACAGTGGGAGTGACAGTGAGAGTGACAGTGGGAGTGACAGTGAGAGTGACAGTGAGAGTGACAGTGCGAGTGACAGTGGGAGTGACAGTGAGAGTGACAGTGAGAGTGACAGTGAGAGTGACAGTGAGAGTGACAGTGGGAGTGACAGTGAGAGTGACAGTGAGAGTGACAGTGAGAGTGACAGTGGGAGTGACAGTGGGAGTGACAGTGACAGTGACGGTGACAGTGACGGAGAGATTGACAGTGAGAGAGACAGTCACAGTGAGAGCGACAGCGAGAGCAAGAGTGACAGTTAGAACAAGAGTGACAGCGAGAGCAAGAGTGACAGTTAGAACAAGAGTGACAGTGAGAGCAAGAGTGACAGCGAGAGCAAGAGTGACAGTGAGAGCAAGAGTGACAGCGAGAGCAAGAGTGACAGCGAGAGCAAGAGTGACAGTTAGAACAAGAGTGACAGTGAGAGCAAGAGTGTCAGTGAGAGCAAGAGTGACAGCAAGAGCAAGAGTGACAGTGAGAGCAAGAGTGACAGCCACAGCGACAGCCACAGTGACAGCAACAGTGACAGCCACAGCGACAGCTACAGTGACAGCAACAGTGACAGCAACAGTGACAGCCACAGTGACAGCAACAGTGACAGCAACAGTGACAGCCACAGCGACAGCAACCGTGACAGCAACAGTGACAACCACAGCGACAGCCACAGCGACAGCAACAGTGACAGCCACACTGACAGCAACAGTGACAGCCACAGTGACAGCAACAGTGACAGCAACAGTGACAGCCACAGTGACAGCAACAGTGGCAGCCACAGTGACAGCAACAGTGACAGCAACAGTGACAGCCACAGTGACAGCAACTGTGACAGCAACAGCCACAGTGACAGCCACAGTGACAGCCACAGTGACAGCCACAGCGACAGTGACAGCCACAGTGACAGTGACAGTGACAGCGAGAGCGAGAGCGAGAGCGAGAGGGACAGCGACAGCGACAGCGAGAGGGACAGTGACAGTGACTGTGACTGTGACAGCGAGAGCGAGAGTTCGTGATGCTTGTGTGTATTTGGTGTTGTCCGTTGGCTTTGTAATAAACCCTTATTGTATGTATTGTGTCGTTACAATAATGACACAGCAGTGCTTGCTGCCAGCCATGTTGATGTCACATCAAGGTCGTACAACCTGGCATGGTGGCAGACCATAACTATGATTGTAGCAGTTACTGAACAAGTCCAGACAAGTCATGACGATTTAAACATCGATCGGGGAAAACAAGATATTGTCAGAATACTTGAGAAAGAAAAACATATATTCGTACACGAAATCATGTTGAAACGTTTGCCCGAAATTATGTATGATACTCTGTACTACGATTTGCCACTTAATTATGGCAAGACATTACCCCGAGGCCCTTAGGATAAACCCACACTCTCCAACATTGAGATCACCGCATCGCCAACATTTTACAGCAAATCAACAATAACATTGTAGAGTTATTTTCAAGTGATAATTACAAATCAGTTGTCAGTTGTTGTCCGACATCTGACAATTCAATTCACTGTCAAACCAGTGTTTAACTGGTTTGACAGTGAATTATCAAAGTTATTGTTAACCGGAGGTTGCGAGCGATGTTCTCTGGGGGCAACAGGAGGTAATAAATCTCCATGTGGCTCATCAACTCTTGGAAGATTAGCATATGGATTATTGTCGTCACCACAGTTAACGCTGGCTCGTCTTTCTATAAGTACGCACGTTGAATTATGACCGAAACTATGTCATCATTCCATGGCGCTGTCATCACATTGAACATTCGGATGGATTCACTGTCATATCATTACTGCCGAGTAGTGTCCCGCTGCACTATGCAACATTAATCGTCCGGTATCATCCGGAAATAGTGCATTATCTCCCTAAACGTTTGAACTGCGTCTAGTTCTGATAATCTACTGGTACGGTAACCATACATTTTGAGCGTCAAGTGGAAAACACCGTTTGAAAAATGTTAGACACGAGATGTGAACAAGGAAAGTTCTTATATAGGGCAGTATCCAGCTTTGACTGCTCAAAGCGCTCTAAACTTTACTCTCTGGCAGACCTGTTCAATCGAACACCATCACAATTTCTCTGGAAAGTATCCAGCCAAGCTGCAATTAATGCATGAAGATTATTCGTACACAAATAGCCACCAATGTATATAGCCAGGTAATCAGTCATACAGCTGAGTGAACCGGAGCGACGTAGAGCGAGCAAACTTGCCCAAGGTTCGGCACCCCAGGACCGGGTTCTCTCGGTCGTGAGTCCGACCGAAGCTCAAGCCACAGCGCTCCACGTGTTGTGAAGACTAACTATTAATCTTAATATGATGTATTATTTGCGGAACACACTGAAGTGATGGGTACTACATTCCTGTACACTCTCTCGTCTAAAGAACACACTTACATGTTTAATATGATGTGTTATTTGCGGAACACACTGAAGTGATGGACACTACATTGCTGTACACCCTCTCGTCTAAAGAACACACTTACATGTTTAATATGATGTGTTATTTGCCGAACACACTGAAGTGATGGACACTACATTGCTGTACACTCTCTCGTCTAAAGAACACACTTACATGTTTAATATGATGTGTTATTTGCCGAACACACTGAAGTGATGGACACTACATTGCTGTACACTCTCTCGTCTAAAGAACACACTTACATGTTTAATATGATGTGTTATTTGCGGAACACACTGAAGTGATGGACACTACATTGCTGTACACTCTCTCGTCTAAAGAACACACTTACATATTTAATATGATGTATTATTTGCGGAACACACTGAAGTGATGGGTACTACATTCCTGTACACTCTCTCGTCTAAAGAACACACTTACATGTTTAATATGATGTGTTATTTGCGGAACACACTGAAGTGATGGACACTACATTGCTGTACACTCTCTCGTCTAAAGAACACACTTACATGTTTAATATGATGTGTTATTTGCCGAACACACTGAAGTGATGGACACTACATTGCTGTACACCCTCTCGTCTAAAGAACACACTTACATGTTTAATATGATGTGTTATTTGCCGAACACACTGAAGTGATGGACACTACATTGCTGTACACTCTCTCGTCTAAAGAACACACTTACATGTTTAATATGATGTGTTATTTGCCGAACACACGGAAGTGATGGACACTACATTGCTGTACATTCTCTCGTCTAAAGAACACACTTACATGTTGAATATGAAGTGTTATTTTATGCACCAGAGCTGCTACGCGTAGTTCGCGCAGTCTCTATTACAAGACACTCTTAGTCTTGTTAGAAGTGACGAACGATGCTAACGATAAATTTTGCTATTAAAGTGTATGGCGACTGGTTCAAGAAGGAAAACCTATCATTAAACAGATTCCGTTGTTAAGTGTCAGGGGTATTTTCAAAACGTAAAAGCCGCCGCCGTATCATCGAGGACACAATTTTCGTGACACACTGGCGACAGTCCGGTGTCGGCCCCTTTGTCTTGACAGTTTTCAATATACAATTGTGACCCACCAAGCCAAAATTAGTCTTGTTAGAAGTGACGAACGATGCTAACGATAAATTTTGCTATTAAAGTGTATGGCGACTGTTTCAAGAAGGAAAACCTATCATTAAACAGATTCCGTTGTTAAGTGTCAGGGGTATTTTCAAAATGTAAAAGCCGCCGCCGTATCATCGAGGACACAATTTTCGTGACACACTGGCGACAGTCCGGTGTCGGCCCCTTTGTCTTGACAGTTTTCAATATACAATTGTGACCCACCAAGCCAAAATGAGACAGTTCTCGACAAAAATATATGTTGCCTTTTATTGCATATTCGAATAGAGCACATTCATTCAGAGAGAAACAAATGATGCGTCATCGTTACCTATATTCACCATAGATCAACAGATACATCAATTTGGATGTTGTAAATGCAAAAAATGTGGTTTCTACATAAAGAGCTACAGCGTTTCACTCTGTCGATTGTGGTTTTCACATTGTTAACTGTGTTTTTCACAATAGTGACTGTGGTTTTCGCACTACCAGACATGGTTTCCACTGTGTTAACTGGGGTTTTCACACTACCAGACATGTTTTCCACTGTGTTAACTGTGGTTTTCGTTTTATTGTAGTAGCTGTGGTTTTTCACTCTATAGGATGCAATTTTCACAGTTGGCTCTGGTTTTCACATTATCTGCTGTAGTTTCAAGCATTGCCAGAAATGAAAAGAAAGTTCGGTAGGTGTCACAGAACATCAAAATAAACACATTTAGGTAACATTTCTATAATTTACACAACAAACACATGGCACATTAATCTATTCCGGATTGTTTCACTATAGAAACTCATTTAAAAACAGTTCTGTTCAAGTGTGTAAATCTCGTAATGAGCGTCACCGAGAAGCGTCTCACTGATGATGTAAGAAGAACGTCAGAGAAACCGCCTCCTCAAGACAACATAATATATAATATAAAGATGCTTATAAAATCGCACTGAAGAACCCCACACCTAAGCCTTGAAAGGCTCGGAAAACTCTATCTATAATGCCTATTATAATCTTAATGTGAGTACTTCGGTTAAGAACGACATTACTAAAATTAGGCAAGTCACACTACTGAAACAAAAAGCGTGTGAATAAGACACATTGTGTACACCCAAAATATCACGACACCAGTTTTTAGCAACATTTCAAAGGAAATGCAAGTATGTCACTTTAAAAGTTACATTAAAATTACAGCGTTTACCATGATAAATTACAATGCTACATAAAGAGTGAAGTGCAAAAAATCATAGTTTACCTACAACTATGTTGTTTTCTAATGGAAGGTTAGATGTATCATAGTCCAATAATTCAATATTAGACAGGTATACGAAACGGTATTCAATTACTTTGATCAAGTAAGACCAATAGCAATTGTAATGATCACTTAATGTTATAAATTACAATGATAAATTACGCTTACATCATGGCAACTTATTTACATTTAAAATGTCAAGAGTACATGGATTACAGTTAAAACGTAATTGTAATTAATTAAGCAATTGCAATTTACATAACTGCCCTGCTTACTGCGAGAAACACTGAAACCATCGACGCATTAGCGTTCGCTATTAGATTGACTTAGAACAATGAATTGTAGCGTATTGTCAAATTCAGGAAACAAATCTTGGAATAATAATGGAAGATATGAAGTTAACCGAAATTATCTGAAACCAAACGATTACATAACGTAATATAATAATTGTAAATATATTTTGTTTATTTCATCCCTCTTCAACTTTTAAATAATTATTGATTGTTAGTGACACTTACTTAATATTACATCTTACGTAGACCCGTTCGTCTCTGTCACTTCCGGTTATGTCATGACCTGGAGATGATCCGGAAGTGGTTGAGTTACCCGGTTGAGACTGGTGTGTGTTGAGTCTACTCTCTGCTTGAGGTTCAGCCCAGATTGTCTGATGCGAGATGTCGTGGTGGTCTATATTGTGGCGGTCAAGTCTTATTCGACCTTCTGTAAACATAATATTGGAGACTGCTCAAACAGCACACAGAATCACCAACAAGTTCACCATCAATTAAGTAATCGTTCTGCAATCGTTCCAGGAATGTTCCTAAACTGTCATATTATATCTGCTCAAATGCACCATACAACATACATCAATAGTAGATCCAGGAACGTTCCTAAACTGTCATATTATATCTGCTCAAATGCACCATACAACATACATCAATAGTAGATCCAGGAACGTTCCTAAACTGTCATATTATATCTGCTCAAATGCACCATTCAACATACATCAATAGTAGATCCAGGAACGTTCCTAAGCTGTCATATTATATCTGCTCAAATGCACCATTCAACACACATCAATAGTAGATCCAGGAACGTTCCTAAACTGTCATATTATATCTGCTCAAATGAACCATACAACACACATCAATAGTAGATCCAGGAACGTTCCTAAACTGTCATATTATATCTGCTCAATTGAACCATACAACATACATCAATAGTAGATCCAGGAACGTTCCTAAACTGTCATATTATATCTGCTCAATTGAACCATACAACACACATCAATAGTAGATTCGATAAACATATTACATTAATGTACTAGGAACATGTGTCTGTCTGGTCTGATGTCTTTTTCAGTGATATAAGTCAATATATTGACATGAAATTAAGCATTCATTGCGTGGGATATGACATCACGCCGATTAAGGGTCATACATAAAACAAGTGTCACAAAGTTAATATAATCTGGCCTAATCCCTTAATTTAAGCAGCGTTTTCAAGACAGCTAGTGAAATGTTTATCCACATGGCACAAACTTCACGCTGGAGAACAATTAAAAGGCGTCACTTTTAGTCCTTCGATTGAGCTGAATACGATAAAAGATATCGCCAGAAGGCAATTGACACAAGACGTTGAATGTCTAACTACTGACAGTTCGTCGTCGTATGAGTGCGACAGCCAGTGGACAGGAGTCACTTCATCCCTTGACCATGTCGGCCACAAAGGCACCACAACAGGTACACACCTTAGAGCATTGGAGTCGCTTCACTCCTTGATCATGTCGGCTACAAAGGCATCACAACAGGCACACACCTTAGAGCATTGGAGTCGGCTTCATCCCTTGACCATGTCGGTCACAAAGACACCACAACAGGCACACACCTTAGAGCATTGGAGTCGGCCTCATCCCTTGACCATGACGGCCACGAAGGCGTCACAACAGGTACACACCTTAGAGCATTGGAGTCGGCTTCATCCCTTGACCATGTAGGACACAAAGACATCACAACAGGTACACACCTTAGAGCATTGGAGTCGGCTTCATCCCTTGACCATGTCGGCCACGAAGGCGTCACAACAGGTACACACCTTAGAGCATTGGAGTCGGCTTCATCCCTTGACAATGTCGGCCACAAAGGCATCACAACAGGTATACATCTTAGAGCATTGGAGTCGACTTCATCCCTTGACAATGTCGGCCACAAAGGCATCACAACAGGTATACACCTTAGAGCATCGTAGTCGGCTTCATCTCTTGACCATGTCGGCCACAAAGGCATCATAACAGGTACACACCTTAGAGCATCGTAGCCGGCTTCATCCCTTGACCATGTCGGCCACAAAGGCATCACAACAGGTACACACCTTAGAGCATCGTAGTCGGCTTCATCCCTTGACAATGTCGGCCACAAAGGCATCGTAACAGGTACACACCTTAGAGCATCGTAGTCGGCTTCATCTCTTGACCATGTCGGCCACAAAGGCATCACAACAGGTACACACCTTAGAGCATCGTAGTCGGCTTCATCTCTTGACCATGTCGGCCACAAAGGCATCATAACAGGTACACACCTTAGAGCATCGTAGTCGGCTTCATCCCTTGACCATGTCGGCCACAAAGGCATCATAACAGGTACACACCTTAGAGCATCGTAGTCGGCTTCATCTCTTGACCATGTCGGCCACAAAGGCATCACAACAGGTACACACCTTAGAGCATCGTAGTCGGCTTCATCTCTTGACCATGTCGGCCACAAAGGCATCACAACAGGTACACACCTTAGAGCATCGTAGTCGGCTTCATCTCTTGACCATGTCGGCCACAAAGGCATCATAACAGGTACACACCTTAGAGCATCGTAGTCGGCTTCATCCCTTGACCATGTCGGCCACAAAGGCATCATAACAGGTACACACCTTAGAGCATCGTAGTCGGCTTCATCCCTTGACCATGTCGGCCACAAAGGCATCACAACAGGTACACACCTTAGAGCATTGGAGTCGGCTTCATCCATTGACCATGTCGGCCACAAAGGCATCACAACAGGTACACA